>CM062296.1:261504409-262249941 GCA_031216915.1 Pictodentalium vernedei
GACGAGGAGGCGGTTTTTGTACATTGCACGGGATTCAGATTGTCAGACATATTCGTTAGGTAAATGAAGAGTTAGTCTGTGGTAAAAAAAAATGCTCGGCAATAACATGGGTTTGTCGGGAATTTGGAATGATTAAAAACTCTGTCTTATTCGCACCACTGTCGACTTCGTCTCGGACCTTTCATAAGATTTGGGCATCTTTATCATTTCTGTTGCACAGCTTATGAACCGCAACATCCTTCAAAAATCATGTTAAGTTTTAGTAATTATAAATTAATGTAGGGCAAATTGTAGAATATTAACACCCGTGCAATGGTTGATGTTTTTACAAATTTTCTGTTAGGGATAGTAAACAAAGCCATGCCCCCCCCCCCCCCTCCACTCGCCCCCCCCCCCCCCCCCCCCTCCCTCATCATTAAGTTGAAAAATCTGATTTTTCGGGGAGTTTGCTTCATTTATTATTATAGTGTCAAAAATCCTGTCTATTGTCTTCATTACGAAATTTGTTCTTGTTAGTGTAAACTTTGACCCAAAGTACGTAATAATAATTTTTGATGTGCATCTTTCAAGATGTCACACCAATATATTGTATTACAGACTTTGAATCCAAGTTTAGACTATCGTCAAGTAAATGATAACTATTTATGGCCAAAGAAGCGTAACATTGTGGATTCCAGACGAAACTTTTCATCTGCATCGTAAATTCAGCCAGATAACCCAGGATAACCTAAAAAGTGACCGACTTTTTCCCCAATTTACAATGAGCGTGCATTAAAACTAAAATTCAAAAAAAATATTAAAACCCAGGGAGGACAAAAAATACATCTTATTTACCTCTTCGATGACAAACTATAATCTTAATCTTAGCAAAGCATACACAGTAATTCTTATCCAAACTGTGAAATGCCAAGAAGCTGTCATAAAGTTACGCACGCTAATGGCTGCCAAGCTATGATCGAGCAAAGCTGTCGGCATGGCTTCACAAAAGCTTCATGGCGGTCAGCTGCTTCGCTATTGGTTGAATTAAAAATCACACACGCCACAAAGAACTTAAATATCAAGATCTCCTCTGGAAAATCAAACCTTTCATTCATTCAAAAATCAAAAAACTTTTGTTCATTCAAAAATCAGAATCGATTCTTTAATATCATCATCAAAATGACGACAAGAAAAGAAATTTCGCTACCAAGTCACTGTCTTGTATGATATGACGTAGACAACAAGCTCCAGGTTCGAGCAAGAAGATATTTCCTTGAGACGCAGTGGATTGAAGTGGAGAAGGAATATTTGGTGCAGCGGGGTTCATCCCCAAGGTCAGCCGACAAAGCAAAAGTAAGTTTCAGTAGTTAAACGTTCGCAAGTGCCCCCCCCCCCCCCCCCCAAATATTTTCTCAGAAGAAAGGGGGACTGGGGAGTCTCAGGTGTGTCCTCCTGGAATCATCAGTGACTAAAATAAACTACAATTATTAGGTTGTTTACTGGATTTCATTTAATTTAATAAAATGCCAGATACGTCTGTAACAGTGTTATATATATTTGTCTCCAGTAATTTTGCGTAATTATTCATTGAAGTGGCTCCACTTCAGCTTTTTCCACCAATAAACGCAAAATTATTACATTTTTTATCAGATTGTATTGAGTTTAATAAATTGCCACATAAGTCTGTAACATTAATTGTTATTAATTTATTTCATTTTTTAACATTAATTGTTATCTAAATTTGCCTTAATCATTTCGCGTAAATGTTCATTGAAACAGCTTCACTCCAGCTTTTTCAACGAATAAAGGCAAAATGATTACAATTCTTTCATAATTAATATAATTTAACGTTTTGCTAGATAAGACTAGCCCTAATTTTAAAAAGAATATCTGTCACTGATAATTTAGTGTTTATTCATTGAAAAAGCTCCTCTGCAGTGTTTTCAACGAATAAACGCCAAATTATTACACTTTTTTCAGTGTACATTGATTGTCAGAGCATTCTTCAGCTGAATCTATTTTATTTACGTTGTCTCTCTACCTTCTTTCTACGATGCCGAAACGCCCCAGGGCCGAAACGTCTCAAGACCGAAATGTCCCGATCCCTCTTCAACCAATGTTAACCTGGGCTAGAAAGTTGGCGGTTGCTCACCACTGCTCGGTGGTTCTCTCTGCTCAATCCCCCCTCCCCCATCTGTAAAACTGCCCCACACGACTCGCCTTTGCTGTTGATAGTTTAAAAAAAACTTGTTTCTTATGTAAGTGTTGGTAAGCATGACTTGACTGGGCTCTTTGTGACTTGTGAGAAATGGGAACTTTTTTTTCACAGGTTTTGGCTGCTGGAAGTTGGGAACAAATGAGAAAACTGATGCGTGAAAAAGAACGTCTCACGGAGAACTTGCCAGAAATACCAACCATTGATACATCTTCACCACCAGGGTCTCCCCCAGCTAAACGTCAGAAAACTAAAGCCAAGTGTATTCAACCTAAAGTAAATGTCATTAAGGTAGATTAACTTTTATTTATAATAGAATCTGACATTCTTCGTGCTGTTTGGGTATTGCAAAAAACATACTTTGGAAATCGGCGCGAGTCATTTTCAACGTAAAAATTTTTTCTTCGATTTTTGACATGGAAAATAAACTGTCACCTATTTTCAAGATAAGTTTCTCATTACTCATAAAGCACATTAAATTATAGTGATGCAAAGAAACGCTTTGGGGCACGCATCAGCACTTGTCACAATTCGTAGCACTTGATGCACGGGATGACCACTCAGTCCCGAACAAAGTTTTCACTTCAGTTCATAGTCTGTTCAAACTCGGTGTAGGCGTTTCAGTTTGTCTTGAACAGCTTCTGATTCAATTTCCCTCTGAAAAAATGCCAAGCCCTTTCCTCTAGAAGGACCACTGAAAAGCAAGTCTGGTATCCTTGAAGTAGCTGACCCTCCAATCGCAATGACAAACGTATAAACCTTGCAATTGTGTTCAATGTATCTGCTACAAACCTCTGCTGTCAACTCCTTGTACCAAAAGTCTTCACAAAACTGTTGAAGCTGTTCTTTGGTGGTTGGGTTTCTCTTTCCGACATATAATTTCAAAGCGTGCCATACCATCTCAATCGGGTTGAAGTCGCAACTTTCTGCAAATATGGGGATGAGGCCATTAGAATAGGTAAAATATAATGTACAAAGGCGGTGGTTCTGGGGGGGAGTGCACACAGCACCCCTCCACTTTCTAGACATGTTGCGAGGTTAAACAGTGAGTTAATATGGGCGCTTAGAAATGTACATAGATATACAGTCATTCCTGTAATATATTATTTGCAAATCCTAACATCATTTGGCCAAATAATTACACATCCGGTCGCTTCGAACCGTTTCTTCCACTCCATCCGTATTCCAACCCGAAAGCTACCCTTCTGGTTGGAAGCTGGTTCAAGTTGAAGAAATTGGCAGGACAGTGACCACACAGCAGCATTCTCATTTAAAAAAAGAAACTATAAAAAGAGGCTATAGCATGCCATCATCCCCGTGATACTTTTTCCGATATGCGATTGTGCTTTTTCTCCAATTTGGCCGAACCATTTTAGCCTTGAAAATTTGTGCCCCTCCCCTTTTATCGATCTTCCGCTGCTTCTGACTATGTATTCGTCCTTCTCTCCCTGTTCTATATCATTCATATTTTGCATTAAATGGTAAAAAGAATATTCATCAGAAAATAACATACCAGCAGGCCAGTTCCTTTCCCAATTGATGCCATTGCTCTCCATGAATGCTTTTGCATACTTGGACGAATGTTTAGGATCATTATCCTGAACAAATGTATGGGATCCAAATTCTTCCAGGAAAGGGAGGAGAGTTTTCTCCAGTATCTCGTGAGTATAGAACTCCTTTTTCATGATCCTATCAAACATCAATAACGGTGTAGGCCCTCGCTTTGAAATTTCTCCCCACAGATGCATTTTCAGGGGATAATACTGTCCACTGCCTTGTATGCTACTGTCTTGTTTTGGTGTAAATGAATTGTCGTCTCATCCGAAAATATAGTATCAGAAAAAGTCTGCTTTTCGTTTATGGCATTCTGACAGAAAACAACACGCTTTTCTTTGTTCACGTTTCTTATCAGTTGGCAGTACTTTGGCTTCTTTGCTACGAATTCGGCTGCTTTTATTCTTCTCTGAACAGTTGAAAAATGCACTTTTGTCCCCCTTTGTAACAAAACTCGCTGTATGTCTCATGCCGTTTTGTTGCAGTTTTTGACGAGTGAAAGTTTAATGAACTGCATATCATCTTCCTTCAGTTTTTTAAAACTTGGTTTCTTGTAATGTAAATCGTTTACATACACAACTTTTCCCAATAAATAGTCATCACATATTCTCTTGATTCCTTGCCATGAATAGGTATATCCGTATAATTGCTTAATTTCGTTCCTTATTGTGTGGACTTTCCACCGACAATCAACTAATTCATATATCTTTATCTTCATTTCTTGCGTAATTTTTTTCCTGGTGTTTGTCATTTTCAGAGAGAGGACTGTTCGAAAAAAATGTTACTGTTGTGAAACTGGTTTTCAAACTAGTAGTTGGACTTGTAGCCAATAAAAAACTTGTATATTTGTCAGACTTAAAAGTTTTGCTCCTCCCATAGAGAAAATTTATGACTTAATTACTCTTTAATTAATTTTTTAATTATCGCACATATATGTGGGCAGTGCTTCTTCAGAAGCATTGTTTTCAAACACGTGTTTTCACACTTAGATTGTTTTATGCTACTGTAAATAAGACATCAGTGATTTTTTTTTTTGTTCGATGCAGAGAGCCATAGACCCAGTAAGTGTTCGCCGAGAATTTCTAGTCCTTTGTAGTAGACCAAAAATCATTGCTGCGATGTTTTTGTTTTATGGTGGTGGTGGGTGGTGGGGGGGGGGGGGGGGGTGGTTGAGGGGGCGAGGGTTGCAATGACTGACCATCAGAATATGTGTGCTTTTATTTGTGTTTTTATATATATGAAAACATTTCATTTTCAGAAAAGCAAAGAAGATGCTAAAGTAATAAAAAGAGTCCAACCATCCAGTCTGGCTCCACTTGTGGCAACAACTTCGCCGCCCGCCACCAACTGAACTTGAGTGTTCTCGTGTACAGGCAAAATTACCTTTGATAACACCACAAAAAGCACAGTCACCTCCAAGAGCTACTCCAGCATCTTCACAACCACTATCACCACCATCATCATCATCATCACCACCACCACAAACACATCCACTATCACCACCTCCATCTTCATCATCGTCATCACCACCACCATCATCATCACCACCACTCTCTACTCCATTATGACATAGATCATCACCGTCATCAATTCCACCACAGCAAACACTTACCTCTACCCCATCTACAGGGACAATTAGCGCTATACCACTATTTAATGTTGGGCAGACCACACAAGAAGCATTACTGGTGCGAATAGACAAAAAGTTGACAGAAATGAACAGACAATTTAGGGAAGACAGAGGACAGATTGAGAATCTTAGCAGACTCGTCAGACAGTGTCCTGCCATTGTAACAAATACATATTCTTCAGATACCTCTGTAAATGAGGCTCCACAGTTACAGCCTATGTATCAGCCCTCAACACAGGAGGAACACTTCAGTGATATCCCGCCAGAGTACAGACTGACTGTAGAAGAATTAAGAACCATTCGTGCTCACTCGTATAACCCCGGCAATTTTGCTAAAAACATATCAGAAAAGGTTTTCACCGAGTTATTTGGACTGGATTCCCAAAGAGTGAAATACTCGTGGTTTGGTGGAGGTAAGCTGAACAAACTTGAACTTGATCCTACAAAAAAGGCCTACATCAAGAGGTACATCCTCTTCATGCATCCGGAGTTCTCTGAGCAGAGGACATTCAGTGACACCATCGTTACCCGAATAAATGAGAATTTGAGATGACCAGTCAAAAAAAAGGAAAATGTTTTACAAGAAAATTGTGTCATGTATATATTTTTACTCTTCTTAGTTGGTTAAGTAGTAGAGCAAAAGCCGTCTTGTTTCATATTCAGCAACGGAAATAATATTTTGTTTACATATATTTGTTTTATGACAAATTATTAGAGAGTGCCCATAGGCACTCTCCAATAATTTGTAATAAAACAAATTTCTGAACAACAAAATCTGCCCCCCCCCCCCCCCCCCCCCCCCCCACACACACACACACACACACACACAGAAGACCATGTTTTCATTTCGAATCTAGTAATCGAAGTTAGTATTCATGTTTCATATATTCAGTCAAACGCAAATAATATTGTTGAAATATTTGTTTTATGACAAATTATTGGAGACTGTATGTGGGCACTCTAATAATTTGTAATAAAACAAATTCTGAATAACAAAGTCAGCTTGGTGTAAATCATCTTAGTTGTCTAACAAAACGTATAGCTGAGAAAGAAACTACATAAATAATGTTGAAAATAAAGACTAGGATGAACAATAATCCTCGCTTGTAATATTCCAACTACATCATCATGAGTGCTTCGAAGAAAATGTGGGAGGATTCGATCGGTCGATCATGAACTTCACATAGGCACTCACCACCAGTCATTTGATGTGACGAAAGAGTTTAAGAGAAAATACTTTTACCCCGAGTGTGTGTGTGTGTGGGGTGGGGGGGGGGGGGTGGAGGAGGGGGTGGGGGAGGGGGTGGGTGGGGGAGCCTCTTTTGTTACATCAAATGACCGGCAATTGTGATTATAGTGGAGCAGAGTGTCACCAGGTCGGATTTGCATGCTCCGTTGGAAACATATTGCTATTGCTCGCCGTTCCTCGGTGGTTCTCTCCGGGTACTCCGGCTTCCTCCACCAGTAAAACTCTTGAGGTCATGATTAGCCATTGTGCAGAAATATGTGACCTTAACACCAATAAATAAATAAATAAATAAATAAATAACATTGCTACAATAGGGTTAATGTCCATAATGTGGGATTTCTTTTTTTTACAATTGTGTTAATCATGAAGTCGTTCTCGATATGTGCTGTTCTACCATTGTTGTTGTTGTTTTTTATGTATACATGTATATTTTGATATGAAATAAATCCAGACAAGAACTTCTTTGATGAATTATTCAAGACAACCCTTCTTCTCTGGCCATGCTTGTATCCAACTTTTGGAACTATGGGGTTATTGGTCAAATAAAGAAAAAAACATCCGACATTGGATACATGTAATTGGTATGGCGGGGTGGGGTAGGGGGTATAGGATTCGTGCTTGATAGGCCTAATACCATCATCGCTGATAATACCGAGTGCTCTCGGTGAGCTCCGGAACCAGTTTGAGGCCGATATTATCAGTGGAGGAAAGACACCACAAGGTCGTATTTCTGTTCTTAAAAATAGAATTAAAATGCACTGACTGTATACCTTTCACACAAAGCTGATATGTGTTCAGAAACGGCGATCAGTACTGGGCGAGTCGAGTGGGGGCATTCATCTTCCTGTTCAGACCACGTGCATTTGACAATCACGGGAAAACAACAAAATACATAACGCATGCTGGAAATAAATGTCTTAATATAGTTATTTTCTTTTTTGTTATTTTCTGGTCAATAACATCAATCTCAACCTCATGCATGGGCTTCAAATGAATATATGACCACCCGAGCAATTTCGCTGCAAATACTGACTACCCCAAACACCCACAATTCAAATGCACTGAACAGTACTGTTGTTACCACTCCAACTTCCTCGAATTGCTGTTTGGGAAGAGGTTAATGAAGTGTCACCCATTGATTACCACCACGTAATGAAGGCCGGTGCAGGTGGGTATGCAATAAGTATTTCATCCAATTGTGGGAAGAAAATCGCAACAGATGAAATGCTCGTTCCATACCCACCTGCTCCTCCCCCACCCTCCACCAAACGCAGGCTATTGAAATGTTAGTATCTAGTGTAGATTTGCAGGCAATTCATTTAAGCAGGCATGAGTTAGAAATTGCACACCAGCTTTACTGTATTTGGTGAATTGATCCTTTCCAGAGGAATGAGCGGTGCAGAATCTGCCATTTTAAAATTTTCAGCCATTTAATTCTTAAAAATTTATCAAATCATCAGCAGTTCAAATTTAATGCCGGAAATTGTATTCTGTTAAACCTAACTTAAACTAAATGCGATTCTGAATCACATTTATGAACGTTAGTGTTGAGATGTTGCAATTTGGCAGATTTTTAGCTCACCGAAGGGAGCTTAACTTATCACCGGCCGGCCGTCGTCCGGTGTTCGTCGGCGGCATCCGGCGTTGTGAACATTTTTCAAACGATTTCTCCTCTGAAACCACTGGTCCAATTTTCACGAAACTTCATGTGGATGTTCATTACTATATGGTAATTCATGTTTGTTCAAATGAAATGGCCACATCTGATGGGGGCTCTGTATGGGGCATAACTCTGATAGCACCGTATGAATTATAGAAAAATTATTAAAAAATCTTCTTCTCCAGAACCAGTGGGCAGAATCTTTTGATACTTGGTATGCAGCATCTTGGTATGGGTCTGATTCACGTTTGTTCAAATTGGCCCCCTGGTTTCATATTTGGGCTCACTATAGAAGCCTAAATTCAAACTTAGTGCATTTCAGGCAAATTTCTTAAGAAATCTTCTTCTCCAGATCCAGCAGGCAGAATCTTTTGATATTTGGTATGCAACATTGTGGGGTGGATCTGATTCAAGTTTGTTCAAATCAGCCCCCTGGATTCACATTTGGGTTCAGTATAGAAGCCCGAATTTGAACTTAGTGCATTTCAGGCAAATTTCTTAAAAAATCTTCTTCTCCAGATCCAGCAGGCGGAATCTTTTGATATTTGGTATGCAACATTGTGGGGTGGATCTGATTCAAGTTTGTTCAAATCGGCCCCCTGGATTCACATTTGGGCTCAGTATAGAAGCCCGAATTTGAACTTAGTACATTTCAGGCAAATTTCTTACAAAATCTTCTTCTCCAGATCCAGCAGGCAGAATCTTTTGATATTTGGTGTGCAACATTGTGGGGTGGATCTGATTCAAGTGTGTTCAAATCGGCCCACTGGATTCATATTTGGGCTCACTATAAAAGCTCGAATTCGAACTTCGTGCATTTCAGGCAAATTTCTTAAAAAATCTTCTCCAGATCCAGCAGGCAGAATCTTTTGATATTTGGTATGCGACATTGCGGGATGGATCTGATTCAAGTTTGTTCAAATTGGCCCCCTGGGTTCATATTTGGGCTCAGTATAGAAGCCCAAATTCGAACTTAGTGCATTTCAGGCAAATTTCTTAAAAAATCTTCTTCTCAAGATCCAGCTGGCAGAATCTTTTGATATTTGGTATGCAACATTGTGGGGTGGATCTGATTCAAGTTTGTTCTACTCGGCCCCCCAGATTCATATTTGGGCTCACTATAAAAGCTTGAATTCGAACTTAGTGCATTTCGGGCAAATTTCTTAAAAAATCTTCTCCAGATTCAGCAGGCAGAATCTTTTGATATTTGGTATGCAACATTGTGGGGTGGATCTGATTCAAGTTTGTTCTAATCGGCCCCCCAGATTCATATTTGGGCTCACTATAAAAGCTTGAATTCGAACTTAGTGCATTTCGGGCAAATTTCTTAAAAAATCTTCTCCAGATTCAGTAGGCAGAATCTTTTGATATTTGGTATGCAACATTGTGGGATGGATCTGATTCAAGTTTGTTCAAATCGGCCCCCTGGGTTCATATTTGGGCTCAGTATAGGAGCCCAAATTTGAACTTAGTGCATTTCAGGCAAATTTCTTTAAAATCTTCTTCTCAAGATCCAGCAGGCAGAATCTTTAGATATTTGGTATGCAACATTGTGGGGTGGATCTGATTCAAGTTTGTTCAAATCGGCCCCCTGGATTCATATTTGGGCTCAGTATAGAAGCCCGAATTCGAACTTAGTGCATTTCAGGCAAATTTCTTAAAAAATCTTCTTCTCAAGATCCAGCAGGCAGAACCTTTTGATATTTGGTATGCAACATTGTGGGGTGGATCTGATTCAAGTTTGTTCAAATCGGCCCCATGGATTCATATTTGAGCTCACTATAAAAGCTTGAATTCGAATTTCGTGCATTTCAGGCAAATTTCTTCAAAAATCTTCTTCTCCAGATCCAGCAGGCAGAATCTTTTGATATTTGGTATGCAACATTGTGGGATAGATCTGATTCAAGTTTGTTCAAATCGGCCCTCTGGGTTCATATTTGGGCTCAGTATAGGAGCCCAAATTTGAACTTAGTGAAAAAATCTTCTCAAGATCCAGCAGGCAGAATCTTTTGATATTTGGTATGCAGGATTGTGGGGTAGATCTGATTCAAGTTTGTTCAAATCGGCCCCCTGGATTCATATTTGGGCTCAGTATAGAAGCCCGAATTCGAACTTAATGCATTTCAGGCAAATTTCTTAAAAAATCTTTCTCTCCAGATCCAGCAGGCAGAATCTTTTGATATTTGGTATACAACATTGTTGGGTGGATCTGATTCAAGTTTGTTCAAATCGGCCCCCTGGATTCACTTTTGGGCTCACTATAAAAGCTCGAATTCGAACTTAGTGCATTTGAGGCAAATTTCTTCAAAAATCTTCTTCTCCAGATGCAGCAGGCAGAATCGTTTGATATTTGGTATGCAGCATTGTGGGATGGATCTGATTCAAGTTTGTTCAAATCGGCCCCCTGAACTTAGTGCATTTCAGGCAAATTTCTTAAAAAATCTTCTTCTCAAGATACAGCAGGCAGAATCTTTTGATATTTGGTATGCAGCATTGTGGGGTGGATCTGATTCAAGTTTGTTCAAATCTGCCCCCTGGATTCATATTTGGGCTCAGTATAGAAGCCCGAATTCAAACTTAGTGCATTTCAGGCAAATTTCTTAAAAAACCTTCTTCTCAACATCCAGCAGGCAGAATCTTTTGATATTTGGTATGCAGCATTGTGGGGTGGATCTGATTCAAGTTTGTTCAAATCGGCCCCCTGGATTCATATTTGGGCTCACTGTAAAAGCTTGAATTCGAACTTAGTGCATTTCAGGCAAATTTTTTTAAAAAGTCTTCTTCTCCAGATCCAGACGCCAGAATCTTTTGATATTTGGTATGCAACATTGTAGGATGGATCTGATTCAAGTTTGTTCAAATCGGCCCCCTGGGTTCATATTTGGGCTCAGTATAGGAGCCCGATTTTGAACTTAGTGCATTTCAGGCAAATTTCTTAAAAAATCATCTCCAGATCCAGCAGGCAGAATCTTTTTATATTTGGTATGCAACATTGTGGGGTGGATCTGATTCAAGTTTGTTCAAATCGGCTCCCTAGATTCATATTTGGGCTCACTATAGAAGCTCGAATTCGAATTTAGTGCATTTCAGGCAAATTTCTTCAAAAATCTTCTTCTCCAGATCCAGCGGGCAGAATCTTTTGATATTTGGTATGCAACATTGTGGTGTGGATCTGATTGAAGTTTGTTTAAATCGGCCCCCTGGGTTTATATTTGGGCTCAGTGTAGAAGCCCAAATTTGAACTTAGTGCATTTCAGAAAATTTCTTTGAAAATCTTCTTCTCAAGATCCAGCAGGCAAGAATGTTTTGATATTGGGTATGCACCATGCTTGGAAGGAAGGGGGAGGGGGGGTATAAGTTTGTTCAAGCCAAGTCCCTGGGTTCATATTTGGGCTCACTCTGGTAGCCCTTATTTTAACTTAGTTCAAAATGAGGAATTTTCTTTAAAAATTTTTTTTCGATCCACTGGTCAGAATCTTTGGATATTTGGTATAAGCTTTTCTTAGGAGGAGCAGATGCAACTTGTTGAAATCAATTCTCTGCAGTCGGAATGTTTTGATATTTGGTATGCAGCATCCTTAGGGGGGTGAGATTCAAGTTTGTTCAAGCCATGTCCCTTGGTCCATATTTGGGCTCACTGTGGGAGCCCGAATGATAACTTAGTTCAAAATGAGGAATTTTTTAAAAAAATCTTCTTCAGATCCAGCAGTCGGAATGTTTTGATATCTGGTATGCAGCATCCTTAGGGGGGTGAGATTCTAATTTGTTCAAGCCATGTCCCTAGGTCCATATTTGGACTCACTGTGGAAGCTTGAATTGTGACTTAGTTCAAAATGAGGAATTTTCTTTAAAAATCTTTTTCTTCAGATCCAGCAGTCGGAATGTTTTGATATTTGGTGTGCAGCATCCTTAGGGGGGTGAGATTCAAGTTTGTAAAGCCAAGTCCCTGGGTTCATATATGGGCTCCCTGTGGGAGCCCGAATTATAACTTAGTTCAATATGAGGAATATTCTTTAAAAATCTTTTTTTTTTCGATCCACTGGTCAGAATCTTTGGATATTTGGTATAAGCTTTTCTTAGGAGGAGCAGATGCAACTTGTTGAAATCAATTCTCTGGGTTGATAGTTAGGCTACCATGTCAGGTGAGTGCCCTCAGGCCCCCTGGGGCCTCTTGTTTTTAGAGCCACTGGTCAGAATCTTTGGATATTTGGTATAAGCTTTTCTTAGGAGGAGCAGATGCAACTTGTTGAAATCAATTCTCTGGGTTGATATTTAGGCTACCATGTCAGGTGAGCTCCCTCAGGCCCCTTGGGGCCTCTTGTTTTATTACTTGTTCACTTCGAAATTGTGTCCGTCTGTGCCAAATTTTGTCTGTTCAGCCTGTATTTCAGGTATCGAATGTGCTATTGCAATGAAATTTGCCGTGAACACTGCTTATGGTATAGGCTTTAAAAAAAGGATTCAACGATATTTCTTACATTCTCCTTTTTTAGAGTTATCCTCCTTTTTTGACTTAGAAATTGTAGGAAATAGACATTATTTGTCTGTTCAGCTTGCATCTCAGGTATGGGTTATCGGATTTCAGTGAAATATGGCATGCTCTTTGCCTATGACAAAGGCTTCTGTCTCATTGCATAAACTTCCAAACACCAAACAATTTACCATACCTTTTGACTTGGAAATTGTTGAAAACTTTCGAAGGAAATGGTGGGGGGGGGGGGGTGGTATACTGGATTGCATCCATCCATCTGTGCATCCGTCCATCAGTCCATATGAGATTATTCATAAATAATATTTGTTGGTCATAGGTATGCCCACAGTATGCGGTACACCACGTGGGGGTATGCACCGGACGACAGTACAGAATCTGTAAAGAAGATTTTTTATGTCAGTAATGTTTGCTATAAATTTATTGGGTGCCTTTGTTATCATTGTGCTATGAGAACAAATATTTTGGGGTTCAGTCAGACCCACTCTGGGACTCAAAGATTTCTTTTCTAGTTTAGCATCTAACTGTCACCCACCTTTACAATACTTTACCTATATATTTGTTACAGGCTACGGACAGCATTTATGTACTGACCGTTACAATACTTTACATGTACCTTTGTTATCATGTCATTACCTAGATGTTTGTCATTGCTGTGTCACATACTATACAGGTACGTGTCTTAAACAAGTTGAGCTACAGTGTCATTGACACTTTCATTTTTTGTTCTGTCACATGCAGTTTGAACCACAAAATAATAAGATGACAAGAAAATTACTGGCGTGCTGGAATTAGGTCCAAGAGTTCTTTGACAGTCTGTACAAAAAGATGCCCCAGCCTTTGAGTGTACCTAGATCAATCTTATTGGGGGTGGGGGGTGTGTCTTTGTTGTTTAAAGATAGATCGAAGTCATTGGAGTGGAGGGGCAGTCGGGAAAGGAGAGGAAAGAGTGTGCCAAATGTGTAGTTTAGGAGTAACAGAGACCCTGGAACACTTAGTTTAAACAATATTTAATCCAGGAAATAATGTTATACGTATACCTTACACAATGGTATAATATAACAACAACAGTTAACATAATTGTAAACAGAATAACAGTAATAGTAGTTGACATATAAGTAGACAAGGATTTGTCAGAAAGCCTTGGGCTTATATGAGCCAGTAGTCAGTAGTGAGCCTCATATATCGCTCACCAGGGGATATGATACCCAACGGACAATGTGTCTAGTTCATCCTTGGTCCTTGAAAAAGAAGGCGCACCATCAGTGAAGATTTAGCCAAATAGGCTGTTAGAGTACATATGTTCATGTACATTCAACCATACTGAGGTGCGCTGTAACTTACGTTGACAGTCCAAACTGGAGAGGATTAACAGCCCATCACAATATCAAGTCGAGGAGGAAGTCAATGCTATCTTCGTGGATCACAGAACTTGACCAACACACCAAAACAAAAAGTACCCCCCCTCCCCCCTCCCCCTCCCCAAAATATGATATATTAACATTTTTATACGCCCGTTTGAAAAACGGGACGTATTATAGTATGGCGTTGTCCATCCGTCTGTCCGTCCGTCCGTCTGTTTGGTTTCCGAACAATAACTTTAGTATTTGTTTTCCGATCGGCTCCAAATTTGGTATGTGGTTTAATCACAACTTTGAAAAACGGGACGTATTATAGTATGGCGTTGTCCGTCCGTCTGTCCGTCCGTCCATTTGGTTTCCGAAGAATAACTTTAGTATTTGTTTTCCGATCGGCTCCAAATTTGGTATGTGGTTTAATCACAACAAAATACAGGTCAAGTTCGAATATGGGTCGGTCTGAACATTTTTCACCTGAATTATGGCCCCTGTTGGACTTAGAATTCGTCAAATATTTGGTTTCCGGATGATAACTTTAGTATTTGTTTTCCAATCGGCTCCAAATTTGGTATGTGGTTTAATCACAACAAAAGACAGGTCAAGTTCGAATATAGGGTCGGTCTGAACAATTTTTGCCTGAATTATGGCCCCTGTTGGACTTAGAATTCGTCAAATATTTGGTTTCCGGATGATAACTTTAGTATTTGTTTTCCGATCGGCTCCAAACTTGGTATGTGGTTTAATCACAACAAAATACAGGTCAAGTTCAAATATGGGGTCGGTCTGAACAATTTTTGCCTGAATTATGGCCCCTGTTGGACATTATATGATGTATAAGGTAAAGTAATTCTTGAAACCTCTCGCACTGATACATAATAGTGAAACCACTTTGGCTTCCTTTATAATTTTGCAGCATGACAAATCACTGTCAAGTGAAGCTAGAGAGGTCAAACAGGTTCACAGTGTGATCATGGGGTCTCAACCATATAAATCAGATATATTGCAAAACTACCATGAAACGTTGGAAAATGCAAATAAAAATGTATGAAGTTCAAAGAAAACACACCAATATTGTGTGACTTACTGCGTCAAATAATTAATTGGTCAAATAATTACCCAATTAACAAACTGACTAGTCAAATAAATCTCATGGTTTTGATGTGTTTTATTTAAACTTTATATCTTTTTCTATACACATGCCTCTATGTAAACCACAGGAAGTGAAACAGTACTTGTTTTCTTTGGAAAAAAAATAAGATTTTACAGTCCAAATGGGATTCATTCACCAATGCTTGAGTTGGAAATCCTCTAACCTTAAACACCAATAAATAAATAACTAAAGATAGGAAGCTTCAGTGTTTCTAATATATATATATCTATATAAATATGTTACAGTCAAACTGTGAAATCAAGAATTTTTTTGGGAAATTATTAAATTATTGAGTCCTTTTGTGAAGCTATTGTCCTTAATTTTTAGTCTTTTTCTTAAATGACTGAAAAATTTAGTCATTTTACAAAATCACTGATTTCAAAAGTCTGACCGTAACATATATATATATGCGGGCGTATGATGCAATGCCCAGCGGTGCTCTTGTCATTTTCACCATATTCTGTAAATAATATTTCTTGTGAGGGGGTTTTGTCTTGAGAGGGTTTTGTCTTTGAATGCAGAAAGTGAGGGGTTTTGTCCTGTTACCATATTCGCATTCAGTATTGAGTCGTATTCAATACATTTTTTCAACTATTCGGATGTTTTCTGTATTCATGCAATTTTAAAGAATTCTTTTTCTTATTTGTATTCGAATACAGTCAAATTTGAGGTGTATTCATAAATACTTTTCTTATTTTTAGCTCAACTTTGACGTAAGTCAAATTTGAGGTTTTGCCATGGCCCGTCATCCATCCGTCTGTCCGTCCATCAACAATTCAATACGGCTCGGGCTAGAGGCCATATTTTTGAACCGATCTTTACGAAACTTCTTGAGTACCTTTGTTATCACTGTGGAATGAGAATGAGTGTTTTGGGGTGTGGTCTGAAATTCAAGATGGCCACGAGCAGCCATTTTGTACCTTAGTTAGTGCAATCAGTATTTTGTACAGAACTTCTGTATGGAAGTTCTGATTCGAATAAATTTTTGTCTGAATGTTCTGTAACATGGAGCAATCAGTTTTTTGTACAGAACTTCTGTATGAAAGTTCTGATTCGAATAAATTTTTGTCTGAATGTTTAGTAACATGGAATACATCACATATATTAATACAGGTTTTTTTCTCGTGCAGAAATTCTACAAATTAGGTGAACTTTGATTTTTTCAGTGCTACTTTCGCACAGTAAGTACACATGTCAATACAGCTCGGGCTAGGGGCTGTATTTATGAACCGATCTTCACGAAACTTCTTGGGTACCTTTGTTATCACCTTGGGACGAGAACAAGTGTTTCTGGGTCGGTCCAAAATTCTAGATGGCTGCCAGCGTCCATTTTGTACCGAAATCAGGGCCAATCAGTTTTTTTGTTCACAACTTCTATACGGCTCAGGCTAGAGGCTGTATTTATGAACCGATCTTTACGAAACTTCTTGGGTGCCTTTGTTATCACCTTGGGAAGAGAATGAGTGTTTTTGGGTGCGGTCCAAAATTCAGGATTGCTGCCGTGACCATTTTGTACCGAAATTAGGTACAATCAGTTTTTTGTACAGAACTTCTATATGAAGGTTCTGATTTGAATAAATTTTTGAATGAATGTTTAGTAACATGGAATACATCACATATAATACAGGTTTTTTTCTCGTGCAGAAATTATGTAAATTAGATGAACTTGGACTTATTCAGTGCTACTTATACACAGTAAGTGCACATGTCAATACGTCTCAGGCTAGAGGCTCTATTTATGAACCAATCTTCACGAAACTTCTTGGGTACCTTTGTTATCACCTTAGGACGAGAACGAGTGTTTTTGGGTGCGGTCCAAAATTCAAGATGGCTGCCGGCGGCCATTTTGTACCAAAATTAGGTGAAGGCTGTGGTTTGAATAAATTTTTGAATGAATGTTTAGTAACATGGAATACATCACATTTTTTCTCGTGCAGAAATTATGCAAATTAGATGAACTTTGACTTACTCGGTGCTACTTATACACAGTAAGTGCACATGTCAATACAGCTCGGACTAGAGGCTGTATTTATGAACCGATCTTCACGAAACTTCTTGGGTACCTTTGTTATCACCTTGGGACAGGAACAAGTGTTTTTGGGTGCCTTTGTTATCACTGTGCTATGAGAACAAATATTTTTGGGATCAGTCAGACCCACTCTGGGACTCAAAGATTTCTTTTCTAGTTTAGCATCTAACTATCACCCACCTGTACAATACTTTACCTATACATATATTCCAAGCTACAGTCAGCATTTATGTACAGACCGTTACAATACTTTATATGTACATTTGTTATCAGGTCATTACCTAGATGTGTGTCATTGCTATGTCACATACTATAAATGTACATGCCTTATACAAGTTAAGCTACAGTGTCATTGACACTTTCATTAATGTATAGAGTATTTTGTAAAGAAATTATGATTTTGAATATCAGAGAATAGTCAAGTATTTAACTAGTACAATTGAAGTGCCTAGTTTTTCAATATATTAAAATAAAATTTAAAAACATTAAATTAAAATATTTAATAATGGAATATATTCATTTTTAGCTCAACTTTGACTTCGTCAAATTTGATATTTTGTCATGGCGTGTCGTCCGTCTGTTCATCCGTCCAACAATTCAATATGGCTTGGGCTGGAGGCCGTATTTATGAACCGATCTTTACAAAACTTCTTGGATACCTTTGTTTTCACCGTGGGACAAGAATGAGTGTTTTTGGGTGTGGTCCAAAATTCAAGATGGTCACCGGCAGCCATTTTGTACCGAAATTAGGTGCAATCAGTTTTTTGTACAGAACTTCTATATGAAAATTCTGATTTGAATAAATTTTTGAATGAATGTTTAGTAACATGGAATACATCACACATAATATGGGTTTTTTTCTCATGCAGAAATTATGCAAATTAGATGAACTTTGATTTATTCATTGCTGCTCATACACAGTAAGTGCACATGTCAATACGGCTCGGGCTAGAGGCTGTATTTATGAACCGATCTTCATGGAACTTCTAGGGTACCTTTGTTATCACCTTAGGATGAGAACAAGTGTTTTGGGGTGCGGTCCAAAATTCAAGATGGCTGCCGGCAGCCATTTTATACCAAAATTAGGTGCAATCAGTTTTTTGTACAGAACTTCTATATGAAAATTCTGATTTGAATAAATTTTTGAATGAATGTTTAGTAACATGGAATACATCACACATAATATGGGTTTTTTTCTTGTGCAGAAATTATGCAAATTAGATGAACTTTGATTTATTCATTGCTACTCATACACAGTAAGTGCACATGTCAATACGGCTCGGGCTAAAGGCTGTATTTATGAACCGATCTTCATGGAACTTCTAGGGTACCTTTGTTATCACCTTAGGACGAGAACAAGTGTTTTGGGGTGCGGTCCAAAATTCAAGATGGCTGCTGGCAGCCATTTTATACCGAAATTAGGTCCAATCAGTTTTTATGCCCCCCGACTTAAGTCGGGTGGCATATAGTGACTGAAGTGTCCGTGTGTGTGTGTGTCCAAGCCCATAACTCGAAAACGGTTAGGGCCAGTCATCAAACTTTACACAGTTATAAAGGACAATGGGAGGATGTGTCACACACCATAGCTGGGTTCGTACCTTCAAGGTCAAGGTCACATTTCAAGGTGACACTAAAAATCGGTCAATATTTGTGTCTCAGCCATAACTCAGAAACGAATCATAGTACAATTGTTAAACTTTTTACAAATGTTAAGAACAGTCAGAAGGTGTGCCACGTATAATAGTTTCTGCTGCATCTGCAAGGTGAGGTCACAATTGACCTTCATATGTTCAGGGTCACAAATCGTGTCTCAAGCATAACTCCAAAACTATTAGGGCTAGAATCATCTAACTTCGCTCAATTATAAAGGACAATGGGTGGATGTGTCACACTCCGCAGCCAGGTCCGTAAGGTCAAGGTCACATTTCAAGGTCACATTGAAAATCATCAATATTCGTGTCTCAGCCATAACTCAGAAATGAATCATATTACAATTGTTAAACTTTTTACAAATGTTAAGGACAGTCAGAAGGTGTGTTGCATATAATAGTTTCTGGCGCATCTGCAAGGTGAAGGTCACAGGGGGGGGGGGGGGGTGCATGTGTTACCTTAGTAACATGTTTCTTGTTTGTGCAGAACTTCTATATGAAAGTTCTGATTTGAATAAATTTTTGTATGAATGTTTAGAAACATGGAATACATCAAATATAATACAGGTTTTTTCTCGTGCATAAATGATGCAAATTAGATGAACTTTGATTTATTCAGTGCCTTATTCATAGTTAGTACACATGTCAATACTAGAGGGCTGGAGGCTGTATTTATGAACCGGTCTTCATGAAACTTCTTGTTTACCTTTGTTATCACCTTGAGACGAGAACGAGTGTTTGTGGGTGCAGTCCAAGATTCAATATGGTTGCCAGTGGCCATTTTGTACCGAAATTAGATCCAATCAGTTTTTTGTCACAACTTCTATACGGCTCGTATTTATGAACTGATCTTCACAAAACTTCTTGGGTACCTTTGTTATAACCTTGGGACAAGAACGAGTGTGTTTTGGGGTGCCTTTGTTATCACTGTGCAATGAGAACAAATATTTTGGGGTTCAGTCAGACCCACTCTGGAACTCAAAGATTTCTTTTCTAGTTTAGCATCTGACTGTCACCCACCTTTACAATACCTATACATTTGTTACAGGCTATGGTCAGTATTTATGTACAGACCGTTACAATACTTTATATGTACCTTTGTTATCGGGTCATTACCTAGATGTTTGTCATTGCTGTGTCACATACTATACATGTACATGTCTTAACAAGTTGAGCTACAGTGTCACTGACACTTTTATTGGAAACGTTGAACACTACTTGATACTTGTGTTGTGGTAAAGATAATAGCATTATATGCTGAAAATGACCTTAAATCCCTGAAAACAAGAAAATGACCTTAAATCCCTGAAAACAAACTGGTGAAATAGGTCACAAAATGCCTGGGGTGAGAGTAAACTACATTGGGTAGAAAAGGTATAAATTGTTGGCTAAAGCTGATTATATTCAACGTGGTAAATGACTGCTCTGGGGGCGCGGTGGCATTGCAGTAACCTGTTCTTGTCAGATCACCGAAATTGAGCAACGTTGAGCCCGGTTAGTCCTCGGATGGGTGACCATCTGAGCGATCGATTCGGACTCCCGCGTTGTGTCCTTGGGCAAGGCACTTAACCCCAATTGTCCACATGGGGGCACGATGCTGATGTGTACTGAGGCGTACTGCATATCGATGGTGCGCATGTCTTCAACCAATCTAACCTTGCTTGTCTTTGCTCGGTGGTTTTCTTCGGGTACTCCGGCTTCCTCCACCTGTAAAACTGTCACGGTCATGATTAGCCATTGTGCATAAGTATGTGACCTTAAACACCAATAAATAAATAGTTGAAACACAAAAATGTTTAAAACAATAAATTATAAAATAATTGTTATCAACAAAATCTTATTAAACTGGGGCTCCTTTTGCTTGTAACATGGTACCCCTGAAAAAAATACTCGCGTTACAAATCACCTTTGAAAAATAATTTAACACTCTACCAGTTAATTCACAGTAAAGGCTCTGGAAGGGCTTGAAAATGTTCACAAATGTCCTTAATTTTGTTTTCCTTGGTGTTGGAATCCTGTTCTATTTTCTTAATCTCCAATGTAATCATCATCACGGCTGTCTTAAAACCCAAAGTTATATCATGAGCAGTATTTTGTATCTTTTTTTTTATCATTAAATCATTTTATTTCCTCTTTTACACCTTTCTCACAGGAAAAGATATCTAAAAAAGAAAATGTATAAAAGGGCATGTTTTCAATCATTTTGCTTTGTGCTTTTTGTTTCAAAGAATGCAATAACAGAATTGTCAGGGCATTTTTTTCTCACAGAATATCTATGCATTATAAAGCATTTCAATCATAAGAAATATTTGTTCATATGTTTTAGTGAGGCAATATCCATCAGTTCAAAAACCCATTAATCTAATAGAAATTACTGAGGTTTTTATGAAATTTTTCAGACTCATCAAAGCTGTTTGATTTAATGTTTCATGTATTTTTTGAACAGAAAATGAAAGAAGCAAATCAACACCAAGGATTTCTTAGTGTGATGCATTATTTCCTTCATTTTATCTGGTAGACATTGTTTTTTAAACTTAACTGACTGAGTGCTGGAACACACTATCATGGCTTTATTGTAAAGTGCTGAAAGCCACTATAGTGGCTTTGCCATCCTTGTAATGTGTTGCTATTTTTTTCCAAAATAATAGAAAGTGTATTGAAATGACATATTTTGTAAAATAGGACCCAATCACCAATGCTTGGGAGGTGCAAACCCTCTCTGAAATGGGCAACATGGCTTGTTAACACTCACACCCGTGGTCTTGAGTTGATACTCATGTTGTGGTCATCATTAGCCATTGTGCAAAAATATGTGACCTTAAACACCAATAAATAAATAAATAAATAATTTGAAATAATAAAAATTTAGAGCAAAAATGAACATAACTGTTTGAGTGAACTGTTTCCAGAGAGAAAATAATGTCATGTTTTAAAACATCATTTGAAATTTTTTTTTAGCACTTCAGCAGTTAATTTTATGACAAAATAGCAGCCATCTGCTATGGAATATCAACCTGTTGTTTTTAAAATCACTTGACAGCAACTTACATTACGTGTACACTCCGTATAGAACCGCACTTCGCGTACCCCACTTTTTGCGATTCAGGGTTTGCGGTTAGGAAAGAAGCATTACATAATCAATTAGTGCTCGACAAGAAATTTCTTCCAGAGTCTGAACCTGATTAGCAATGTTAGTCTTCAGTCAGCGAATTTCTAAAACCTGCATTTCATAAAATAATGACATAAAAATACCATATCTGTCTTCTCCAGATCATTGTACCCCAGAATAATGTCCGATTTTAAACAATTCGCCCAGTATTTTTCGAGATATTGAACTTGTTTCCATATTAAAATAAAATGTTTTGCCGATATGTCATTTGGATTTCACCCCTGTATAATTAAAGGTAAGTTTGTCGCCATCGAACATGATCTTATCCACCTTCGTTGTGGAAACAGTTCGTCGAGACATTTTTGAATAAAATTACCAAATAGAGGAAGTATAGGAAATGCAGAGTGATATATATATGTAAAGTTTTTTTTTGTGTGTTAAGCCCAAGAGCTCTATGAGGATTTTCGGCTTTAAACTACATTTATTATTATTTATTATTATTATTAAGTATTTTAAAATGAAACGTATTCTGTGCGTTATGTTTTTTAGAACAATAATGTGACAGTCTCGGCGATACATCCTGTCTTTACGAAGTGCGGCCCCTGTTTTTCAGACACGGGATCATTACGAACTCGGCATATGATTTAATATCATTGCAGATAAGCTGCTTCAAGTTTACCTCAGTAATTATTTTTGATGAACTAAATTGAGAATGGAATAGAATTAATAAATAAATCCATCTACTCCTTCCGGTCATTTTCGTAACAATTCGGGTGGATTTTTCAAATTAAATTCAGTCTTCGGAATCATGAAATTTTAGAAGCAAGGGATGGACGAATCATGGCCTATGGTAAACAAATTTATAGTGCAGTATAGGAAGTGGATTGATACTAAGACACCCACAATATGATTTTCTTGTCAACTTCCAATATCTGAAAAAAGGCATGAAAAATTGGTGGCGTAACTGGTTGGGGGGGGGGGGGGGGGGTGGATGGGGGACGGATCGGCATTTTCCCCTTAAACGTAGATTTTGCCCACATTTGTTTCCCACGTCCATAACACACACACACACACTCTCTCTCTCTCTCTCTCTCTCTGTCTCTGTCCTCCCCCGTAACCCTGGCATATTCACGCCTCCCGTGAGTCAGCGATCGACAGTATGGTCTCTCCACTTTTAAATCTGATCCGCCGTGCCTGGAAAAATTCTCCCTTAAAATTTTATATATTTTCCTTTTTTTACAACTTGTGGCCCTCATTAACGGGGAGAGGGGGAGCATTCCAATGAGGGGCCATAAACTATGTGACTGAGACAAAATATGGAAATTCGCTATAGCCCTACATCCAACGCCAATGGCCGAATTTGGCCAGCACTCAGGCTATACAAAAATCTGCATTCAAATTTTATTATGTTTAAGTTTTTGTTTCAAAAACATAGCTTATGACCCTTCATTGGAATGAGCTAGTGGATATTGAGTCATTCCATTGAGGGGTCCCAAGCTCTGTTTTGAGACAAAAAATTAAAAATTTTTAGTTGTTATTAAAGAATTTATCTTGCAAGTGCCACCTGGTCCTGTAGGCCAGTGGAGACTAATGGATCACCGGGTTTATTTTCCTAGCATTTGGTACGTTTTTTCTTGGAAATAGTATGTTTATTTTCGTGGCTGGAAACTGGGTAGACTGATAACATTTTGGCCAGATGCCGTCGTCTGTATGTTGGTGTTTTGGTAATAATAATTCTCCCCAGCCAGCATGAGTTTCTTTTCAATAGATGCGTCAAATGCTTCGGCCCTTTGACAGATTAATAAGTAAATTAGCCTTGGAAAAGGTGTTGAAGATATGACATACCAGTATACAATTAAGCTCAATTAGTTACTTCTGTTCAGTGGCGTGTTAAATTAAATCCGTTGTTTGTTGTTAATCCCCAAAGGCCGGGGGAGCGTGGTGGCTCAGTAGATAGAGGTGCAGACTGCAAGCCGAGAGGTCCTCAGTTCGAATCCCACCTGCGGCAACCGCATTGTGTCCTTGGGCAAGACACTTTTCCATTTCCCACGTGGGGGCACGGTGGCGTTGTGTACTAAGGCGTACTGCACGTCGATGGTGCACCTGTCTTCAACCAATGCTAACCCTGCTTGTGTGGAGTTGGCATGTTGTGGAGCTGACAGTTGCTTGCCGTTGCTCGGTGGTTCTCTCCAGGTACTCCGGCTTCCTCCACCCGTAAAACTGTCATGGTCATGATTAGCAATTGTGCAGAAATATGTGACCTTAAACACCAATAAATAAATAAATAATCCCCAAAGCCTACCCCAAAATTGACATTTTTTTTAACAAAAGTCTCCATTCACATTTTATTACACTTCCAATTTTTCTCTAAAAAAACCCATAACTTATGACCCCTCGTCGGAATGAGCTCGCTAATCGCGATTCGCTGTTTTACTGGTAAATAAGTAAATAAATCATGTGTCGTTCCAGTGAGTGGTCACAAGCTATGTTTAGAGACGAAATTGGTAGTTGTAATCCTAGAAATTATTTTGTAAGTGTCACCCATGGGGTCCACGTTGGGTTAAGGGACAACCGGAATGATCCTGTGGTTCCCCGCAGATGCAGTTCATGAAGTTCTTTAAAAAAAGAAGGGGGGGCGGAGTAGTAGCATTAATTATCCACATCATAGTATGATGCCACAACATTATCACAGAGGGCGAGAACCGTTTGAGTTTGGCCAAATTGAATAGAGCATGTGTTTTGGTCCTAATCTTTTCAAAATCCCCCCCCCCCCCCCCAAAAGAAAAGAAAAGAATTAGAGCCAAAACTCGTATAAGATGTCACGACGGTGTTCTCGTGACCATAAACTCAAGTAATGTATTCCTGGGTGGCGTCATTTCTTTCCTGTGGGGACACACTTCATCGATCGGAATGGTCCTGAGTTGAATTTTGATACCGTGTTTTAAAGTAGCTTCGGGAAAAAGATAAGAGAAGCACGTACAGGTTTTACCTGAATTGGATCTGATCCCTGTTTTGAAGATAATCTCCCCCGTTGCTGGGGTTAAGTAGAGGCTGTCAGATAGAATAAAAAATGTGTTTTAATTTAACATTTGAGTGGATTATGATGTTATATCGCGGGCGAAAAGCAGATAAATTGCCAGTATGTTCAAAAAGAAAAATGTGTAGTTATCTGTACCCGTCCGTTTCGGTTGAGAATGAGAATGTTTTTTTCAACAACATTGACCTCCATTAAGCGAGTTCAGACTATTTTATGTCATATAAACCAATAGATGGAAGAGCCACACTGCTTCACGGGATCGCCAAAATTCGCATTTTTTTTCAAGATTTATTAGAACACAAAACGTGAATTATTGGACCGATTTTCACATTTATAGGATTTCTTTGACACAGAAAATTCCCCCGAAAAATATTTCGGGCACAGAAAAAGGATTCAGTGAAGAGAACTTAGGTAAATTGCGAAGTGTTTTCCCAATCAACACTGATTAGTGAGTAAATACCTGCTGTTTTATAATCATACATAACACACTCAGTCGATATTGGGATAATTTTTTTATATGGAGTGTACACGTAATGTATGCCCTCTAAGAAAAGGTTCTGGATGATGTCTGTCCATAGTATACAGTCATTTTACAATGTTGGGGAAACCAGTACCCCAAGTTTTTATGTGTGCCCATACTATGTATGGTACACATAATGCCGGCATCCGGGGTGGCCATCCCTCATTCATCCATCCTTTGTCTGTCTGTCCGGACGTCCATCCGTATCTATTTCTTTGGCATTCGATAACTTGAAAAATATTGCTTGGATTGTCAAGTTACTTTATATTTGTATTCAGGTTACTGATGTGCCGAGTTGTATAGTTTTGGGTGTAAATCTGATAATTTGATCCTGAGATATTAACTCTTTATCCTTCAAATTGAGAATTCTTCCAATCCCTTTGGCATGAGATAACTCAAAAAATATCAATCCAATTGTCATGTTACTTTATCTTTAGGTTACTGATGTTCAGAGCTGTATCGTTTTTGGTGTAAATCTGTTATTTTGATTCCGAGATATTAACCCTTTATCCTTCAAATTGAAAATACCTCCAATCCCTTTGGCATTCGATAACTTGAAAAATATTGCTTGGATTGTCAGGTTACTTTATATTTGTGTTCAGGTTACTGATGTGCCGAGCTGTATAGTTTTTGATGTAAATCTGATAATTTGATTCTGAGATATTAACCCTTTATCCTTCAAATTGAAAATTCCTCCAATCCCTTTGGCATTCGATAACTTGAAAAATATTGCTTGGAATGTCAAGTTGCTTTATATTTGTGTTCAGGTTACTGATGTGCCGAGCTGTATAGTTTTTGGTGTAAATCTGATAATTTGATCCTGTGATATTAACCCTTTTTCCTTCAAATTGAGAACTCCTCCAATCCATTTCTTTGGCATGCGATAACTCAAAAAATATTAATCCGATTATCAGGTTACTTTATATATGTATTCAGGTTACTGATGTGCTGTGCTGTATAGTTTTTTATGTAAATCTAATAATTTGATCTGGAGATATTAACCCTTTATCCATCAAATTAGGCACTCCTTCAGTCCATTTCTATATGTACCCATACCGGCATCCGGGATGGCCCTCAGTCATACAGCTTTCTACTAGTTGCGTGTATGGGTACACATCTGACGATTTAATCGGCCTATTTTTGTTTAATACCATCCATTGTGAATTGTTGATTGAGTAGTCTTGATTAGACTTCGACACACTATGTGGTCTGAGCTCACGTACTTTCACATTTTTTTTTTGAGTTTAATGACACTTCAACAGCCATAGTCAAATTGTGTTGGACTATTTTATAGGTTGAACGCAGTTTCCCCTGATAGAGATCGAACTGTGCACCTAAAAGGCCTGAAGGCCAGTACCATAACCACTGAGCTACTGCGTTCCAACATACTTCACACATACCGGTCCTGTGGATAGTAGTCAAAATACATTGTCGGTGGTTTCTAGTCAAGTCTTGGGTGCCTCAGTAGTCAGCCAAGTCTTGGCGAGAAATCACAGATAAGCTACTTGGTGAATACAAGTTGTGGTGTAGTAGATAATTGAAAAAAATCATCCATACCCTCACAGCCTGAAAGGTCAAAAGAGACTAGGTTTTCATGAAATTAATTTTGCGAACACAGATTTTAGAATCCCTAAATGTATCAAGATTTTCTAGGTGGGCATTAGTTTTTTACACTCCTTATTTTCAAATCAGGTGGGCAAAAGAGAGAAAGGTTAATCACTCGACTCAAAATGGAATCAGAATTATTTTCTTTTATACCCACCACATATAGATGGTAGCTAGTGTGCCTTGTCTATTAATCATTACCCCTGTGGGAACCCTGGGAAGTGAAGGAGTGCTTGTTTACTGTTGTAAACAAGCTCCGTTTTATTGATAAAATAGGAAGGACCCAGTCACCAATGCTTGGCGTGAAAATCCTTGACTTCATCTCCATGTTGTGGTCATGTGCACCAAATTCATCAAAGGTCATTACCAGCAGCAACATTTTTGGACAGAAATGGAAGATAATCAATAGCTACCATCTAGAGGTATCCCCAAACAAGCATACCAGGTTTCAAACTGATTTGAACATAAATGTGTCCTGTAGCATTTGCGAAAGGAATATATTGATGCCTGACTAAACTTAGTTCAAAGGTCATTGCCAGCGGCAATTTTTTTTGCTGGAAATGGAAGAAAATCAATAGCTCCCATCTGGAGGTCACTCCAAATAAGGATACTAGGTTTCAAATTGATCCGATTATAAATGTGCCCAGCAGGGTATGCCAAAGGGAAATATTGATGCATAAGTGCACTTAGTTCATTACAGGTCGTTGCCAGCAGCAACATTTTTTGATGGAAATGGAAGATAATCTAGAGATAACCCCAAAGAAGCATACCAAGTTTCAAACCGATCTGATAATAAATGTGTCCTATAGGGTGTGCCGTAGGGAAATATTGAGATCTTGGTATGCTTGTTTGGGGTGACCTCTAGATGGGAACTATCGATTTTCTTCCATTTCCGGCAAAAAATGTTGCCGGTTGCAATGACCTTTAAACTTAGTATTAGTCAGGCATCAATATATTCCTTTGGCAAACCCTACAGGGCACATTTATGATCAGATCAGTTTGAAACTTGGTATGTATATTTGGGATTACCTCTAGATGGGAGCTATCGATTATCTTCCATTTCCATACAAAAATGTTGCCGCTGACAACAACCTTCAATAAACTTAGTTCAGTTATGCATAAGTATTTCCCTTTGGCACACACTCAAGGGCACATTTATGATTGGATTGCTTTGAAAACTTGATATGCATGTTCAGGGTGACATCTAGATGGGGAACTGTCAATCTTCTTCCATTTCCATCAAAAATAGTTGCCTTTGGCAATGACCGTTAAACTTAGTATAGTCAGGCATCAGTATATCCTCTGGCATGCCCTTCAGGGCACATTTATGATAGGATCGCTTGAAATTTGGTATGCAGGTTCTGGGTGGCTTCTAGATGTTAGCTGTTGATTTCTTTTCATTTCCATAAAAAATTGTTGTTAGCACCAGCCTTTGGACTTAGTGAATTTTTGTAGCAACTTATCAATTTTGCATTTTCTGCAGGGTATACTTTTGAATTTCCATAAAAAGATAAGAAACTATTGCCACCAACCAGGACCGTCAAACTTAGTGCATTTGTGCATTAACATCTTCCTTTGGCATGCCTCGGAGGGCGCATTCATTATCAGGTTGTTTTGAAACTTCATACGCTTATTCGGGGTGACAGAGATAGGACTATTGATTTTCTTTTCATTTCTATCAAAAACTGTGGCTGTTGGCAACAATCTTGGAACTATTGCATTTGTGCATTTACATTCTTTTTTGACATGACCTACAGGGCACATTTATTGTTGGATTGTTTTTGGACTCTGCGTGCTCATTAGTCGAAAGCTCAACATGTAGATTCATTTCTGTGAAAAAGTTGCCATTCACAATGACCATCGAACTTACTGCATTTGTGTATCAACATTCTTCCTTTAGCCAGCCTTACAGATTACATTTAAATGCATGGATTGCTCTGACATTGGCACACACAGTGCTGTTAAGTTGAAGTTTCGCTAAATAACTTTGGAACCAGTGATCTTCAAATTTAACCTTTCAAGTTTGTCAAGTTGAGCTACAGTGTCATTGACACTTTCATTAGACGATAGCTTGAGCTTGGATTTGTCAATCAGCACCAAACCTGGTTTGTGTCTTAATCATACTAAAATACAAGTTCAGTCCAAGTGGGGTTTTTTGTCCGATGTTATTGGTTGGTCCATGTATGAAAACAGGAGTTATGTACAATTCGAAAAATTCTACCGGCATGTTCGAGCACGGTTAGTCCTCGGATGGTGACCGTCTGTCTGAGCGATCAATTTGGATTCCGGCGTTGTGTCCTTGGGCAAGGCACTTAACCCTGATTGGCCACATGGGGGCGCGATGACGCTGTGTACTAAGCCGTACTGCATGTCGATGGTGCTCATGTCTTCAACCATTCTAACCCTGCCTGTGCTGCTGTGTGGAGTTACAATGTTGGGGAGCTGGCAGCTGCTCGTGGTTGCTCAGTGGTTCTCTCTGGATACTCCGGGTTTCTCCACCTGTGAAACTGTCATGGTCATGATTAGCCATTGTGCATAAGTTTGTGACCTTAAACACCAATAAATAATAATAATTATTACAGAGTTATTGCCCTTGAACTTGGGAATTTGACAGTTAAAAACACTTTTTTTCAGCTATCAATAGAAATATTGAAATCATTTTTAGCTCAACTTGACATCATGTATGAGCCATTTGAATGGGGTTGTGGCTCGTCATATGTCTGCCCTTGCGTCTGTTCATTTTGTGTCCACAATTAATTTAGCACATCCTACAGGCCGCAGCTCTCACCTGATTCAGTTTCAAATTTCATACTTGGCTTTGGGGGCATTGTCGAGATGGGAGTTACCATATTTTTCCGAATTTTGTTGAAAAACAATCCTGCCAGTGGACATCTTAGATTTGGCATACAAATTGTCAACAATTGCATAGGCACACCCTACAGGTAGCATCTCTAACCCGATCTTTTTCAAATTTCATATGTAGCTTTGGAGTGATGTCTAGATAGGAGCTATTGACAATTTATGTGCAAAACCAGGATGGTTGATGGCAGCCATGTTTTTCAATGAAATTAAGAAAAATGAAAGAATTTCATTAGGACATCCTATAGGCTGCATTTCTCACCTGATCTTTTTCGAATTTCATGTGTAGCTTTGGTGTGATGTCTAGATTTGAGGTGTCAAATTTTATTGAATTTCTTTGGGAAATATCTGGTTGTTTCCTTTGCCGAAGTATAAATGAATAAATAAACGAAGACTGTCTCCTATATATTTATTTTCTTTTTGAAAAAACATTGCAAAATGAGACAGAAGTATAAAACATTATAACAATCACAACAAATGACGTCAAATGAACTTCAACAGGAAAACTTCCCTTAAACTTTTCGGCATGTTTCATCTCGTCCTAATCATAGGAACATTTACTGAACTATGCAAGTTACATTTCTTTACTTTTCATTTGAGAACGATGCGGCAGAAATTGCAAACAGGAAAGAGAAATTGCTGATTTGATATTTATTGCATGGCTTGCATGAATTATCTGTAATAAAGGCTGTAACACAATGCAGTATGATCATTCACTTGAGCTGAACATACATTTTTAACCACATCCAGAAATACCATAATATTCAATAATAAAATTTGTTACAAAAATGCGTCCGATGCGAGCCTTGCAAATGAAATCAATGAATTTTCTTTTCTTTTCGCATTGTGGGAACGGTGTGACAGAAAAGAGAAAATGTTGATTTTATATTCATTGTATGGCTTTCGACACTTGCGCCGCTTGCATAGTGAAACATAAACAATGTATTTTCTAATTACAGAACACTTCTGCGGTATCAAAAGAGTCCAAATCTCTTCATCTGATTTCCCACCATCTTTTGGAAACAAAACACCTGGACAGACATCACCACTGTCACAAGCACTGACACCAGGAATATCTCGTGTCCATACCATATTTTTATAACCCCCCGCAAACAAAGTTTGGGGGGGGAGGGGGGGGGGGGGGGTATATAGGAGTCACCCTGTCCATCCATCCATCCGTCTGGCTGTCTGTCCATCTGTCCATCCTTATAAGTGCAACTCCTCCTAAACCGTTTGAAGAATTTTCATGAAACTTTACACAATGGAAGAACACCATATGAAGATGTGCATGCAGCAATATAATTCTGTTCTGACCTTTCCAAGGGGAGATAATCTAACTTATACATTTTAATGTACCAAAAAGGCTACAACTGAGGCACGGGGGGGTATCACTTTGTGAGCTTGCTCACAGTACCTCTAGTTTCAAACAGGCACCTGTCATGTTATCCTCAATGCCATCTAAATTGTTTGTTATACCACATCACAGGAAGGCTTTTATTATGGAGATGTCATCGATCTTTTCCCATGCCTTACTGACCCCAGTTGATCACATGCTGTATGGTGGGGTTGTATATAATTGCCTTGTTAATATGGACAGCGTCAGTTTGAAACCGCTCTGTCTGCTGTTCATGAAGTTTATGTTTGAAAACATGATTAACATGAGTGTGTATGGGTTGAACAAGTGGGGTGCATCCCCTTGGTACCAGAAAAACATCAGTTTGTCACTTCTCAAGCGTCTCTGTGGTTTCCTTTGTAGTGAAGTATGTAGCTGTCCAAAACAGTCAGATGCATCATGTCAACATTTGGGCCTCAGACTATGCGGACCCGGCACTACATTTTGTCAGAGGTCATCCATCCATTTTAAGTTTAACATTTTTTGGCACCTTCAAACTTGCTAATACTTTTGGGCCAAGAGTTCCATGTCTCACCTAAATATTATGTAGGCAGGAAGTTTTTCACCATTTGCACAAGCTGCCAAAGCCACCGTGTACCCCCTCTTTTGGCAGCACCTATTTTGGCAATTCTGACTGATTTTTCACCCTCAGATGTATTCATATAACTCAGTACACTATGTACCATAGCAATAACTATGTACACTATCAAAACGTACCATAGCGATCTTGTCCATGTTTGCAATATTGTAAAACGTGTAATCATGTTTAAGTCTCAGCCCTTTGATGTTTTCACGAAAACACTCTATTTTCTCATTAAAGTCAGTTGGCACTTTCCTCAAGAGTCTTTGATACCTTTCTTATACTGTAACATTTTTTCCACCTCACTAGCCAATCATTTGAACCTTTGAATTTCTTGCAGGTGGTCCTTCTTCTCTCTGTGCACACAGCCATTCAGAAGTATTAACGTCAACTTCGACAGATAAGGGTTTTTTCCCATGATGCATGGTGGTTTTCTTTATGTCCTTTACGTAGTTATTCATTTTCATTTTACCATAATCTCTGTCCCATAACCGTACTTGCTTTCTGTCTACATTAACTGTGTTGGCCGTTGTTTTGTTGGTTCTTCCCATTTTGACAATGCCAATCGATAACTTTCGATTTAGTTTCCGTTGTGTAATGTGTGCGATGCCCAAAACTGCTACCTGTTACTTTACTACTTTCCATTGTGATTGAGTTTCTGAATTCAGTTTAGTCTCCCCTTTTATATATTTAAGACAGAAAAAGCCATACAATTTGGTCGGCGAACTAAAGGGATGTTTTCACTCTTCCAAACATAACAATAGCACACATGGCATATTGGTGACAACATTTGCCAATCTGCCAATGAGTGGGTCATCAAGCTGGTGTACTTACTCAGGGATTTGTTGCATTGGCAGCATGGATGGTTGCATTGTCTGGAAACTAATATCAAAGAACTGCCGCACAAGCTAAATTGAACAATTATCAGAAAAACAATAAGAAAAATTACTGTATCTGTCTGGCCATATTTAGTTTAACTAGACAAAGTAAAGATAAGCTATTGCCATCACACGTGCGGAAGTCTCTAAGTCTGTTCACATTTTCCTTTAGCACAGGCTACACCCCGTAGGTCTTGTCCAATCATGATATAACCACAGATGCTGACATTGACTTTAACCATCATAAATAAATGAATAATAGAGTCAAACAAAAATGAATAAACCTGTTTATTTTGAGGCATCCTGTAAGCAAATGAATGAATGTTCTGTAAAATTGGAACAGGCACATGTACACCCCTCTAGTGGTTGAGAACTCACCACCTTAAGTGAACTCTATAGCCAACACACAGGATGGGATTATGTTTGCATCATTTAACTTTGTTGCGTTTGATTGCCTCAGATTCATTAACTGAGCCATTATGTAAATGGAGTTTGAATCAATATGATTCTTTTCTTCAGGTAATGTTAACAAATCCTCCAGATAAATTCCAGCCCATGAATTTCATGAAATACAATTGCAAGTCTGCATGTTCATTAGAATGTTTGAAGAACTGTATAAAGGCAAGCTTAGTTTCCTCTAAAAATGTGATTTATCACCTGTTTAGCTGGTGGAGTGCTGGAAGCCACTATTGTGGCTCTATTGAAAAATGCTGGAAGCCACTGTAGTGGCTTTACATTGTATGCATTAGCTTGATGTTTGATCAGCATTAGAAGAAAATTTTTTATGCAAAATTGGTTGCAATTTATTGGAGAGCGCCAAATGGCACTCTAATTAATTATAACAAAACAATTATTCATGAACAAAATCTTGCTAAACAAAGACTACTTTTGCTGGTAGCAAGATATCTCAAAAAAAAAATACCCTCGTTCCAAATTGTCTTGAAAAATAATTCAGTGCTCAACCAGTTAATGCAAGTGGTTAACATGGGGGCATATTGCTTTTTTTAAGGTTTAATGACACATTAACAGCCAGGGACATATCATGTCGGTGACAATTTTACAGGTGGAGGAAGCCAGAGTTCCCAGAAAGAACCACCGAGCAACGACGAGCAGCTGCCAGCTCCCCAACATGTAACTCCACACTGCAGCACAGGCAGGGTTAGATCGGTTGAAGACATGCGCAACATTGATGTGTATAATCTGTGAACACAATTAACAGAGAACTATTTTTATACCCCCCCCCCCGGTTGAAGACATGCGCAACATCGATGTGCAGTACGCATTAGTACATGGCATCATTGTGCCCCCATGTGGACAATCAGGGTGAAGTGCTTTGCCCAAGGACACAACGCGGGGAGTCCTGAATCGATCGCTCAGACGGTCACCCATCCAAGAACTAGCTGGGCTCGATGTTGCTAACTTTGGTGTTCTGACGAGAACCAGTTACTGTAACACCACCACACTCCCAGCATATTGCTTAATAGAACACAGTGGGGCCAACTTACATGAATAATTGTATATAATCTGTGAACACAATTAACAGAAAACTATTTTTATCCCCCCCCCCCCCCCTCCCCAAGAATTTTTTCCCCTCCCAACATTTCTATTTTCCAAACCGAGAGGCAGATTTGAACCAAATTTGATATGAGGGCGTATTGGGTCATAAGTACTTAATTTATGCCCAATTTTTTTTTTCTCATTGCCCCATGGGAACCGCAAGAGCTAAAAATAGAAAAAAAATTGAAATGCCCATATCTCCAAAACTACACGGCACTGCAAATTCTTATTTGGTGTGAAGCTTCCTTAGGACCAACAGAATGGAATGGTAAAAAAAAATTGCTATCGCTTTTATCATGGGGGTACTTTTCTGGGACTTGGAAAAAGTGCTTAATCAGCATTTTTTAACACTTATGGGTAATGGGAAAAGCATTTAAGACTACTTTTCTCCCAAACCACTGCTCCAAAAGCTTTCAAATTTCACATATAACATTTTTGGAAGATTGTTTCACATGTTTATTGGAATCAATTCCCTGGGTCCATATTTGGCCTCTCTAATGTTTAAATTAGTGCAGTATGAGGAATATTCATTAAAAATCTTCTTCAGATCTACCAATAAGAATCTTTTGATTTTTTTGTATGCAGCATCCTTAGGGGGGTGAGATTGAAGTTTGTTCAAGCTAAGTCCCTGAGTTCATATTTAGGCTCAAAATTTGGGGGTCCTGGTCCAGACTTATCACTTATCACTTGCCGTCCGTCGTTGTCCGTCGTGAACTTTACATTATCGACTTCTCACAAACTACTCAACCAAATTGAACCAAATTTTGTGTGGATATTCCATATCATATGTTAATTCAAGTTTGTACAAATAAACTTGCCGCGCCCACGGGGGCACCAGAAGGGGCATAACTCTGATAGCACCCATAAATTTTTTCAAAAATTCAAAAAAATCTTCTTCAAATCCACCAGTCAGAATCTTTTCATATTTGTTATACAACATCTCTAGGGGGGTCAGATTCAAATTTGTACAAATCGAGTCCCTGGGTTAAGATTTGGGCTCTCTATTGGAGCCCAAAGTTTAACTTGATGCAATTTGAGGAAATTTTTTTAAAAATCTTCTTTTTTAGCTCACCTGAGCTTTACTAATCACTTTCTGTCCGTTGTCCGTCGTCCGGCATCCGCCGTCCGTCGTCGTCCGTCCGGCGTTAACTTTACATTATCGACTTCTCCTCCTAAACCACTAGCCCAATTTTATTCAAATGTTGGCTAAATGTTTATTACCTAATGCTAATTCAGATTTGTTCAAATGAAGTTGCCCCTCCTCCTGGGTGGTGCCACGCCCCCAAGGGGCACCAAAATCTTTGTAAATCTTCTTCTCATGAACCAGCAGTAGCAGAGACTTGATATTTGGTGTGCAGCTTCCTTTTGAGGTGTAGACTCAGATTTGTTCAAGAGAAGTTTGTGGGGCTATACTTGGCGTTGTTATGGGAGGGGCAAAATTTTTTGCCCCGCCCAAAATTTCTATTTTCCAAACCGAGAGGCTGATTTGAACCAAATTTTATGTGAGGGGCTTATTGGGTCATGAGTACTTGATTTATGCAAAAAAAAATTTTCCCGCAGCCCCGTGGGAACCGCAGGAGCTAAAAATAGAAAAAATTTAAAACGTCCATATCTCCAAAACTGCACGGCACTGAGAATTTTTATTTGGTGTGCAGCTTCCTTAGGACCAACAGAAAGGATTGGCAAAAAAAAATTGCCATCGGTTTTATCATAGGGTACAGTTTCGGGACTTTGAAAAAGTGCTGAGTCAGCACTTTTTAACACTGTAGGCAATGGGGAAAAACATTAAAAAATCTTCTTCTCCAGATCCAGCAGGCAGAATCTTTTGATATTTGGTATGCAGCATTGTAGGGTGGATCTGATTCAAGTTTGTTCAAATCGGCCCCCTGGGTTCATATTTGGGCTCAGTATAGGAGCCCGATTTCAAACTTAGTGCATTTCAGGCAAATTTCTTAAAAAATCTTCTTCTCCAGATCCAGCAGGCAGAATCTTTTGATATTTGGTATGCAACATTGTGGGGTGGATCTGATTCAAGTTTGTTCAAATCGGCCCCCTGGGTTTATATTTGGGCTCAGTATAGGAGCCCAAATTTGAACATACTGCATTTCAGGCAAATTTCTTTGAAAATCTTCTTCTCCAGATCCAGCAGGTAGAATCTTTTGATATTTGGTATGCAACATTGTAGGGTGGATCTGATTCAAGTTTGTTCAAATCGGCTCCCTAGATTCATATTTGGGCTCACTATAGGAGCTCGAATTCGAATTTAGTGCATTTCAGGCAAATTTCTTCAAAAATCTTCTTCTCCAGATCCAGCAGGCAGAATCTTTTGATATTTGGTATGCAACGTTGCGGGGTAGATCTGATTCAAGTTTGTTCAAACCGGCCCCCTGGATTCATATTTGGGCTTACTATAGAAGCCCGAATTCGAACTTAGTGCATTTCAGGCAAATTTCTTAAAAAATCTTCTTCTCCAGATCCAGCAGGCAGAATCTTTTCATATTTGGTAAGCAACATTGTGGGGTGGATCTGATTCAAGATTGTTCAAATCGGCCCCCTGGGTTAATATTTGGGCTCAGTATAGGAGCCCGATTTCGAACTTAGTGCATTTCAGGCAAATTTCTTAAAAAATCTTCTTCTCCAGATCCAGGAGGCAGAATCTTTCGATATTTGGTATGCAACATTGTAGGGTAGATCTGATTCAAGTTTGTTCAAATCGGCCCCCTGGGTTCATATCTTGGCTCAGTATAGGAGCCCGATTTCGAACTTAGTGCATTTACGCAAATTTCTTAAAAAATCTTCTTCCCCAGATCCAGAAGGCAGAATCTTTTGATATTTGGTATGCAACATTGTGGGGGTGGATCTGATTCAAGTTTGTTCAAATCGGCTTCCTAGATTCACATTTGGGCTCACTATAGAAGCTCGAATTTGAACTTAGTGCATTTCATGCAAATTTTAAAAAAAATCTTCTTCTCCAGATCCAGCAGGCAGAATCTTTTTATATTTGGTAAGCAACATTGTGGGGTGGATCTGATTCAAGTTTGTTCAAATCGGCCCCCTGGGTGTATATTTGGGCTCAGTATAGGAGCCCAAATTTGAACTTAGTGCATTTCAAGCAAATTTATTAAAAAATCTTCTTCTCCAGATCCAGCAGGCAGAATCTTTTGATATTTGGTATGCAACATTGTGGGGTGGATCTGATTCAAGTTTGTTCAAATCGGCTTCCTAGATTCATATTTGGGCTCACTATAGAAGCTCGAATTCGAACTTAGTGCATTTCAGGCAAATTTCTTTAAAAAATTTTCTTCTCCAGATCCAGCAGGCAGAATCTTTTGATATTTGGTATGCAACATTGTGGGATGAATCTGATGCAAATTTGTTTAAATCGGCTCCCTAGATTCATATTTGGGCTTACTATAGAAGCTCGAATTCGAACTTAGTGCATTTCAGGCAAATTTCTTAAAAAATCATCTTCTCCAGATCCAGCAGGCAGAATCTTTTGATATTTGGTATGCAGCATTGCGGGGGTGACTCTGATTCAAGTTTGTTCAAATCGGCCCCCTGGATTCATATTTGGGCTCACTATAGAAGCTCGAATTCAAACTTAGTGCATTTCGAGCAAATTTCTTCAAAAATCTTCTTCTCCAGATCCAGCAGGCAGAATCTTTTGATATTTGGTATGCAACATTGCGGGGTGGATCTGATTCAAGTTTGTTCAAATCGGCCCCCTGGATTTATATTTGGGCTTAATATAGAAGCCCGAATTCGCACTTAGTGCATTTCGGGCAAATTTATTAAAAAATCTTCTTCTCCAGATCCAGCAGGCAGAATCTTTTGATATTTGGTATGCAACATTGTGGGGTGGATCTGATTCAAGTTTGTCCAAATCGGCTTCCTAGTTTCATATTTGGGCTCACTATAGAAGCTCGAATTCGAACTTTCAGGCAAATTTCTTTAAAAATCTTCTTCTCCAGATCCAGCTTCAGAATCTTTTCATATTTGGTAAGCAACATTGTGGGGTGGATCTGATTCAAGTTTGTTCAAATCGGCCCCCTGGGTTTATATTTGGGCTCCATATAGGAGCCCAAATTTTAACTTAGTGCATTTCAGGCATATTTCTTAAAAAATCTTCTTCTCCAGATCCAGCAGGCAGAATCTTTTGTGGGATGGATCTGATTGTGATTCATGAACGTATTTATTTGTAAAGTTGATAGAATCTTAGACAAAATTTGCAAAAAGGATCTACTATAGAAGGGGTGGTATCCAGGGTGAACCATTTACCCAAATCTAGCAGTACTAATGCATTATTCACACAAATCTCCGTTCAAATTTTATGACCCCTCATTGGAACACACGCATTCAGCTCATTCCAACAAAGGTCATATGCCATGTTTTTGAGACAAAAGAATAAAAATTTTAGTTATTCATGAAATTTTTAGGCAACTGTTGTCTGTTATTCACACTGCTTCATGAAATTTCAGTACTTTTAGAAGTTACCTCAGTAATCAAGGGTTAATTCCCCTTAATTAAATGTCGCCTCTAAAAAACAACCACTTTGCATATCTTACCTTTTTACCAGCATAACTGCCAAAACTTGTCAGCATTCTTCGCAAAAATCGCTATTCAAATTTTAATTTTTGTCTCTTAAACATACATGTACTTATCGCTTGTAAATACCCCATTGGAATGAGCTTGTTGAGCTCATTCCAATGAGAGGTCGCACACCATGCTTTTTGAGTCAAAAAAGCAATTTTTTTAGTTATTCCAGAATTTCGTACGTAAAACACAGCTTTATGACTTCACATTAAAATGAGCTCTCTAAGCTTGTTCCAATCAACATTCACGCACTATGTCTTTCACACAAAAAATAAAATTTTCCATTTATTCAGGAATTTTGTTTGCAAGAACACTCTTACCCCCCCCCCCCCCACACACACACACAAACACACACACACACACACACACACACAAACACAGACACACACATCTAAAAGTTCGTCAGCAAAAAAACAGTTACTTAAATTTTTAAATGCATTGTAGGAACAACTTGCCTAATCAAATTTAAATACTTTTGCATCATTCTGTATCTAGAACAAACCATTTACCATATCTTTACGCAAAATTCTCCAGCATCATTCACAAAAAAACACCATTATTTATATATTCACATTTCTGTCTCAAAAATATACCTGATTTTCCCATACCCCTATTGGAATAAGCTGTTTGAGCTTGTTCCAATGATGATAAAAAAAACTAATATTTTGGAAAATTTGTGAAAATTTTTGTTTTCTTGCATGCAAATATATACATGTAGCACATGGAAGATATCCACAGTTGGGGAGAGATGTCCAAGGCTATCTCTTCACATTCCTTGTTTGTGCTTCATGCTAAACCAGTTTGTCTGCAGAGATAAATTTGCTTTATTAAAAATCATTGGAGATTGGCCACACACCAATGATTTTAAATAAAACTAATTTTAGGTAACAAATGTTGAACTTCAAACAAAATCTATCACTCAACCAGTTAATGTTGATGAGGCATGACATGGTGAAGGTGACCTAAAATACTTTTTAGAGTCACTTTGTCAGGTGAGCGATTAAGGCCACGTGGGGCCTCTTGTTTTAAAAATCTTCTTCAGAATGCTTTCATGTTTGGTGTACAACATCTGTAGGGAAGTCAGTTTGAAGCTTGTTCAACTCGAGTCACTGGGTTAAAAATTGGGCTGTAGGAGCCCAAATTTTAACTTACTGAAATATGAGGAAATTTCTTTAAAAATCTTCTTCAGATCCGCCAGGGGGGGGGGGGGGGGGGGGGGGGGGGGGGCAGATTCAAGTTTGTTCAAATCGGGTCCCTGAGTTAGTATTAGTATTTGGGCTCTCTATTGGAAGCCCAAAGTTTAACTTGGTGTAATTTGAGGAAATTTCTTTAAAAATCTTCTTCCTCAGATCCACCAGTCAGAATCCTTTCATGTTTGGTATACATCTATAGGGGGGTCAGATTCAAGTTTGTTCAAATCGAGTCACTGGGCTAATATTTGGGCTCCCTATGGGAGCCCAAATTGTAACTTTGTGCAGTGCGTGGAATATTCTATAAAAATCTTCTTCTTCAGATTCACCAGTCAGAATACTATCATATTGGTATACATCATCTCCTGGTGGGGGGGGGGGGGGGGGGGGGGGGGGGGTGAGATTCAAGTTTGTTCTAATCCAGTTTTTCAGTTAATATTTGGTTTCCCTATGGGAGCCTGAATTTTAACTTACTGCAATATGAGAAAATTTCTTTAAAACTCTTCTTCTTCAGATCCACCAATCAGAATCCTTTCATATTTGGTATACAACATCTCTTGGAGGGTAAGACTCAAGTTTGTTCAAACCTGGTCCCAGGTTATTAATTTGGGCTTCCTATGGGAGCCTGAATTTTAACTAAGTGCAATATGAGGGAATTTATTTTATAATCTTCTTCTTCAGATCCACCAATCAGAATCCTTTCATATTTGGTACACAACATCTCTAGGTGGGTCAGATTCAAGTTTGTTCAAATCGGGACCCTGGGTTAATATTTTGGCCCCCTATTTGAGCCCAAAGTTTAACTTAGTGCAATGTGGGGTGATTTCTTTAAAAACCTTCTTCATATCCACCAGTCAGAATTCTTTCCTAGTTGGTATATGACATCTCAAGGGGGATCAGATTCAAGTTTGTTAAATTTGCTTAATATTTGGGCTCTATGGGTGGGCGGGGGGGATATTAGGTTCACATTCGTTCAAATCCATTCCTTAGTGTTTTTCCATAAAATTTGCCTCTCATGACATCAATTCTTTGTAGTGTTGATGAACCATGTCTAACTGAATGTGACCCCAAATACTTCTTTGAACCACTTTGACTGGTGAGCGATTAAGGCCCCTTGGGCCTCTTGTTGTTTTTTTATGCGTTTCGGTCAATTTTAAGACAAAAAAAAAATTTTTTTTTACACTGAAAATTTGGGGTCCAGGTGGGACTTAAAAAATTTTGGTCCAAAATCCAGAAATTAGTTTTTTTGTTTTTTCTATTCGTTTTGGTCAATTTTGAGAAGAAAAAAAAATTTTAGGCTGAAAATATTTTGTTTGGAACTTCGAAAATTTCCGAACAAAAATAAAAAAAAAATCTGTTTTCTTATGCGTTTATCTCAATTTTGGGACATAAAAGTGCAGGAACTGAAAATAGAAGGAAAATCTTGTGTATTGTGTGGGTACAATCGCTTCATCTAGTTGGTATATGCTTTTCTTAGGAGGAGCGTATACAGCTTATTCAAGTCAAGTCCCTGGTTTGATATTTAGACTACCATGTCAGGTGAGTGCCCCCAGCCCCCCCCCCCACCCACCCACCACCCACCCACCCCCGAGCCTCTTGTTAGCATGCCTGAATTGACTAGAATTTTGTCCGGAGATTTTCTCAGATTTCTAGGGTCGATTCCTTTGAAACTTGGCATGGATGTTCACTACCATGGGAATCTGTGTACCTTCAATTATAATTTTGTTCAGACTGCTTTTGTTAGAGTTATGCCCCATTTCATCTGCGACTGTCACACCTCTAGTTTTGGGAGGGGGAGGGGGAGGGGGGAGCTTGGTCACAGCATCTAATCTCCCTGAAGATTTGGTGGATAATGCCAATTGTTCTCAGGCAATTGGTTTTCCAAATTCAGTGAGGGAGGGCGGTTTTTATTTTTATTTTTTTTTACCACACCAAGTATACCCTTTTCACATGGCCTCACAATACCCTCAATGGACCTTTGGAATTTTATTTTAAGATAGACAAGATACATTTCTGTTGAAAACAAATAAACTGAGTCACTGTTAAGTGACGGCACAGGGGACGTTTTAAGGCTGGAACCCCAAACCAGCAATCCACCAGAGGTACTGCAATACAGTCGTCTTAAACTTTGCTTGAGGTGAAAAGGTTTGTTCGGTTGTTTTGATTTGTCAGCTCAATGACACTGAAATGGTGGCCAGCTTGATCTTGATAAAGACTTTAAAAAAAGTTCATGATATCGAAGACTGAGATCACTAAAAATTATTTAAAATCAGCCATGGAACGAAGCAAATTAAATTTGGTGAGACATATGGGGGGCGGGGGGGGGGGGGGGGGGGGTCACATTAGGCGTAAAGCACTGTCAGCAATTTCCACTGCATGAAAAAAAGAGAGTTCTTCAATAGTTAATTTGATTACCTCCCTTTATACATTAGTTACCTTTCAACAGTACAAAAATACACTTTTTAATATGCTTCTGGTGAGCTGTTTATACGTCCCAATGCCGCTTTCGAACCATGTTGGTTGAGTGGCAGATGAAGGACTTTACTAAAAGCTGTGTGGGTTGGGCATGAGGGGGGAGGGGGTGCTGCACCTAGTCCCAAGTTTGCCGGAGTGTATCGTCAACCAAATTTTTGAAATTTAATCCTAAAAGATGTGATTACCTTGCACCCGAAACAGATATCCACAATGCACAACCCGTCGCCGGGAGGAAAACGGGTGGGGGGTAGGTGGAAAGGCGCATACCAAGTGCGCCGATGACTGGATTCGCCCTTGTGATAAAATAATGTGATTGTAACGTTATTGATAGACCATTTAATAGATGTGTCACTGCATAAGGCAACTATTTAATGCATGTCAATTGCAGTGGCGGCTCAACCCTTTAGGGCTAGGAGTACAATGGACAAGTCCAGGGGCCCCTGGTCCAGAGTGGGGGGGGGGGGGGGGGCAAATGTGGGAAGCTACAGATCAAGTTCAGTTGTGCATGGACATATTAACGTAATCGTACCCGGCATGATATAGCAAGTATATGGGGGGGGGGGGGGGGGGGGGGGGGGGGGGGCACATTAGGCATAAAGCACTGTCAGCAATTTCCACTGCATGAAAAAAAGAGAGTTCTTCAATAGTTAATTTGATTACCTCCCTTTATACATTAGTTACCTTTCAACAGTACAAAAATACACTTTTTAATATGCTTCTGGTGAGCTGTTTATACGTCCCAATGCCGCTTCGAACCATGTTGGTTGAGTGGCAGATGAAGGACTTTACTAAAAGCTGTGTGGGTCGGGCATGAGGGGGGGGGGGGAGGGGGTGCTGCACCTAGGCCCAAGTTTGCCGGAGTGTATTGTCAACCAAATTTTTGAAATTTAATCCTAAAAGATGTGATTACCTCGCACCCGAAACAGATATCCACAATGCACAACCCATCCCGGGAGAAAACAGGGGTGGGGGTAGGTGGAAGGCGCATACCAAGTGCGCCGATGACTGGATTCGCCCTTGTGATAAAATAATGTGACTGTAACTTTATTGAAAGACCATTTAATAGATGTGTCACTGCATAAGGCAGCTATTTAATGCATGTCAATTGCAGTGGCGGCTCACCCCTTTAGGGCTAGGAGTACAATGGACAAGTCCAGGGGACCCCGGTCCAGGGTGGGGGGGGGGGGGGGGGCAAATGTGGGAAGCTACACATCAAGTTCAGTTGTGCATGGACATATTAACGTAATCGTACCTGGCATGATATAGCAAGTCGGGAGGGTTTTTACTGTTCGTTTTACCTTAGTTTCAATAGCACCAACAATTCTTATGTAGGACAACAATTAGCGCTGTAACCTGCACAGTTGTTGTATTTATATTGGTTTTTCCTGTCACGTTTAGGAAAAACCAACATAAACACAACAACTTTGCAGGTTATGGTGCAAATGGTGCTCTGATTCTGAAACTATGAAGTCTCAGGCACAAACGAGTGTTGGATTTTCTCGACAGGGATGAAGACATTATGGTGATAAACAAACAACGAAAAACAAATAAAATGCAAGTATTTTTTAAATCTTTAATTATAATTTTCCTTTATTCTTTTATCTTATTCAACACGTGGTAACTCGTGAAAATGACCTATTTCCGTTGTATCCCAAATTGGCAAAATGTATAAACTTGCAACTAATTCTTGTTGACTGCATATACTTGAAAATGGGTGTGCGACCTATACATGAGTTTTAGGCAAAAGGGAGGAATTCCATGTGTGAGTTGGGGGTGCGACGTATACATGGACATATATGGTATTTTTGTTATACTGCAATGAACATCTGAGATCGGCGGTGCATTGTTTACTTTTGGGAAAATCTCGAACCTCCATAAAAAAATTCAATGCGGGGGGTATTTTCCAACGCAGCGGTGCCTGACAACCAAAACACTTTTTTTTTTTTGCCTAATCCCAGCTTTTTAAAACATGGGAACTTTCTCCAGTCCTTTTTGTAGTTGCTATGGACATATGTACCTTGCCACTCCTGGGCTGGTATTGCTGCTCGGGATCTTCTCTTCTCCCAAGTCCATCATGGCAACCATATTCGGTTTTTACTGTCACGGCCGTGCACAAATTTCCATCCGATTCCCCAGCCAAAACTGACTGGCTGTTTCCCTGGAAACAGTCGGAAAAAACAGTGAGTGCTGGAAACTCTTATTTCCCTCGTGTCTCCCAAACAGAGTGCAGTCAGCCTGTAGTCTAGCATGATCTGCATGTCCAGAACCTTACCTGACCCATTCCTTGAAGTAAATTCAAACCTCATTCATGCAGGCATCCAAGAGCAGGAACGGATAGGACCGTAAGTGGTAGAAAATCAATTCCCCTTGCATTTCTCTTGGATAATGCACTCAGCCCAGAGGCTAATATGCTGCTCATGGTCAGCACCTACCCTTACATACTACTAAAACCAACAACACTAACAAAATTTAAAATACAAGGAAACAAAGCAATTTCTTCCTTCTGAACACTGGAGGAATGGGGGAGGGGCTTCTCACAGCACCCTCCCCTGTGAGAACCATGGGAAGTGAAGCAGTGCAGTTTTTCTGCATTAAACCAGTTCTTTTTTACTGGTAAAATAGGATCCAGAACCAATACCTGGGGTGTAAATCCTCTAAAGTGGGCAGCCTGGGTATATCAACGATTGACTAAAGTTTACTCCATACAAATGTTAGTCATAATGTAGTCAGAGATGCTGAAAATAAGCTTAAACACTATTTACCCTTTACCTAACATGAAAAGCAGACGACACTTGCAAAAAAAAATTCTTGAATAACTAATTTTTTTTCATTTTTTGTCTCAAAAACAAAGGTTATGACCCCTTATTGGAACAAGCTTGATGACCTCATTCCAACGAGGGGTCATAACCTATGTTTTTGAGGCAAAAATTGAAAAAATAATGAAAATTAATAGGCGATTTTTGAGAATCGCACTGGCCGGTTTTGGATGTTATGTTGGGTAAAGGGTTAAATAAATAAATTTCACAGCCTCCAACCTCACTTGAGGCTTTGTGGATGATCACCACCTTTCAAAAAAAACTAAGAAATTCATCCGCTCCACTTAGAAATCATTATGAACAAACATGCCGGGGCAACTTCCAGGCTGTCATTGCTACTCAGGTTTCTTTTCTCTCAGATCACCATGGCACTCCCCATATGGCTTGTCCCATCCAGGCAGATGCCAAATTTTCCCAACAACCCTTCACAGTCAAAACTGTCTGGGGCTTCCTTCGTGCAGTTATGATAATTCCTTGCCACAACTGTGCAGTAGTGTTAAAAACAAAAGATCTAATATGACACAGCTGTTTCCGATGACGGGTAAGATTCCAAACACTGGAACAACTTAAGACAGGGGCAACTGGCTCATTAGGAATTTAAAAGCTATCAAAAAGAGAAATTTTCAAATGTGACACAGCTTTGTTTCCAAAGTCAGATAAGATTCCAAAAATGGAACAACCTAAGACAGGGACAACTGGTGCATTGTGATCTTATACACTAGTGTAACAACAAGAATGATTTCAATTGTTTCATTCTGTGTACGCTTTAATCCTTAGTTATCCTCTAGTATGCCAGGTGATTAATTTTCTGTGAGATCAATGAAAAGCCGATGGAAATCTGTGCCAATAATTGCATTTTATTGAATTAAAAACAATTCAATATTTTATTGCATCAAAAGTTGGATTTAACCCTTTACCCAACGTAATGGCCAAAACCGGCCAACGTTATTCTCCAAAATCGCCAATTTGCATTATATTTTCATTTTTTGTCTCAAAAACATAGGTTGTGACCCCTCTTTGGAACGAGATCATCGAGCTCGTTCCAATGAGGGGGTTATAACCTATGTTTTTGAGACAAAAAATGAAAAAAAATAGTTATTCAAGAATTTTGTTTGCAAGTGTCGTCTGCTTTTCATCATATGTAAAGGGTTAATCCTTTTCAGCTTTATTTGCACTAAAATAACTATCACACCCAAGGGAGCTCCAGTTGGTTTCGGCTTGGGCAATTTGGTGTCCTCATGGACAGGACACACCAAATGAGGTGGGGCCATTACAAGCTAGAAGGAAGAGAAGAACCCAAGCTGCAGCAAGTGGCCTGCCAGTGGCTCAGCATATTTGCCCACAACAGTTAGTTACAAAAAGGAGTGGAGAAATTTCGTATAATGTGTTCTCAAAAGCTCGGGATTATCTACCAAGCTTTCAGGGTGTATGATTGCTGTGTGTGATGTCCCAGCCAAAAAAATATGTGTTGAGTAGGAAGATATTGGTTCATTTGCTTTATGTTATGGTTTGTAAGTGCTTTTCAGAGATTCTTTTGGGCATCTACAGAGGGCGAATATGGGAGAAATTCCTGACCCCAAGTTTCCCATTCCCAGTTTCCACCCCATCAAAAATTCAATTCAAAATTGCTGTCTGAGACTATATTGCACCTAATTTCATGTGACTGTTTATTGTAAAACGTTCCACATATATACCACTTGTATAGTTGCATATGTATTAATGTTCTCAGTTCAAATTGAAGGTAATTTTTCTTATTCTTTGTTCTCAGACGAAACAAATTCTCAATTGGGCCCTCTCACCACAAATTTTCCCAATAGCATGAATCCTGGACCCTGTGTGGGTAAAGAATTCTTGGTTGTTGGTTTTTGGCATCAGTCCAGGCAAGCTCCCACTGTGAGCAGCATCCTAGCCTCTTGGCTGAATTCACTCATGAAAAGGTGTACGAGGGTAACAGATTTTCTGCTGCTCACCACTTTTGCCTATCCATTTTTGATCTTGGGTGTCTGCGTGAATGAGGTTTGTGTATACTTCAAGGAGCGAGTCAGGTCAGATTTTGGCTATGTGCAGCAACCTTGCCAATGGGATGAGTGCACTCTGTTAGGGAGGTATGAAAGGTTCAGTGTTTCTACCACTCACTGTGTTTACCTGGCCATTCCTTAGGGATGAGCCGATCTATCGGTAAGCAATCGGCTATCAGCTGATAAAAGCCTATCAACAGTCGGTATGAATAGCACGAAAAATATCGGCTCTTGCCGCTTGTTGAAAAAAATGATTGGGTACCTATTTTAACTCTATTTCACAGCCATTTTAATGTTCTGCTAATAACTAACAAACATGCCGTGCATTACACTGTGTGGATCAGAACCCCGACGTAACATTTAATTTCTACTAGCGACAACCAAAAAATAGATTCTCAAGTGCTATTTTTGGGTTGAGTTTCATATTAAACTTGAAAAGCTATGTGCTTTTAAAATCATTAAATAGTTGCCTTATGTATTGAAACATCTATTATACGCTCTATCAATAACGATACTATGACATTTTTTTACCACAAGAGCGAATCCAGGCATCGGTGCACTTGGTGTGCTCCCTCCCTTCCCAGAGATGGGTTGTGCATTGTGGATATCTGCATTGGGTGTGAGGTAATTGCATGTTTTCAGATTAAATTTCAAAATTTGGTTGACAGTGCACGCCGGTAAACTTGAGCCTAGGTGTGCCTCTCCTCTCCTCCAATCCTCAATCCCCCCCCCCCCCCCCCCCCCACCCTGGCCCCACAGTTTTTCATAAAGTTCTTCATCCGCCACTCAACCAACTCTGAACCGGTATTGGGATGTAACAACTGTGCGAAAATGAACTCACCAGAAGCATAAAAATGTCTGTAATGTAGAAAGGTAATTCTAGTCTAAGGAAGGTAATCAAATTAGCTATCAGAGATCGGCTATTTTCGAAATTGCTGACAGGGCTTTCGCCATATGTGCTGCCCCATATCTCTCACCACATTTAATTTGCTTCGTTCCATGGCTGATTTTAAATAATATAAGTGATCTCAGACTTTGATATCACAAACCTTTTCAATTTTTTATTGAGTTTTGGTCATTAAAGCCTTTAAGGTCATGCTGGTCACCATTGCAGTGTTGTTAAGCTTACAATTCACAACAACAGAACAAACCTTTTCACCTCAAGCAAAGTTTAAGGCACCAGTATTGCAGTCTCTCAGGCGGATTGCTGGTTTGGGGTTACAGCCTTAAAACGTCCCCCACGCAGTCACTTAACAGTGGCTTAATTTATTCTTTCTTTCAGACGAAATAAATATACTTGAAATTTTATCGAGTAGCAAAAACAAGTGAATTGCCAATTTATTCTATCATTATTCAGAAAACACCCATCAAACGACTAGTCGACTGCCGATTTTCTTGTTGACGACTGCATAAAAAATAACTGGTAACGATTAGTCGTCCCAATACTACTCAGTACATGTTGGGATCATGGTGTGGCAGGTGTGTTTACCGTTTAGCTATCGTAATTTATTTTCTTTATTTATTTTATTACTTGCACCGAAAGTATATTCAATATTGTCACCGCACTTTTTTCGACCATTTTTACAGAAATAATATGGGTGATCAAAACTATTTGGTATCGGTATCGACCGACAGTAAATCAAAACTATTTGGTTTCAGATGAAGAGGCAAATCTCTTATCGGCTCATCACTACCATTCCTGTTATTGGTGGCCTGCATGAATGAGTGTGTTTGGCCTTAGATGTTATCTTGGCACTCAGAGTTGGTGATAAAAACTTAAACTTTTAAATTACTCCAAATCAAGTCAAATTTGTTCGCCAAGGGAATGCAGTGACATGATTTTAAATAAAAAACCAAAAGAAAAAAAAATGAGAAAATCATGTCAGCAGCAAGAAAAATTGCATACAAGACATTTAACAGTAAAAGTTTTTTCAGTTGGAAACTTAGAATCTCAAATTGAAAGACATCGAGACAATTGTTTGGATGGCAAATATTATACCGTGCCATTAAAATTAAGTGAAGAACAAGTCAAATTGTTTTAAGATTTGACACTTGAGTTGAGTAGAATTGTGAAAAAAGAAATGGTACCTTTATACAGGGTTTGTATGGAAATGAAAAGTCCTTGAATTTAGACCCTTTCCTTGAAAAGTGCTTCAATTTGTTTATATCCTTGAAAAGTACTTGATTTTCCACTGCCTTCCTTGAGAAGTACTTTAATTCATTTTATGTATACAAACTTTGAGACCATAACTTCCATGCTAATCCACCCCACATATGTGCAGTGACATAAAATCGGACACACAGGGAGGGAGTGCAGTGGCTCCGTTGGTTGAGGTGCAGGCTGCAAGCCAAGAGGTCCTCAGTTCGAATCCCACCTGCAGCAACCACATGTCCTTGGACAAGACAATTCACCCCCATTGCCCACATGGGGACACTATGGCATTGTGTTCTAAGGCATACTGCATGTCGATGGAGCACCTATCTTCAACCACTGCAAATCCTGTTTGGTGTGGAGTTAGTATGTTGGTGGTGACAGTTGCTCGCTGTTACTTGGTGGTTCTCTCTGGGTAATCTGGCTTCCTCCACCCATAAAACTATCATGGCATATTGTGCAGAAATATGCGACCTTAAACACAAATAAATAAATAAATAGACACACAGAGAGTTGCGTCTCTTTCATCTCTGCATAAAAGTCATGAACTGCATTTTTCAGAATCTCATTTACATCATAATTTTGTCGGAAGAAGCTCTCTGAGGGATAGTGTTCAACCGATTATTACCAAAAATGGTCGCTGGGATTCTGATACGGATTCCAATTGTAATACAGTGTACAACTCGAGATGTGTTGGTGGGGGAGGGCAGTTTTGGGTAAAAAATATGTGAACATAGGTGGAAATTTTTATTTTGCAGATTTTTTTTTACCCACCCACCCTTTCCTGCATATTTTTTCCATGACATTTTGGGGACCTACCCCATTCTCATACATTTTATATACAAAACTTTGGCACTTGAACACTAACTTGAAATGCGTAATGCACACTGATTCAATGCATATTTTTATATGTCCAAACGGGTGCACGGTGGCTCAGTGGTAGGCTGTTGGACTTCTATGCAAGAGGTCCCGAGTTCGATTCCTGTCCGGGATAACCCATGTTGTGTCCTTGGGCAAGGCACGTTCTCCCGGTTGCCTACATGGGGGCATGATGACGCCATGTACTAAGGCGTACTGCACGTCGATGGTGCACATACCTTCAACCGCTGTAACCCTACAGAGCTTAAACAGAGTTAGAATGTTGAGGAGCTGACAGTTACTCATCGTTGCTCAGTGGTTCTCTCTGTGTACTCCGGCTTCCTTCACCTGTAAAACTGTCAAGGTCACGATTAGCCTTTGTGCATCAGTATGTGACCTTAGACACCAATAAACAAACATAAACATACGTCCAAACATGTTTCCATTTACTCTATCAAATGCATTTTTCAAGACTTGCCAGATTCACATCAGTTCACAGATACATTACTGTATAGCTTGAACCCCATGTGGATCCGGGTATAATAAGTCCACATTTGGTAGCCAGGTTGTTAATGCACATCAGCGATGGCCGGGCTGTTCATACAGGCATTTTAATACTATATTGATGTAGAAAATTCTGAGGAATTTGTTTTATCCTTTTATTGAAGCGTCGATTTGAATTCATTTATTTGAATTTGACACATCGGTAGTGCGACACATATAATAGACCTAAAAAATGTTATAATTTTGCAAGTATTCTCAGAAACTGAAAGGCACCACCATGTAATGTTTAACAATGAATAATCGCAAAATTTTGAGATAAAAAATAAAGATAATTGATGTAATTGGCCAATGAACAATCATAAAATTAGTCCATAAATACATAACTTGAAAGAATTTGGCTCAAAACATTTGAAATTGAATTTGAATGAAAGATTCTAAGATGTGCTAATTGCTATGTAAAATGCTGTGCTATTTATTCTCGTGCTAATTGATACTGAATAAATATCATTAAAGTAACTTTAATTTGGTAATCCTTTACAATAGCGGGTTTTGGGTTTTTCGCGAAATTAGGAAATTTCATTCGAAGTGAAAGGATTCATTTTTAGCTCAACTTGACAAAGTCAAGCTGAGCTATTGCCATCACTTCTCGTCCGTCGGCGTACATACGTACGTATGTACGTACATTAATATGTTAGTACTTACGTCCACAATTTCCTTTGGCACACCTCATAGGTCGCATTTATGATCAGATCGCTTTGAAACTTGGTATGCTTGTTTGGGGTGATCTCTAGATGGGAACAATCGATTTTCTTCAATTTCCATCAAAAAATGTTGCTGCGGCCAACGTTCTTAGAACTTAGTTTAGTCAGACCTCAATAGTTCCCTTTGGCACACCCTACAGGGCACATTTATGATCGGATTGGTTTGAAACCTGGCCTGCTTGTTTGGGAAGACCTCTAGATGGGAGCTATCGATTTTCCTCCATTTCCGTCAAAAAATGTTGCCGCGGCCAACGTTCTTAGAATTTAGTTTAGTCGCGGCCAACGTTCTTAGAATTTAGTATAGTCAGACCTCAATATTTCCCTTTGGCACACCCTACAGGGCACATTTATGATCGGATTGCTTTGAAACCTGGCATGCTTGTTTGGAGTGACATCTAGATGAGAGCTATTGATTTTCTTCTAATTCCGTCAAAAAATGTTGCCGCGGCCAACGTTCTTAGAATTTAGTTTAGTCAGACCTCAATATTTCCCTTTGGCACACCCTACAGGGCACATTTATGATTGGATTGCTTTGAAACCTGGTATGCTTGTTTAGGGTGACCTCTAGATGGGAGCTATCGATTTTCTCCAATTTCCATCAAAAAATGTTGCCATGGCCAACGTTCTTAGAACTTAGATCGTTGCCAGTGGCAACATTTTTTGCCATAAACTAAGTTCTAAGAACGTTGGCCATGGTAACATTTTTTGACGAAAATTAAAGAAAATCGATAGCTCCCATCTAGAGGTCTCCCCAAACAAGCATACCAGGTTTCAAAGCAATCCGATCATAAATGTGCCCTATAGGGTGTGCCAAAAGGAAATATTGAGGTCTGACTAAACTTTGAACTTAGTTTAGTCAGGCATCAATGTATTCCTTTGGCATGCCCTACAGGGCACATTTATGATCAGATCGGTTTGAATCTTTGTATGCTTGTTTGGGGTTACCTCTAGATGTGAGCTATTGATTTTCTTCGATTTTGGTTAAAAAATTTTGCCACTGGCAATGACCTTTGATGAACTTAGTAAAAACTTAGTGCAGTTAAGCATCAGTATTTCCCTTTGACACACCCTGCAGGGCCCATTTATGATTGGATCGCTTGCAAACTTGGTGTGCTTGTGTGGGGTGATATCTATATGGGAGCTGTCGATTTTCTTCCATTTCTGTCAAAAATTGTTGCCGCTGATCTTTGAACTCAGTTTAGTCAGACCTCAATATTTCCCTTTAACTCACCCTTCAGGGCACAATTATGATCGGATCACTTTGAAACTTGGTATGTGTGTTCGGGGTGACCTCTAGATGTGAGCTATTGCTTTTTTTCATTTCCATAAAAAATTTATTGTCATTATCAACGGCCTTTGAACTTACTGCATTTGTGCCTCAACTTATCCCTTTTGCACTCTCTGCAGGGTATATTTATGAATTTCCATAAAAAAAAAAAACAACATTGCCACACGCAGTGACCTGCTACTTAGTGCATTTGTGCATTAACATCTTCCTTTGGCATGCCTCAGAGGGCACATTCATTATCAGGTTGTTTTGAAATTTTGTATGCTTATGCAGTGTGACAAAGATAGGAACTGTTGATTTTCTTTTCATTTCCATCAAAACTGTTGCTGTTAGCAACAATCTTTGAATTTATTGCATTTGTGCATCAACTTTCTTTGACATGGCCTAGAGGCCAATTTATCATAGGATTGTTTTTGAACTTGGTGCACTCATTAGATGAGACCTTTAGATAAGAGTTATTGATTAGCATTCATTTCTGTGAAAAAGTTGCTGTTTTCAATAACCTCTGAACATACTGCATTTGTTTATCAACACTGTTCCTTTAGCCAGTCTTACAGTTTACATTTAAAAATGCATGGACGTTGTGCACACACTATGCTGTTATGTTGAAATTTCATCAAATTTTGTTCTATATGTTATTATTAAAAGTTTAACCCTTGGCAGATTTAAGACTTCCCATAAGGGTACTGTTGGAATAATTGTTATTTTCGCCAACTTTTACATGCACTTTCTCAGCACTGGAGCCATATTGTCTCAAAACCTTTTCCATGAGAAGACAGGGCATTCATCCTCGAACAATTTTGCTGTTATATGTTTTATTCCAAGTTTTAATCCTCACCCAGTTGGCAGACCTTGAATTGGAGTACCCTCAGCTTGTACATGTTCATTCAAATACCAAGATTCAAGATTAGTCCATGTCTCTTTTCACACACTCAGTCTGTGATTGATGTTCACACATTAAGAGCATAATATGATACACTAAAATCACAATACAAATATTTCAAAATTAACCCCTATTGGCCACAACTGATATGAATATATCATTTTATATTAAGATTTACTAACTTCAAGTGCAAATTTCTCATAATTGCGAGGTTGTTGTAACAATTATTATACCCACGCTTCAAAGAAGTGGGGGCTATATAGGAATCGCCCTGTACGTCCGTCTGTCCGTACGTCAGTACATCTTTCCGTCCGAACAAATTCTTGTGTGCGCAACTCCTCCTACATTAAAGAACCGATTTTGAAGAAACCTTTCAAACATCATCACTACTAAGTGAACATGCGCATATTCCAAAATTTTTGATCTGCGACAATTTTATTTGATCTGCGACAATTTTAACCAAGTTATCTCCCATGAACTTGGGTTTATTATTCAGAGGTGCATTCCAGTGAGCCGGAAGTGGGGGTATTAATCACCTTCAGTGATAGTTCTAGTTTTTGTATGCATAGATGCAACAGTGCTTGCAGAAGAATGTTACTGTTTAGTTTTTAATCTCATCTTTAACCCTCAGGCAAATGAGAGTAAGCGTACCATCCGAAAATGCCAAAATTAGCTAACTGTGGTTGCATCTTCCTGACATTTTGGAAAGGGTTAATTCTAAACACTTTGTTTTGCTATAGGTAGAATGCCTAATGAACAAATCCTTTGCTGTAAGTTATGCTTTGGGGTTTAACAGAACATAAGCTTTGGCCATGTAAAGAACAGTACTGTCAGAAAAAAATTGATTTTTGCTGAATTTTGCAAACAATACTCATTTCCTCTAATTGCAAGGTTATTGTAGCAGTTATTTTGGTATGGATAGATGCAACAATGATTGTAGAAGAAAGTTACTGTTTACATTTTAATCTCAAGATTTAACCCCCAAGCAAAATGAGGGTGTTAATAAGAGAACTGTGAGAGAATGCCAAAATTAGCCAACTTTGGATGCTTTTTGTCTAACATTTTGGAAATGGTTAATTTCAAACACTTTGCTTTGCTATATGTAGTCTGCATTTTCACATTGGAAAGTTGGGAAAGCCTGAAATTTGTCCAACAAATTACAGTTCTCTAGTTTTGTTTTGGATATAGTTTTTCCATGATTTTTGACCCGTAGAGTGTACAAAATAGACGATATTTGTCAGTTCGGCTTGTTTGAGAATGGTTTGTTTGTGGGTGCATTTGTTCAACATCTTCTCCCACTGGTTGGTCCAATCATCACCAAACTTAGCCCATGGATTTATGTGGGCATTACTATTGTGATTGAGGGAGTGTCTTTCCTATCTCTGCAGTAAAGCAAAGAAAATACACACAAAGCACCTCCCAACATGTGTCATTATGTCTTTGTTCTATTTATATCGTCACTAGACTTCAGTAACAGATGTTTGTGGCCTTCACAACTACCTGGGGGGGGGGGGGGGGGGGGGGAGGGGGGATTAATTTCTTGTGTTAAAAAACAGAACAAAGACACTACTTTTCATACCTCCCAATGTCGATGGTCTGATTGACACAAACTATTGGTAACAGGTGTACACAAATCTCACAATTTCAATTGGGTTGGATTTTCCCTACTGTAAAACAAAGACAATAAACCCTGTTCCCCTTGAGATGTACTATCAAGGGTGAAGTGCATCTGAAAACGCATTGCAGTACCACTGCAGAAAGACTGCCAGCTAGCTGTCATGTACACTGCAGAAATGGGAAGGCTGAACAAATACTACTATCCTTACCAACAAGTAAAGTCTAAACTTTTCCCAACTTTTTCTCAAAACTCAGACTTTAGCAAAGTACTGGAAATAGTTGGGTTCATTTGGCCCCATGTGGGAACCCCATGAAGTGAAGCAGTGCTTGTTTAGTGTGGTAAACAAGATCTGTTTCACTGGTAAAACCTGACCAAGTCACTAATGCTTGTTGTGCGAGTCCTCCAAAATAGGCCACATGGGATGTAAACGATTGACTGACCCTGTCTTCATCTCCATGTTGTGATCATGATTAGCCATTATGCAGAAGTATGTGACCTTACACACCAATAAATAAATAAATATATTCATTTGGCACGCTCCATAGGCATATTTATGAATAGATTGCTTTGAAACTTGGCTTGCATGTTCGGGGTAACCTCTAGATGGGATCTATTTTCTTTCATTTCCATCAAAACAGAGTGTTGTTAGCCCAACCTATGAACTTAGTGCATTTGTGCAGCAACTTATCCCTTTTGCTCTCCCTACAGAGCATATTTATGATTTCTCATCAACCTACCTCAATTGTTTACTACAGGCTTGCACTACAGTGGAAGAACCTAACTCGGATAAAATACTCTCTGTTTTAATCTTTCCCAAGATTTGGGAAAGAAAAGTGGTGTAAAAACACCACCAAAAAAATAAGCCCAAACTGGGTTGAGCGCCATCGGCGCACACCCAGTATGGGATGCTCTTCCATAGTACAAATCCACGACTACCATAAACAGTGCGCAATGCGTCAATTCGTCATTCTTTTGATTATCCGCACACGTGGTGGATGTGTGCCATCTTTGCTCAGTAACAGTAATATTTTAACTCATAATAGATAATGGTTTTCCTGTGACTGGAATTATGGATCTGAAGATCGTATAATTACAGGACTGTGTTTTATATATTCTCGTTTATATTTTCAGTCACATTCTCATTGTATATTATTTACTATTCCGTTTTCGCGAATGTTTTGTTTCCGACATCACGCGATTCGACAATCAATTTTTCGGTTGATGAATTAATTGTTTTTGGAGTTAGGTGTCAATCAGGGACTGTCTGGACAGGATTTCTTCACTCTGTTGAGGGCTGAATTTCTGTTTTTTCGGTCCCTGTCGACCGTCTGGGTTCTGTCATGTACCCACCGTTTTTTTTTTCTGCCACCTTCTCTCGTAGTTGAGGGTGTTCTTCTACTTTCTGTTTCTGTTGAGTTCACCTTTTTTCTTCTACTGCTCTCACCTCTGTTATTTCCAGTTCGGTTCCTTTAGGGCAATTCCTTTTGCCCTTGCCTTGGTGCGTTCTCATGGCCGTTTCTTCTGCACCCGCGGGTGGTGTGGAATGCTGTCGTTTCGGGAGCCTCCCGACTCGACCACGTCTGGTGTGAGTTTACCCCCTCCATGGGGGATGTGCAGCTCCTCCCACCCGCACAAGGGGGAGGGGGAACACTGTCGTTTCGGGGTCGCCTGATTCGACCATGTCTGGTGAGAATTGCTCCCCCTCCATGGGGGATGTGCAGCTCCTCCCGCACCAGCGGGGGGGGGGGGGGTGGGGAACGCTGTTGTTTCGGGGCTTCCCAACTCGACCATGTCTGGTGAGAGTTATTCCCCTTCCGTAGGGAATCTGCAGTTTTTACCGTGGTGGATACTGCGGGAGCTGTTGGATTTCTGGTGAAGAGATGCCTGGTTCCGGGACTATGCGCCCTTTCCAGTAGACATCTGAGGCTGTCACTAGGGTTGTGCCTCCTCCTTTGGAGGCCGAGCTTGGTGGCTCTCTCTGCTTTTCCGCCAGTTCCAACAGCTCCCGTCATATCTGCTGCTACTGCTGTTCCATCTACAACGTCATTGGGCACCGTTTTTAGCTGGCCTCGGCTTATCCCTGCAAGGGTCTGCAGGGATGTCTGTAGTGTGGTTGTTGGGTATCGGCCTCAGCCTTCCCCGACTTCAACTCGGTGAAGTCGGATGGGGCTGCCGACTGAACTCCCTACTGTGTCCTCTCAGCCTTTGAGCACAGTAGTTTTATACCTGCAGTGATCTGCTTCAGTGGCTGGTTGTGTAGACGTGGGGGTATCGGCTTCAGCCTTCCCTGACTTCAACTCGGCGAAGTTGGAAGTGGCTGCCGGTCGGACCCTCTACTGTGGTCTCTGCGCCGTCGACCACCACAGTTGTCATTGGATTCGGATGTTCTTAGTGGGACACTATGAACTCCGTGGCGCTTCCGTCCACTCATTCTGGCCACACAACCAGTTTTGGGGGACCAACGTCTTTTGTGCAGCCTGGACCTTCTGCCCTGCAGAGGTCTGTGGTGACTCTCATGAGTTCCCGCTATGTTGATCCTCGGGGTGTGTCACACCCCTATACACGTCTGCCTTCAAACGTTCTGGTTGCCGCCCGCCGTCCCACGTCAGGTGTTTTGGAGGATCGTGACCCTTCGCTGGTTAAGAGGGTCAGAGGTGAAGCCACTTTGCTGGTTCGTTCCCCTGTCGAACCGGCCAGTACGGGCAGTGAGCTTAGGGAGGCCCTCTCCTTATTCACTCAGATTCTGTCAAAGAGCCTTCCCGTTGCTTCCAGCGAGGCAGCGAGTGGTTTCCAGGCGCTCCCTATGGCGCCGCCTCCCGGGATTGGAAACAGGCCACTTTCTGATCCCCCTGGTGTTCCGACACCATGGGAGGCATCGGCTGGTTTGCCCACGATGGGCTATGTGTCTTCCGACTCAGGGGAAGAGTCAGACATGCTTGATGTCGAGAGCCAGCAGTCTTCGGACTTGGGGGCAGCTCTTGATTTCGTGTTTGGGTTCCTTCCGGATCTCAAACCATCTAACCAGTCGACAGTGTCAGCCAGGCAGTGATCATCGGTCGCGCGCCAACAGCCTATGGAGCAACCTGCTTCTGGGCGTCTTCGACCGTGCCAGTCGGTACAGTTGGTTGAAGCATTTTCAGCCTTGGACTCTAAGCTAAGTTCCAAGGCTATGAAGGCTCCATTCTTCACCAGGGTTGACACCTTTTTGCCTCCGGCGCGTTATTGTTACTACGATTCCGCCAATCCGTCGGTCTACCAGATTTTGACGGTTTTGGATCAGGACTCCAATTCCCTCGGGCTTTCCAAGTCCAAGTCTGCCGTCATTCCGATGACGACTCGGGAGTCCACATTGGGCTTATAGAGAGAGATGCTTGGTATGCTTTCTCTCTCCGATCACGTCGTCTCAGCTTTAGCTGCTTATCTGCCTACAGATAAGTTTGACGAAGTACAGGCTCCTTTGCGTGTGCTGTCCAAGGCGCTCATGCAACTTAATCACACACATGCCTGTAACACAGCTAATCTGGAATTAGTTCGAAGGGACTCTGTGCTGGACACAGGCCTATCCCTTCCTGAGGAGCAGTGCTCTACTATTCGACCTGCTTCTTTGGCAGGTCCGCAACTTTTCCATGGTTCTGTGTTGACGGTCCGGGATGACATCCTACGTCATTCCAAAGATCAGCTGCTGTTTCTTCAGCTTGATCAGCCTTCTAGGGTAGGCAGGGGCCGTTCCAAGCCTAACAAGTACCCTCTGCTTCCTCTGCGAAGCTGATCCTTCTGCCACCGCTTCTACTTCTTCCTCAAGGGGTAAGGGTAAGCGTCGGCTGTCTTGAGGGAAGTCTCAGGATTCTTCATTCAGTAGAGGAGGTGTTTTCTCCTCTCGCGAGCCTCGTCAGGGTTCGAAATGAAGGTCCTCACCTCGACTCGATATCCTTTTGAAGGCAACCCACTCTGTCCAGGGTGCCTCTTCCAACAACAGTTCCTTCAGACTTTTTACGTCGGGAACTTTTGTCCATGGAGATAGACAATCTCCTGACAAAGGGGGCGATTGAGGTCATCAAGAACATTAGGTCAGTGGTTTTCTATTCCTGCCTGTTCTTGGTGCCGAAGAAGGATGGCCGACTCTGACCGGTTATCGATCTGAGTTTCCTGAACCAGTCTATCATTGCTCCCAAGTTCAGCATGGAGACTTTCAGGTTGGTCCTCCGTTCAATTCACCAGGGAGATTTTGCTTCCAGCTTTGACCTGCGAGACGCTTACTTTCACGTTCCGATTCATTGGACGTTACGGAAGTATCTCAGGTTCGCTATTCTGGGGCGAGTTTACCAGTTCAAGGCCATGCCTTTCGGCCTCAACTTGGCTGCTTGGGCCTTCACCTGACTGATGTGCATGTGATAGCTTTCCATCGCACACAGTCCAGGGTGACTACTTCGGCATATCTGGACGATATCCTCCTGGGGCATTCCAATGCTGCCTTACTGGAGTCGGATGTCGCCACTCTGTTGGGCTTGCTCACGTCGCTACGTTTCAGAGTCAACGAGGAGAAGTCGGACCTGGTCCCTTCTCAGTCGTTTTATCATCTGGGGATGGCTTTCCGCACACAATTCAATTTGGTGGCGGTTCCCCAGGCCAAGGCTGTGATTCTCTCAGCTTTTGCTCTGACTCTGTCCCAGTCCACATCCGCGACGGCTCGGAGTATTCTCCGGCTAATCGGTCACTGTTGTTCGGTGACGGATCTCATTCCTCTAGGTCGGCTGCGTGTCAGACCTCTCCAACACTTTCTGCTCAGTCGTTGGAGGCCGAATGTAGATTTTCTGGATCTGGTGCTTAAGTTTCCAGAATATCTTTATCCTCACCTTCTCCTCGGGGCAGATGTCCAGTGGCTTTCGCAGGGTGTTCCGTTGGACTTACCCACGTCCAATCGCGTTCTGACGGCAGATGCCAGCGATCTCGGATGTGGTGCGACATTGGATCCTCTAGGTCTTTCCATTCACGGGATGTGGGACCAGGATCATGCAGCTCTACACAACCAGAAGGAGCTTCTTGCTCTGCTTCTGAGTTTCAGGCAGTGGATCCCTCACCTGTCGAATCGCCAGGTCCTTCTGTTGTCTGACCATTCGACGGTGGTTGCTTACATTCGGAACCAGGGCGTGTACGAATTGGCTCGGGATCTTCTACTGCTCGGTCAGGATGTCCACGCCGGTGGTGGCTGTTCGTCACATTCCCGGTCGTCTGAACGTCCTAGCCGACTCCCTGTCCCATCGGGGCAGGGTCATTTCCACCAGGTGGATGGTCCACATGGCGGGTTCCATCGATCTCTTGCGACTCGTTGGAACCATCCGGTGGACACTTTCGTGTCCCCGTGTCCAGATGCTCTGGCTTTCGCCGTGGACACTCTGGACCTCCTTTAGGATGGTCTTGTCGGCTATGCCTTCCTACCGGTTCCGATTCCACCTCAGTTTCTCGCCCAGATATGAACCTGCAGTCGTCGAATCCTTTCGATCACATCCGTCGTGGAGTGTGGATCAATCTGCTCCGCTCTCTGTTAGCGGCGGTTCCGGCATGTCTCCCTCTACCTCACGACTTTCTTTTCCAAAGTCGCCCGAGGAGGATTCACATTGACCCAACTTCATTGTGCCTTCGCACATGTCTTTTATCGGGTCCTGTCTCCTCCGTAGTGGTTTTTCGAGACACGCAGTGGAGTTGCTTTTCTTCTTCAAGGAGGCACTCACCCCACTGGTTTAGCCTATGTGGCCAAGTGGAAGGTTCTTCTGTCGATGGTGTGCGATCACTCTGTTGCTTCTGTCACACTTTCGATAACACCGCTTGCGGAGTTTCTGGTATGTTTGTTTCTGGGGGTCTCCAGCAATGGGTACAAGTCCATGCTTCGGAGACATTTTTTCATATGTGATACTGCATTGTTTTCACACTCATCCTTGCCTCTCCAAGCTTGTTCAGCTCTTTTCCTTGAAAAGGCCTAGGACTTTGCAGTTTACTCCAAGATGGTCACTTTCTTGGGCACTGCTCTGCTTGGGGGTGGCGGGCATTCGCACCTTTATCCTGGATGAATATGCGTTTTCTCACATGCCAGATCTCTCCTGCATCCATTTCTTGATGGATTTGTCTTGCTATTCGTGCAGCTTCCGCTCGTCTAGCTACTGGTGATTGTATTACCGATTGTTCTTTTCTGCCACAAGGTGCGTGCATTGTTTTCCTGTTTTAATAACTCTGTCATGTTGTCAGATGACGGATGTTATACTGGCAGCCTTCTGGAGAAATGCTACATTCTCCTTTTATCTGCGACAGTTGCAGTAGCCGACAGAAAACCTTGGGGCCCTCTTTCTTCAGCTCAGGCTGTTGTCTATCCCAGCCTTTCAGCTTTTTTTAGGGTCAGTTCCAGCTTTGTGCTGTTACTGCCCTTTCTGTCTGTGCGTTGCACTTCACCATACGTCTCATCTTTCATTGTCTTTTCTAATGTTTGTGATGCTATGGTGTGATAGGCCTAGGGATCTCTTCCTCTGTCCACGGTCCCAGTGCTATTGAGTTATGTGTGGGTTGGTTATGTGATTCCCTCCATCCTTTTGTCTATTCAGCCTGTAGCAAATAATTGAGGTAGGTTGATAAGAAGAATAAATTTTATAGTAAATTTCCTTTCTTATTATACCTACCGAAATTGTTTACATGGAGGCCCTCCCATCTTCTTATTCGGGTAAGAATCCTTCCTCCCCACTGATCACATAACTCCTGTGTTGTGCGGAATCAAAAGAATGACGAATTGACGCATTGCGCACTGTTTTACGGTAGTCGTGGATTTGTACTATGGAAGAGCGTCCCTTTACTGGGTGTGCGCCGATGGCGCTCAACCCAGTTTTGGCTTATTTTTTTGGTGGTGTTTTTACACCACTTTTCTTTCCCAAATCTTGGGAAAGATTAAAATAGAGAGTATTTTATCCGAGTTAGGTTCTTCCACTGTAGTGCAAGCCTGTAGTAAACAATTTTGGTAGGTATAATAGGAAAGGAAATTTACTATAAAATTTATACTTCCATCAAAATAAAATAAAAAAGAACCATTGCCACAAGCAACAGCCTTCAAATTTAGTACATTTGTGCATTAACATCTTCTTTTGGCATGCCTCGGAGGGCTCATTCATTATCGGGTTGTTTTGAAATTTGGTATGCTTATTCAGGATGACCAAGACAGGAGCAATTGATTTTCTTTTCAATTCCATAAAAAACTGTTGCTGTTATCAATGACCATTGAATGACCATTGAATTTATTGCATTTGTGTATCAACATTCTTCTTCGACATGGCCTACAGGTCACATCTATCATAGGATTGTTTTTTTTTAACTTGGCATGCTCATTAGACGAGACCTCTAGATAAGAGCTATTGATTAGCATTCATTTCTGTGAAAAAAGTTGCCATTTACTATGACCTTTAAACTTACTGCATTTGTGTATCAATATTTTTTCTTTAGCCAGCCTTACAGTTTACATTTAACAATGCATGGATTGCTCTGACTTTGTGCACAAACAATGCTGTTATGTTGAAGTTTCACCAAATAACATTGGAACCAATGATCATCAATTTTGCCATTTCTCTTATAACTAAAACCAAGTTCAAGTTTGTCAAGTTCAGCTACAGTGTCATTGACACTTTCATTGTAGGAATTATATCCTTTTTTGTTGGAAATTTGGTGTTTGACTGATAATGACTGTGAATGCAGCAAGTTGAAGAAATAAAATTGAATTTCCTGAAACTTGCAGCAGATATACACTGTGAGAAGATCTTTGTAAAACTCGATATTCAACTTGCCCAAGTTCACTATTCAGCAAATCTCCTTAAAGTTTTTTGGTAGTTATTAAGGCTTCCACGTTTACACATGTAAACGTGAACGTTTCGTTTATGGGCATTAAACGTTTACAGTTCTGGTAAACGTGTACACGGAGTGAAATTTTAATAGAGTAATTTCAAAATTGCAGATTAATGCAGAAAGTCAAAGAAACAAAAAAAAAAATTTCCAACTTTGCAATGCAATATTTTGGTAATGCTTCAGAAAAACTGTGTACTGGTTCCGACCAGCGTCGCCGCCACAGTAACTGAACGAAATCATCTTCAAATCATGTGCTATCATATGTGACACAGTCGCGTGAGCCGCATGGCACATGCTTATCTTTGGTGTTTCCTTCGAAACATGTGTGGGATGTTTTAGTTTATTCGGATTTACATATATATTCCCAAAGTGATACACAATTGTTCTCGATGATTTCGTTCACCTGACATGGATTATTAATTTATTATTCACACATCGGATGATCTTAGGATCGATTTATGGAGTTTGACAGACAGACTGGCACTTTCAGTGTTTGAAAATTTGGAATCCCCTGCATGGTTTGTAGACATTGTTTATTTTTGCGACAAAGCATTCCACTCTCAAGTCCGGTATTGTCACTATTGTGTGCCATGGCAACTCGCTCCAACATTACTGTTTGAAAAAACACAAGGAATTTCACCCCGAACCCACCAGAATGAGCTCAGAGACCCCCATAAATTTACCTGATGGAGAATCTCCCAAACCCCCCCCCCCCCCTGCCCCCCCTCCCTCCATAGAATGAGCAATTTTGCCTTCGGCATCTGCATGCTGTGATCGTTCGTCTACGTCGTTTTTGGACGAACTGTAAATCGGCTGTCTCTATAACATAAATTGTATGCCCTGTACGCAAAGATATGATGAACTTACTGTGTATTATTATACACTTCTATCAAATATTGACTACTTGCATTGTTAGTACGTGTAAACGTTTCCGTTTTGTTTACAGACAGTCGTTTAAACGTTTACAATTTTGTCTAAACGTGGAAGCCTTAGTAGTTATACCCCATTTTATTTGGCATTTTGATGGTTGTCTGATAAGTACTTTGTGAGCTTGATAACTTGAACAGGATTATAAGGACTAAGAGGCCACAATTTCTGATAAGAATAGAATAATCATCCCATTTGATGAGTATGGATGATTTGGGCCTAAAAAGGTTAAAAATCTGTTTCCTCCCGCTTGGATCGTTTGGCTGCCACATACTCCCATTTAATAACCATGCAAACTTGAAAAAAAATAAAAATTAAATGGTTTATGTCTGATGTATTACCTGAGTTAATAAAATTGATAAATTTGTCCCTTGAGTGCAACAAGGCCTTGCAATGCTTCAGCATTGCAAAGCCTTCTTGCACTCAGGGGACGAAATACACCACTACCAATACTATTCTGTAGATTATTAGACATAAAACGAACCAAGAACATGAACTTTTGATGGCAAAGAAATAATTACAAAAAAAAAAAAATAACATGCACATCCACAGAGAAACAGATCTACTTTATGGGGGCCATATGCACTTACGATTTCCTATTTTTGTCCACCAGCAGCTTCCTTTGACAACAAAGTGGACATTTGTAGAACAGACATTTCGCAGAACAGAACATGTAAACATTTAGGTCTCATAATCCTAAACATGGATTCTTCTGGATTCTTCTGCTCTTTTGGGGAAAGGGGCCATGCAATTGGGAAGTTAGCAGTATGAAGGCTTCAATTGGGAATTTGTTTTGGAAGAGAAGAAACTCACAAAGAGTAAGAAATATTACCTTTAAAATGAACGGAGAACACTTTGATGGTCTTCATTCTGTGGCTGTGCAGTTGTGTCTTGGCTAGGGTTCAAATGCCTCTGGAGTTCCAAGGTCGGCTAGTAGGTACCCCTATGTCGAGTCGTAGTCCCCAGAAATTTAAATTTCAAAGTTGATCATCATATGTACAAAAAAATCAAGTGTATTTTTCCGGGCTGCAAGTCCACTCAACAGTCAGCATCTAGTGTTTCTGAACTCACAAATTCCTGTGTGCATATAAACACAAAGGCAATCATAAACTCTTATGTGCTTCCATCCCAGGTATAGGTAAATATAGGTAACAATTGAAGATCTTGTTGTTCATCTCATATAAATTGAATAACATCATGTTACTGGGGGGAGTTATTTTCTGTCACAGTCGCCAAGCGATTCTCACATTTTAGCGGTATTCAAAAGTTGACTCTATCGACAGTAACCAGTGTTCTAAATTAAAAGCTATTATGTCATTTTTAATACGAATACCCTCTGGTAAATGAAACCAGCGCGGTCAACTGAAATTTTCGAAAGTAAATCCCAACGATGGATTCTTTCTATATGGCTGTATTTCCAGTCAACTACCAGTCATTTTTAATACGAATACATTTTTAATACGAATACCCTCTGGGAAATGAAACCAGCGCGGTCAACTGAAATTTTCGAAAGTAAATCCCAACGATGGATTCTTTCTATATGGCTGTATTTCCAGTCAACTACCAGTTGGGCATCGCTGGGACATTGTGAATATCAACTGGTACACCAGCTTAATTCTGCTTCTACATTGCTCGGACTACAATGAAATGGTGTTGATGTTTATCTTATACCTGTTGGTGATAAAATGTGTGTGATATAAACTTTGTCTTTATCCCACACGGGTGTAATATAAAATTAATAAGGGATGATGCATGTATGTGCGTTTTTGCGAGACCCTGCCATGACCTTATCCCGACTTCCAGGCAACCACAAGACACCTCCCCGTGGGAACCCCGGGAAGTAAGCAGCACTTGTTTACTGTGGTAAACCAGTTCCGCTTTACTAGTAAAATAGGACCCAGTCACCAATGCTTGGGGTGAAAGTCCTCTAAAATGGGCAACATGTTGATCAACGATTGACTAAACTTGACTTCATCTCCATGTTGTGTCACGATTAGCCATAGTGCATAAATATGTGACGTTAACCACCAACAAACAAACAAACCACAAGACACCCAGTCGCCCATGTTTACATTATTCATGTTTTCATGCACGGCAATTTGAAAACAAACAGACCTGAAAATGCGTCAATTCGTGGAACAAAATTTTTTAAAAATAACCTTTAAATCTCTGATTTACGGTTGGTATAAGATAAATATAACAATGAGACAGTGTGTTTTGAGATGGCTGTGTATCTCAACTTGTTCAAAGTGGTGTTTTTCACTCGACACATCTTGCGAAAACGCCACTTTGAACTCGTTGAGATACATGCAATCTCAACTGATAACTGGTCATTAAAAACGATTTTTCCCCAGGAAGAAGCAACATCAAAGGGGATAAGATTCAGTTAGAGTTTTCCTCAAAAAAGAATCGGGTCCGACTCTTCCCGGGTCCGAATCATCGGAGGCCAACTCTTCAGGGACCCGAATTACATTCACATTTACCTCCAAAATGCTGAAACTTATATTCTTGAGGTTATTGAGATTGGCAGTTGATTTTAACTTTTAACAAATTTCTTGAAATAGAGCGGTTAAAAGAGTGATTCTAATTCCAGGCTGTTTAGCTTAACGATTTCAAACCCACATGCATTCAAAAAAGCGAAATCAGACAGACTTTACTGTCGTTGGATAATTTGGAATTTAAAACTGCGTTGCATGTATAGTTGTATTGTTTAGACATTCTTTGAAGTAATCATTGATTTCACAACATTTTTTGATCGCTATGAATTTAATATCCTGGAGTTATGTTGGTTGATTTGACGACCTGAATTCTACTCAAAACGCGTGTGTTACATTTCAAAGACTGAGAGTTGGCATTTGCCTCTGATGATGACGGGGCTGCCAATCGCACGAAACTGCACAGAAACGAAGCACATCCACATAGGTGCACAAGCTTTGCTTCAATGTCCCATTTGCATAATGTGTTTGGTGTGCGAAGCTTTAAATGCATTTTAGGTCGAATTTTACCCCATTTTTTCCCATGCTGGACAATTTACTCTTTCGATACTACAAGTAGCGACTAGTCGACTGTGGGTTTTGTCATCGACAGTCATTTCCACGAAAGCTGATGTCAACTAGTCAGTAGCCAGGACTTGCCTAGAAACAACAGGGTTCTTAGAATGTAACTTGTATTTAAAAACTGCTTCTTTGGGCACCTGTTTTGTTGCTGTAAAAAATGGTCAAAATCTGAATTAGGCAATCAACCGTTCAAGAGGAACCTATTGTTTTTCCTTGGTTTCAGATGCTTTGAGAGGTTGTAAATATTTGTTTTCTCCGGGCTTATGTCCAATAAGTTCATCTTACCAATTGTGAATTAAATTTTTATTTGAAAGGGGAATGAGATTGGTAAATATTGATTTGTGTTGAGAAAATTGGGTCCAAACGCCATTGGGAAAGGGGCCCATATATTCGCTCCCCATAGACACCCAAAAGAATCCTTGCTTAAGGCAAAAAAGAAGGTATGATTAAGTGATCACCCACCTCTCTTGTAAGCTACAGCATCATTTGAATTATTTAAACTGCAGCTGGTCCATATTAATGTATTTTGTCAAAATTAACAATGTGTAAGTAAGCATAGTTTTTTCCCCATGCTGATCAGCAAGATAATTAATTGCCATGGCAGGCTTTCCACCAGTTGTTTACTTACTTCAAACAAGGTATGTGATGACAGAAAATATAAAACATATGGATAATATACCTTCTAACTGAAGGAAAATAAATACTGATATTAATATATAGATTGGGGAAAACTATAGGTCACTCATTTTCACATTGATCATTACCATGATATTGCAGACAGAAATTTATTTGTTACTGAAGAGTGAGGAGGAGAGCTATGAATTTTCCTGAAAGGTAATATTTTCTCTGAAAAGGATGGCCATAAATTTTTTGTGTAGGGTGATACATTCCATCCTTGGATACTTTTGTCGAGCAAGAGGAGTGGTATTGCTGTACTCTGTGCTAGAATGTTTGTGATGGTGACTGGGTGCAGGGAGAGGGAGGTAATCAACTGGGCATAGGCGAATGCACAATTGTTTTTATCATTTTATTTACCTTAGAGGAAATATGAAATGGCTGGGGACATATTGTGTTACCCCAGGTGTCTGTCATTCCATCTTTCCACCATTCTGAAATAACAGTTTTCCATTTTTTGCAGGCTGCAAGCCGAGAGGTCCTTGGTTCGAATCCCACCTGCAGCAACTGCATTGTGTCCTTGGGCAAGACACTTCACCCCCACCCCCTCAATTGCCCACATGATCGAGGGCAAAGTGGCATTCTGTACTAAGATGTACTGTATGTCGATGGTGCATTTGTCTTCAACCAGTGCCAACCCTGCTTGTGTGGAGTTAGTATGTTGGGAAGCCTAACAGTTGCTTGCCATTGCTTGGTGGTTCTCTCTTACATTGAGATAATTAGCTGATTTTAGGTATGTGGCTTTGTCCTGGGTACATACAACATTGAAATCGAGTTCAGGTTTGTTCCCGGTCGAATGAATTTTCACAGTTATTGAACGTGAACTTAGTTTCTGATGTGAAAACTCGAGAGAATCAGTTTTCCCGACTTTTTTTTCTCTGCTATACGTTCAGATAACTTTGATTTATGGTATGTGGCTTTGTCATGGGTGCCTACAAATCAATTTTGAGTTTGGTTCCAGTCAAGATGATTTTTAAACTAAGTTCAAGATCAATAACTCTGCCAAAATTTTATTTTTCGCAGAGTTATTAACCTTGAACTTATTTTATGATGTGAAAATCAGTTTACCAGATGTTTTTTTCATCATACATTCAGATAATTGGCTGATTTGTATGTGGCTTTGTCACAGGTACCTAAAGGTTTGTAAAGCCAACACATAATAACGCTACCTCATGGGGGCATACATGCCGTACTGACACATCTACTTTTTTCCTGCATTAGAGCTGTAGGTTTTTAAATTTCTTGTTCGGTTTCGGTTTTGGTTTTTCAGGTGGAGTAAAACCTCGGTTCGGTTAGGTTTTCGGTTTGTTCATGAGGCCAAATAAAATTCAATAAAACTCATTTTTATGTCCGGAGTCATAACTGAATGGCAGTGAAATTGAGTGAAACTCAATGCCGGAATGCCCGAAATAAGCTATAATACATGAAGAATCAGGAAGGCCAATATAATAATTACCTAAATGTACAGAACTTTTATTGTGCTTGGCCATTTTTCGAGGTCTGACACCTACACGCAACTTGAGGAAAGCTGCAAGCACAACTGAACTGAAATGTCGGAAATTCACAGAATGTAGCTTTCCCAGAGTAGTGAGAGTACCCAGACACTGCCATTTCTGCAGCAAGAGAGTATTTAATAAAAAACGAAAAACCTTACATTACGGGATGTCGACGGTTTTGGTTTTTAAAAAAAACTAAAAACCTCGGTTCGGTTTCGGTTAACCTACAGCTCTATCCTGCATAATAATGAGTCCACAAGAAATAATAAAAATGTAGATTCAAATTCCCCATGGTGTTCATTTGTTAACAGTTCCAGAACTATGACCTGCTTTGAGGGCTTGATTTAACTGGATTTGCATAGCAGATTTCTAATCAATTTTTAACTATAGCTAATCAATTTCAAAAGAAAAATCATGTAAATTATAGGAAATGCTAACCTAAATTTATCCAAATTAGAAAACTGCTATTCAATTTTTAAAAATTAAATCATCCCGTCTGCTTTATAATGATGATACAACTTTGTGTTCTCTGACTTGGCAGATGATGTTCTGTAATGTAAAACATTATTGGAATGGTCTCTCAGAGCCCCTTCCAACAGTGTATACCTTGACTAGGGAGCGAGGTGGCTCAGTGGGTCACAGCATTTCACTTCAAAGCAAAGCATTCATGGGTTGATCCCCAAAAGGTGCAACTGCAGTTTCCTTGTGCAAGGCACTTAATCCTGATTGGCCACATGGGTGCATGGTGGTACTGTGTATAAGGAAGGCATACAGCACTTAGATGGTGCCCTTGTCTTCAACCAATGCTAACCCTGCTTGTGTGGAGTTAGTACATTTGGGATTCTGGCAGTTGCTCGCCGCTGTTCAGTGTTTTTCTCCAGTTACCCGGCTTCCTCTACCCTTAAATTTGTGCTATATAAGGTGACCGTGGCTGTCAAAGTGTCATTACACCCAAAATAAATAAATAAATAAATAAATTGATAAATAAGCACCTCAACTTGATAAAAGAATTTCAATGAAATGAACTACAATAATTTATTATACCTCATATAAAGACAAAATATTAGCTGCTCGTAGAGTGTTATTAGTTATTTCAAAGTGTTCCATTTCTGTGGAAAATTATCAGTCAACATTTTATGCAGTGTTTACCACACAGACTAAGATGTCACAGAAACACCTGAGGTGAGGTAAATTAAAGGGGAATTAACACAACTCATTTGGTACAACAAAAATAATGATCACCTGGCTTGAGGAGGACATTGTGGATAGTCTTCCCTTCAAACAATTGTCCCCCATGCCTGCTGCCTCAGGAGACAATGTGTTCCTCTGGGAGACCATCCACCATGTCCACCTCGAACCAGATCTTCATTTTTACTTGATTTGTGTTAATAACTCGGGCCTATGTTTTGGCGATAGTCTATGTGTGTCCGTGTGGATGGGCATCCAGGTGTCCTCACACTATTAGAATAACTTGAACAAATGTTGCATTGTCCAATTTGCCTAATATTTTGGCATACAGGTCTTTTGCAATAATACCTCAAGCGAGTTCAAAAACTGTCCCAGCCCAAATTTTCGTTAGAGTTATGGGCTTCAATTAGTCAATTTTTACAAATTTTGAGCTCATAAGCACAATAACTTGAACAATTGTTCGCCAATTTGACTAATGCCATACAGATCTTTTGCAATAATATTCAATGCAAGTTCGAAAACTTGAACCTATTTCTCGTTGAAGTTATGGGCCTTAATTAGTCCATTTTTATGAATTCTGAACTTGTTAGCATTATAACTTGAACAAAGGTTCAGATCTGACAACCGGGATATGATTGATAACGGGGTTATGGACATGCAACACTCTACGATTGCCACCTCAACTTGATGCCTACATCGCCTATGTGCACCTCTTGTTGTCTCCTGCTTTTTGAAGAAAACGGGAGATATTAAATTCGGGGTGCCATCCGTGTTTTTCGTTTCCAGACTCTAACTTTTCTTACAGTGACCGGATTTCGATAAAATTTCTGCAGTAGATCGCTTTCATCATTTGTGGATCTAAGTTCGAATATGCGCATTTTCGGCGCATATTTAATTAGGTTGGTGAAATTTGCTTGGCTGACATTTTCCAGACTCTGACTTTCCTTAAAATCAACCGATTTCGATGAAATTTCATATATGGATTACTTTTATCAATACCAAGGTCAAGTTCGAATGTGGGAAATTTTGTACCGAAAATCTGTCCGCCTGCCCTGTGCATCCACGCACCTTGGACTAATAGCTGTATTTATGAACTGATCTTCACGAAACTTCTTGGGTATCTTTGTTATCACTGTGAGACCAGAATATGTGTTTTGGGGTTTGGTCCAAAATTCAAGATGGCCGCCAGTGGCCATTTTGTTCCGAAATTGGGTGTAATCAGTTTTTTGTACAGAACTTCTATACGAAAGTTTGGATTTGAATAAATTTTTGTATGAATGTTTAGTAACATGCAATACATCACATATAATACGAGTTTTGTTCTCGTGCAAAAATTATGCAAATTAGGGAAACTTTGATTTATTCAGTGCTACCACTAATACACAGTAAGTGCACACCTTCCGTGTTTTTCGTTTCCAGACTCAAACTTTCCTTACAGTCAGTTGATTTCGATGAAATTTGGGTAGTAAATCACTTTCATCAATTGTGGGTCCAAGTTCGAACATGGGCATTTTCTGTGCATATTTAATTAGGTTGCTTAAATTTGATTGTCTGATTGTTTCCAGACTCTAACTTTCCTTAGAGTCAACCGATTTCAATGAAATTTCATATATGGATTACTTTTCACATCATTTTAATATAATATGTCTTATCATACAGTCTTAATTTTTAGTGATTCTCACAGTTATACTCCACATCACTTCACTTGCTTTGACAGTGACCTCCGTGAAAATAAATCTGATAACCACTGTCTGAAGCACTGCCTGTTCGGTCCCTTCAAAATAACTTCCACTTGCAACTCAACTATATTCCACTGGATGCACTAATTCCCCTTGAAACTGCTGCCCAGCGGGAGACATGAATTCACTGAATTTGCTTGTTATATTACTTGTCTCACCCCAGCCTTGATACTAACAGCGGTAAACATGTCTGTATTTCTTTACTTGGCAGCACAGTGGTTCATTGCTTATGGCATTGGACTTCAAACTGAAGGATACATGGTTCGATTCCCGCCAGGGGTAACTGCGTTGTGTCCTTGGGCAGGATACTTAATCCTGATCATCCATGTGTTGGCTTGGTGGCCCTGAGCCACTTTAGTAACTTTACACCCAATGCATTGGCTTGATGTTTGCTCAGCAGAAGAACAATTTTTGTATAAAATTGTTTGTTGCAATTTATTGGAGCGTGCCTACTGGCACTCTCCATTAAATTATAACAAACGATAATTTATGAACAAAATCTTGCTAAACTAAGGCCTCTCTTGCTTGTTGTGTGGCATTTTTAAAAAAAATACTCATATTTTCAAATCACCTTTGAAAAATAATTTAGCACCCAACCAGTTAAAGTCCAATAAATAAATAAATACTTTACCTTTCTCTAGCTTCAACAATCAGAAAAAGTATTTCCTTACAATAATCAAGATAATCCATTTTCTTACTTTTTGACTTTGTTCAGATCATGTTGGGGGAGGAAGGGAGGGGTGGAGAGACACTAAGTAGCTGATTGATTGATTAATACTCATCTAGAGTGGACTATGAAAGTTTTATGAGTTTGAGTATACCAAGAGTTACACACATTTACCTTGCACAAGTGAGACTTGACCACACTCAATTGTGTTATAGGAAAGTTGTACACTATACTAAATTAGGATTTCCACGTGTGAGACAGTCAGTCCCCTTAACAACTCCACTGCCCTTACTAACAACCAACATGTTCAGTAATACCAGTATCATTATGGGAAAGAGCTGGAAACAGTTTCCATCTGCTTTAGAGCTGGTCGGTTTTGAAATCTTCCCTTCGTTTGGTTTTGGATGAAACAAATCGGTTTTCGGTTTCGGTTTTTGTAACTCAAGACACATTTTCCATACCTTATGTATTAAACTGGGACAGGATAGTAATAAAACATGTTAAATAACAAACAAGTGATGAAATGAAATAAAACTGTATTGCGATTGTTTCCTGTAAATTTAATGAACAAAAAATTATATCTGCAATCTGCATATGCCTTCATGAGAAGTCATGCAAGCCCAAGGGCATAGATACGGGAGTTGTGAGTGTGTGGGAGAGGGGGGCTCAAACATTTAGTCACAAAGATGGCGTTTGAGACGAAAACTTTATCCTGTCTGATTCGTTTTTCATTTCCATTCACAGCATTGACGTGTTGCCTGACATGAAAATAAGTGAAACGGGTCAGAATTTGAGAAAGCAACTGCCCAATTTCAAGAAGTTGCGAACTTTAGAATACGCCATTTACTTTCAGTAAAACAGATACCCATTTCACAATCTAACTAACTTGATAAGTTGACATTTGTACCCGAAAGGAGCAAACTCTAAATTCCGTAATCATTCATTTACAAAGCACTGAAGAGGTTATGCAAATTACCGACAAGATCATCACGACCTGAGTTCAATGTCCATTCCATGGTGTGCTAAATGTGAATATTCAAAAGTTAAGCAAAACCAAAAATATACGGTTTTTAATCTCTTTTTTCGGTTCGGTTTTGGTTTCCACTAAAAAAACGAGTTTCAGGTTTGGTTCGGTTAAACCGACCAGCTCCAATCTGCTTACCCAGCAGCTGTGGCTTTGGTGCACATGTAGAGATGGGCGGTATTGGAATTTTGAGTTTGGTATTGGTTTCAGTATTTGTATGGATGGGGTTATATCATGGTATCGGTCTAGTATCAGACTTGACTGAGATTGCTGATAGTTCCAAAGGGAAATTCACGCCAGGAAAATACAGATTTGTTGTTCTTGTATCATTCTACCACATTGCCATTAATGCCACTGCCAAGAAGCTCAACATTTGCATTCTTTTGCCAACACAAATCATATCTACAGTGATTTTGTGACTTGTTCCCAATACATCTTAACCTTCAAAGGCCTATGTCAGGTTTTTGCGATCTCAGATTTGTTGTTCTTGTATCATTCTACCACATTGCCATAAACGACACTGCCAATGAGCTCAACATTTGCATTCTTTTGCCAACACAAATCATATCTACAGTAATTTTGTGACTTGTTCCCAATACATCTTAACCTTCAAAGGCCTATGTCAGGCTTTTGCGATCTCAGTTTGTTGTTCTTGTATCATTCTACCACATTGCCATTAACGCCACTGCCAATGAGCTCAACATTTGCATTCTTTTGCCAACACAAATCATATCTACAGTAATTAGCTCAACTTTGGCGAAGCCAAATTTGAGCTTATGCCATGGCCCATCGTCCGTCTGTCTGTCAACAATTGGATACGGCTCGGGCTAGAGGCCGTATTTATGAACCGATCTTTACGAAACTTCTTGGGTACCTTTGCTATGATTGTGGGACGAGAATGAGTGTTTTTGGGTGCGGTCCGAAATTCAAGATGGCGACCAGCCGCCATTTTGTACCGACGATGCAGAAATCTGTTTTTTGTACAGAACTTCCATATGAAAGCTCTGATTTGAATAACTTTTTGTGTGAATGTTTAGTACCATGGGATACATCACATATAATACGGGTTTTTTTCTCATGTGTAAATTATGCAAATTAAACTAACTTTGATGTTTTTTGGTGTTACTTTCAGCACTGTAAGTGCAAATGCCAATACGGCTCGGGCTAGAGGCCGTATTTATGAACCGATCTTTACGAAACTCCTTGGGTACCTTTGTTATCACCGTGGGACAAGAACGAGTGTTTTTGGGTCCGGTCCGAAGTTCAAGATGGGCGATGGCAGCCATTTTGTACAAAATTTGGTGCAATCAGATTTTTGCACAGAACTTCCATATGAAAGCGCTGATTTGAATAATTTTTTGTGTGAATGTTTAGTACCATGTGATACATCACATATAATATGGGTTTTTTTCTCATGCAGAAATTATGCAAATTAGATGAACTTTGATTTTTTCAGTGCAACTTACACACAGTAAGTACACATGTCAATACGGCTCGGGCTAGAGTCTGTATTTATGAACCGATCTTCACGAAACGTCTTGGGTGCCTTTGTTATCACCTTGGGACGAGAACGAGTGTTTCTGGGTGCGGTCCAAAATTCAAGATGGCTGCCAGTGGCCATTTTGTACGGAAATTAGGTCTGATCAGTTTTTTGTACACAACTTCTATACGGCTCAGGCTAGAGGCCGTATTTATGAACCGATCTTTACGAAACTTCTTGGGTACCTTTGTTATCACCGTGGGATGAGAACGAGTGTTTTTGGGTGTGGTTCGAAATTCAAGATGGCCACCAGCAGCCATTTTGTACCAAAATTAGTGCAATCAGTCTTTTGTACAGAACTTCTGTATGAAAGTTCTGATTTGAATAAATTTTTGTATGAATGTTTAGTAACATGGAATACATCACATATAGTACGGGTTTTTTTCTCGTGCAGAAATTATGCAAATTAGATAAACTTTGATTTATTCAGTGCTACTTATACACTGTAAGTGCACATGTCAATTCGGCTCGGGCTAGAGGCTGTATTTATGAACCAATCTTCACAAAACTTCTTGGGTACCTTTGTTATCACCTTGGGACGAGAACGAGTGTTTCTGGGTGCGGTCCAAAATTCGAGATGGCTGCCAGTGGCCATTTTGTACTGAAATTAGGTCCAATCAGTTTTTTGTCACAACTTCTACACAGCTCATATTTGTGAACTGATCTTCACTAAACTTCTTAGGTACCTTTGTTTTCACCTTGGGACAGGAATTAGTGTGTTTTGGGGTGCCTTTGTTATCACTGTGCTATGAGAACAAATATTTTGGGGTTCAGTCAGACCCACTCTGGGACTCAAAGATTTTTTTCTAGTTTAGCATCTGACTGTCACCCACCTTTACAATACTTTACCTATACATTTGTTACAGGCAACGGTCAGTATTTATGTACAGACCGTTACAATACTTTATATGTACCTTTGTTATCAGGTCATTACCTAGATGTTTTTCATTGCTGTGTCACATACTATACATGTACATGTCTTTGTCTTGACAAGTTGAGCTACAGTGTCATTGACACTTTCATTTTGTGACTTATTCCCAATACATCTTAACCTTCAAAGGCCTATGTCAGGCTTTTGCAATTTCAGAGCATGTGCCCAAAACATACCATAATTAGGAGGTCCTGCTGACAATAGACACATCACCCAAGCAGTGATTTCTAGTCAAGTCTTGGTTGCCCAGAGGGCAACCAAGACTTGACGAGAAACCACTGCTAAACATCTGGACATGTACACATAGAGAAGTCTAGTTGGAATTGCCTGGCCCCTAAGAGTTAACATCAGAGACAATCAGTCACTTTCTTCATGAAAATGAACACTTTAACTGCTATCAGTACTCAATAAGGCCTGATAAATAGCAAATGAAGGAAAATTTGAAAATACAGATGGTTTCGATATTCAATGATTGGTTTGTTTCATTTTTTAGCTCAACTTGACAACGTCAAGCTGAGAGCTATTGCTGTCACTTCTCGTCCATCGGCATACATACGTACATACATACGTCCACAATTTCCTTTGGCACACCACATAGTTCGCAATTATGATCAGATTGCTTTGAAACTTGGTATGCTTGTTTGGGTAACCTCCAGATGCGAGCTATCTATTTTCTTCTTTTTCCATCGAAAAATATTGCTGCTGGCAACATTCTTTGAACTCGGTGTTGTCAGACCCCAGTATTTCCCTGGCACACCCTACAGGGCACATTTATGATTGGATTGCTTTTAAACCTGGTATGCTTGTTGAGAGTGACGTCTAGATGGGAGCTGTCGATTTTCTTCCATTTCCATAAAAATATGACCATTGGTTCAGTCAGGCATCAATGTATTCCTTTGTCACGTCCTACAGGGCACATTTATGATCAGATCGGTTTAAAACTGGGCGTGCTTGTTTGGGTTACCTCTGGATGGGAGCTATCGATTTTGTTCCATTTCCATCAAAAAATATTGCTGCTGGCAAGTGGCAAGAACCTTCGATGATCTTAGTGCATTTTTGCATCAGTATTTCCTGTTGGCACACACGTGTGTTGGCGCGAGAGCCAACACACGCCTTTCCCATGCGTCAATGCGTCATTGTCGCATGGGAAAGGCGTGTGTTGGCTCTCGCGCCCCGTTGCTCATGCAGAAATTGTCCAAGGCGTGCGAATAATCGCTCAACTCTATTCTTAGGTGTATTTTCATCCTTTTGATTTGCGTCAACAGAAACATTCAAATAAGTTTTGGTGTTGAGAAATTTTGAAGAATCACTTACAATTTGAAGCATTTAAAGTACAATTCCAAACAATTTCCTTTCTGTCATTATGAACATGATACACGACATTCCAACAGCAAGAGGGTTGTACATTGATAAATCGCCCAGAGCTTACTCCTGCCACAAAAGAAACACGCATGTTCAGATAAAAAAAACGGTGTCATTCTGAGATCTGAGAAACGTTTTAATACTTTCGTATTTTTTTTTTTATCAAACAAATGCAGAACGTTGCCCCGTTCCTTATTTTCTTTTATTCACATGACACCTGTCACTCCAATTCACCAGGAAAATGAATTGATGTTCCCAATTTGGAATTTTCCATGATTTTAATAATCTGCCATTTAAAATCCAGAACTAATTTCAGTGGGTTACATATATTTTCACCATCAAAATTTCCATCCGTGTTCAGTTGTATTCATACATTCGTTTCGAAGGACGCTTGTCAATGGAAACTGCATCAAAATCACTCTCCTCACATTTTTCACTCTCGCAAACTTTATTTGAGGTGAGCGATTTTCCACTCGCCTCCATTTTGCTTCCAATCGTCACACTGCACGCTTCCATTTCCATCAAAAAATGTTAACATTGGTAATGACCTTTGAACTTAGTTTAGTCAAACCTCAATATTTCCTTTGGCACACACTACAAGGTATATTCATGATTGAATCACTTTGAAACTTGGCATGCTTGTTTGGGCTGACCTCTAGATGGGACCTATTGATTTTCTTCCTTGTCCGTCAAAAAATGTTGCCGTTGGCAATCACCTTACCTTTGATAAACTTAGTGCAGTTATGTAACAATATTTCCCTCTGACATCCTGCAGGGCACACTTATAATTGAATCGCTTGGAAACTTGATCTGCTTGGGGTAACCTCTAGATGGGAGCTATCGATTTTCTTATATTATGGCAATGTCTGTCTGTCTGTCTTGTCCGTCTGTCCATCCATTAGTTTTTGTTTGTCCATGCGATAACTTGAAAACAATACATCCAACAGATACTATTTTTTTATGGTTGATTATTTATGACTAGAGGATGGTTCCTTTCGATAACCAGCATTCTAACTTATCCAGTATGGCCACCAAGGCAGCCATCTTGGATTTTCAGGGACCTTTGATTGTCTACGCGATAACTTGAAAACTATAGATCCAGAAGATACTGCTTTTTTATGTTTGATTACTCATGACTAGAGGATGGTTCCTTTCGATAACCAGCATTCTGGCATATCCAAAATGGCCGCTATGGCAGCCATCTTGGATTTTTAGGGACTTTTGATTGTCCATTTCATAATCCAACAGATACTGTTTTTTTATGGTTGATTAGTCATGACTAGAGGATGGTTCCTTTCAATAACTGGCATCAATGTCCATCCATCCATCCGTCCATCCCTTGTTACGAACTTTTGTTTTTCCATTTGATACTCCAACAGATACTGTTTTTTTATGGTTGAATAGTCATGACTAGTGGATAGTTCCTTTCGATAACCAGCATCATTGTCCATCCGTCCATCCATTTGTCTGTCTGTCTGTCCGGGCCAACATTGGGGGTTTAGGGGATATTATTATTATGGGATACCTTCAAATTAAGGTAGTGTTAGGGTTAGGAGTGGGGTGGGGTTAGGGTTAGGGGTAGCCCCAGAGTAGGGCTTAAGGTTGGGGAGGGTTAGGTTTTGAGGGGGGGGTAGGGTTGGGTCAGGGGTGGGGTTTTAGTTTTAGTAGCCCCTAAACCGAAAAATAGCTCCTAATCCTATTGGTTTGGCTAGGGTGGGGTTGGGTCAGGGGTGGGGGTTACTGTTAGGGGTAGCCCCAGAGTAGGGCTTAAGGTTGGGGGTTAGGTCCCGGGGGTGGGTGGGGGTTAGGGTCTGGGGTAGGCTTTTAGGGTCAGGGTGGGGTAGGGTTAGGGTGTGGTTTTTGGGTGGAAGGGGTGGGGTTCTGGCTAAAATAAGGTTTTGGAGATACGAAATGGTTTTTTGGTAGCCCATAAACCCGAAATGTTGGAACGTCCGTCCATTCGTCCATTAACTTTTGTTTGCCCATGTGATAACTTGAAAAGAATACATCCATCAGATACTGTTTTTTATGGTTGATTAGTCATGACTGGAGGATGGTTCCTTTCAATAACCAGCATCAATGTCCATTCATTCGCCCGTCCATCCATCTGTCCATCCGTCCATCCATTAACTTTTATTTGTCCATGCTATAACTTGAAAACAACGCATCCAACTGATACTGCTTTTTTATGGTTGATTAGTCGTGACTAGAGGATGGTCCTTTTCGATAACCAGCATTCTGGCATGCCCAATATGGCCGCCATGGCAACCATCTGGGAGTTTGGGTGACTTGATTCTCCACGCAATAACTTGAAAACAATATATTCAACTTTAATGGGTCGTAAGTCAGGAATGTACAATTATTTTTGAAGAAATTATTGACCTTTTGTTCAACTAAAAATTTCTTCACAAGCGCAATTTCTTCATAGATGGCTGTATATTGATCCACCGCCTGGCGGTGCACTTGTTCATTCATAGTATGCAGCATTTTTGTTTGATATATATTCTCTTTTATGATTCTATAGATTATTTTTATCCTCCTAAATAAGTTTTTCTCCTGGCAGTGAAATAACTCACACTATAGAAGAATGAATGTTGCCCAGAAATTCATAGATCATTATGATTTGGTAACCATTATTCTGCCCTCAGACATATTTACAACTGTGATACTGTCATATTTTTTCTCCTTGTAGTGTTTCTGATTAGATGAATTTATATTGGCTTTATCAAATCAATAAAATGCCTTGGGGTTTAAAAGATGTTCCCTCATTTTATGGTGACGATCATAATTGAGGAAACCACTGTAAAAATTAACTCTCTGCATACTGGTGTCCAAATATGGAAGTTTAAAACCTCAGATGCAACTTTACTTTAACCATTTCAGTCTTGTTTAACTGTGCTTATTCACTGAGCTTGGTCAAACAAGACTGAATTTGTAATATCTCTAGTTGATTTCAGTAGAAAATTTGTGGCTTGAAATTTTGACACCACTGCAGAGAGGGTGAACTTCCTTGTAGGTAGAAGTTTCAATGAAAGCGGTACTGGAAAATGTCAAGTTTAATTCCAGCTCTTGATATTCATTTTTTCAATTATAAAACTGGCTAAATGAGCATTTGACATTGCTTCAGCATAATTTCTCGGGCTTCATTCAGTAAACTGATGAAGTGCTGTTATGTGGTACATCACTTATAAGTGAACAAGATTGAATTTAGTCTGGAGGGTAGGCGGAAGGGACCTCCCCCAGTGTACAAAATTTCTCAAGAACGCTTGTTTCGTTCGTATGGTGGTAACGGAAATTTAATTCTACGTGAGCACAGTGGTAGACTGCAGGACTTCTAGAGGTCCCGAGTTCGATCCCCATCTGGGACAACCCACGTTGTGCCCTTGGGCAAGGCACTTTATCCCAGTTGCCTCAATGGGAGCACGATGATGCCGTGTACTAAGGCGTACTGCACGTCGATGGTGCACATGTCTTCAACCTCTGTAATCCTGCTTGAGCAGAGAATGTTGAGGAGCTGACAGTTGCTCCTCGATGCTTTGTGGTTCTCTCCGGGTACTCCGTCTTCCTCCACCTGTAAATCCTCCACCTGTAAAACTGTCACGGTCATGATTAGCCATTGTGCATAAGTATATGACCTTAAACACCAATAAATAAATAAATCTATGCGAACGGATGACCAGTTAGCCAAAAGTTGAATTTTGAATGGTAAAGTCTGAGTAACTTAACTGGTAGAGTGCTAAATTGTTTTACCTGAGCATTGAAAAAAAATTATTCCAAAAATTTCAACAAAACTCTTATCATATGACCCCTCATTGGAAATTGTTCAAAAATTTGCAGAAAAATAATTCTAACTAGACTTTATGATTCTGGAGAGTCATGGCTTTTCCCGATGAGATTCCATGATTTTTCATGACCCCCCCACGGTGTCTGATGAATTGTTTTTAACTGTCTCACTGAAGTTCCTTCATTGATGTTGTGAGAAAGGTGAGTATAATAGTCTCAAACTAGACTTTATGATTCTGGAGAATCATGGTTTTTCCAGATTAAATTCCATGATTTTTCATGATGCCAGTGTGTCTGATGATTTGTTTTAACTGTCTCACTGGAGTTCCTTTATTGATGTTATGAGAAAGGTGGGTATCGTAGCCTCAAATGACTCAGTTTGATAAAAAAAATGTTTAGGTGCAAACCATCATTAATGGAGGGGAGGGTTAATATCAATATCGTCGTCTGACAAGTTAATGACCAACAAAAGGAGTTATGTTTGTTTGACACATTAGCCCAAGAACATTAGGTTTCACTAGGGAAAAAAATCGGAGAAAGCTGATTTTTTCAGGGAATGTCGAGTACATGTCACTGAACGATTAGACAAAAGTCCCCTAAAATCCCAGTTGAGCTTTTTTTTCTACAGCCTTTTTTCGAAAACACGTTTGAAAAAAATAAAAAAAAATTGCACGAACTTTGTAACCTCGAATTGATCCAACTGTATTTTTTGTTTACGCGTATTTCGAGCTACATAATGTCTAATATACATTTACCTAGAGGAAAATGTGCATTCTGTGACAATTTCTGCGAAAAATTATTGAAAATTCACAAAAAAGTATCGGATTTACGCAAAAAATGACGATTTTCCTAACGGATTTGCCCAAAGGGTCGTAGTACAGAACGGGATGTTAGTTGGACAGACGATAAAAAATCCACCACCATTTGAAGACTTTTATTGTTGCTTACAAAATAGACATTATGGAAGACCCTCTCTGCTTCTGGCCGAGTTCCCCTTTTGGCATAAAATTCGTCAGCATGAGAACTCAACTATTTTCGGGCTTGGGACCGAACAGACACGTCTGTGTCTGGCAGCATTAGATCAATAAATAATATTTACAGAATGTACAAAAATCAATAAATAATATTTACAGAATGTACAAATCAATCAACATGGATTAAGTTACATTGACTATTATCAACGCTATATACAGAAATGACATGACCTATATACATATTATTCATCGAACTCAGAAATTTCCGACAGGACAGTGTTTCTGTGGTTGTTACAAGAATCCGAACTGCAATTACACAAACCTGAGCAAGAGAGTCCTGCCTTCTTACACCCACACCTTTTTGTACAAGCACTCTTGCAACCACAACTGATCAGATTCAGTAGGTTATCGGGGGCACATGGCTTTGTGGCTGCAGTTGGTACAAGAAGTCCATTGTCTAGCGACCACCCCCAATCCATCGGAGGAAGCGAAGTGCCCAGCCATTGTTGGACCTGGAGATAACATCTGTAGACATATTGTTGTGCAGCATCGCTGCTTGGTGGGAGTGAGGCTAGGTCGATGGGTTTATTCAGTTTAGATTTTGCTACATAACGCTTGTAAGTGACATATCTATATTGGTCGAGAGAGGAAACAGTTTTACTCCCGTATAAGATCAGGAGAAGTTGTTCCCCGGCAGCGGCTGCTGCACTTGGTGTACTGTCATCCGCCAAAATTGTGTTGACATACTGTTGTGAGTCGCTAGTAACATCGGAGACAATTGTACTGAATACTTTCTTCTTACCAACTCTAAAGAGTGCAGAAATAGTGTCACAACCACTTATAGAATGTGCTACAAGGAGGTTGCTTCTATGGTCACCCATTTTGGTTGCTATTTCACTAACTGAAACTAGTAAGTTTGGGGTAATGGAATACATCATGTGAATATTACATCCCGGTTGAACTCGAGAGGTAAGAATGACTAACAAGTCTCTGTCTGTTCCCACAACGACAACATTGTTGGCATCTTGAGTGATGTCAAGTGCAGTTTCGGCTATCAATACATCAGCATCAGCCTCGGCCTGCTTGGACTGAATATTGATAGCAGATAGCTCCTGCATTAGAAGATCGATCAGTTGGGTTTTGTTCTTGGCATTTGCAAGGAAATTGGATTGGGGTGTGGTGGCTGGTAACTCGGGTGAGATATTGATATCAATGGAATACCTGTCTTTAGATCTACGGGCTTGTTCCATGCCCTTTGTCGACATTGTACAAGCATAACCATCAAAAACAACCACGACGTTCGCCCCAAAATGTCTCACTAGATAATTGGAATATGATGTACATATGTCCTTATATGACGACTGTTTAGGCCATACAACTGCTCTCAATAAAAATCCACCATCTACAACAAACAGAGAATGTTCTGGGATTTTAGTTTTCTCGGAACCGTATGTTTTGAGGATCTTACCGAGCGTGCTTTTCTGTGTCTTCCTCATTCCAGCAGAATCAAACAATGCTGTTGGTTTCGGGGCGAGTTCATATTTGAGATACTCTTCCATCTCTGCTTGTGACTGAATAACACATGTGATGTGGTTGAACAGAATTGTGGGGTCAATCACTACCTTACTTCCACGGACTTTGATGCTATTTGCCATCGATGCGAAAGACTTCACAGTGTCAACACGTCGTAGTTGGATGCTGTTGAACGTTTTGCTTACAACATTCGATACGCAACATTCACCAATTTTGCGAACTTGGTCACCGTTCACAGTTTCGTCGGCCACAAGCCCGGTCGCTATAGAGACTAATTGTAGTGGATCTCTATTCTGAAAGGGGGAATGCACTCTGAGCCAGTTCAATAATTTGGTGATATCATTGGCATCAGTCAATTGTGAACTTTGACGGAGATCCCGATGTTGTTCGCCATGACCAGTGTGAACATGAACAAAATTTTCGAGAGCATTACATATCGGAAGGCAAAGAGGTAGTCCATGTACCCATTTCGCAACAGTGCTATCGGTTATTCCCCTGCCATGTGTGAGACCACCAGGGAGCTTGAACATTCTCATTAAACACTGCTCTATGGTCTGATCAGAATATATCCCGTCCCAGAATTTATCTGAGCACCTTATGGTAAAGTAACCTTTCTCAGTGAACAACTTCAAATCATCCTGTTGCATTATTTCTGTTAGCTCATTCATCTGCTGCAAATAGAGATGAGAACTTTTTGCGTATGCAAAATGACCACCTGCGTGAAATACTGGAATCATATTGCGAACACAATATGTGTGGAGTTCCCAGTCGCCTGTGCGCTCTGCTCTCAAGAACAACTGGAGAAGACCTATTTGCTCATAGTATTGTACCCAAAGCTTTCCTGTGCGTCCTACGGACGCATTCTGGAGCAGTTCGTGTAATTTTGACAGTAGATGGTTGACACTTTCTTGATTGACAGCGTCAGCTGTTGTACAGTCACCTCTGGCAAGTCCACAGAATATTTCATTGACTTCTGTGCAGTCTATGTTATCTAGTGTTCGGCTTTCTTCAAACACAAGTTTTGTAATGGCAATTTGTGTTAGCAAATGGGCACGAACTGCTCTTGAATATGCATGACCACTGATCAAATGATGGATTGACCCACCAGCATAAACAGTCCCCCAAAGTTCATCCAAGCCACTACCAGCCATGATCGAACCAATTGCCCCTAAATATGACATAATCATATGGAAGCCGCCGAGTCTAACGAAAACTTTTGTCAACTTATCTGATGAAGACACAATCTCCACTGCTTTGATATGATTTATGTGATTTAATTGAACATGGAAATTGAAACAATGATTCTATAATATGGTATTTGAATGAGATAAGTTGATGCCATTTGAATTTGAGTTTAGGGGGTATGGTTAATATTTCACACGTTTCACCAGTTCATTATGGAATAAATGACTATTGTTATATATCATTATAAAGCCACTGCTTTTCTGCAATTTTTGATATATAATTTAACTCCCAAAGTAGTTGTAGATTTGATTTAATGGACGTTGTGTACCGTTGTGTGTATGAAAACAATAAATTTTTTTTCGTAATTTTGTACATTTTCGGGAATATTTCACCATTGAGTGTGAGGATTCGTACAAAGTTGGCATTTTCTGTTGGGGATATGTATTCTCAATATAATTCAGCACGATATTTATGATTCTCACCCTACTAAGGCGAATAAGAATGAGAAATATGGAGCTGGGTCAAATTTTTTTTTAAATTTTTTTTTTCATCAAAAAAATGCTATAACTAAAAAAGCTCAACTCGGATTCGCGGGGACTTTTCACACTTTATCCGCAATGTGTGTCCCGGAAACATATAAAAAAATCAGCTTTCTCCAATTTTTTCCCTTACTTTCTCATTTTTATGTCTAATGTGCCTGGACTACATACCCATCGTGTGCTGTGGCTATTTGAGAATGGTCCATTTTATCTTATATATCCAAAATATTGATATCTGGCAGTTTGTAGAGAGTTAACAAGTGCTAACAGGAATATTTTTACATGCAACTTGTAATGTCACCCCAAGAACTGCGAATGGCCATTTTTGCTTAAAAATCTACAAATTGTTTTCGGAGACGTCTAGGGAGAACACAAGATTCCATGATTTTTTATGACCCTGGAGTGTCTGAAGAATTGTTTTTAATTGCATCACTAAAGTATTTTTATTGATGCCTTGTGAAAAGTGGGTATAATTGTCTCAAATAACCCAGTGTGATAAAAGAAAGTTTTGGTTAAAACATAATTGTTGGTGGAGAGGGTTAATTAACTATCAGCGTCTGAGAATCAGCGTCTAATGCAAATAGCCCATTATATCTCAAATTTATCTAAACTTTCGATATTTGACAGTTTGTGGAGGGTTAATGAAGGCTTGCGAGAATATTTCTTCTCCAGAGTTTTTTTGTTCTTGAAAATCTGTACGAACCACTTGAAGATATCCACAGAAAATGTGAACTTTAAGTTGTAAAGCATGTCATGTGTCGTCTCTGTATCAATTATCTCCTATTCGACCACAGTTGTTATGCATCATTACGTCATTCTTTCACACCTTCTAGAGTTATTGACAACGAGAAACATGAAGTTATAGACAAAAATAATTACATATATAAATGACAAGTGTTGTTCGTACATCTGTGTAAATAAAATATAGGCTTGGATGGAGGATGGGCAGTATAGCCATCTTACAAACTAGTATATACCTAGCCCCACTGCCGGGGAAATGTTGGCGCCACCACTGCATTTGATAACTGCCTTACAGAGTATTAAATATACCTGCACCCCTTCTCATATTGGGGAACTCCCCCTTTTATTGTAAGGTTCCTTAGGCACAACATAGCGTCTGTAAGATGGCTATATATTGCCACGTTGGCACCCTGTGGTGGAGGATGGGCAGTGTATAGCCGTTTTACAGACTAGTATATACCTGGACCCACTGTCGAGGAAATGCTATAGCGTCAATACTGTATTTGATATTATAAGTAAATGATCCCATTGTAGCTAACTTTATTTACTGCTTTCTTATCATGCAGTGGCAGGGGGCAGTAGCGTTGTGGTAACCAGTTCTCGTCACATCACCAAAGTAAAGCAACGTCGAGCCCGGGTGATCGTCCAAACGATCAATTTGGACTCCCGCGTTGTGTCAGTGGGCAAGGCACTTAACTCTGATTATCCACATGGGGGCACGATGCCGCCGTGTACTAAGGCGTACTGCACGTCGATGGTACGCATGTCTTCAACCAATCTAACCCTGCCTGTGCTACAGTGCAGAGTTACGATGTTGGAGAGCTGGCAGCTGCTCGTCGTTGACTGGTAGTTCTCTCCGGGTACTCCGGCTTCCTCCATCCGTAGAACTGTCACTGTCATGATTGGCCATTGTGCATAAGTATATGACCTTAAAAACCAATAAATAATTAAATAAATAAATATTATCATGCAGTGTAGTGGGGAATATGAAGTGAGGCATGCTTTTCAATGTGTGTTTGGTTGGAGAAAGAGAGAGGGGGGGGTGTGGTAAGATCGGTAATTTTGTTGGGATAAATCGATCGATGGCGTGGGACACCGTGGAATTGACCGATGAAACGGGACGCAGTGGGAGTGGAACTTATGGGCGGTTATTCTTGATAATAAATAAATATACACTTACTTTTGAGTTCATGATGGAGAGGATTCACTGGAAATCATATATCGACCACCGATACTTCTCAGTTTTGCTCTGCTCCCCATCCTATGAATTGCACTTCAGACTTCTCAAATCTAGCACCCACCCCCACATCATACCCCGCCAGAATTGTGGCTCGCTAAAAACTTATTTTTACTTTATTCTCCCAACATCTAACATAACGACAACTAGAGGTGCTTCGCAGGGCCACCTGGAGCACGAGCGGGCAGGGCAACCCATATTTTCGGGGCTCGTTCCCCAGGGCAGTATGCCAGCTATGCTCGCAACAATGCCCTCTCCCCGATGGCTCGGGTGCTTCTAAAGATGGAAAGGTAAATGGGGGAGGGGCCCGTTAGCAAACAAACTTGGTGAAAAAAACAGCAGAGGGGCACGTGTCCTAGGTAAAAAAAAATAGCAGGAGACGGGTGCCCTAGGTGAAAAAAAAATAGCACACCGATGGGGTGGGGGGGGGGGGGGCTGATGTCCCCGCTAATTAATTTTAATAGGAGGCAGTTGTTCATGGGGCAGATGTCCATATCCCATTGTCCGGTATAACCAAATGTTCTATGGTACAGTGAAAACTAGAAGTCCTGTCCCGTATTCTGCACTAATTTGAAATAATAGCGCGTTAGGTTAGCGCAGCAAATCATCAGAGAATCACATCTGATGCATGGTAGTGTATCGCGATTTCTGCAGAATTGTAACGCGCGACGGCTGTTTGATATTCAGTACTTGAAACAGGCAATCAACAGTAATTACGTCGCACCTCCTACTGACATAAGGTGGCAATTAAATATTATAATGTAGATACTCAGATGACGAGATGATATTCAGTCATCTGCCCCCCCCCCCCCCCACCCCCTTATCAATTCATTTCACAACAATACAAGAAGTATTTAAAAACACGTATTGCGTGATTTTTGTTTTCAAAGATTGATGAGAAAATCATGCAGGTTGATTCACGACTGCTAAACATTGAGAAGGTAGAAGTAATAGTGTTTTCATTTCGAGAATTTTTAGCCTACTATGAATCGCAGCCGTTCTTATGGAGGAACTATGAGAAGACCTGCGTGGTTGGAAACAAAGAATGCTCACCACAGAGTACCGAACTGACAGCGAATCGAAAGTGTTGCGAGCGAATTAAGAAATCGGAATGCTCAGCTATTGATAAAGACAGTTTCATTTTCAAGAGATAGTTGGTGTTCTGTAAAACAAAATATGCATTTGGATGAAAGCTGAAAAAGAAATTAATTATTCACCGAGGATTTTGAAAATCAGATCAACAAAAAGAAAAAAGATGCCCCCCCCCCCACACACACACACACGCCCTTTCCTCAGCAGAACCCTCAAGTCCTCACATACCCTTATCCCTACAAAGAGGGAAGCATGGGTAACAAACTGCCAATTTCTCATAGTCTTCTTCCCCATGCTAGCTTCGTTTTTTTTATTTAAAGTAAACGGTAAAAAAGTATTCTCCAATTGTGCCGGTGGCCAATGCCACGTGCACCTTCGATCATTGAAGTTAAAGCAGGGTTAACCCCACACCGCCAACACAAGTTTCCGCCACGGCATGGTTCGGTAGGCATGCTGTGTTAACAATTTATGATTGATAAGGGCGGGCCTACCCTTCATAACACTTTTTCTGGGACCTACATATATTCCTACGCTTCCACATGTGGTCAGTTAAATTTGGCCTATAATTCACAGTACGGCATTTTTAAATTTCTCTCGAATACTGGCAGTGAAATGCATGTATTTTATTTTAGAAGATATCCATGAAACCTTTCAAACAGTTGTTGTCAATGTTTAATGGAGTGTTGAAAAAGCAGGGGCAACTGAAAATTGTCCACATGCTCATGCTAGAAATCAATTAAAATCAGTTCATCATTTTCTGCCTGTGGGCGGCTTTTTGAGGTGAATTGATATTCTGAAGCACTACGCTTGATAGGTTAATATGTCGTGGGGGAGCATTTCCAAATGACTGAGAACAATCAAAAGTGTGTAACAGCTATTTATTCGTGAAAAATATCCAAATGAACGTTTTAGAAAGCTTAGAGAGCATTAACATTGTGGACAATTTTCACGTCCACATCCTGACACATGGCTTGAGACATTGCCACATCCTCTCCCAGTTTCGTACCACAGACGACTCGACCCGTCGTTCTTGTGGTTTTTACATTCTCGTACAGACGTACACTGTGAACGACTGTACTTTTGATTGTGGATATTCTGTAACCTGTCTAAATCCATCCACGGTACATGGTGGATGCTTTTGTACAGAAACACTAACAAAGTGGAATTTCCACGCATACTGGATTGTGTTATGTGAAAGAAACATTCTCAGCTTCAAGTGAGCTACAAACCAATCTAAAAAGCCCAAGCCACTGAACCATACTGTGTACTTGCTTTGTCACAGAAAAAATGAGTGTATCATTTGGGTGGATATCCACCCCTGGAGTGATTTGCAGACGCCATCAGTTATATGATAGGAAGTTCTTTGAAGAATAATTCTGCTTATTGGGTGAGTCGATGACTGCAAGTGGAGTTTCCTCGAGCTGAAATTTGCAAGATTTTCAGTCAGATGTCCCAAACAGTGGGTGAGGATGGGAATTTTATAGACCCATTCTACATAGGATCCCTTCATATCTCTAAAAAAGGAGTACAGTTCGTTTAGAGAGGGCTGCCATTAAATCACCGGCACCCTGACGTTTTTAACCCACACACTTGAAAGTTTATGCAAAGATGTTTAGTCCCCAAGCCGTTCTCAAACAGACTGCTGTGTTTTTCCACGTCCATTTGTCCTTGTCGTAATATTTTTTTTCTTCAACGAACTGCGGATGTAGGCCAACATGTAAGCTCAACTTATTGTACTTTCACTTCTGGGGGGGGGGGGGAGGGGGGGGGGGAGGGCTTGTTAGGCGTTAATTTTCATAAATTGTCACCAGTCCGTTGATCAATTCAATATTCTACTTTCTTGCTCCTCATTTATGGGACAAATATGATTATTATTTATTGACGCTGAAGGCTATATCAGAAACTTGGGCTATACTGTGGCGACGGCCACATGTGTGGTGTAAAGTACCAATAAATATGGATGATGATCACTATCCTTCTCGATGTAACATACTAGGAGAGGTATAATCCTGCCTGAAAAGAGAATATTTTTCTCCATTTGCGGCTGTTTTTCAGGTAGCAATCAGTGATGTTGGCAATCACCATTTGTGCTTTTTGGACAGTGGAAGGTGTGAATAAGCTTTGAAAACAGTCCTGTCAATATACAAAGCTCCCGTTTTATGACTCCAATTAGGAAATGGATTACTTAATAACAATTAGGTGCAAAATTTATATTTCCAAAGGTCTCATGTTCTTTTATCATTGGTGATTAAGTATTAATGATGAAGAGTGATTGAAAAGACCTGATCCGGAGAAAAATCAGTTTGGGATAAAAAATAAAAGTAAAAAAAATCAACTCATTTTTCCCAGCTGCTTTATTTGTTTACAGGGACGGGATTTTTCAGCAGATTTCAGCGAATTCATGCCCCAATAGTGATATTTTATAGAAATTAAGTATTTCTAACTTCACTCTGTGTTCTTAAATTTAAAAAAAAAAAAAAACCCTGATTTTCAAATTTATTTTGAATCTAAGGGAATTTTCACAAAAAAGTTGAAGAGCAAACTGAATCAAGTTAAACAAATAAGAATTACGAAACCTCACTTAGCTTCAGAAGAATTTATCCCAAAGTGTCGGACAGTACTCTTATGAACAGATCACCTGGAAATACAAGGAGTTGGCCTGGTGATCGAAATTGGGAAGAAGGGGTGTTTTTTTTAAAGCCATGACTACAGGCCTATATGTTTGGTTTTTGAAAATCTTGGTGGGGGGGGGGGGGGGGGGGGGGGGTCGGTCGAAATATTGAGGGGACGGTTTGACTTGGGGACATGCGGTGTGAAATCGTTCACCAGCCTTACGGCATGGCGCTTAAGGTCGGTTTGGGTCAAACAGCAGAGGCGATTCGGATCAAAACGATGGGGGCGGTTTGGCCAGGGGACGCTCTGGGCGATTGCCATCGTACTGAATAGCGAGTCGCGGCCCCACTGTTAGTAATAATTGGACGTAGCTGCTAGTAATATGAACAAGGGCCCCAAAAAGGAATGAGACGGTTTTAAATGATCTTGAAAATTTACTGCGATTTGCTTGTTAAAAAGTCAGTTGGAGACTGAGCAGTATTATCGGTATTTGGATTTTTTGTGGTGATTTTACAAACAAATTTATCCATGTTTTCCAAGTCGAAAGAGGTCACAGATATTAATTGATAAAATGTTGGTGGCAAAACATTTTCTATTGGGCTTTTTCAAAACGATAACATACTGGGTTGTTCGTCCATACACATCTCACACAAGTTTCGCTTCCGTGTTCAACAATAGACCGAATAAATCATTTAAAAGACGATTATCAGATTTGGCAGTGACTTTGATTTCACTGTCCGCGATTCTTGTGAAAATTAAAACTGGGTATTTCTACATTTTTTTCGTCGTATTTTCTTTCATTGTCACCACTAATTTACCAGACGAACCTGATTCGAAATGATATCGAAGGGTGTTCTAGTCCAGTTACAACACATGTCTTATCCAAATTATATGTGTCAGAGATCAAAGTTAACGACCTCGTGAATAATGCACTACATAATGTGTTACATAGCGCAGAAGTTAACGCATGTTTAACGAGGTTTACTTGACTATTCTGCACTAGATAGCGCATTAACTAACGAGTGTTTTCTGCACTAGACGTGACAGGACTTCTAGTTTTAACTGTACTTGGCCTTGACGGAAACAACATTTTAACAAGAAACAACGGAAAACCTATTTGCAGTAATGCTGCAAATATAAACTTGATTTTACTACTTTGATATCAGCATTCCTTACTCTCGTCCTTTCAGTGCATCATCGCAGTATTTCACCCGAATCAAGTTCTGACGTCATGCAAGTTTGGCCGACATACTTTCAATTTTGTTATTGCCAACTACATATTTATAATTTCATGATTACTGATCGGAATTTTGAAAATGACACATGCAAGAGTTTTCTGAAAAACTTGATTCTGCAAAAGCTTTTAGTGAAATTGGATTATTTTTTTCATTTTCAATTTCGATGACTCTTGACGAAAAGGTGTTAATTACTGATCGTCCCAAAAGAGATCAAAGATTAACGCCAAAGATTAATAACAGACAGAGAATCTTCTAAAAATATACATATGCATTCCTAAAATGCAATAAATCAAGTCTTTTTTTCACGTTTTATGAGAGGAATATGTCCCATCGTATCATTGAATCATTCTTAAGTGTATGTGGGTGAGAAATTTTGTATACGGACAAAATACACACTGAATAAAATAATTGGCATTATTTTCCGCAGACGTATTTTTATCTTTGCTTCTTGGGGAAATCCATGCTGCTAAATACGACGAAGGAGTGTTATCTAATGAGGTCAGGTGGTCGGGTCCGACAGCCTTCCTCGCAGTAGATTTAGTGGGGGTGGGGGGTTGATTTTACAGGTAATATAGGCAGCATACATGGCATGGGCTGTCTGTCTTTAACTTTTAACCTTTAGAGGGGTATCGCTCTGTAATCAGCCCTAAATGGGTTAATGCTTGGTTTTGTGAATACCTTCATTACTTACAAAAATGATCGTCGGTGAATTCCACTTCCAATGAAGGAGGTTATGTTTATCTCGCAGGTACACATTTGGTGTTATGGTTGCCCAAGAACAGCCCATTTTCTCCAAATGTCTATGCTTGGCAGCCTCTGGAGGGTTAACAAATGCTTACCGAAATATTTTGTCCATGCAACTTGTAATGTCACTCCAAGACCTGCGAATGGTCAATTTTTCTTGAATTTTTTTTTTTAGAAATCAACAGAAAACTTGAATTTTTGGCCTTTAAGGGGGTATATCTTCCTTAACTAGTCAAAAATGGGTTAAGACCTCGATTTTTGAATTCACTAACTACTTACTAAAATATTTCCCTGTTAGTTTTGCAACTGGTAAAAGAAGTTATGTTTCTCTGTTGCGTTCCTGTTTGATGTTGGTGTCCAAAAACAGACTATTTTTACAAAATTTTGAAATTTAGCAGCCCATGGAGGGTTAACAAATGCTTACCATAATAATTTATCCATGCAACTGGTAATGTGACACCAAGACCTATCAATTGCCATTTTCTCTTGAAAACCCTACCAGATGTTTGTGAAGATATCCATGGAAAACATCAATTTTTAGCTCAACTTGACAAAGTCAAGCTGAGCTGTTGCCATCACTTCTCGTCCGTCGGCGTACGTACGTACGTGCGTCCACAATTTCCTTTGGCACACCTCACAGATAGCATTTATGATCAGATTACTTTGAAACTTGGTATGCTTGTTTGGGGTGACCTCTAGATGGGAGCTATCGATTTTCTTCAATTTCCGTCAAAAAATGTTGCCGCGGCCAACGTTCTTAGAACTTAGTTTAGTCAAACCACAATATTTCCCTTTGGCACACCCTACAGGACACATTTATGATTTGGTTGCTTTGAAACCTGGTATGCTTATTTAGGGTGACTTCTAGATGGGAGCTATCGATTTTCTTCAATTTCCGGCCAAAAATGTTGCCACGGCCAACGTTCGTAGAACTCAGTTTAGTAAGACCTCAATATTTCCCTTTGGCACACCCTACAGGGCACATTTATGATCAGATTGCTTTGAAACCTGGTATGTTTGTTTGGGGAGACCTCTAGATCGGAGCTATCGATTTTCTTTAATTTCTGTCAAAAAATGTTGCCGCGGCCAATGTTCTTAGAACTTAGTTTAGTCAGAAGACTCCATATTTCCCTTTGGCACACCCTACAGGGTACATTTATGATTGGATTGCTTTGAAACCTGGCATGCTTGTTTGGGGTGACCCTTAGATGGGAGCTATCGATTTTCTTCAATTTCCATCAAAAAATGTTGCTGCGGCCAATGTTCTTAGAACTTAGTTTTAGTCAAACCACAATATTTCCCTTTGACACACCCTACAGGGCACATTTATGATTTGATTGCTTTGAAACCTGGTATGCTTATTTAGGGTGACATCTAGATGGGAGCTATCGATTTTCTTTAATTTTCGGCAAAAAATGTTGCCACGGCCAACGTTCGTAGAACTTAGTTTAGTCAGACCTCAATATTTCCCTTTGGCACACCCTACAGGGCACATTTATGATCAGATTGCTTTGAAACCTAGTATGTTTGTTTGGGGAGACCTCTAGATCAGAGCTATCAATTTTCTTCAATTTCTGTCAAAAATTGTTGCCGCGGCCAGCGTTCTTAGAACTTAGTTTAGTCAGAAGACTCAATATTTCCCTTTGGCACACCCTACAGGGCACATTTATGATCGGATTGCTTTGAAACCTGGCATGCTTGTTTGGGGCGACCTCTAGATGGGAGCTATCGATTTTCTTCAATGTCCATCAAAAAATGTTGCTGCAGCCAACATTCTTAGAATTTAGTTTAGTCAGACCACAATATTTCCCTTTGGCTCACTCTATAGGGCACATTTATGACTAGATTGCTTTGAAACCTGGTATGCTTATTTACGGTGACCTCTAGATGGGAGCTATCGATTTTCTTCCATTTCCGTCAAAAAATGTTACCACAGCCAACGTTCTTAGAATTTAGTCTTGTCAGACCACAATATTTCCCTTTTGTACACCCTACAGGGCTTTGAAACCTGGCATGCTTGTTTGGGGAGGCCTCTAGATGGGAGCTATCGATTTTCTTCGGTTTCTGTCAAAAAATGTTGCCACTGGCAAAAAAAATGACATTGGCACCAATAATCTTCAATTTTGCCATTTCATTTATAACTTACCAAGTTCAAGTTTGTCAAGCTGAGCTACAGTGTCATTGACACTTTCATTTAAGCTTTTGATGGGTATCACTATTAACAACCACAAAAGGGGTTAACGCTTCGTTTTTTGAATACCCTTATTACTTACAAAAATGGTCCTTGGTAAATTCCACTACCAACAAAGGAGATTATGTTTATTTCTCAGGTACACGTTGGGTGCTGTGCGTGTCCAAAAACAGCCCATTTCAACAAAATTACGATGCTGGGCAGCCTGTAGAGGGTTAATAAATGCTCACCGGAATATTTTGTCCAAGCAACTTGTAATGTCACACAAAAGACCTGCGAGTAGTCAATTTTTCTTGAAAACCTACAGGATGTTCTTCGAGAAATCCACAGAAAATGGGAATTTTAAGATTTTAAGGGGTCTCTCTCTTTAGCCTGCCCAAAATGGGTTAAGACTTCGACTTTTGAATACCCTTACTACTTACAAAAATGTTTCCGTATAGATTGTGCGCTCGACAAAAGAAGGCACTTTTCTTCGTGGCGTACCCATTGGGTGCTGTTGGCGTCCAAAAACAGCCCATTTTTTTCATAGTTTTGACTTTTAGCAGCCTGTGGAGGGTTAACAAATGCTCACCGCAGTATTTTGTCTATGCAACTTCTATTGTCACATCAAGGCCTGGGAGTGACAATTTTTTCTTGAAAATCTACAAAACTGATTTAGAGAAATCCATGGAAAACATGAATTTTTCAGCTTTATGGGGGTATTGTTGTTTAACCAGCCCAAAACGGGTTAACTCTTGGTTTTTTGAACACCCTTATTACTTACAAAAATGATTCTCAGTGAATTCCACTTCCAACAAAGGAAGTTATGTTTATCTCGCAGGTATCGTTTGGGTGTTATGCGGGCATGAAACCGGCCCATTTCATCAAAATTTCGATGTTTGGCAGCCTTTGGAGGGTTACCATATGCATCGCCTGATATGTCGTGTATCAAAGGTCGTGTCACAGGCAGGTCTAGCAATGATGAATGTTTAAAAGAAATCAACAAGACTTGTTTCGAGAAAGTGCCTATAAACCCCAATTTTGACAGTTTTTTGCCAATTCTGACGAAATAAGGGTTAAATCGAAAAATCCGCTTGGGTACATTTTTAGATTTTGTGCCCCTCTATGCATGTGCAAAATTTTGTGAAAATTGGTTCGAAAATAGCTTCTGGGTCGTACGGACAAAATGTGTGGAAAAAAAAAATAAAAAAATAATCCGTACAAAAACAATAGTCTTTTCCAGAGGAAAAAGCCTAACAATAGTCTTTTCCAGAGGGAAAAGCCTAATACAAATTTTGATATTGTGTAAAGGGTTAAATCTTAATTAGGAATAGTAGAATTAAACAGACTTAGAAAACTGCTTTCGGTTTCCTCATGGGGCACCATATTGAAATCCATGTTTTAACTCTTTACGCAAGTAAGGGCCAAAACTGGCCAGCACTATTCTCAAAAATCGCCAATTAATTTTCATTATATTTTCATTTCATTTTTTTGTCTCAAAAACATAGGTTATGACCCCTTTTTGGAACGAGCTCGTTCCAATGAGGGGTCATAACCTATGTTTTTGAGACAAAAAATACAAAAAATTAGTTATTCAAGAATTTTGTTAGCAAGTGTCGTCTGCTTTTCATGTTAGAGAAAGAGTTATCACTGTAGGTAATGATGAAGTACCCTAAAAAATCATTTCCAAATGAACTTCTTGTTGTATTGATTTGATATTGTGGTAAACAAGCTCTGTTTCTCTGGTAAAATAGGACCTGGTAACCAATGAGGTGAAAGTCCTCTAAAATGTGTAACATGGGTATAATTGATTGGCCAGACTTGACTTTTTATTATTTGCTAGCCTGTGAATTATCGCAGATTATCTGAAAGATATTTCTTGATATCCATTGACTCGATGGATATCGAGGAATATCCCTCAGTAGCTTCCTAAATGATGTCGCGCTAACCACATCATGTCACCTTGAACGATCAGTTGATCTTTGTTATTGTTTTGAAACATACACTTTTGGGATTGGGCTGATTATTGTGCAATAAAATGTCTTTTAGCATATAATAAAAAAAGAAAATCTACTCTATTTTAGTCAGTATTTGGAATTATCTCATGAGTGTGGACTGGAAAGTTTTATTTTTAATAAAAAAAAATTATATTTTCAGGTCCACACGATGAATTTTTTCAGTAGCTTCCTAAATGCTGTTACACTTCGGCGCATTATGTCGCCTTGAACGTCACCTTGAAGGAATGATCAGTAGTTTTTGTTATTGTCTTGAAACTGTTTGTAGTTGAATTGGGATGAATATTGCACAGTAAAATGTCACTTAGCTTATAATAATAAGAAAATCTATGCTGTTAAGCACTCGTGAAAAATAAAACTTTCAGGTCCACACTCATGAGATGATTCCCAATATTCCCTAAAACAGCGTAGATATCCTCTATATATCCATGTTGCAGCTACAATTAGCCATTGTGCAGTAATATGTGACATTAAAGACCAATACTAAACAAATATAAATACAGTAGAACCTGCCTTGAGAGACCACCCTTTTTGCCAGGCAAAAGTGGTCTCTCAAAACAGGTGGTCTCTCATAACAGGTCCATTACAGAGTAAAACAACCAAAGGGTACAAGGTCCGAGTGGTCTCTCAAGACAGGTGGTCTCTCACAACAGTGATCTCTCAAAACAGGTTTTACTGTATTGATTTGATAAAACAAGGTATGCAGTTGCATTCAACCCTTTTCCCAATGTTCACAATATAAAAATTTTTTTTTTTTTTCACAAAATATCAACTAGTTTGAATTGTTCCATATTTGGTGTTCAGTATCCTTTGGTGATCTGTACTTGATTCATTCAAAAAACAAAAATGGTTCACTTTCCCGCAAGGGAATATATTGTCCAAACTAACAGTAAAATTGGGAGCGCGGTGGCTCAGTAGGTAGAGGTGCAGGCTGCAAGCCGAGAGGTCCTTGGTTCGAATCCCACCTGCAGCAACCGCGTTGTGTCCTTGGGCAAGACACTTCATCTCCATTGCCCGCGTGGGGTGCACAATGACGCTGTGTACTAAGGCGTACTGCACGTCGATGGTACGCATGTCTTCAACCAATCTATCCCTGCCTGTGCTGCAGTGCGGAGTTACGATGTTGGGGAGCTGACAGCTGCTCGTCGTTGCTCGGTGGTTCTCTCCGCGTACTCCGGCTTCCTCCACCCGTAAAACTGTCACGTTCATGATTAGCCATTGTGCATAAGTATGTGACCTTAAACACCAGTAATAAAGCAGTAAAATTTGATAGCCCTTAATCTGCTGAGTATTTTAAAATATTTTCCTTCAAATCCAGCCATGTAAAGCAGCCATGATTAGATTTGATGAAACATTCATGAAAATTTAACTCAAGATATTGCTGGTCAAAAAGTTTAAACAATTTGCAGGGATATATTTGGTTACATGTGCTCAAATTTTACTTATTTTAGTGGCAAAAGTTGTCCAGTCCTGGACAAGAATATCCTCCAGCAGCATGCAGGAAGTTAATGTCCATTTGGGGGGCGTGGTGGCTCAGTTGGTAGAGGTGCAGGCTGCAAGCAGAGAGGTCCTCGGTTCGAATCCTACCTGCGGCAACCGCGTTGTGTCCTTGGGCAAGACACTTCACCCCCATTGCCTACATGGGGGCACGATGACGCTGTGTACTGAGGCGTACTGCACGTCGATGGTGCGCATGTCTTCAACCAATCTAACCCCGCGTGTGCTGCGGTGCAGAGTTCAGAGTTACGATGTTGGGGAACTGACAGCTGCTCGTCATTGCTCGGTGGTTCTCTCCGGGTACTCCAGCTTCCTCCACCCGTAAAACTGTCACGGTCACGATTAGCCATTGTGCATAAGTATATGACCTTAAACACCAATAAATAAATAAATAAATAAATAATGTCCATTTACTCGAAGCTTCCATTTTGGACGGATATGTATTTTCTATAGAATACCTCAAGAGTAGTGGAAAGAAACTGGCTGAAAAATGCTATTGTTTTGTAGAAAATTCTTACCTTGGCTTAACAGTAAAAACCTGTCCTTGCCCCATCTTAGTACCTCTGACCCACCAGTCATTTCCTGTGGACAACTTCTATGCAAGCCTTTTATGCTTACTTGAAGCACTGGCTTTCAAGACCTTTAACAGGTATAGTGCTGGAGGCCCATATTTGGGCTTTGTTCAAAAGTGCAGCTACCAGGATTTAACCCTTTACCCAACGCAGACAATATCAAAATGTATTATTTTAAATATCATTTTTTATAATTTTTCAAGAACTTCCAACAAAACCATATCATGTGACATCTCATTGGGACGAGCTCGATGAGCTCGTTCCAAAGAGGGGTTACATGATATGGTTTTGTTGAATTTTTTTTCAGCTGCTGAATTTGCATATTATGCGGTCGGATGTGGTCGATTTGTTGGGTAAATGGTTAAAGGCTTCATATTCTGTGGATTTGCATCATATTATCTTTTAGGTGAAATTATTTAGTATAAGGCTTTGCCTTGTTTAATTTAGGGGAGAGTGCCAAAAAGCACTCTCCCCTAAATTATAACAAGGCAAAGACATGTGAACAAAGTTTGATGACCAAAAATAACTCGGGACTCTACCGACTGGTTGAGTTCTGCAAGCCTCTATCAGGGCTCTACTGAATAGAGCTGAAAGCCAATTTACTGGTTTTGCACTGTATTGATTACCCCATTTACGCAGCAGTTGAAACACAAAAAAGTTCTACAATATTGTTTTATTACAATTTATTGGAGAATGCCAAGATGCACTCTCCAATAAATTGTAACAAAACAATGTTTATAAACAGAATTTTCATAAACTGAGGCTCCTTTTACTAGTAGCATGGTACCCTTGAAAATAAATACGCGCGTTACAAATCACCTTTGAAAAATAATTTAGCACTCTACCAGGTAATTGAATGTTCTTTGTGGAATATTTTCACTTTTTCAAAGATGTATGCATTAGAAAATCACGCGGTTGTTGTCAGATGAAGATTATTTTTCTGTGAAGGAAATCACTGAGATAACCAGTGCATGTCTAATGAATAGTTAAATCCCAATTAGATAAAACTTTAACAATTAAATAAATAATATGGCATGTTGTAGGTCATTGTCAAATTGAAAATCTATTTCTGTGTCTGAGCATGCTAATGGCAAATCTACTCAGTTAAGTGAATTACACAACACAAATGATCTATGGAGATAGTTTTGGTAATGAAAATTAATTTGAAGGTATCAACCTAGCATGTTCACATTCGCAACTCTCCACATCATTCTTTTGTTTGCTTTATGAGTACTGTTCCTCATAGTACAGTCAATAAAGCTTTTGACCCCCAAAAATTTGTAAGCTGAATTTGATATCTACAGAAAGAGGGACATTCCCTGAACAACATATACAAAATCTGCTTTGGGGAAATTTTTTTGGCAAGATAGAATTCCAAGAAGGCCACTAAATTGAGAGAAAGTCAAAAATGGCCTTATAAGTTCCAAGTTTTGTCAACTTCTACAGGACTTTTGAACTAGAGGAATGCCAAAAGTACAACTGAGACTTGCCAAGACACTATTCAGATCATGGACTCTGATGGCACGTGGTTTATACCAATTTTTCATGTTTTTCCTAGAACTGGCAGCCATTTCGGCAGCCAACTGCCATGTCGTTCTAATACCATGAGGATATTCAAGTTCAACATGTAGCATGTTTCTTTTCAACCTACTCACAATTGTTTACAATTGGCTGTAACATAAGTGCAAGCCCTACTTTGGAACTAACTCAAGCTTTTAGAATCTTTTCCAAACGAGTTGGAAAAGTACTAGAGTGCAAAAGCACAATAAAGATCGAAAAAGGGTCGAGCGAGACCAGCGCTCGAAATTACAGGTACTCTCTCTGTGCACACCTCTTGCGTTTACCGGGCACTTGCGCAACAACCGTGACGTCAATTCCTTTTATTTCCGCCATTTGTACATGGTCGGAAATTTTTGTGACTCGTGCTACTTTGCTGTTATTCTTCGTGAACAACTTATTAAATGTGTTTTCTACATTCTTAGTGTGCAAGTGGATTGTATCCTTTTGTCAAGCTATCAAAATTATTATTGATTAATGTTAATTTTTATCATTATTGCTTGTTTCTTCACACTTCATCTTGTTTTTCCCCCACGTGTGAACACGACCTTTGTGCTGTTTTCCGTCAGCGGGAAGCTTGATTACTTTAATATAATGCCTAAGACTATTCCTTGTACCTCTTGCTTGCAAGTGAAGCATGTGGACGACTCTCATTCCACATGTGTCACTTGCAACAATTGCAGTCAGGCCCAATCATGTGGTATTTGTGGGGTTTGGTCCTCAAAATTCTGGGCTTCTGTTAACAAGGTGGTTCTGTCCAGAGCTAGAACCCCTCGTTCTCAGGGTAAGGGTAGCCATGCCGTAGCAGACATTTCTGCTGGTGCACGTGGTGACTCTGTCACGCAGGATTCTGATCTGTCTTATGTGGCGAGTTCCTCTGCAACTGTTGGCGGTGCTAGTTCAGTGATACCTGACGAGGAGACCGTAGTCTCTTTGTCTTCTGCTGTCACTCTTGAGGCGTCTGTTTTCGTAGAGAGCTTCTCCAAGGTCAGCTCAGTGACCCTCTCCGATCTGCCTCCTACACCATCGACTGTTGCTGAGGAAGTTGTTATCCAGATCCTATTCTGTCTGATGGTGGTCTCCTCTGAGGATGGTCTACAGTCTTGGGGGACCGAGGCTGTATCTGCTGTTGTGTCTGTGTGCTCTCAGCCTCCCCTAGCCTCGCAGTGGGGCTCTGTGGGTTTGCTGTCTGCTCCGTCTCATCTGGCTAGGTTTGCTCCTAGTCGGTTGAGCCGGTCAGTCGCTTCGGCAGCGATTCCTCGTCCCTCGAGTGAATCGTTTATTGTTCCTCCTTCTCCTGCTAATGTGCCGCCTAGCGGGATGGTGTTGGGACGTTGGCATCCAGGGTCTGCTGTTCGGCAGCGGTCAGTGACAGCCCCTGTTAGCTGTCACTCTCGGAACCTTCCTCCGGTGATTCCTCACTGTGTTCTGAGTCTGGGTGTCGATCGATGCTTGCCGTCGGTCTCAGAGGATGGGCAGTTGGGGCCGTCTGCCGCGCAAAGGCCAATGACAGGTTCCTGTCATTCTTGGGACAATCCTCCGGTGTCTTCTCACCGTGTCCTAGGTCCAGCTGCCGATCGACGTGCGCTGTCGGTCTCTTTAGAGGATTTGCAGGCAGGACCTTCTGTTTCGCAGAGGTCAGTGATGGCCCCTGGGCGTCACAATCGGGACTATCCTCCAGTGTCTTCTCACTATATCCCTATTCTGTCTGCCGATCGACGTTCAACGTCAATCTCTTCTGAGGATTTGGGTTCTTCTACCAGAAGGGTCCATTGAGAGGACACTCCGTCGGGCGATGCTGCTGCGACGGATTCTCAGGGTGACCTGCGTCAGGCCGTTTTGGCAATCACCCGGTTGCTTTCTGGCAACCCTCAGGTTGGCCTCCCTGTGCCTCCTGAGGCACAACCTCCTTTGGTCGGTCGCCGAGATGTCTCACCTGGCCCCTTGGATACTGCACAGTATTAGGAGGTTTCTGCTGGTCAGCCCGAGTTGGGCTATGTCTCCTCTGTTACGGAGGATGACGAGTATCTTGAAAGTGATGGGCCCCCCTCGTCAGTCTTGGGGCAGGCTTTGGATTTCGTCTTTGGCTTATTGCCGGACGTTCAACCTTCGACCAGCCTTCTGTGACCGTCCGGCCGCGGTCCACTGTGGAGCGCCGTAACCCTGTTGAGCCTTCTAGCTCCGGGGCTTTGCGTTCTCTGCAATCGGCTCAGGTTGTTGAGTCCTTCCAGGGCTTGGATGCCAAAATGCGTTCTAAGGCCCTCAAGGGTTCCTTCTTTTCTAGAGCTGATGCCTTTCTGCCTCCATCGCGGTTTCGTGTTTACGATTCCGTCTCTCCACCAGTCTTCCAAGGGATGCCTACTGCGGATGAGGATTCTTCTTCCCTCGGGTTGACTAAGCCTAAGTCGGCAGTTCTCCCGATGTCGGTAGTTGAGTCTATGGTGGGCCTGTCCCAAGAGATGCTAGGTATGTTATCTCTCGCGGACCATGTCGTCGCTGCTCTGGCTGAATATTTTCCACCAGGGGAGTTTGATGACGCTCAGGTGCCTTTTCGCGTTTTGTCACAGGCTCTTATGAACTTGACACACGCTCACGCCTGTAACACAGCTAATTTGGAGCTGGCACGTCGGGATGCGGTGTTGGATTCTTTACCATCCCTTCCTTCTGAGCAACGTGCTGTTCTGAGGTCTGCCTCTTTGGTGGGACCTCAGTTGTTCCATGGAAGCTGTTCGTGGCGAAGTTCTTCATCATTCGAAGGACCAGCTTTTGCTGCGACAGCTTGACCAACCTGCTGCTGCAGGTTGGGGTCGTTCCAGGCCCGCCAAGCATGCTGCTGCGTCTGCCTCGTCGACGACGTTGGCTATGCCTTCGGCTCCGTCTGCTCCTTCTGCACATAAGAAGCCCCGATGTGACCAGGCTCGCTGGCAGCCTCAGGCAGGAAAGTCTCAGGACTTGAGGTGTTTTCTCCTCTCGGGGGCCTCGTCGAGGCCGCAAGTGAAGGTTCTCACCTCGATTCGCCTCCAGTCGGGGGAAGGCTGTCGCTGTTTTACGACCGTTGGACAGAGATAACTTCGGACTCTTGGGTTCTCGACGTCATTCAATCCGGTCTGCGACTGTCCTTCCATCGGCACCCCAGTTTATCTCGGGTGCCCCTTCCGACTCAGGTCCCTTCCGATTCTCTGTGTCGGGACCTTCTGGTACAGGAGATCGACAATCTCCTCTCCAAAGGGGCGATCGAGGTGGCCAGGAACACCCTTTCACCGGGGTTTTACTCGAGACTTTTCTTGGTGCCGAAGAAAAACAGCCAATATCGTCCTGTCATCGATCTGAGTATCCTGAACGAGTACATAATAGCTCCTTGTTTCAGTATGGAGACTTTCCGGTCGGTTCGACGTTCAGTTCATCAGGGTGATTTTGCGGTCAGTGTCGACCTGAAGGATGCCTACTTCCATGTACCCATTCATCTGGCGTCACGGAAATACCTTCGGTTCTCGTTTCGGGATTGAGTTTATCAATTCAGAGCTCTCCCGTTCAGTTTGAACCTGGCTCCTTGAGCCTTCACCCGACTGATGTCACATGTGCTTGCTTTCCACTGCACTCAGTCGGCAGTGGCTTCGTCAGCCTACTTAGACGACATCCTCCAACGGCACCACGATGCTGCTGTTCTTGAGTTCGATGTCCGGCAGTTTCTTTGCCTGCTAGCATCGCTGGGTTTCAGAGTCAATCGCGAGAAATCGAATCTTCTTCCTTCTCAGCGATTCCGTCATTTGAGGATGGATTTCGACACTCTTCACAATGTAGTGTCGGTCCCCCAGGCTCGGGCGACGATTCTTTCCTCCTTGACTCGGACCCTGCTTCAATCTTCCTCGGTCTCGGCCAGGACTTTCCTTCGGATGCTGGGCCTTTGCGGTTCGGTGACAGATCTCATTCCGCTCGGTCGCTTGTTTGTCTGACCTCTCCAACACTTCCTGTTGGATCATTGACGTCCGAATGTAGATCCGCTGGACCTGGAACTCACTATTCCTCGGTCTCTGCTTTGTCATCTCCGCCCTTGGGCCGATATTCCCTGGCTGACACAGGGTGTTCCGTTGGATCTTCCTTTGGCCGATCGCATCCTTACTGCGGATGCCAGCGATCGGGGCTGGGGTGTGACGTTGGATCCTCTCGGTCTGTCTACTCACGGCGAGTGGGACAGCGAGCAAGTGGGCCATCATATCAACCAGAAGGAGCTCCTTGCTCTTCTGTTGAGTTTTCGGCTTTAGATCCCTCATCTGTCAGACCATATTGTCCTACTTCTTTTGGACAATTCGACAGTAGTGGCCAACATACGGAATCAAGGAGGCACACATTCGATTCCCATGTATCGGCTGTCTCGGGATCTTCTTCTGTTGGCGCGGGATGTGAACGCTCGGGTGTCCATTCGACACATTCCCGGGCGTCTCAACGTCCTAGCAGACTCCCTGTCCCGACACGACAGTGTCCTTCCAACCGAATGGATGCTACATCGGTCGGTGTTTCAGGCAATTTGCGAGCAGTGGGGCCGTACTCAGGTCGACCTTTTCCCTACTCACTGGAATCATCAGGTAGAGACCTTTGTCTCCCCTTGTCCAGATCCTCTGGCATTTGTAGTAGACGCTCTGTCTCTGGACTGGACAGGTTGGATCGGCTATGCCTTTCCTCCTGCACCGATTCTTCCTCAAGTATTAGCGAAGAGTTGCAGGATCATTCTGATCGCACCCCTGTCTCCACAGAGGGTGTGGATCAATCTGCTGCGGCCTCTATTGGCCGATCGACTGATTTGTCTACCTCTACGTCGCAATCTTCTTTCACAGGGTCGCCCCAGGAAGTATCACAACAACCTGGCGAGCCTGTCCCTTCACGCCTGTCTTTTATCAGGTCCAGTCTCCGACGTAGAGGTTTTTTGAGACGATCAGTGGAGTGCATTTCTGCTTCGCGACGACATTCCACTGGCATGACTTATGCTGCCAAGTGGAAGGTTTTCTGCCGCTGGTGTGCAGATCACAATGTGAATTACCATGATCCGTCAATCTCTCAAATTGCGGATTTTCTGGTATATCTTTTTGACTCCAAGGGCCGCCAGCCTATTATGATTAAGGGCTATCGGTCTATGCTGTCTGATACTTTCTCTTATGTGGGAAAGCGGTGCATTGGTCGTAATCTTTTTCTCTCCAAACTCATTCGGCACTTTTCTTTGAAGAGGCCTCGAGCTTTGCGTCTTACACCCAAGTGCATGGGTGTTGCACAGTTTGGAGGAGGCGCCATTCGAGCCTTTATCTGAGACCGACATGCGTTTTCTCACCTATAAGACGGCTTTTCTTCTAGCATTTGCTTCTGCTCGTCGGGTCAGTGAGCTTCATGCGCTATCTGTTGATTCTGCCTTCTTCCGAAATGAGGCTAACAGTGTCACCTTCACTACTGATTGCTCTTTTCTGGCTAAGAATCAACTTCCTGCTTTGGTACCTCCACCCATCTGCATTCGGGCTCTCCCAGCTGTAGATGGCCGGAGGCCTCTTCTTTGTTCTGTTCGTGCGATCAAGACTTATATTACTCGCACTCAGTTCATTAGGAGGGGTCGGAAGAGATTCTTTCTGTCTCTCATTCCTAAGAGGCAGTCTATCTCTTCCCATTCTATTTCCAGGTGGATCTGTCTTGCAATCAAGCTGGCTTATTCTCGCTTGTCTGCATTGGATCTTGTTTCGAACCGTCTTAATGCTCATGAGGTTCGGGCCATTTCTACATCCTGGGCGTTCTCCAATTCTGTTTCGCTCCGGGATGTTATGAATGCGGCTTACTGGAGGAATGCTTCTACCTTCTCCTCCTTTTATCTCCGCCACCTTCAGCAGCAATCTGAGGACCTTTATTCTTTAGGCCCTCTCGTTGCTGCTCAGGCTGTTGTGCACCTTCGTTAAAATTGTTTTTATCGAGGTACCTACCACAATTGTTTACCGGAGGCCCACCCTCCTTGGAGATATCTTTGATATCGATGCCTCCCTCTAAATCACAAACTTCTCGTTGGCGGAAATATGGAATTTACGTCACGGTTGTTGCGCATGCTCTTGGTAACTGCAAGAGGTGTGCAGAGAGAAAGTACCTGTAATTTCAAGCGCTGGTCTCGCTCGACCCTTTTTTCCATCTTTTTCGTGCTTTTCCACTCTAGTACTTTTCCAACTCGTTTGGAAAAGATTCTAAAAGCTTGAGTTAGTTCCGAAGTAGGGCTTGCACTTATGTTACAGCCAATTGTAAACAATTGTGGTAGGTATGTTAAGAAACAAAATTTACTAAAAAATTTTAATTTTCAGATGATTGTGACACTTGAATACAATATCAAGGATTTTGTCCGAAAAAAATCTGGAGATGGCTGCTGAGATGGCTTGAGTTTGAAGGATAGACAAGGTTGAGGAATCAGCATCATTCAAGATCCTCAAAATTATTGGCCACAACTTTTTCAAAATTCTGACGTACATTGCCCTACATTTCCCACAAGCTGTCATATATTTCAGACCTTGCTTGCGACGGGAACAAATATTGGTTGTACATGTATTTCTGCTTGTCAATTTCTTGTCAACTCACAAAATTCAGAAGGGAACTTGGGGTGCTTCTCTACCCATCATCACAGGGACAAGTTCAATATTTTGGAGCTTCCGACCATAGTCCGTCAGGTCTAAAACATCACTGGACAGTGAATCCCAACAGAAAATATTCCCAATTGCATGGGTTCTTCACCCTTTCCCAAAGAGGGCAGTAGAATCTCTGCACACATCTGTACATGATGTCAATCATGTACCTCAAGCAGAGATGGAAGTGCCTTGAGATGAAAATCTTTTAAGACCCAAAGGCTCTTGCTAAGGGCTAAATGCAGAGGCTAAAGTGTTCACAAGAGAAGAGTTCACAAAGAGAAGCCACAACATAGTTTTTCTTAAGTGTACAGGGATATAAGTGTGCTAAGACAAAAAAGAACCTAAAACTGTCAAGTAAAGCCGGAGTCTTGATAGTGAATCAAAATCCTTGAAGAAAGAAAACTTAAATTGAAAAAAACTCAAAAAGGGGTAATTTAGATCCTGAAAACTTTTGCTTGATCCTCATACTAAGTTTCAAATCATAGAAGTATTTTAACCCTTTACCCGACATAGACGATATCAAAATTTATTATTTTAAATATAATTTTTTTAATTTTTTCAAAAAATTTCAACAAAACCATATCAAGTGACCTCTTTTGGAACGAGCTCGACGAGGTAAACTAGGTTTGCACTAATAATTATTATTCCCCTCCAAGGGATAGAGCTCCGTCCATCCATCTGTCAGAACTTTGTTTATAGCATAACTTGAACGATAGTTAATGGATTTTTTAGTTCCTTTTGGTATATGCCTCTATAGCAACAATGTCTACATCAAGTTCGGTGACCAGCAATATCCGATGAAAATCAGGGAAGTTATTGCCCTATAAGGCCAGCCAAAATTTTCCTAAGAAACAACTAACAAAGTTCTTAGAATGTGAAGTGCAAGTGTATCTAAAAATTGTCTGTTTTGGTGCTTTTTTGTTGCAGTAAAAAGTGAACAAAAGTCGAAATTATGCCACTGTTGGTCAAAAAATAACCTGTTTGCTCTTGAATTCTGTGCTTCATTACATTGGTTGTTATTATCCCCCTGCAAGGAAGGGATATAGCGTAGAGCTCCGTCAGTCCATCCGAATTTTGTTTATGGCATAACTTGAACAATATTTAAAGGATTTCAATTCTTTTTGGTACTGGTCTATATAACAACAATATCTATGTCAAGTTCGATGACCAGTGATATCCGATGAAAATTATGGGAGTTATTGTCCTTTGTTTAATAAAAAATATTGTGTAATGCTTGTTTATGGTATAACTTGAAAAATAGTCAACAAATTTCAATTCTTTTTGGTAAATGTCTCTATAGCAACAATGTCTTTGTCAAGCTATGTCAAGTTCGATGACCAATGACATTCGATGACAATTATGAAAGTTATTGCCCTTTGTTAAAAATATCGTGGAATAACTTAAACAGTAACCAAATACAATTTTTTTTTTGTATATAACTCTTTGGGAAAAATGTCTGCCACAAGTGCAATGACTACCATTATCCATTGAAAACTGTTGGAGTTATTACCCCCCCCCCCCCCCCCCAGAATCCCCCCCCCCCCCCCTTCCTCCCTGCCAATTTGACTTTTTTATCTTCTTTGCTCCAAAATGCATATTGAAGGATTTAGAGTGACTACATGCGGATAAAAATTTGACTACACTTTGACAATATACAATCTGTGGCTTTCTAGTTGTATCAAAGCAAGTCTTGGCTGCCTATTGTATGTTTATTCTACCAAACAAATTCCCATTTAGAGCCTCCATGACAAGAATTTTCCCAATTGCATGGGCCCCGCACCCTTTCCCAAAGAGGGCTGAAGAATCCCTAAGACCTATCACACAACAGAATGCATTTGAAATTCATTATGCTCTCTTTACACAACAAATTCATGTGTCTCAGGGAATCAGTTTCCCCAAAAATCACTTGGGGGGGGGGGGGGGAAGGGTTGATAAACCCACTGTGCCCATCTGTATGCACCAATTGCTTAAGGATTCATGCATAATATATTGGCCCCTGATACAGTATTAAACATTTTGAATATAGAAACAGCTAAAGTCTTAACTTGAAAATGGAACACTCTCTGCTTGCTGAGCAGAATTATTTGTCATTCTGGCAGATTGGAATGTCACCATATGCCCTGAAATCCTGGTCGACTGACATTGGTAACGGCATTCCGACTTGGAAAGAACCTTGTGAACCTAATAATATATACAGATAGTTTTTGACTTGGCAGAGTGTGTGAAAACTTTCAATGTTGTGGACAAACATTAAGTTGGTGGCTGTTAGTAATTTTAATCGGCTGGTCTATCATGTTATTGTCTGGTTGGAAGAACTGAATACTTTGATCATATAAATCTATAATAAACAAGCTATTAATTGAAAATAGAATATGTTTTCATTTTTGAAATTCACTTAAAAAGCTTTCCACAATCCAGTATAAGCATTTCCATTAGTTCCTGGGATCCTGCACCCAATATAACATGTAACCAACATACCTGTGCATTTGTACAGCCTTAGTCAGTACATTATAAGTTATGGAGCTTTCAGTGGGCGGATATGGTGTGATATAAGGCGAAGTGAGATAAATATTGATCTTGTTAAGCCTAACATCACACCATATCCACCCACTGAAAGCCCCATAAGTATTTAATATGCAAGTCCTTTGAAAGAGACACCACCATAAGTTCGCTGCACCTCTGCTAGGATTCGCGTGAAAAGAATTCAGTCAATTTAACTCTTTAGTTAACACAGCGGCAACAAATTAACCAGCAGAAGGCTAATATGACCTGAAATATCTGACACTATGTCAATAAAATCTTACAAATATGGCTGTCATTGGAACCGGCTCATTGAGCCAGTTCCAATGACAGCCATATTGTAAGATTTTATTGGTAAATATTGTTCATTTAATTATTTTATCATCTATTTATTATTTATTGTTTAAAAATTATCAAATTTAGTTTTAACAATTAAAAAGGTGTGTTGGGTAAAAGGTTATGTGTTATCAGTATACAACAGTGGTTCAACCTTGGTGACGTCATGGGATCCTGGGACACTCATAGTAGGTATGGATTCTCGCAACCATTTTCACGAGAATCCAATTGGATTCTCACAAATTTAGACGAAATATAAGCCCTGGTTTGTTGAACACACGAAATTAGGAAAAACATCGAAGCGAGTGTTGGATGTCAAAAACAAAATGTCAGGAGCTTATATACAGTCAGCTTGATGATACACAGTCTCATATACGGTCAGTAGATATTGAAGCTGATTGGTCAATAACAGTTACTGGCATAATAAATTTTAATGTACAGTTTGATATGGCAGTATATATTTTCATGTAGAATTTGATATGGCAGTTACCATTTTTTTATAACCAGAAAGTGTGACTAACCTTGTGCATTGCACAGTAACTGAGTAACTAGCCTTTTTCACTGTATAGTCTTAGTATAAATCTCACCTGCATGAATTCTTTTTCCAACACAATGGTCAAAGGTCAAAACCAGCCAGTACTGTTTCTCAAAATGCAGTCAAACTCAGCTGATGAACTCTCATTGGAATGGATTGTGGAAAGGTTATTTATAGTGAATTCCCAAAATGAAAATCTGTTCTATTTTCAATTAATACCTTGTTAATAATACCAGTGCCTTAGAAGTTTATTGGGTTGCAACCTGCTGTTAACCCTACACACATGAGACGGTAACAGCCTCTCACTCTCAAACAGGTGTATAATCATTCATCTCTGTGGGAACCCTAGGAGGTGAAGCAGTGTTTGTTTATTGTGGTAAACAGGCTCTGTTTTATTGTAAAATTGGCCAGTCACCAACATTCAGGGATGTGGCTAGAGGCTTCCGATTGGGGGGGTCTTTGGTGGTGAATTTCTAAGTAGGGGAAGGACTGGGAGGGGTTTCCCCCTCCCGTTCCCTCCCCCTAGTTAGAAATTCACAACCAAGAAAAATTTAGAAAATGAAGCCATGAAAGGGGGCATAAAATTGATTCTAGTGACTGAAATGCCAACACATTTATGATAGAATTATCAGGTTATTATTATTTGGTATTATTCTGGGAATTGAATATGTGCTAAACAAATGCTCAAGCTTAGAACTTTAAGCAATTCACACTGTCCTAACATTAAATCAGATCTTATGCAGGAATGATCAGTTTTTGATGTTTCATCATTTTGTAACTGTGAATGATGGAATTAAATCAGGATAATGATTTTACTTGATGTGATTTTCTTGAAGAGTGCATTTCGAGGATTTTTTTTTATTACGATAAGTAAACATACTATAGAAATCTTGTACCCATTGACATCATGCATACTTATGAAGCTCGATATTACGTACACTTCAGTTGTAAATACTAACAGTTGGAATTTTTGCCGATTTGAAACCGAGTTGGAATTTTGGGAAGTAAAGGAGACGAGACATCACCAAAGAAGCTCTAAAATTCAGATAGATAGATTAAATTTCCAACTACTCATGACTTTCCCTCTGAATTTCCAACTATAGGAAATTTTGGCCAGGATTGGGGAGGTGACTCCCCCCCCCCCCCCCCCCCCCCCCCCCTTCCTTTCACCCTGTCGCCACGTCCCTGCCAACGCTTGGGTAAAAGCCCTCAAACATGGGTCATGGGTACAAAAGATTAACTAAACTTCACTTTATCTCCATGTTGTGCTCATGATTAGCCATTGTGCATAAATAAGTTACCTTAAACACCAATAAATAGATGAATATAATCATTCGGAAATTGGTGGCTATTTCTTTGTTGGAAACCTTTTATGAGAGGATCTGAAAGCCAAGTTCTCTATAATGGGCTATATGATTGGGTAAAGTTGACTTGTAGTTGTTATGCAGTCATAATATAGCCTCGGATATTGAAAGTAAATTAACCCCAATAAAAAAAAAGAACAAGAGTAGGTACCCACACAATACTTCTCTCAAAACATTTATCTCATAAACTCCCTCATCAAGGATAAATATGCAGATTGTAAAATCAATTGTCCAAAAGGTTTATAACACATGATCCTCTTTACAATTCATATTTACAGATTATCTCATTAGATGATCAACTTAGTATACTCAAAAGATCACATGACTAACCAATTATTTCTTAGATTAAATCAATGATCTGATAAACTTATCTCATTCAGTTCAGGAGAAAATCTGTGTATGTTAGGTTACTAATAGGTTATTAGCCTTTGGTCTGGTCAGTTTATTGGAATTCATGACATTTGGATGGAATATATTTTTGTGACCGAAGAAACCCTTAACACTTAGGTTCTTACATTAATTTTACATTAATAACTGCTGTTCACACAATGTTGTGTTCTTGGTTTATTGTACACCTCTATGACACAGAATCCATTAATTAAATAGAGAATAATTGCTTGACAGGCCTGGTTACATGCAATAATTCATGAGAGGTGAAGGACGTTGTACAAACACGAGTGCGTGAATACGCACAAGTGTTTTACAATATAGTCCCTCGCCTCGAATGAATTATTTCACGTAACCAGTCCTGTCAAGCGATTACTCTGTTTATTACTTTTCATTATTAATGATAATTATATTATAAGTGTTTTTATGGAAATTCCTTCAAAAGTCTTTTTCTTCAGATCCACCAGTCAGAATCTTTTGATATCTGAGATGCAGCATCCTTAGGAGGTTTGGCTTGAAGTCTGTTCAAACCAAGTCCATTGGGTCATATTTGGGTTCCCTGTGGGATCCCAAATTTGAACTTAGGGCGATATACTAACTGTTCTCTAAAAAAAAAATCTTCTTCACATCCATGCATCAGATTATTTGGTTACATAGTACAGTGGAACCCACTTAATTGGATATCTCTTAATTGTATATCCCTGTTAATTGAATATAATTTTCAAACACAAAACTATTTACCATACCTTCAGTACAAATTTGATCTGTTAATTGCATATGAGTTGTAGAGTAAACTCCTGTTAATTGTATATAAATTTTTGTAATATGTCAAAAAATTACTGTGAAAGGCACCAACTTCCCCTTATTTATCAACCTTTTTGACCTCACTACATCCAATACAGGCATTTATTCTATTATATCTTGTTTGACAGAGCTCTATGAGCTCTGTCAAACAAAATATAATAGAATAAATGCTCAGTTTACCTCCAGAACACAGGAAACTGACCAAATCCCTGTTAATTGTATACTCCTGTTAATTGAATAATTTTCACTGGCAAAATGGATTTTCAATTAAGAGGATTCTTCTGTATTAACATATTTAGTGTGGTGAGATTAAAGTTAAATCAAATCCCAAGGCTCATTTTTAGGCTCCCTATTGGAGCCCTGACTGCAGTATGAGCAATATTCTTCAAAGGTCTTCTTCTTTTGATCCACCAGGCAGATCTTTTTATATTTGGTAAATAGTGTAGCCGGGTTCGGAGTTGTAAAATCAACTCTTTCGCTATATATGCTTATTTATTAACACATCCAGGTACTTGTTATGCATACTTTCTAATTAAATAAAGTGGACACATATCAAACCTAAGCCTATTTACAAACATACTGCACTTTCAATTGTACCCATTGTTTGGGCATAGGTGCTATCCCGTCAGGTGGTGGTATTCCATTTCTCAGACTTAGCTCACAAGAAACCTTCAAGGTGAATATCATGCAGCCAAGCCATGCCGGCAGCCCAAAGAATGACATCAGAAACTATGTCTTAGCCCAAGAACATTAGGTTTCACTAGGGAAAAAAATCGGAGAAAGCTGATTTTTTCAGGGAATGTCGAGTACATGTCACTGAACGATTAGACAAAAGTCCCCTAAAATCCCAGTTGAGCTTTTTTGTTCTACAGCCTTTTTTCGAAAACGCGTTTGAAAAAAATAAAAAAAAATCGCACGAACTTTGTAACCTCGAATTGATCCAACTGTATTTTTTGTTTACGCATATTTCGAGCTACATAATGTCTAATATACATTTACCTAGAGGAAAATGTGCATTCTGTGACAATTTCTGCGAAAAATTATTGAAAATTCACAAAAAAGTATCGGATTTACGCAAAAAATGACGATTTTCCTAACGGATTTGCCCAAAGGGTCGTAGTACAGAACGGGATGTTAGTTGGACAGACGATAAAAAATCCACCACCATTTGAAGACTTTTATCATTGCTTACAAAATAGACATTATGGAAGACCCCCTCTGCTTCTGGCCGAGTTCCCCTTTTGGCATAAAATTCGTCAGCATGAGAACTCAACTATTTTCGGGCTTGGGACCGAACAGACACATCTGTGTCTGGCAGCATTAGATCAATAAATAATATTTACAGAATGTACAAAAATCAATAAATAATATTTACAGAATGTACAAATCAATCAACATGGATTAAGTTACATTGACTATTATCAACGCTATATACAGAAATGACATGACCTATATACATATTATTCATCGAACTCAGAAATTTCCGACAGGACAGTGTTTCTGTGGTTGTTACAAGAATCCGAACTGCAATTACACAAACCTGAGCAAGAGAGTCCTGCCTTCTTACACCCACACCTTTTTGTACAAGCACTCTTGCAACCACAACTGATCAGATTCAGTAGGTTATCGGGGGCACATGGCTTTGTGGCTGCAGTCGGTACAAGAAGTCCATTGTCTAGCGACCACCCCCAATCCGTCGGAGGAAGCGAAGTGCCCAGCCATTGTTGGACCTGGAGATAACATCTGTAGACATGTTGTTGTGCAGCATCGCTGCTTGGTGGGAGTGAGGCTAGGTCGATGGGTTTATTCAGTTTAGATTTTGCTACATAACGCTTGTAAGTGACATATCTATATTGGTCGAGAGAGGAAACAGTTTTACTCCCGTATAAGATCAGGAGAAGTTGTTCCCCGGCAGCGGCTACTGCACTTGGTGTACTGTCATCCGCCAAAATTGTGTTGACATACTGTTGTGAGTCGCTAGTAACATCGGAGACAATTGTACTGAATACTTTCTTCTTACCAACTCGAAAGAGTGCAGAAGTAGTGTCACAACCACTTATAGAATGTGCTACAAGGAGGTTGCTTCTATGGTCACCCATTTTGGTTGCTATTTCACTAACTGAAACTAGTAAGTTTGGGGTAATGGAATACATCATGTGAATATTACATCCCGGTTGAACTCGAGAGGTAAGAATGACTAACAAGTCTGTGGCTGTTCCCACAACGACAACATTGTTGTCATCTTGAGCGATGTCAAGTGCAGTTTCGGCTATCAGTACATCAGCATCAGCCTCGGCCTGCTTGGACTGAATATTGATAGCAGATAGCTCCTGCATTAGAAGATCGATCAGTTGGGTTTTGTTCTTGGCATTTGCAAGGAAATCGGATTGGGGTGTGGTGGCTGGTAACTCGGGTGAGATATTGATATCAATGGAATACCTGTCTTTAGATCTACGGGCTTGTTTCATGCCCTTTGTCGACATTGTACAAGCATAACCATCAAAAACAACCACGACGTTCGCCCCAAAATGTCTCACTAGATAATTGGAATATGATGTACATATGTCCTTATATGACGACTGTTTAGGCCATACAACTGCCCTCAATAAAAATCCACCAACTACAACAAACAGAGAATGTTCTGGGATTTTAGTTTGCTCGGAACCGTATGTTTTGAGGATCTTACCGAGCGTGCTTTTCTGTGTCTTCCTCATTCCAGCAGAATCAAACAATGCTGGTGGTTTCGGGGCGAGTTCATATTTGAGATACTCTTCCATCTCTGCTTGTGACTGAATAACACATGTGATGCGGTTGAACAGAATTGTGGGGTCAATCACTACCTTACTTCCACGGACTTTGATGCTATTTGCCATCGATGCGAAAGACTTCACAGTGTCAACACGTCGTAGTTTGATGCTGTTGAACGTTTTGCTTACAACATTCGATACGCAACATTCACCAATTTTGCGAACTTGGTCACAGTTCACAGTTTCGTCGGCCACAAGCCCGGTCGCTATAGAGACTAATTGTAGTGGATCTCTATTCTGAAAGGGGGAATGCACTCTGAGCCAGTTCAATAATTTGGTGATATCATTGGCATCAGTCAATTGTGAACTTTGACGGAGATCCCGATGTTGTTCGCCATGACCAGTGTGAACATGAACAAAATTTTCGAGAGCATTACATATCGGAAGGCAAAGAGGTAGTCCATGTACCCATTTTGCAACAGTGCTATCGGTTATTCCCCTGCCATGTGTGAGACCACCAGGGAGCTTGAACATTCTCATTAAACACTGCTCTATGGTCTGATCAGAATATATCCCGTCCCAGAATTTATCTGAGCGCCTTATGGTAAAGTAACCTTTCTCAGTGAACAACTTCAAATCATCCTGTTGCATTATTTCTGTTAGCTCATTCATCTGCTGCAAATAGAGATGAGAACTTTTTGCGTATGCAAAATGACCACCTGCGTGAAATACTGGAATCATATTGTGAACACAATATGTGTGGAGTTCCCAGTCGCCTGTGCGCTCTGCTCTCAAGAACAACTGGAGAAGACCTATTTGCTCGTAGTATTGTACCCAAAGCTTTCCTGTGCGTCCTACGGACGCATTCTGGAGCAGTTCGTGTAATTTTGACAGTAGATGGTTGACACTTTCTTGATTGACAGCGTCAGCTGTTGTACAGTCACCTCTGGCAAGTCCACAGAATTGAATTTGAGTTTAGGGGGTATGGTTAATATTTCACACGTTTCACCAGTTCATTATGGAATAAATGACTATTGTTATATATCATTATAAAGCCACTGCTTTTCTGCAATTTTTGATATAATTTAACTCCCAAAGTAGTCGTAGATTTGATTTAATGGACGTTGTGTACCTTTGTGTGTATGAAAACAATAAATTTTTTTTCGTAATTTTGTACATTTTCGTGAATATTTCACCATTGAGTGTGAGGATTGGTACAAAGTTGGCATTTTCTGTTGGGGATATGTATTCTCAATATAATTCAGCACGATATTTATGATTCTCACCCTACTAAGGCGAATAAGAATGAGAAATATAGAGCTGGGTCGAATTTTTAAAAAAAAAATTTTTTTCATCAAATAAACGCATAACTAAAAAAACTCAACTCGGATTCGCGGGGACTTTTCACACTTTATCCGCAATGTGTGTCCCGGAAACATATAAAAAAATCAGCTTTCTCCGATTTTTTTCCTTACTTTCTCATTTTTATGTCTAATGTGCCTGGACTATCTGCATAACCAAAAAAGAAATCCAAAAGCCCATACTTTAAAAATGCACCTAACAATTTGAAACAATCATGGCTTGTCTTGGTTTGATGAGATGCCACAGGGAATTTAATTTGTTTAACATCATTTAAATTAAAGCAAGTTTATTTATCCATTTATTGGTGTTATGGTCACACTCAAGAGGGAAATACATATTATGCCCCACAAATGAATCACTTGACAATATGCATAATCAGTTGATTTGGCCAAGTCACGCGTCACCTCGACAAAGAAGATATGTCAGATCTCCCATGTGGATGCAACAGACGATGGGGGTTGCCTCAACACCCATGATATTAAATTTTCAACAACAAAGTTTAAACTCAAGTTTGAACTGAAATAAGGTGGTAATTAAATCAACAGAATTCTGAAAAGCTACTAAACGAAATATTCCCACAACCTAATCTGTGAAACTGAAGTGTAGTCTTATTCGATGCCATTCTTCTGATTCACTAAAATACTTTTAACTTTTATAATACACACCAAAGTTTAGTTACATTAATGCTGTTCATTTGACTGCCTCCCAAATTGTTTCAGTTTTTAAAGGAGTTTGTAATTAAGGGTTATTATTTATTTATTGGTGTTTAAGGTCACATACTAATGCACAATGGCTAATCATGACCGTGAGAATTTTATGGGTGGAGGAAGCCAGAGTACCTGGAGAGAACACAATGCGGGAGTCCGAATCGATCGCTCAAACGGTCAGCCATCCAAGGATTAACCGGGCTCAACGTTGCTTAACTTCGGTGAGGTGATGAGAACCGGTTACTGCAATGCCATCGTGCCCCCTAATTAAGGGTTAGGTGCACATGATTGCATTCGTGAGTTACACGCATTTACTGTGTGTCCAACCATGGTTATTAATTGCACTGAATAAAATATCACGGACTGTGTCACTGCAAATTCCACAGCTTCACTCACAGTGACCACAGACCGCCGATTGCTATTAACCCATCAGAATATATTTAAAAGCAGCAATTTACAGTTCTCCCACAATACATTATCATATGACTCCTAGATTAAAGTTTGTTCAAAGTGTTGTGCCTGACTGATTTTGGTGGGCATCAGAGGGGTTTGAAATTGAACACAGAACCTAATTGAGAATTTACTATTTGTTTAAATGAATTGTGTCCATGCATGAGGTCTTCCCATCTACCTGTCAGGTATTGTTTCAAGTACAGGTGTGATAATCTGGTACATCATAGAGATGGCGACTATAGTTTGTTTCTTATTTTGAAGCAGACTTTGGCATTAATTTAGTCTGCACTTCTGTTACCTACCAGCTGCCGGGTAGATGGGAATAACCTGCTTGTCTTATTTTAACCCTTCACTCATTTGTAATATTTACTATCAACACTAAAAACAATTATTTTTTTAGTCTTGATAGTAGATATTAAAAATGTAATTTAATATAATTTAACCCTTACAATTTAAACAGTCAGTTCAATAGCCAGTACTGTGAGAGAAGGAGTCCAGATATTGCATGAGTACAATTTCTCCTTCACGGAAAACACGTTTAAAATGTACAAGGTAAGTTTCCACTTTCCTGTACTTTTTCTTCCTTGGCATAAGTTTCCTGGTAAGCTTGCTCCATCTTAATAAAGTAAATATAGGTCTAGTCTTGGAACGTGAGTGGTACAATGCAGATTTAATGCTGTCAGATGTTGGTTTTTTGGCGAGGATTGCAGAGTCTGTCTCATCGGTTCTTAGAGCTGAAAAATGATAATATGCTACAATTAGTATATAGTGGCCTAAAGCAAGTGAGGTGGCACACTCACACACACACCATCACACGTACACAATCGGTGACAAATAATGACAAACATGTCCCCACAAAATCGGGAAGACAAAACCCAACTCATTGTTTGAAATCACACACACACATACATATATAGGGGATGAGAGGGTGTTTTTCACTTCAGCAATCTTCTATTGGCGACAATGAGCAGTTATTTATTTCTTTTACTTAGACACATATATTATACAATGTACATAATATGGTTTTCAGACACACTTGATATTTCTTCTTGGAATATCAACGTTATGGGCTTTGAGTCATGCTTAACCCCCTGCACTCTGATGTCAAGAATACTCGACACCTCCACTCTAAGCCCCACCACACCTCCCTCTCATCCATGGTTATCCCCCCTGTGTTGTCAGAAATTCAGCAGTTTAGATTTTGGTTGACAGAGCTCCAATTGAGGAATATTCAGTCACACTGAACTTAGCTACCTGTCTTACAACAACACTGTCGGGCAAGTGGGAATGAAATAAATTATATCGTTTGACTGGACTGGTTACATGAAATAATTCATGGGAGGCGAGGGAAGTTGTACAAACATGAGTGCACGAATGCGCTTAAATGTTTTACAATATAGTCCCTCGCCTCGAATGAATTATTTCACGTAACCAGTCAAGCGATTACTCGGTTTATTACTTTTTATTATTAACGATAATTATATTATTTTTTAACCCTTTACCTAACGTAGGAGCCAAAAATGGCCCATGCTATTCTCAAAACTCGCCAATTAATTTTCATTATTTTTTTCATTTTTATACGCCCGTTTGAAAAACAGACGTATTATGTTGTGGCGCTGTCTGTCTGTCCGTCCGGGGGCAATAGTATTCCGTGCTCTACAGAGCATGATTTCAATCGGATTTAAAAAAATATTTGATATACTGCACAACCAGAATAAGATCTCGCGCGAGTTCGAATTTGCGCCATTTTCGACAGTTTTCCTAGTAGTTATTTATTCCCCCTTTAATACTTAGAAATCGAGCAAATTATGCTTTCCGTGCTCTACAGACCGTCAACTTAATCAGATTCTTTTCAAATTCAATACGCAGCTTCATGGCCATAATATCTTGCACAAGTTCATATTTGGGTCGTGTTCGGTTGTTTTCGTAGGAGTTATTGCCCTCTTCATACTTAGAAATCAGTCAAATTATGCTTTCTGTGCTTTACAGTCCGTGAACTTTATCAGATTCTTTTGAAATTTAATATGCTGCTTCATGAGCATGGTATCTCGTTCATTTTCCAATGACGTTACATTTATCGTTTCTGGGAAATAACTTCGGTAATAATGGTCCACATGGAAATAAATTTGTTATGTTGGCTTTTTACAACAAAATAAGGGTAAATTTCATTTCGAGTTTTGAAAGCCCATCAGCAGTAGAGTTAACGGTGCTTTGGTGAGCCCAATTTCTCATTTTCCAATGACGTCTTGTTTTTATTTTGTAAAGACCTCAGACCTCTTAATATGAAAATGTGGAAACAGGTGAATTACCCTTTACCCCAGACTGGGCAGGGGAATAGGCAATGATTGGAAGGGGGGGGGGGGGGGGGGGGGGGGGGGGGGGGGGGGGGGGGGGGGCAGACATAGTTGAGTCAACAAAAATTTCAAACTTTACCCCACAGAAACTTGTGCATGTTCCAATTTCGACATGCGTATGTTGCCCTGCTAGGCAGTGCTCTTGTTTGTCTCTAAAACAGGTTATGACCCCTCATTGGAACGAGCTCGTTCCAATGCGGGGTCATAACCTATGTTTTTGAGACAAAAAATGAAAATGATAGTTACTCAAGAATTTTTTTTGCAAGTGACGTCTGCTTTTCATGTTAGGTAAAGGGTTATAAAACAAAAAACAATGAAGTCCCCTTTACACCCACGACAAAGCATCTCCCTCTTGCACGCACGGATGCATGACCCAATTGTTGATTGCATAATTCACTTGTGAAGTTATCATTAATCAAACCCAAAAATCCCAGTAAATCACACTTTGGAAAGTAATAAATTGTGATACATACTATATCTGCGACTTGCTAATTAGTTACCTACCGGCTGCCGAGTAGATGTGAATAACCCACATGCATGACAGAGATGCTTGTGGTAATCTTTATTATAAAAGTTAGATGTAAATGTGACCACATAAGATAAACATTTGTTCAAATGAGGACCCATCTGGCCACTTGAGGGGGTGTGGGAAGGTCCATTGGATAGTAGTTTTTTTTTTTTTGCTTGAGAACAAGTTATGGAGGATTTTGAGTGATTTTACTCAAAAAAATAAATTATCACCCTTTTTAATGGTGGAGGGAGGAGGAAGGGTGTTAATTTGGTGATTTTGTTTCTCTTTGCCCTCAAAATGAGTTCAAGTTTGAGTTATTTTTACACACACACACACAAAAAAATCACCCAACAGTCCCCTCCCCCCAACTGGCATTCCCGTAGCAAGATTAGATTCACTGTATTAACATGTAGAGGCTGAATGTGACCCTAAATCCTTCTTTAACCCTTTACCCAATGTAACAGCCAAAACTGGCCAGCGCTATTCACAAAAATCGCTAATTAATATTTATTTATTTTTTTCATTTTTTGTCTCAAAAACATAGGTTATGACGAGCTCGTTCCAATGAGGGGTCATAACCTATGTTTTGGGGACAAAAAATGACAAACAGTTATTCAAGAATTTTGTTTGCAATTGTCGGCTGCTTTTCATGTTAGGTAAAGGGTTATACAATTTTATCAGGTGAGTGATTAACGTCCCTTATTTTTCAAATTTTTCAAAAAGTTTCGACAAAACCATATGTGACCCCCTCATTGGAATGATCTCAATGAGCATGTTCCAATGATTGACTTGATATAATTTTGATGACAGTTTTTGAAAAAAAAATTGTGTTCAGCTGCTCATTTGTAAATTACAAAAGTGGATGTGGCTGATTCCTTAAGTAAATAATTTTATATCCTTTAAACCCTAGTGGCCGCTTTTCAGCTAGGAGCATCATACGTTATAACATCATTAAATAGGATGGCTGTTTCGGAAATGTGTTGGGTAGACCAATCAATATTTTCAACGTGCAGCCTCGGGGCTGCACGTTGAAAATATTGATTGGACTACCCTAAATAATGAATATGGACTCTTCTAATTGCTGCCATTGAACTGGCATGGAAGATACCACTAGAGGTCAAAGAGTTAAAACCACTCTTAGTGCTCTAGGGCTGTACAAATTTGCAAAATGCCTAATTAAGCAAACTCTCAGACTCCCTAATGTACTAACGCCACACCTGTAGATGGATTAGGGGTAGAGTTTGTTGCTGTGATTATGAATTTCTTGTTGTAAACATAGTTCACGCAACTCACCACTCTTGGTAAAGGGTTAGTGAAGTGCCATTTTCAAGCAGTTTAACTGGTTGAGTGCTAAATTATTTTTCAAAGTTGAATTGAAACATGGGTATTTTTTCAGTGATACCACACTACCAGCAAGAGTAGCTTCAGTTTAGAAAGATTTTGTTCCTAAATAATTGTTTTGTTACAATTTATTGGAGAGTGCCAATAGGCATTCTCCAATAAGTTGCAACCAAACAGTTTTATATATTAAAAAATTTCTTCCACTGCTCAACAAATGTCAAGTTAATGCATAAAGTGTAAAGCAATTAAAGTGGCTTCCAGCACTTTTCAATTGAGCCCATATAGTGGCTTCTAGCACTCAACCAGTTAAGAATACTTGGTGTTAAAAAGTCAACATAATTTGGAGGCCATTGGTTTGCATCATTTGCATATCTCCGTAACTCTCAATTATCGAGTAAAAAAATTATAACTGACAGGATATTGCAGTTCTTGTATCGACTGCAAAATCAATAGCATATTGAAAGTTTGAACTTTTGCACAGCAGTAATCGTTGAAGCAGAAATTACAATAATGTTTCAAACAGTCAGAACTTTTTATCTTTGCAGCTCTCAGCTACAAGCAATTAAGACTTTTATTTGTTGCATTTTTCTTGTTTCACAATTTCAATTTGTTGGGTACTCATGTGAAGAATTTATAACTGTTTAAGCTTTGAAATTATTTTGCACAATGAATAACCCTTTCAAGTCTGCATTTCTGAATCAAATCTTTGTATTTAGCGATCAGAAAATGGGCAGATCTACTTTGCATTTGTAAGGAGACAGGGTTTATACATGTACTGGAAAGTGCTTCAATGCTCTTGAATTTTAAAATTGAAATTCTGTTTTCTAGTTTTGGAAAAGGTCTTTGAGAGTGCTTGAAAAACATTCTTGTCCTGTTCCATGTGATAAATACTGATCCGGGCATTCCACACAAGTGAAAAAGTAAATGCTATTTTCAAGGCATGTAATGCAAGACTGGATGGGTGTGGGAGAGTTAGGGTTACTCCCTAGTGCAGCTGTTGAAACAGGGGCAGCCACTGTGTTCAAACAGCTGAAGAAGATTCCTTAGGTTGGACAGATTTTCTAAAATAGACAATATTGATGAGAGGGATGCATTAATTTACCAGTCAGAAAAACATACTGGCAGAATGCCTGTGATATACATACTGTGACAGGTATATGAAGACCCGAGATTATTAGTCTCCTACCGGCATCACCAGAGGGGACTATAGGTTTGCACTCCATCCATCCGTCAGTCTGTCAGTCTGTCCGTCTGTCAGTCACACTTTAGTTTTCCGCAGTTTTTTTGGAAACGCTTCAACGGAATGATTTCATTTTTGGTAAACTACTATAGAACGATGACTTACAGATCAAGTTTGAGTTTCATGCTGATTGCCTTATCCTTGTGTGAGTTACGACCCTTGGAAACATGGGAAAAAGCACCAAAATATCAGTTTTCCGGAGTTTTTTTTTTGAAACTCTTCAGCAGAATGATTTCATTTTTGGTAAACTACTATAGAACGATGACGTACAGATCAAGTTTGAGTTTCATGCTGATTGCATTATTCTTGTGTGAGTTACGGCCCTTGGAAATATGGAAAAGCGCCAAAATATCAGTTTTCCAGAGTTTTTTTGGAAACGCTTCAATGGAAAGATTTCATTTTTGGTAAAATACTATAGAACGATGACTTACAGATCAAGTTTGAGTTTCATGCTAATTGCGTTATTCTTGTGTGAGTTATGGCCCTTGGAAATATGGAAAAGCTCCAAAATATCAGGTTTCCAGACTTTTTCTGGAAATGCTTCAACAGAATGATTTCATCTTTGGTAATCTGCTATAGAATGATGACTTACAGATCAGGTTTGAGTTTCATGCTGATTGCCTTATTCTTGTGTGAGTTATGGCCCTTGGAAATATGGAAAAGCACCAAAATATCTGGTTTCCGGACTTTTTCTGGAAACGCTTCAACGGAATGATTTCATTTTTGGTAAACTACTATAGAACGATGACTTACAGATAAAGTTTGAGTTTCATGCTGATTGCATTATTCTTGTTTGAGTTATGGCCCTTGGAAATATGGAAAAGTGCCAAACTATCAGTTTTCCTGACTTTTTCTTGAAACGCTTCAACGGAATGATTTCATTTTTGGTAACCTAATATAGAACGATGACTTACAGATCAGGTTTGAGTTTCATGCTGATTGCCTTATTCTTGTGTGAGTTATGGCCCTTAGAAATATGGAAAAGCGCAAAAATATCAGTTTTCCTGACTTTTTCTTGAAACGCTTCAACGGAATGATTTCATTTTTGGTAACCTAATATAGAACGATGACTTACAGATCAGGTTTGAGTTTCATGCTGATTGCCTTATTCTTGTGTGAGTTATGGCCCTTAGAAATATGGAAAAGCGCAAAAATATCAGTTTTCCGGACTTTTTCTGGAAATGCTTCAACGGAATGATTTCATTTTTGGTAACCTACTATAGAACGATGACTTACAGATCAAGTTTCATTTACACTCTGTCCATCCATCCGTCAGTCTGTCGGTCATACTTTAGTTTTCCGGACTTTTTTTTAGAAACTCTTCAACGGAACAATTTCATTTTTGGTAACCTACTATAGAACGATGACTTACAGATCAAGTTTCATTTGCACTCTGTCCATCCGTCAGTCTGTCAGTCAGTCTGTCAGTCATACTTTAGTTTTCCAGACGTTTTTTGGAAATGCTTCAACTGAATGATTTCATTCTTGGTAACCTACTATAGAACAGTGACTTACAGTTCAAGTTTGAGTTTCATGCTTATTGCATTATTCTTGTTTGAGTTATGGCACTTGGAGATATGGAAAAGCGCCAAAATATCAGTTTTCTGGACTCTTTTTGGAAATGCTTCAACGGAATTCATGCTGATCACATATAGGTTATAACATTTGTATAATTATTAATGCTCATTAGTCCGGTAGGGGACATTGTATTGCTTCAGCAATACATGCGCTCTTGTTCCAATAAATCCAGGTGGAGGTCCTATAAAGTGCTTGAAAAGTTTCTGCCAAAGGTAATGTGCATTAATTTTTTATGCCCCACCCCCCTCCCTTTTTAAATAGTGAGGTATACTGAATTACATCTGTCCGTTTGTTCATGCGTTCATGCAGCCATGCATCTGTTTATCCATCTGATATCTGTTCAGGACATAACTTGCAGATTTTGATAAAATTTTATACAGGTGTTCCATTTCATTAATTTATTCAGAAACAGTTATTTTCCTGTCCGCATATTTTTTCCATGGGTTATGGCCCTCAGTGTGTGTGAAATAGCCATTTTTAGCTCACCTGAGCGAAGCTCAAGGGGAGCTTTACTGATCACTTTCCGTCCGTCGTCCGACCGGCATTAACTTTACATTATCGACTTCTCAACCAAATTGAACCAAATCTGGTGTGTATGTTCCCTATCACATGTCAATTCAAATTTGTTCAAATCAAGTTGACCTGTCCCTTGGTAGTGCCATGCCCAAAAAGTGAGCCTAAATCTTCTTCTCATGAACCAGCAGTAGCAGGGACTTGATATAAGATGTGCAGCTTCCTTTTGAGGTGTAGACTCAGATTTGTTCAAGAGAAGTTCTAGGGTCTTATCTGCCTTTGTTATGGGAGGGGCAAGAATTTTTGCCACGCAAGAAAATTTCTATTTTCCAAACGGAGAGGCTGATTTGAACCAAATTTGTTACAAGGTTTTATTGGGACATAAGTAGTTCATTTATGCCAAAAAAAATGTTCCCATTGCCCCATGAGAACTGCAGGAGCTAAAAATTGGAAAATATTGAAACGCCCATATCTCCAAAAGTCCACGGCACTGAGAATTCTTATTTGGTGTGAAGCTTCCTTAGGACCAACAGAAAGGAATGGTAAAAAAAAATTGCTATTGGTTTTATCATGGGGTACTTTTTGGGGACTTTGAAAAAGTGCAGAGTCAGCATTTTTTAACACTGTGGGTAATGGGGAAAATATTTAACACTACTTTTCTCCCAAACCACAGTTCCAAAAGCTTTCAAAATTCACATATAACATCTTTGGAAAATTGTTTCACACGTTTATTGAAATCAATTCCCTGGGTCCATATTTGGGCTCTTTATGGGAGCCCAAATATTTAAAATACTTGTACATATATCAGAGGTGTGCATTATTGTCAGGATTTTGATTTGATTCTATATTTCACAAAATTACAAGTTGTGGAACTCCGTCAATTTTTTGTGGAATTTCACCTGCACCAGTAAGTGGTTTGTCTTGACTAACTCCTCTTACAGTTTTCAAGCAGAATGTTCATGGCAGAACATGCGAGGGCATCATATGTGTCTTACAAACACAGAATATTTACATGTACAAATAATAAAACACTGCAGTGATTAGTAACAAACCTCCTGTGTCCTTTTTGTTAAGACTTTCTGAGAAAAAATTTGTTTGCAACTGCCCAGTTTGTCAAATACTTGGGCTGATGCAGCTGATTCTACGATTCAAAAGGTAAATGGTTAAAGGCCTCCACTGTACCACCACAGAGATGTTCCAATTCAATCATGAGGTCAAATACCTGACACATTGATTGCCTGTAGCCATTTTATAGGAAAATGTCCATTCACATAATATTTTCTTTCATAGAGTGGGCAATTAGTATTGGATTTCAGGTGTCCTTGTCTAGATAAGAATCTCTTTTGTTAGATGAGCATTCTAATTCTACAATAAATTTAATGAATGCAGTGTATCAACTAAACACTTGAACCTTATTTAAGAGCTAAGCTATACTTCTTCACTGCCATGTTACAAAACCTACTTAACAGTTGATCTGCCAACTTAACTGGTAGAGTGCTAAATCATTTTGGGTCAGCTAAGTTGGTTCACATGTCTTTGCTTTGTAGGCTCCTGCGAAAATTTGAAATTCGATTCAAAAGTGAAGATTTGATTCGATTTGATTTGAAATCTGAAATTCAAATATTTTCGAATATACTTCAGTCATAACTGTGAATGTTTAAGGTTTGTAATTGATCACATTATTTTATATTGAGTGTTGTGGGAGTGCGATGGCTCAGTGGTAGACTGTTGGACTTCTATGCTGGAGGTCCTGAGTTCGATCCCCATCTGGGACGGCCTGCAATTGTGTCCTTGGGCAAGGCACTTTATCCCAGTTGCCTACATGGGGGCACGATGTCACCGTGTACTAAGGCGTTCAGCACGTTGATGGTGCACATGTCTTCAACAGTCATAACCCTGCTTGATCGGTAGTTGAACAGAGTTTGAATGTTGTGGAGTTGACTGTTGCTCGTCAATGCTCAGTGGTTCTATCCAGGTACTCCGGCTTCCTCCACCCGTAAAACTGTCATGGTCACAATTACCCATTGTGCATAAGTATGTGACCTTAAACACCAATAAATAAATAAATAAATGTTGAGTATTGTTCTGAGTAGACACATAACTGACTTGTAGTGGTGACATTGTTTGTAGCAATGTACAACAATTGAAGCTGCATTGCTACAAACACTATTACCACTACAACTGTTCATTTCAGCTTATTGTGCATTATGACCAGTTAAGATTTAAATTTAACTTTGAAAAGTTATTCAGCTGTTCAGCTTCAATAAATGATTTGTTCCACAACATGACAGCTTTATTTTGTATTGAGTATTGCTCTGTTCAATCGCCGTTACCGGATACATCATCAAAAGCATCGGTGAATAAAAGAATACCCCTGATTATTATAGAAACAGAAGTAGAGCCGACTTTAATTTACAAGTGGGTCAGATCCATTTGGCACTGAATTATCGTTTCATTTTAGTCATTCTGTATTTTATTTAAAACAAATGGTTTCCCGACCAAATGGAGTCGATTTGGTTTGAAACAATGTGATAAAAGTGAGGTATCAGCCAGGTTCTTTTGAAAAAGGTTTATCGCTGCAGTTTCGAAGCTACAAAGTCAACAATTCGAATAGTTTCAGTTAATATCTTGTATATTGGTTTATATCTCAATTTATAGTATGGAAAGTGGTGAGGCAAAAAATGCACTCTACATAACTGTGTATCTTTTAATAATCAGGGTTATTATTTTGAAAAAAAAACTTTGGTGACATATCCATTATCTGTGATTTGATTTCGAAGTTCGATTCAAAATTCGATTTGAAATTCAATTTGTTTTCACTAATTCGCTTCAATATTCGATTCGATCAAAATTGGCAATTCAAATTCACTATTGCCTTGTCACAATTTATGGGGAGAGTGCCTAATGGCACTCCCATAAATTGCAACAAGGCAAGTCCTTACAGTCTAAATAATTTTACTTCCAAAACATAATACAAAACACATCGACAGTACAAGAAGCCTTTAACCCTCTGCACTCTGAAGTCAAAATACCAATGTGTTCAGCAGCAAATTTTTGCCACAATGCAACTGAGAATTTAAAAAATTATATCTTGTTTGACAGAGCTCATTGAGCTCTGTTAAACAAGATATAATTTGTTAAATTTTTCATGCCGCATGGGCAAAATGAAGTTGGTGATGAAAAATTTGAAATACCACCAGTGTGCTAGGGGTTAATGTATGGTACCCACACTTCAGAGTAAAGCCCAAATTTAGGCTTCCAGCACTCAACCATTTAATTGTGACCTTTTCATGCATGGGGATTTTGGGCAGTGGAAAGTTTGGTCGAGCTGGGAGGTTTCAATTTTTCAGATTCAATTTCAGTTCGGTTTCAGGTAAAAACCTTGGTTTCGGTTCAGTTTTTCTGATTGTTAAAAATGTATAGTAACTAACATTTCAGGCTCCTTAACTTGGCAAAAAAATCCACAATAATTTGTCTGACACCAATCACCACAAAAAAACCCTGTCTGTAAGTCACTGCATTGGGTTCAGCCTAACTTCCCTTTGATCATTCTTTAGGGTTCTAGGGGATCAGTTGCAAAGCATATATATTGAGTCAGAAAAACACAAAGATTATCAGGGTAACAAATTAAAAATAAAGTTCATCTAACATATGTTCTGTTCTCATATTTTCTCCATTATTGACATGTCCAGTGGAAAATTTGCTGGATAGAATAAGTGACCAGAAATCTATTGGGATCACTAGTCCACTGATCAGATTAAGCATAAACTCATTAAAACCATTCAGCCATTTCTTGCTGGGGCTCGCATTTTTTATACCTCAAGTGGGGGTATATAGGAATCACCTTGCCTGTCCATTGGTCCATCTGTCCATCCATCCACATCCATCCTGAACTTCAGTCATGAATAATTTGTAGAGTACTTGGTTGGCTGGATATTTGGTATGCAAGTGTATCCTATTGCTCTATACCCATAGTGAAATGCAGGTGTCGTTTATTTTCTTTTTCTTTTCCGAGTATCAAAATGAAGCACCTGTACAATGTGCTAACATATTTTTAAAAATCAACTTAATAGCAATCTTTATTTTGGGTTGGCCTGCACATTGCGGGGTTATTTCATTAGCTGTGCTTACAAACAGGTCTAGTTTTGTTGTTTTTTACAGATATTGGGGGGGGGGTATCATGATCTGCATATCTTTCCTCCACCTGAAATTTCCGAATCATGAACATTTGCAGGGCTCAAATCATTATTTGGGAGAGAATTTCATCCATATTCACCATTTTCAAGACTCATTGCTCACAAGATGGTTAATCTGTACAAAGAAGTGAGTTTCAGGTAAAACTGATCCATCAGATGAGGTTGGAAAAGTCCTCAAATAGCCTTTAGTAAAGCACCGAACAATATGCTTTCTCAATTGATGAGTATTAAATTTTATCTTACAAATGTCACTGTGTAACATATAAGAAATATGTGTAACTGCAAAAACACCACAGCCACTTGTGTTTTGCAGTCGATTCGTTTCGAAATCTATAACTTTGATGGTTTTCCTTGGATACATCATAGCTTTAAAAGCTTAAAAAAGTTTTTAGGAATGCTGTGGTACAGACTGTCATACACTTTTGGGTCTGGGTCTGTGCTTTGTTTATGTTTTCCATGGCATTGCCTGTTAGAATGTATCACAGTGTAGCTATTCATTAAGTTATTTCTTCAACATGTGGTACATCAGTTGATTGTGAAATTTCACCATTTGTAAGCCTATTTTCACTTGCAACCTTGGATGCCTCCCATACAACAAATAAAATGGTGAGTATCCTGAAATAAAGATCAGTCCTATTAATGAAACTATAATGAAGCACATATCCAGTCAGAGTCACATAAACTCAAAGATTAAAAAATTTTGAACCGAAAGCTTTCTAGTTATGTGACAGACATCGTAGATTTTATTTGGGTGTCTGTTTGTTCAAATTAATATGTGGTTTGATTCAACATGGATATTCTTCTTTGTTCAGAGAATGCATGTAGAAGTCTCCTATGAATTACGAGGGGAAAAACTCACTGTGAACAAAGTATTACAGTTAGTGACTCACATATATGCATTGATTGATGTATGGCAGGTACTGAAAAAAGGCATTAACTGGTCGAGTGCCAGAAGCCCATATTTGGGCTTCATTTTGAACAGCAGGCACCGCAAAGTAAAGGATTCAAATTCTGTGGATGTTCTTCGTATTATCTTCAAAATAAAATTATTCTATCTATTAAGATTTTCCCTGTTACAATTAATAGGAGGGTGCTGTATAGGCCCTCTCCCATAAATTATAACGGGTCAAAGGCACATGACCAAATTTTGATAACCAAAAATAATTTTACCAGTTAAAATAGTATCATTATAAATTTATACCATGTGCACCTATGTTAGTACCCATGAAAAGTCTCATGTTAAATTTTAGCTTTTAACTACCGGTGTAAAGCTTCTACTGCGTTTAAAATAATTTACACCTATAGTAGGAAGTTCATCCAACTTGACCTGGCCTGAAAATAAGCAGTCTGACATTTGCAGAATGAGGTCCCCAGAGGGTGAATTTGATGATGCTATCCCATACAGTTGGCTAATTCATCCTCTGGGTACCTTTTTCTGTTTAGTTTTGAGATTGTGATTCAGATTGAGGTTCTCAGAGGATAAATTTATTTATGCTACCCTGCTGTGAATTAACCCTCTGGAGACCTCATTTTGCAGATGACAGTCTGCTTATTTTCTGGCTTGAACTAAACCTTTGATGTTACGTAATTTACCAACCTCAATACATTTACACTTCACGATATTTCATTCAAACATATGACATTTTCCAGCAGAAATAAAGCTCTGCCTGGCCAGTGGGTGGTAAATAACAAATGATAAAATGTTATTAGAATCAACTCAGTATGGTTTCTTTAAGAATCCACAATAACATTAAGTAAAATTGTACTTTAATGTCTAATTTTAGTGTGCCCATGAAGTGTAAATATTGAGCAATTGATCATGAAAAGTATAAGGCATTTCGACAAAAAGAATATTCATGCAGATAAATTGTAATGCAGGAGTACTTGAGAAGGTGAGATAATAGCATGACCCAATAAGGTTCGCCAGAATATTGAAATCTTGTGTAGGTGAACAGCTCTGTACAATAGTAGATAAGAAGTCTGTAATGGGGGATTACCAGTGCTAATACCAGAACATAAGTCTCTTTCACATTTAACAGCTATTGACCACCTAAGAGAGATCTGCATTGATCGGTGATAATATTTTTACTGACGCTGAGAGTAAAAGGTATCTAGATCTTCTCATCTCTTGGTGTGAGGTGAGTAAATACTTAATTGTTACTTTAATTGGCATCCATATTCTATTGAGGACCAAGAGAGTAGAGATAATTGATTCACTCCTTCCCCCGCATAAACTTGGCTTGTTTTTAACAGTTTCAGCAGAATGATGATATTAATGCTGTATTCATCCCAATACAAAACTGATCCTCTCATCTTGGATTGATTAGGTGGTGGTATAACCTCTGTCCTAAAAGTCATTTCTTGTTAACCCTTTACCTAACGAATCGCCCGCATCCCCCCGCTGAATATGCATATTGAGCATTTGAACAAATTAAATTTTTCAAAATATTTCAACAAAACCATATCATGTGACCCCTCATTGGAACGAGCTCAATGAGCTCGTTCCAATGAGGGGGCAATGATATGGTTTTGTTGAAATTTTTTGAAAAATTTAAAAAATTGATATTTAAAATAATAAATTTTGATATGGTCTGCGTTGGGTAAAGGGTTAACAGTGGTAATAGTTTTTGCCAAACAACCACATGATTACTGGTGTTCACAAAGACTATGGAAACTTCTGAGAATTAAGTTCTGGAAAAATACAATTCCTGTTTCCTGGATATGGGAAGTCATTGAAAATTTTGGAGGTCTTAACTGGTTGAGGGCACTCTCCGAGAATTTGTAATAAAACAACTTTATGTAAACAAAATATTATTTGCATTTGACTGAATATGTAACTTGAGCAAGGAAAATATTGGCTTTTGCTTTTGGACTCTCAAGTTCCTGAAAGCTCTAATAGTGGCTTCTAGCCCTCAACCAGTTAAATTTCATGGGACATCTGGAAAAGCTATAGAAATTTGGGATTTATGTTGGAGGTCTTTCCACTGATTCATATACCACTGAATTGTTGGATCCTCAGCATAAAATGTCACAACTTAATCTGTCCCTGACTCAAGAAGACTGTCATCTGTAAAATGAGGTCCCTGGAGGGTGAATTTAGTGATGCTACCTTGCATTGTGAACCTCAATCTGCATCAGGGTCTCAATACTAAACAGAAAGAGGAACCCAGTTGATAAATTGGCCCACTTTATGGGATAGCATCATCGAATTCACCCTCTGTGGATCTCATTCTGTAAATGTCAGACTGCTTATTTTCAGGCCTGCTCAAGATGACATCAAGTCAACCCATGCATGCAACCCCTTCCATCTGTGAGCGCTTAGGCTCAGTGGTTATGGAATTGGACTTCAAACCAAAAGCTACATGATTCATTCCCCACCAGGGGTAACTGCATTGTGTCCCTGGGCAAGACACTTCGAGGCTTGGCAATTTCAGGAGAGCGATTTTTTAGCTCTCCTTACTGCCCTCCTGAAAGAATTAAGGAAAGCGAAAAATTGCCCTCCTAAATATTTTGGTCTGGGATGATTGAGATTACATGTATTATACTCACATTAAATTTTTGTTGTAAAGCAAAAATGTAATTTAACTTCGAAGTCACATAACATCACGTAATTTCATTTTGAAAGTGGTTTAGTGGTAAAAGGTAATGGCTGCAACCATACCCAAACACAGTTGCAATCATTTGAAGCAAAATGGGTCACAGCAATATTTTTTTTTCTGTCAGTTTCAAGTTCAACAACTGACATCACAGTTTGAGGGGTAATTATTCAAGGAATATTGACACTATAATATACTACCATTACTACTATCCTGTCACTTGAAGCACTTGCACCAGGATGTGACTGTAGATTCAAGCAGACCTGTTGTCCAAGAAACTCATACGCCTACCACTACCACCTTCAACCCCCCTTGAGGGGTTGAAGGTGGTAGTGGTAGGCGTATGACTTTGAGGGGTTGAAGGTGGTAGTGGTAGGCGTATGACTTTCTTGGACAACAGGTCTGGGTACACACACAGGTCTTGTCAAGTGTGTGTTCAGTTGTTGAGTGAGACATCTAGATGTCTAAGAGATTTCGCTTTACCTTAGTAAAGTTAATAAAATCACTGATGTAGTCTGTTGGTTTCAGTTTCAATGAGTTCGTTCAACTGGATACTTAAAATGCTGTGTAAAGCTAATTGCTCTCCTAAGCTGATTGAGGAGAGCGATTTTTTGCCCTCCTGCATTTTTCAGAATGCCAGGCCTGCACTTCATCCTGTTTGTTGATGTGGTGGCATGGTGGTGCTGTGTACTAAAGTGTTCTGTATGTCGATGGTGCACTTGTCTTCAACCAATGCTAAACCTTCAAGTTTGTTCAAATCAGGTTTGTAAGTTAATATTTGGGCTCTCTATTGAATGAGCCCAAAGTTTAACCTAATCCAATATCAGGAGATTTCTTTAAAAATCTTCTTCAGATTCACCAGTCAGAATTCTTTCATATTTATTGTATAACATCTCAATGGGAATCAGATTCAAGTTTGTTCAATTTGAATCCTTGGCTTAATATTTGGGCTCTCTTTGGAGGAGGGGGCAGGTTAGGTTCAAGTTTGTTCAAATCAATACCTTAATGTTTTTCCATATAAATTGCCTTTCAAACTGCAGTGACATACCAACCCTTCGAAATTTGGCAGTGCTTGTCTACAGCTGATAGAATTGGAAGCAGTCAGGAAGACCTATGATAATAATCATCTGACACTGACAACAGAGTTATAATTTCATGAATTCATTGCTCTATAGGTTGATGAACCATGACTAACTGAATGTGACCCCAAATACTTCTTTGAACCACTTTGTCAGGTGACTGAATTTGCAGTCATCATAATTCAAACCATCTTCGTTAGAAACTTATAATCAGCGATTGAAAGGTGTATAAAAAATGAACACTGTCAAAAAAATTGTTTTTGTTGTGCATTGTTTACTCATAGGAACAAGTGTCGTGCAATGTGGCAGAAGCTGGGACACTTTTCTTTTTGTGTCCTTTGAGCATTCCAACAATTCAGTTGAAAAGAGATCAGTGGTTCTGTCCATTGTCCTCAAAATCCAACCATGGGATAGAAGTTTTCCAGGTTTTCCCAGATTCGTAAATTTTTGTACCCATTTTCTGATAATCTTGACAGTTATCAGGATTGATTCCATCTAATTGAATATAGCCAGTAACACATGTTTTGCTTTTTTCCCTTACACCTTTTTGTAATAAGTTTTCTTTTTGGTTGAATTTGCTAGATTGTCCAGTCGATCATCTTTGTCTCTCTCCCTCTTCTGTCTGCTTTATTATGCCCCCGACTTGAAAAGTCAAAGGGGTATCTAGTGGAGATGTCTGTCCATCAATTCACCTGTCCATCCGTCCATACTAACATTTTCCCTTCTATCTCAACCACTGCTACTTCGATTTGAATGGTATTTGGTGTTGTGATAGAGCATCATGGGGGAACGATTCCTGTGTAGTGTGAGTTTCTTCCATACATTTTTAGCACAACTTTCACATAGTCAAATTTTAGGTTATGCCATGGCCCGTCGTCCATCTGGATGTCTGTCCGGCATCAACAATTCAATACGACTCGGTCTAGAGGCCGTATTTATGAACTGATCTTCACGAAATTTCTTGGGTACCTTTGTTATCACCTTGGGACAAGAACGAGTCTTTTTGGATGTGGTCCAAAATTCAAGATGACTGCCGGTGACCATTTTGTACCAAAATTAGGTACAATCAGTTTTTTGTACAGAACTTCTATATGGCTTGGGCTAGAGGCCATATTTAAGAACCGATCTTTACAAAAACTTCTTGGGTACCTTTCTTATCGCCGTGGGGCAAGAACAAGTGTTTTTGGGTGCAGTCCAAAATTCAAGCTGGCCACCGGCAGCTATTTTGTACCGAAATTAGTGCATTCAGTTTTTTGTACAGAACTTCTGTATGAAAGTTCTGATTTGAATAAATTTTTGTAGGAATGTTTAGTAACATGGAATACATTACATATAATACGTGTATTTTTCTCGTGCAGAAATTATGCAAATTAGATGAACTTTGATATATTCAGCTCTACTTATACACAGTAAGTACACATGTCAATACGGCTCGGGCTAGAGGCTCTATTTATGAACCGATCTTCACGAAACTTCTTGGGTAACTTTGTTATCACCTTGGGACGAGAACAAGTGTTTTTGGGTGCGGTCTGAAATTCAAGATGGTTGCCGGCAGCCATTTTATACCAAAATTAGGTGCAATCAGTTTTTTATACAGAACTTGTAGGACTATATTTGTTATCATGGGACAGTAACGAGTGCTTTTGGGCTCGGCTGTGTTAATATTTGGTGTTGTTTGGGGAGGGAAAGCATTATTAGCACAACCCAGTTTTCTGTTTCCAATGAGAAAAATAAACCTCCTCACATGTGGGAACCCTATGAGCTAAAGATAAAAAAAATTCAAATACCTATATTTTAAGAAGGACTGGACAAATATTTATTAATTAGTAGGAATCAACCGTAGAAGGGTTTGAATCACACAGGCCAAAACAATTGCTAACATTTGGCTTATGGTGCACCATACAATGATCCCCATTGTAACATTAACCCCATGGAGATTTATTTTCCAGTTTAGCATCTAACTGTCACCCACCTTTACAATACTTTACCAGTACATTTGTTACAGGCTCTGGTCAGTATTTATGTAAAGACCTTTACAATACTTTACATGTACCTCTGTTATCAGGTCATTACCTAGATGTGTGTCATTGCTGTGTCACATACTATACATGTACAGGTCTTACTCAAGTTGAGCTACAGTGTCATTGACACTTTCATTTCCACAGTTATGGCACCTTTTTACTTTTTCGACTCAGAAAAGTTTTGGCGGGTCAAGTATAAGGTCAAGTTTAACCAATCTTGTATACCTGTGCTGCCCACTTTAGAGAAGTTCCATACATGCATAGTTACAGATCCTATTTTACCAGTGAAGTGTTTTACTCCATCATCTGTGAATGGCAGATTTCTGCTCCTCGGGCCCTAAGCTACTCTGTTGCAGTAGAAATTAAAGTGGGGATGTTTGGGAGCTCAAGTACCACATCATCCTCTCCACAATGAAGTTCAGTGGTGTGTACATAGAGCTTTGGAAAATGTACTTGAATGGAAAAAAGATTATGCTGGAATGAATTTTTCACAATTCCCTGGATCAGAGCTGTATATGGTTTTGATCTGCGACAATTTTAACCAGGTTATCTCTCTTGAACTTTGATTTAATATGGGTTTCTACATGAAATTCTTGTGTGCGCAACTCCTCCTACATTTATCAGTCAATTTCCTTATCGCCTTCGCCTACATGATCAGAAGTGCATTCCTCTAAAAACCCAAAGCGGGGGTATTAATCACCTTCAGTGATAGTTCTAGTTGTTCAGGTTCGGTTTCATTTACTGGTAGAGTGCTAAATTATTTTTGATTGTCAGACTTTGCTCACGAGTCTTTGCCTTGGTACAATTTATGAGAGAGTGCCTCTTGGCACTCTCCCATAAATTGTAATAAGGCAGAGCTTGTGGACAAAATAACTTTACATAACAGAAAATAGGAAGCACCTCCACACAATATGGAGACTTTAATCTATGGAGCCTGCACTTGAGAATAAAGCTCAAATATGGGCTTCCAGCCCTCTACCATTTAAAAAAACATGTTTCTTCCATTTTATTTTCTTCTTAACTCTTAACCTGCTGAGTATTTTCTGGATATTTTTCATCAAATCTAGTCATGGCTGCTTTAAAGCAGCCATGACTCGATTGGATGAAAAATTAATATAAATGTAACACAAGAAATCATTGGTGAAAAAATCCATTCAATTTACATGGAGCAAATATGATTAAATGTGCCCATCATATACTTATTTCAGTAACAAGAGAAACCCTGTGCAGGGCAGGAATATCCGCCAGCAGCATGCAAAGAGTTAAGTGAGAGAAACCAGTCACAAAACTGCTTATGTGCAGTCCCTTTGCATTGTTGTTGTGTCTTTTCTAGTGAAGTTTTGCAAATGGACAAGAGATAGTATTAATTTTGTGCCTATCCAAACATAACACCCGAGAGACATGATGGTAAAAAAAAAACTGGATCATTTAAAAAACAGCTCCTTTCCGGTTTCATTTTTCTCCCAAAGACAAAACTAACTGATAACATGGATACACCACACAACTCTCTCTACTCGCAGCCTAATGTGTAGACATAAATGATAATATTCTGATTAATTATATCAAGTCCCAAATTGGAACCCTGGGAAGTGAACTTTGCTTGTTTACTGTGGTAAACAAACTTATAATGTTTTACTGGTAAAATAGGACCCAGTCACCAATGCCTGGGGTGGACATCCACAAAAATGGACAACATAGTATAAAACATTGACTAAACTTGACTTTATCTCCATGTTGTGGTCATGATTAGCCATTGTGCAGAAATTTCGAACAGTAATTTGAACAGCAATATGTGTGCTATATAAATTCTATTTATTATTATTATTAATTTATATTAAATTAAAGTTCAGTGGGAGGTAAGCTGGTTGAAATCATCACAGACTGTGAATTGGAGAATATATGCTTCACTTATTAGTGATCATGTTTTGTGAAGTTTCATCGAAAATTGGTTCATAAATGTAGAAGGAGTTGCACATACAAGAATCACATTTAGAAATCCATAATAAATAAAAGTTAAAGGTGACATAATGTGGTTAAAATCATCATAAATTGTAAATTATGGAACATTCGCATGTTCAGTTGTTTGCAACAGGCTTCAGCTATTGAGCTAATGATTGGAAATATCAGTTGATCTGTTCAAGATGAATAATGGTGCCAACTGCATTGGTATTGCAGTTAGCATCTCGATGCTTTCAAGGGGCAATATGTTCTTTGCTAATATGTCATAGTACTGAAATGGAAATGTCTGGTTTAAAATTAGGACATTTTCCCAGTGGATATTATGAAGCAGTCATTTCCAAATCAAACAAGCTATATTTTCGTTTTTGGAATTCACTTTCATTACGTGTACTGTACCCATATGAGACTGGTCAATTAATACCCCAGTTATTGATGCTAAATTTAGATTAGTGCTGTCTATATATAGAGGAACTATTTATGAGTGGGCGTGTACAATTAATTACTTATCTTCATTGACAACAGAGTAACAATAACAAGAACATTGGCTTTGATATATTTTATTTCATTCAAGTGTTTCAACTTTTAACAAGCGATAAACTTTTGAAACATAATACACTGCACATAGATATTAACATAAATAAGTTTGTTTTTTGTACATTGATATTTACATAAATGAGTTGTGTTTTTTTAATCTTTTAACTTCATTTGGTTTCTTATAACTAACATTACAGTACGTTCAACGTGGATTGAAACAAAAACGCTGCCGTGGTGTGTTCTCCACCGTGGAGTTCCAGTGGACCGCAGTGTTTGATCAGTGGAAGACAGTTTTCAAAACACTGTGATCCACCATGGTCACAAGCGTTAATGATTAGTTTAATTGCTCTTGCATGTCAGTTTCTCTGCTGATTAATAAATACTGTCTTGTGACGTCAACTGGCAAGACAACTGCATTTGTTTCTGGTAGTAGATAATTTATTTTAAATTAAAATTGGAATTTGGAGGAGGTAGACGGCGACTATTGCTGTGGTTTGAAATTGTAAATTGGGAATAGAACAGTCAGTTCCATTTGGTCAAGTACAAAGTCCTTGTCACTTTCGAAACTAAACTGTTGTGTTTGTGCGATCGATTTGATCGAGGAAATAAATAAACCAGACTTGAGAAAAACAACTAATATTCATGAAGTTCCCAATTTCACATTTTGTTTACAGCTGTAGGCCAACACATGATGAACCGTGTTTTTCTTGGGCGGGAAGTGGGGGCGAAAAAGCCTCCTGCGGCACGAAAGCGCCTACGATGCACAGCTAATGATCAAAGTGATACCAGTTTATGACATTGAGTCAACTCGACCTGCCCATCCTCTTTCCTGGCTTACTCTTGTCGGGCTACGCAATTAAAGATTCTTATCAAAAGGATATTGTAAAAAGAAAATATAGTGTTTTTGAATGGATACCAAAAAGTATTTCGCTCGAGACTGAAACTAATGATTATTTCACAGAGGAGGAGGGGGGGGGGGGGGGGTGGCGGGGGGTGGACGGGAGATATTTGCATACCAAAACAAATATCCTTCATCCAATTCTGAAGGGGTTTGTACATACTTTTATACTCTTTGCATTTGCAGATTTTTCAACGTTCCTCTACATTGTTATTTGTATTATCAATTGAAATAGCCAAGCCTGTGTGTTTGTAAAAATATGTGAGTGAAAATAAGGGAGATACCGAATTAACATATCTGTGAATGTGCCATTCTAAGAGAGAGTACACTTCAGCAGGAAAGAGATAAAGAGAGACAGATATACGTGATTGGTGGGGGGAGAGAAAGTAACAAAAAGTGAAAGAAAATTAGTACACGAAAGTATACGCAAGTGCATGAGGTGTATGTCTGCATATTACTCTGTGTGTGTGTATGTGGGGGGGTGGGGGGGGAGGGGTCAGATAAAAGTTTGTGGAAATAAAGCTCATTGGTTCATATTTGGGCTCTCTACAGGAGCCCGAAGTTTTAACATAGGGTAATATGGGGAATATTCTTTAAAAATCTTCTTCTTCAGAACCACCAGTCAGAATCTTTTAATGTTTGGTATACATCATTGTTATGAGGGTCAGATTCAAGATTGTTCAAACCAAGTCCCTAGGTTAATATTTGGGCTTCTTATGGAAGCCCAAATTTTATCTTTGTTCAATATGGAGGGTAATTTAAAAAACCCTTCTTCTTCAGATCCACCAGTCAGAATGCTTTGATATTTGGTATGCAACATCTCTAAGGGGGTCCGATTCAAGTTCGTTCAAATCAGATCCCTAGGTATATATTTGGGCTCACTATGGTAGCCCAAATTTTTACTTAGTGCAATATGAGGAACTTTCTTTAAAAATCTTCTTCTTCAGATCCACCAGTCGGAATGCTTTTATATTTGGTATACAACATCTCTAGGGGGGGGGGGGGGGGGGGGGGGGGGCTCAGATTCCAGGTTGTTCAATTCGAGTGCCTAGGTTAATATTTGGGCTCCATATGAGAACATGAAATTTAACTTTGGATCTGAAGAAGAAGATTTTTGAAGAAATTCCTTCATATTGTACTCTCTTCAGAATGCTTTCACATTTGGTATACAACATCTCTAGGGGGGTCAGATTCAAGTTTGTTCAAATCGGATCCATAGGTTAATATTTGGGCTCACTACGGTAGCCCAAATTTGAACTTAGTGCAATTTGAAGAAATTTCTTCACAATTTCCCTTCTTCAGATCCAACAGTCAGAATGCTTTCATATTCGGTACACAACATCTCTTGGGAAGTCAGATTCAACTGTGTTCAAATCAAGAGCCTGGGTTAATATTTGGGCGCTCTATGGGAGCCGGAATTGGCCATTTTGCTGAAGAATTAAAAATTTTGTATTCAGTACCCTCTAGAGGTGTATAACTAAGATTAATCCACATAGGTTGTATCAAGGGGCTTCATAGGGGAGCTCTACATTTTACTTTATGATCAACTGAAGAAAAGGCATGATGCCCAGATTATTTTTGTCACTCCTGAGGGACTCAGGGATTGACAGTGTAGCCTATGGAGATGGCTTGCTTAATGTAGACTTATTCTTGGACTCTGTTTAAATTGTGTTCTGTTCAAGATGAGTGCTTCAGGCCCCGTGGGGCCTTCTTGTTTATGAATTACTGTAAAAAAAGACCTTCCTCTGATGAAAATGTGTCTCATAAGCCTCCATAGGCTGGATTTCATATAAACATTTTGTAAATACTCTATGTATATTGTGTATTGAAATGTGCCACTTAAATAAAATATTCTACTACTACTACTACATTAATTAAAGTAGTCGAGATTGAAGTGATTAATTAAATATAGTAGATTAAGCTACCACTTGCACAAGGTGTGAAATAACATTTGAGTGGCGCGACAAAGCACAGAGCTGTCCTTCAAACCAGCATCTGTTTTAACACCTCTGCACATGACAAGCTTGAGAAAAAATAAGAAACAAATCAACATTTTCAGTTACTTTTTATTAATTCAGCAATCATAATTATAACCATATGTAAATAAAATCAATAGAAAATAATATTTTTTTTATTTTTCAATAATGACATGCCAATCGACAAGCCAGACCACCACACATCATAACCCTTGCTCAAACATGCCCCAAAATTTCGTATTATAATTTTTTGATTTTGTCCCCCCACACGTGTCCTTGGGCAAGTAACCCCGATTGGCAACATGGGGGCACGATGACGCTGCATACTAAGGCGTACTCCACGTCGATGGTACGCAAGTCTTCAACCAATCTAACCCTGCCTGTGCTGCAGTGCGGAGTTATGATGTTGGGGAGCTTGCAGCTGCTCGTCGTTGCTCGTGGTTCTCTCCGTGTACTCCGGCTTCCTCCACCCAAAAAACTGTCTTGGTCATGATTAGCCATTTTGCATAAGTATATGCCCTTAAACACCAATAAATAAATAAATAAATAAATAAAATCGTAAATCGGATTCCCTTCCCCCCCAACCCACAATTTATTTAATATTCAGTACCGGTAACATGATTCTTCTCCGTCAATAGCTACAGTTAGGTAAAAGACCGTCGGGAAATGATGCTGGTCAAGTTATAATATTTTCAACTCACATCCATGATTTCAGTACGGTATTATATTTATTTTTTCGTAATTCCTCGAGTTCTGAATCGATTTTGATGAACAACATTCAGAATCGCAATAGCTTTTAATAACTTTTTCAAATATTGAACTATCTTTTTAATATTTCAAGTAAAAGTAATTTTTCACTGACTGTGAAAAAATTTGATCTAATTAAGAGCCGGTGACTGAGAAATCAAAAGATAAACCCACGTCAGCCGAACATCCCATCAGACAGTTTGACATATTCATGCGAGATTAAAAACATGATTCAAACTCCTTATTTTGATCGTTTTTTCTGCCATATTAATGCTTTTTATTATCAAAAACACGTATGGAGCATACATATTCAATTTATACTTAAGTGCAATACCTAACAATCACTAAACAACAATGAACTGAAACTATTTTTGGTGGAAGAATAAACCTGATTACCGCACTTGCAAAAAACACAAGTTAATTATAGACAAATTGAAGTCACATGGTGGGGTTTTGAGACCCCACCTCGTAGTGTAATTAGTGGGGTCTCAATTTCTGTGTTCATATGGGCAGCGTACACGACATGTTAAAAGTATTTCCACAATCCAGTATAAGTATTTTCATCGTTTCCTTGAATCCTGCACCATTTGTAGCAACATGTAACCATCTAACCCTGTGCATTTTTACAGCCTTAGTGAGTGTAGATTTTCATGTAGTGTCATTACATGTATGCTCCATTTAAATCCCCCCTTCGTCTTACCCGTTGAACACATTGTCTTCACGGGTCCACAACCCCCTTTGCGAGGCTAATTAAAGACGACGGGAAAATCCAGACATCAAAGACGGTTCGTTTCTCGATGAAACCGAATTACTGATATCCAGTCGCATATGAAAAACATTCTGTGTTTATGCAATTATCACATCGATTCGTTTTCAAACATGATAAAAATGAATGTAGACTAATTCATTATTTGTCTCCCAATAGGAATCAACTATTTATTTAAACACAAATACAGCATAAATGATAAACAACAAGTTTGTTGTGAATGCGAATTAATTTCAAGCACACTGATAACAAGAACGCCCTCATCTTAGCATTACGTTTACATTGCATACAAAACCGCACTTGTTAATACCCCGTCGTTTGTGTAGAAACGACCGGGTATGAAAAGCTGTTTTAGTGCGGTCATGTGAGAAGGATTACATAACCAATTAATGTTTGGCAGAAAAATCTTTCAGAGATTGTCCCTGATTAGCAATTATATTGTTCAGTCAGAATATTTCTAAACCCTACATTTAATAAAATATTCAGATACAAATGTAATATCTTTGATTTCCAGAACTCTGTACTGTGGTTTAATATGGGAATTGAAAACATCCATTCGTTAATTCGTGAGATTTTCGATTTGTTTTCATATTAAAATAAAATTTTTGCTGATATATGATTTGGATCCCCCTCCCCGTATAATTGAAGGTCGAATTTTCTCCGTCGAAATGATCTTGTCTTCATTCATTCTCGTAACACTTCATCTGTATTTTTTAAATGAAATTATGGAATAGAATGAGTATTTCGGTGAATAAAATGTGTTCTTGGTGTACGGTGTTTTTGAAACAACAATGTGACAGTCTTGGCGATACATCCTGGCGTTTCGCTGCGGCAATAGCTTTTTCGATATGGGATTATAGATTTTAAACAGTGCCGAGTGCCTGAACATTTCAAAGTTAAAACCTGGTGATTTAATTTTTATTGTAGCATGAGCATTTTACCGAAATAGTTTAGATGAACTAAAATGAGAATGTATTATTCATTAAAAAAATTAATCGTCCAATATGCGGGAAAAAGCATGAAAACCGCTAGCAAGCTTTCTGTTTTTACCCAACGCCAACAGCCAAATTCGGCCAGCACTATACACAAAAAACTCCATTCAAATTTTATTATGTTTTAAATTTTTGTTAAAAAAACATAGCTTATGACCTCTCATTGGAACGATCTCAATGATCGCGGTAAAGGAATGTCAACCAAGGTTTATGTTGTTTTGACCTGCGATGGAGCACTGAAAGGGAAAAAGATTCTCATTCCGATAAGGCAAGTGCTTCGAAGTGGTTTCCCTGTCGTGTCCTTCCATTACATCCTGGACTGTATTGACAGTAAAAAATGTTTACCAACAGAAAATTATCAGTTAAATTTACAGAAAAATGTTTCCATTTTAAAAGATACCACCCTTGAAAAAATATATTTTGGCAGGACACGCAACATGATCAGTGACATGAAAAAAAAATGAATAAGAAAAAAATAAAAACACCGGTCAAACTTATCTCCCCTGGTCGAAACAGTTCTTTGTACTTTGTTTTCAAAAAAACAGAAGTGAAATTCTAAAAACAAGGACCCCGATTAAATTTTAAAGAGACTCGTGAATTGTTTGTGTCACTTCACGAAAATTGGAAGCAGTTATCTCCTCGCCAAAAAGATAAATGTTGCCTGCAATGGAGAAACGAAAGTTTAGCCAGGAAAAGCTATTTTTTAAACAAGATAAAAAAAAAATACAAGTTGTGTGAGAGGGAGCGCGGTGGCTCAGTAGGTAGAGGTGCAGGCTGCAAGCCGAGAGGTCCTCGGTTCGAATCCACCTGCGGTAACCGCGTTGTATCCTTCGGCAAGACACTTCATCTCCATTGCCCACGTGGGGGCACGGTGGCGTTGTGTATTAAGGCATACTGCATGTCGATGGTGCACTTGTCTTCAACCAATGCTAACCCTGCTTGTGTGGAGTTAGTATATTCAGGAGCTGACAATTGCTCAGTGGTTCTCTCTGGGTACTCCGTTTTCCTCCACCAATAAATAAATAAGTTGCGTGAGTATAACCAAATCACGTCTCCCAACCACAAAAAAATTGTTAAAAAACCCGCCCAGTTTTTAAACAAACACATGTTCAATGGATCACTACCTCGCTCAAGAGGTGTGCTATCTGAAATATTTGGAGAGGGGGGGTGGGGGGAGGGGGGGGGGGTCATTGCATTGGCACAGAATTTCTTAGACAATAATGTTCACAGTGATAATATTTAATAGTGCTTCTTTCCCCGTTTCAACGGGAAGTGAAGCAGTGCTTATTTCTTATCAACCTACCTCAATTGTTTACTACAGGCTTGCACTACAGTGGAAGAACCTAACTCGGATAAAATACTCTCTATTTTAATCTTTCCCAAGATTTGGGAAAGAAAAGTGGTGTAAAAACACCACGAAAAAATAAGCCCAAACTGGGTCAAGCGCCATCGGCGCACACCCAGTATGGGATGCCCTTCCATAGTACAAATCCATGACTACCGTAAAACAGTGCGCAATGCGTCAATTCATCATTCTTTTGATTATCCGCACACGTTGTGGATGTGTGCCATCTTTGCTCAGAAACAGTGGTATTTTAGCTCGTAAATAATGGTTTTCCTGTGACTGGAATCATGGATCGAATGTTTTGTTTTCGACATCACGCGATTCGACAATGAATTTTTCGGTTGATGAATTAATTGTTTTTGGAGTTAGGTGTCAATCAGGGACTGTCTGGACAGGATTTCTTCACTCTATTGAGGGCTGAATTTCTGTTTTTTCGGTCCCTGTCGACCGTCTGGGTTCTGTCATGTACCCACCGTTTTTTTTTCTGCCACCTTCTCTCGTAGTTGAGGGTGTTCTTCTACTTTCTGTTTCTGTTGAGTTCAACTTTTTTCTTCTACTGCTCTGACCTCTGTTATTTCCAGTTCGGTTCCTTTAGGGCAATTCCTTTTGCCCTCGCCTTGGTGCATTCTCGTGGCTGTTTCTTCCGCACCCGCGGGTGGTGTGGAACGCTGTAGTTTTTGGGAGCCTCCTGACTCAACCATGTCTGGTGTGAGTTTACCCCCTCCATGGGGGATGTGCAGCTCCTCCCACCCCCGCAGGGGGGGCACTATCATTTTGCCCCCCCCCCCCCTCCCGACCATGTCTGGTGTGAGTTTGACCCCCTCTGTGGGGGATGTGCAGCTCCTCCCGGGAATGCTGTCTTTTTGGGGCTTCCCGACTTGACCATGTCTGGTGAGAGTTATTCCCCTTCCATGGGGAATGTGCAGTTTTTTACCGTGGTGGATACTGCGGGAGCTGTTGGATTTCTGGTGAAGAGATCCCTGGTTCCAGGACGATGCGCCCTCTCCAGTCGACATCTGAGGCTGTCTAGGTTTGTGACACCTCCCTGGAGGCCGAGCTTGGTGGCTCTCTCCACTTTTCTGCCAGTTCCAACAGCTCCCGTCATATCTGCTGCTACTGCTGTTCCGTATACAACGTCATTGGGCACCGTTTTAGCCGGCCTCGGCTTATCCCTACAAGGGTCTGCAGGGATGTCTGTAGTGTGGTTGTGGGGTATCAGTCTCAGCGTTCCCCGACTTCAACTCGGCAAAGTTGGATGGGGCTGCCGACTGAACCCCCTACTGTGTCCTCTCAGCCGTTGAGCACAGTAGTTTATACCTGCAGTGGTCTGCTTTGGTGTCTGGTTGTGTAGACGTGGGGGTATCGACCTCAGCCTTCCCTGACTTCAACTTGGCGAAGTTGGAAGTGGCTGCCGGCCGGACCCTCTACTGTGGTCTCTGTGCCATCAAGCACCACAGTTGTCATTGGATTCGGATGTTCTTAGTGGGACACTATGAACTCCGTGGCATTTCCGTCCACTCATTCTGGCTACACAACCAGTTTTGGGGGACCAACGTCTTTTGTGCAGCCTGGATCTTCTGCCCTGCAGAGGTCCGCGGTGACTCTCATGAGTTCCCACTATGTTGATCCTCGGGGTGTGTCACACCCCTATACACTTCTGCCTTCAGGCATTTCGGCTGCCGCCCGTCGGCCCACGTCGGGTGTTTTGGAGGATCGTGACCCTTCGCTGGTTAAGAGGGTCAGAGGTGAAGCCACTTTGCCGGTTCGTTCCCCTGTTGAACCAGCCAGTACAGGCAGTGAGCTTAGGGAGGCCCTCTCCTTACTCAGGTTCTGTCAAAGAGCCTTCCCGTTGCTTTCAGCGAGGCAGCGAGTGGTTTCCAGGTGCCCCCTATGGCGCCGCCTCCCGGGATTGGAAACAGGCCGCTTTCTGATCCCCCTGGTGTTCCGACACCATGGGAGGCGTCGGCTGGTTTGCCCACGATGGGCTGTGTCTTCCGACTCAGGGGAAGAGTCAGACATGCTTGATGTCGAGAGCCAGCAGTCTTCGGACTTGGGGGCAGCTCTTGATTTCGTGTTTGGGCTCCTTCCAGATCTCAAACCATCTAACCAGTCAACAGTGTCAGCCAGGCCGCGATCATCGGTCGCGCACCAACAGCCTATGGAGCAACCCGCTTCTGGGCATCTTCGACCGTGCCAGTCGGTACTGTTGGGTGAAGCATTTTCAGCCTTGGACTCAAAGCTAAGTTCCAAGGCTATGAAGGCTCCGTTCTTCACCAGGGTTGACACCTTTTTGCCTCCGGCGCGTTATCATTCCTACGATTCCGCCAATCCGTCAGTCTACCAGACTTTGACGGTTTTGGATCAGGACTCCAATTCCCTCGGGCTTTCCAAGTCCAAGTCTGCCGTCATTCCGATGACAACTCTGGAGTCCATATTGGGCTTATCGAGAGAGATGCTTGGTATGCTTTCTCTCTCCGATCACATTGTCTCAGCTTTAGCTGCTTATCTGCCTCCAGATAAGTTTGACGAGGTACAGGCTCCTTTGCGTGTGCTGTCCAAGGCGCTCATGCATCTTACCCACACGCATGCCTGTAACACGGCTAATCTGGAATTAGTTCGAAGGGACGCTGTGCTGGACACAGGCCGATCCCTTCCTGAGGAGCAGTGCGCTACTCTTCGATCTGCTTCTTTGGCAGGTCCACAACTTTTCCATGGTTCTGTGTTGACGGTCCGGGATGACGTCCTACATCATTCCAAAGATCAGCTGCTGTTTATTCAGCTTGATCAGCCTTCTAGGGTAGGCAGGGGCTGTTCCAAGCCTAACAAGTACCCTCTGCTTCCTCTGCGAAGCAAAGGGGCTGATCCTTCTGCCACCGCTTCTACTTCTTACTCAAGGGGTAAGGGTAAGCGTCGGCAGTCTTGAGGGAAGTCCCAGGATTCTTCATTCAGTAGAGGAGGTGTTTTCTCCTCTCGCGAGCCTCGTCAGGGTTCGAAATGAAGGTCCTCACCTCGACTCGTCCCAGGTTGGAGGAAGGATAGCAGAGTTCGCAGACCGTTGGGCCACCATCACATCCGATCCTTGGGTGTTAGATGTTGTTCGGTCCGGGCTACGAATATCCTTCCGAAGGCACCCCACTCTGTCCAGGGTGCCTCTTCCAACCACAGTTCCTTCAGACATTTTATGTCGGGAACTTTTTGTTCACGGAGACAATCTCCTGACAAAGGGGGCGATTGAGGTCATCAAGAACATTAGGTCAGTGGGTTTCTATTCCCGCCTGTTCTTGGTGCCGAAGAAGGACGGCCGACTCCGACCGGTTATCAATCTGAGTTTCCTGAACCAGTCTATCATTGCTCCCAAGTTCAGCATGGAGACTTTCAGGTCGGTCCTCCGTTCAATTCACCAGGGAGATTTCGCTTCCAGCTTCGACCTGCGAGACGCTTACTTTCACGTTCATTCATTGGGCGTTACGGAAGTATCTCAGGTTCGCTATTCTGGGGCGAGTTTACCAGTTCAAGGCCATGCCTTTCGACCTCAACCTGGCTCCTTGGGCCTTCACCAGACTGATGTCGCATGTGATAGCTTTCCATCGCACACAGTCCAGGGTGACTACTTCGGCATATCTGAACGATATCCTCCAGGGGCATTCCAATGCTGCCTTACTGGAGTTGGATGTCGCCACTCTGTTTCACGTCGCTAGGTTTCAGAGTCAACGAGGAGAAGTCAGACCTGGTCCCTTCTCAGTCATTTGGTGGCGGTTCCCCAGGCCAAGGCTGTGATTCTCTCAGCTTTTGCTCTGACTCTGTCCCAGTCCACATCCGCGACAGCTCGGCGTATTCTCTGGCTAATCGGTCTCTGCTGTTCGGTGATGGATCTCATTCCTCTAGGTCGGCTGCATGTCAGACCTCTCCGACACTTTCTGCTCAGTCGTTGGAAGCCGAATATAGATTTTCTGGATCTGGTGCTTCAGTTTCCAGAATATCTTTATCCTCACCTTCTCCTCTGGGCAGATATCCAGTGGCTTTCGCAGGGTGTTCCGCTGGACTTACCCACGTCCGATCGCATTCTGACGGCAGATGCCAGCGATCTCGGATGAGGTGCGACGTTGGATCCTCTAGGTCTTTCCATTCACAGGATGTGGGACCAGGATCATGCAGCTCTACACATCAACCAGAAGGAGCTTCTTGCTCTTCTTCGGAGTTTCAGGCAGTGGATCCCTCACCTGTCGAATTGCCAGGTCCTTCTGTTGTCTGACCATTCGACGGTGGTTGCTTACATTCAGAACCAGGGCGGCACGCACTCTGTTCCAATGTACGAATTGGCTCGGGATCTTCTACTGCTTGCTCAGGATGTCCATGCCGGGGTGGCTTTTCGTCACATTCCCGGTCGTCTGAACGTCCTAGCCGACTCCCTGTCCCATCAGGGTAGGGTCATTTCTAGGGATGCTCCACATGGCGGGTTCCATCGATCTCTTGCGACTCGTTGGAACCATCTGGTGGACACTTTCGTGTCCCCGTGTCCAGATGCTCTGGCTTTCGCCGTGGATGTTCTGGCCCTCCTTTGGGATGGTCTTGTCGGCTAAGCCTTATTACCGATTCTGATTCCGCCTCAGGTTCTCGCCCAGATATGAACCTGCAGTCGTCGAATCCTTTCGATCACACCCGTCGCCTTGGTGGGTGTGGATCAATCTGCTCTGCTCTCTGTTAGTGGCGGTTCCAGCATGTCTCCCTCAACCTCGCGACTTTCTTTGCCAAAGTCGCCTGAGGAGGTTTCACGTTGACCCGACTTCATTGTGCCTTCGCACATGTCTTTTATCGGGTCCTGTCTCCTCCATAGTGGTTTTTCGAGACACGCAGTGGAGTTGCTTTTCTTCTTCAATGAGGCACTCACTCCACTGGTGTAGCCTCTGTGGCTAAGTGGAAGGTTCTTCTATCGATGGTGTGCGATCACTCTGTTGCTTCTGTCACTCCTTCGATCACACCACTTGCGGAGTTTCTGGTATATGTTTGTTTCTGGGGGTCTCCAGCAATGGGTACGAGTCCATGCTTCGGAGACCTTTTTTCATATGTGATACTGCATTGTTTCGACACTCATCCTTGCCTCTCCAAGCTTGTTCAGCTCTTTTCCTTGAAAAGGCCTAGGACTTTGCAGTTTACTCCAAGATGGTCACTTTCTTGGGCGCTGCTCTGCTTGGGGGTGGGGGCGTTCGCGCCTTTATCCTGGATGAATATGCATTTTCTCACATGCCAGATCTCTCCTGCATCCATTTCTTGATGGATTTTTCTTGCTATTCGTGTAGCTTCCGCTCGTCTATCTACTGGTGATTGTTTTTTCTGCCACGAGGTGCGTGCATTGTCTTCCTCTTTTAATAACTCTGTCATGTTGTCAGATGAAGGATGTTATACTGGCAGCCTTCTGGAGAAATGCTACATTCTCCTTTTATCTGCAACAGTTGCAGGAGTCGGCAGAGAACCTTGGGGCCCTCTTTCTTCGGCTCAGGCTGTTGTCTATCCCAGCCTTTCAGCTTTTTTCATGGTCAGTTCCAGCTTTGTGCTGTTACTGCCCTTTCTGTCTGTGCTTCGCACTTCACCATACGCCTCATCTTTCATTGTCTTTTCTAATGTTTGTGATGCTATGGTTTGACAGGCCTAGGGATCAGTGTTCATGGTCCCAGTGCTATTGAGTTATGCGTGGGTTGGTTATGTGATTCCCTCCATCCTTTTGTCTGTTCAGCTTGTAGTAAACAATTGAGGTAGGTTGATAAGAAGTATAAATTTTATAGTAAATTTCCTTTCTTATTATACCTACCGAAACTGTTTACATGGAGGCCCTCCCGTCTTCTTATTCGGGTAAGAATCCTTCCTCCCCGCTGATCACATAACTCTTGTGTTGTTCGGAATCAAAAGAATGACGAATTGGCGCATTGCGCACTGTTTTACGGTAGTCGTGGATTTGTACTATGGAAGAGCGTCCCATACTGGGTGTGCGCTCGACCCAGTTTTGGCTTATTTTTTCGTGGTGTTTTTACACCACTTTTCTTTCCCAAATCTTGGGAAAGATTAAAATAGAGAGTATTTTATCTGAGTTAGGTTCTTCCACTGTAGTGCAAGCCTGTAGTAAACAATTTCGGTAGGTATAATAAGAAAGGAAATTTACTATAAAATTTATACTTACTATGGTAAGAAAGTTCCGCTTTACTGGTGAGATAGGACCCGGTCACCAGTGCCTGGGATGGATGTCCTCTAAAATGGGCACCAAAGGGGTAAACGATTGGCTAAACTTGACTTTAGACCTTAGTTGTGGTCACAATTTATTCATTTATTGGTGTTTAATGTCACTTTTCTGCAACTATGGCCAATTGCGACTGGTGGGCACAGTTAGCCATAGCTGATGAAAAGTGACCTTAAACACCAATAAATAAATAAATAAATAGCTAATGCTTCTTGCAAAGTGTCTAGTTTGTTCACACATTTTATTTCATGTGTGTAGATAAGTGCAGGGTGGATTACAACCAAATCACACACAGAGTGAATTATCCCCTCAACTTCAACTTCCAGGCGCCGATAAACTGCAGACAAGAAAGCAAATTGTCTCTTGATGGATGTGTAGATAAATCTGGTGGCCCTTCAAAAAATCAGTTTGTGTAAAGAAATATGAGTTCTGTAAAACATTCACTTGACAAGTGATTTGGTAGTAGTAGTCCACCTGTCTTGTACTGTGTATTTTTACCCATTAGTAGTTGAGTGCTAACTCCATGGAATATTAGCAGAGATTTTCTATTGAAAAGTGCAAACAAAACTCGATCGATATTATAGTGCTTTGAAAGAGTGCTTGTGTATATATTTTTTTTAAAAGATAATATATTCTGTCATTCATGTGTGCAAATGTTTATAGATACTTGTCAAGCATTAAGGTCAGATATCATTAATCACAAAACCCGATCAATATTATAGTGCTTTGAATGAGTGCTTGCGTATATATTTTTTAAAAATATAATATATTCTGTTATTCGTGTGTGCAAATGTTTAAAGATACTTGCAAAGCATTAAAGTCAGATATCATTATGAAGCAATTTTTTTATTAAAGTATTGTTTGTTAAACTCATTTGTCCCATATAATCAGTAACACAGCTGACTGTCAATAAGATCATCATTGATAACTGCACTTGTTATTGTTGAAGTATTTACCATGGATACTAAAAAGTTCCCCTCAAAGCCAATTAGCTTAACCTATTTTTAGACACTCTATTGTGCAATCGACTAGTGGAGAGGTGCAAAAATTTTAAATGGACTGTACACGTAATGTGTGTTATGGCAGTTACCAATTTTTTATAACCAGAAAGTGTGACTTACCCTGGGGAAAGCACAGGATTTGTCACACTTTATGGTTATAAAGAAGAATCATTTTTAACTGAGTAACTAACCGTGTGCCAAAACCAGACAATACTATTCAAACTCAGCTTATTAATAAGACCCCTCATTGTTTTTTATAGTGAATTCCAAAAATGAAAACATATTCTATTTTCAATTAATAGTTTGTTATCAGTGCTATGACATTATTAGCAAAGAAAATATTGCCAGTTCTAGGCATTAGAACATTTTCTCAGCAGATATAACAGAGTTGGCAATATGTTCTTTGCTAATATGTCAAATAGCACTGACAAGGAAATAACTGCTTTGTAATATCTGCAGAGAAAATGTCCTAAAGCTCGAGGTCAGGTTCCTTAATTCAAATTCAATATTCAAAGCAGACTGTTCCATTCTTATGGGATCTTATAATCTGCCATTGCTTCACTCATTGAATACATTAACCAATATAACTTCACCATTGACATTTTACCTTGTTACAGCTTATTTCCGTCAGATAATCCTGGAATGTTTGCTGAATAACATTAACCATTAAGGACCTGAAGGCAATTTACTAGAAATACAGCTGCTCCACTAGGGCTGCACGGTATTACGGTATACCAGTTGGTACCGGTATTTTAATCATCACCGGTTAAAAAAACGTCCATCAAAAATGATTACCGGTATACCATGAGTAACGGTATACAATTTTTTGAGCCCAGTAATATGATTTGAGATTCGCATTTTCTTGAAATAAAAATATATATAATGCACGAAAATAGGTGAAACACATATTAAATGCAAGGGATATCATCAATAAAAAAGATATTTTTGGAACTATAGATAGAAGTATTACTTACTGCCCTGGGGAAATGAGTGATTTGAATAGATTCAATGGAAGACTAATCCATGTCTGCAAAGTTATTGAACCTGTTGTTACAAAAATAAGCCATAAAATTATTAGTCTGTTTACTCACTTTCATCCGATAGAAACTCGGATACAAGAAAATTCGTAATTGTCAGTTTAACTCCTGTAAAAACAAGGTTGACCTCTCTTGTCTGAATAAGCGTTTAATTATTGAGCCAGCTATTTTTACCAACACTGTGTCAATTGCGTGTGTGATATTCAATTCTAATAATACTCACAATAGGAACAAAACGTTGCAAAAATTTATTAGTGCATTTTTGTGTTTTCAGTGCTTCAAGTAAAAATTTTGAGTCTTCAGTGCTTCCAGTAAAAAAATTTCAGCAACGTTTTGTTCCTATTGCAAGTACCATTAGATATTCGTATCTAATGATACGAACAAAACGTTGTGGAAAATTCAATAGTGTATTTCGTGTGTGTTCACTGTTCAGTGCTTCAAGTAAAAATCTTGAGTCAAGGTTTTTGACTGAAAAGACAATTCTCGTCTTAGACAACAAGTGTTCTCATTGTAGATACTTTTTTATTCATTGTTATACATTTATCATTTATTCGTCTTGCTGTTCTCAATGGAAGTAAATAAATATTGACTGAAGTATACCCATCTTCTGTGATTATTATCTGACCAGGTACTAAAATTACTAGGAACGAATTGTCCTATCTTTGATCCGATTCGACCAATGTTGAGTGCCAGCTCAGCTTGCCCTTAGTAGCTCCTCCCCTTCCCCTATCTTCCTGCAATAAACTTCCTAAAATGAGTTGTGTTTCATCTGGGACAGTGGGACTGTGTACATCGCATTTATCAAGGGCTTGCGGAAAAGTAAGGTATTTTAGTTTTATTTTGCTTTCAATCTGAACTGTTTCACGGTATACCGGTAAACCACGGTATTGTTTTCAATACAGTCACCGATACTCAAATTCGAATACCGTGCAGCCCTGTGCTCCACAGCATATATACGTTTTTGGCCATAGCAGTTGTATCTGAGTCAGGTCTTAGCTGCCTGTGTAGGCATTCAAGCATTAACTGGTTGAGAGCTTGATTATTTTTGGTGGTCTGAATTTGTTATTCAAAATTTGTTTTAATTTGTAATAGAATATATTTATAAAAACAAAATATTATTTGCGTTTGATCGAATATGAAAAATGCATAAGGAAAACATTGGCTTTTGCTCTGGTGCCCTCATTTTTTTTTAAAACCCTGACAGTGGCTTCTAGCACTCAGCTAGTTAACCACTGCAAGGTAATTTGGCTATTGTGTATGAGAATGATCCATGATTATACGTTGGGGCACCTGTTGGGAGACCATATAGTTTTTGTTAAATGAGAATAGACCCATAAGTATTTTCAAAGTGCAGGTTTGGGGCTGCGTGTTGAAAATATTAATTGGTGCCACAGACAAATTCACTGAGCAACCCATTACCACTGTAACTTTTCTGAAATTTAAAAACAATATTAGAAAGAAAAATGGAACTAAATCTTCTACACTTTGGTTTATAAAATAAAAGAAATAAAACAGAAATATTTATCTGGCAGTCCTCAGTATGATCCAGTAAATGGCCTGTATGATCTTGAAGAGAAGTAACTTCTCTTTTGGTATTATAATTTGCTAGACTGTTCCACAGAGGCAGTATCCAACAAATCATACTAAACTTACCAGTCAGAATAGTTCACTTGAGAAGCCACAAATGCCCAATAAGTTATAATTCAATACTCGGCAAAATTTAATTAAAAATAATATCCTGAGAATTGGCTCCACAAGGCAGTATTAAAATCATCATGAAAGACTTGAAAATGGGCTGGTAGCCTTGAGTTTTTGTGAAATAGCAACATGTGTTGTGTCGGGCATTATAGTAATTGGTTTATTTTTGATGGGTTATTCTATTAGTAATGCATCAATCTTTTTCATTGGTTTAACCCTTTACCCAACGCAACGGAAAAAACTGGCCAGCACGATTCTCAAAAATTGCCATTTAATTTTCATTATTTTTTCATTTTTTGTCTCAAAAACATATGCTATGACCCTTCATTGGAACGAGCTCGTTGAGCTCATTACAATGAGGGGTCATAACCTATGTTTTTGAGACAAAAAATGAAAAAAATTAGTTATTCAAGAATTTTCTTTGCAAGTGTCATATTGGCTGCACAAGGCAGTATTAAAATATCCAGCTGATCCTTGTTTTCACAAAATAATCCTCATCAATATTTGGAAACATTTTCCACTGACACAAATTGATCCATAGTCAATGTCTCAAAGTTCTTCAGCATATTAAAATCGACTGCCACACAAAGCTATCAAAATGTTCGGATAATTAATGCACTGTCCTTCAGTAATCTCCAGTGTTCAGTGGTGAATGATTTCTATCTCAACTCTCAATGTTGTGTGTATGCTGATCTGTGTTAACTGTGCAGAATTTATTTAGTAACTAGGTGGAAGCTTCCAATATGAATTTTTTCAATGTTCTAGATATAGAATGTTCATTTGTTGATCTAAGATCTGATTAGCTAAGATAATAGTCAGTCACAGATCCAGAATATTCTGTCTTATCTGAAGTAAACAACTGGGACCTAATTGATGAGAATCATTATTCTCAATGCAAGAGAACCACTCCCATTACTTATAAGCATCAACCATCTAGCAGGCTGACCTATCCCAGGACTAGTAGCCCTGCATACACAATGGAAAGTTGTTGTATTACATATCAAGGGAGACAAAGCTCGATTTTCCAGCTCGACTGAATCACACTCTCCTCTCACCATGAAAGACTTGAAAAATGGGCTGTACATAGCTTTGAATTTTTGTGAAATAGCAACATGTGTTGTGTCGGGCATTATAATAATTGGTTTATTTTTGATGGGTTATTCTCTTGGTAATGCATCAATCTTTTTCATTGGTTTAAACAACAGTGAGTGGTAATGACTGGTGGGGGACATGGTGGCTCAGTAGGTGGAAGTTCAGGCTGCAAGCCAAGAAGTCCTTGGTTTGTATCTTACCTGTGGCAACCACGTTGTGTCCTTGGGCAAGACACTTCACCCCCATTGCCCATGTGGGGCATGGTGGCATTGTGTACTAAGACGTACTGCACGTCAATGGTGCACTTGTCTTCAACCAATGCTAACCCTGCTTGTGTGGAGTTAGTATGTTGGAGAGAGTTGCTCGGTGGTTCTCTCCAGGTACTCTGGCTTCCTCCACCAATAAAACTGTCTTGGTCATGATTAGCCATTGTGCAGAAATTTGTGACCTTAAACACCAATAAATGACTGGTGTTCCAGCCAATCGAAAAACTCAGTGCATTAGATGTCATCTGCTGCAAGTTCTGTCAATATATGATCATTTCTCTATGGGAACCCTAGGAAGTGGAGTGGTACTTGCTTACTGTAGTAAACAAGTTGTGGTTTTCTGGTAAAATTAGATGCAGTAACCAATGCCAGGGGTGGAAGTGCTCTAAACATGGGTAATGTTATGGCCCCCTATTATAATATCCGAATTGATGAGATGCCCTTAGTTAATAATTCTAAACAATATTTTCTAAAATTATTTTTAGCACACCTGACTGAAAGTCAAGGGTTGCTTTCTTGAGTGATCACTTACTGTCTGTCGACCATCTGTCATCCATCCGTCGTCCATCCGTCTGGTGTGAACTTTGCATTACTGACTTAGCTCTCCTTCTTGTAAACCACTGGGCTGAATTGAACCAAATTCAATATGCGTGTTCCTTATATGTCAGTTCAAGTTTGTTCAAATAAAGTTGCCATGCCCACAAGAGGCATTGAAAAGGACATAATTCTGTTAGCACTTCACAAAATTTTTTCAAAAAATCTTCTCCAGAACAACCAATTAGAATTTTTGATACTTGTATACAACATCCTTTGAGGGGTTCAAGCCTGTTAAAATTGAAATTTTGATTAACCCAAAAATGTCACTTTCCAACTGAATGCGCTTATAAACTGGCTCAGCATCTGCAAGATTACAACAACTCTGAGTAACACTAGCTGGGTCTTTTTAAGTTTACTGAAGTTTGTAGTTTCAGGTTCCATCTCAATTTGGTCACTAACAGGTATGTTTCCACTGTACATTCAATCAGCAAGATTGAATACTTCCCTTCAGCATGTAGTGATAAGAGAGTTTTCATGTTCAGTTTTATCAGCAAAAGATCCAAGAGAGCTTCATTACTGAGACGAGATCTGAGGTCAGCAAGAATACATCGTAGTGTGCTGAAGCCACTTTCAACAGAGCTCTGTGTCCACGCTGTTACAAGGCAGATCTCCATAACCAAGAAAACATTTCTGAAACTTTCAATGTAATAGTAGAATGTCTTCTGCCAAAATACTAGCCTGTCTTTTGTTTTGTAGAATTTTAAGTTTTTTTAATTCTTTCACTGCTTCTTTACCATCATACTTGTGTCCTTCTAGGGATAGTTTAAAATTGTTTTCAATATCTCGGATTTCTGCAATACCATATTCTTCATTATTTGGATCCCATCTGGTGTGGTTAACTATGAGCATTGATTTGATAACTGACTGTTCTCTGAAGGATTTGATTCGCTTTTCTATACAACATTTAACAGCAATCTCCAATTTCTCTCATGTGTCTAATCTTTTTCTCTCTCTTCTTTACTTTCTTTAATTCGAATACCTGATTAACTTTGATTTCCTTCTTTAGTTTCTTCACCAAGTTATCTCTCTGTTTCTCTGTAAGCTTTGATTTCATTGATAATGTTGATGGCAATGATGTGCTTGACACTGTTCACTCAAATTTTGGTTCATCCTGTGCGTCGGTTTCGTTTTTTGTTTGCTGTTTTTATCGGAAGCAGCCCCTAACCGCCGGAAGCTCATCGGCTGGACGCTTTCTGATACCATCTAAATTGTCTATGCATTCTTCTACCACATTAAATATATCGCTGCTTAGCTTGTCTTTAGATTCCAGCTGGAAAATAACATGTGCCTTTTGCTTCAGGACGTTACCATTTGGCAATGTTCACCTGACAAACTCGTAACTGACCACTCTCTGATAGAAGCCACAAACTTTAGTTTGCATCTGTGCTGTCAGCAATCCATTGGTTTCAATAGCATTCTCAGAGAATATGAGCAGCGCATAGTAGTTGTACAGTAAAACACGCAAGCCCTGCTCTTTATGACTCTGGAATAAGGTACCATGAACTTTCGGGTGTTTTCTCAGGCTCACTTGTAGCCTTTCTGCTATTGACTGCATGAGTCGCCAGTTCTTCACATCAACTTCATATATACATCAATTGAGTCAGATTCTCTTGATAATTTGAATGAGGCTTTTATTGCAAGTTCCAATTTATGTAGCGAACAATGTTTTACGAGTAATTGTTCATTGTCATTTCTCAGAGCCATCTTGCACCCCATATTCACAGAGGCTGCATCCTTACAAACAAATACCAATTCAAGTCTATTGCTATCAACAATGTCCAGCCCATATTTTGAGAAAGAGCACCTGTTCTGCCAAAATCCTTCATTCTTTGGCAAGCTAGACACAGCAGATTGGTCTACCATCAACCACAAGTTTCATATACACCATTTCCTTTTCTTCTCTGGTCTTACTGGGTTCCAAACCATCACATAAACCAGATAGATAGTTACTTTTATGCATCAACTCTTTAATATCTCCTCTCATTGTAGCCACCAAACTTTTAATAAAGTCTTTGCAAATATATCAAGACTTTTTTGTATCAACTAACTTCACACCATTTTCTTTTTTGTGGAGTTATTAATGATGCAAATTTCTGAATGGCATTTCTTCTGCAATGTAAAGGGCAGTTCGATCATCTTTTTGTACAAATCTCTACTAGAAGCAATGAAAAAGTTACTTATAGACTTTGTCGATCCCAGTGTTGCACTGTCTTCGGCACCTGAATCTGCTCCAACAACAGCCAAAGGCATTGATTCTGAACAGGAAGTTTCACCTGTGGTCTCTTTTTACACCAATTGAAGTGCAAACTCATGGAGTGAGTCTGGTTTGATGAGCCTTTCGATGTTGACATGGTGTATGTAGTTAGCACCATCAATATACATTTTGACATTTGTGGGAATAGCTCAAAGCATGCCTCTTTTGCTTCATTTTGAATGTCATTCCATTTTTGGCAACATATTTTGCATTTTAGATCATAAATTCTGCCATCCTCATTTACTTCAGCACCAAACTGATCGGAAAATGGCAATTTTTTAAATGTTTTTAAAGAGATGCTTTCCGCCATGATTCTTTCTATGCGCAAAATGACAGAGGTACGCTACTTTCATTTTCAAGCATATCGTACATGGGTTATTTAATCTATTTTTAAAAAGTCGGCAAAAGCTGTATCATGGCAACGCCCATGCACCATGTGTTCACAATGCTTATACTGCATTCTTTTCAAGCATCTTGTGACCATCATCTACATTCAACACAAATACTCCACTTTACAAATTTTATACGCAATATACCAGAATCAGTATACATCAGTTGAATTGTATTGTGATACTTTAATTCTGCAGCCAGGGTAGTCAGAAAAGATTGAAAAGTATCAGAAAATTTGCTCTAACAGAAATTTAGTTAAGCTAGAATTTTTTGCTTAACTTTTGCCCGAACGAAATGAGTGTTCGTGCAATTTTTACAGGCCTGGGGTCAAATTCAGGTCTGTTTGATACATGTACCTGTGTTCATATTTGGGCTCCCTATGGGAACCTGAATTTTAAATTGGTGCATTTTGAGGAATTGTATTTAAAAATCTTTTTCTTCAGATCTCCCAGTCAAAATCTCTTGATATTTGGTATACTGCATCTTTATGGGGGTCAGCATGAAGTTTGTCCAAAGTTTTTTAGTCCATGGAGTCATATTTGGGCTCATTGCGGGAGCCTGAATTGTAACTTAGTGTAATGTGAAGAATATTTTTTAAAACTTTCCTTCTTCAAATCCATCAGTCAGAATCTTTTGATATTTGATATGCAGCACCCTTAGTGGGGTGAGATTTAAGCTTGTTCAAGCTTGTTCCAAACAGGTCACTGGGTTCATATTTGGCTCCCGATGGGAACCCAAATTTTGAGCTGAATTCTAACTTGGTGCAATATGACAAAACTTATTGAAAAATCTTCTTTAGATCTACCAGTTAAACTCTGACATTTGATATACTGCATTTTTAGAGGGATTAGCTTCAAGTTTGTTCAAATTAAGTCCCTGAAGTCATATTTGGGCTCGCAGTGGGAGCCTGAATTGTAACTTAGTATAACATGAGAAATTTTTTTTATTTTTAATCTTCTTCAGATCCATCAGTAAGAATCTTTTGATATTCGATACATAGCAACCTGAGTGGGTTGAGATTTATGTTTATTCAAACCTATCCCTGGATACGTATTTGGCCTCCCAGTGGGGATCTGAATTTGAACTTAGTGCAGAAAGAGGAAAACTTTTTAAAAATCTTCTTCTGATCCACAGGTCAAAATCTTTTGATGCTTGGTATAGAGCTTCTTAGGGAGGGTCAGTGTCAGGTTTCTTCAAATCTAGTCCCTGGGTTCATATTTATGCTCCCTATGGGAACTTGAACTCTAACTGCAGTATGAGGAATATTCTTTAAAAATCTTCTTCAGATCTACCAGAAAGAATCTTTTCATATTTGATAAGCAGTATCCTTAGAAGGTTTAGATTCAGTTTTGTTCAGATCAAGTTCCTATGGTCATATTTGGGCTTCCCATGGGAGTCCGAATTTTAACTTTGTGCAATATGTGGAATATTCTTTGAAAATCCTCTTCTTCAGATCCATCAGACAGAATCTTTTGATATTTGGTTTGCAGTATTCTTCATGGGGTTTAATTTCAGTTTGTTCAATTGAAAGTCCTGGGTTTATATTTGGGCTCCCTATGGCAACCTAAATTTTCTCTTAATGCAATATGGGAAATTCCTTTAAAAATCCTCTTCAGATCCACCATTCAGAATCCTTTGATATTTGATATCCAACAACCTTAGCAGGTTCAGATTCCAGTTTGTTCAAATCAAGAGCCTTGTTCATATCTGGGCTCCCTGAGGGATCCAAATTTTGACTTAGTACAGTATAAAGGTTATTCTTTAAAAAATCTTCTTCACATCCACGAATCAGATTCTGACATAGCTGATTGTGGTAAATTTTAGTTAGATGTGAATGTGAGTGTATAAGATTATTGTTTGCCCTATGGGACCTACCAGGCCTCAAGAGGTCCCTGTAAGGGTGGGGGGGGGGGGGGGGGGGAATTTGTGTTTTGGCTGATTCTATGAAAATAATGAACTTTTCCCTGGGGGTCACCCAGGGAGTTATTTTGTTTTGGTATCTTTGCTTCAAAATGTTTTGAAGATGTTGGGAGTGATTTTACACTGAAAAAAAAAATTCCCCCTGCAGACCCTAGCTATATTTATTTATTGGAATTTAATGACACTTTTGACACCCAGGGTCACCTCGTGTTGAACAGGTTTATGGGTGGAGGAAGCTGGAGTACCCGGAGAGAACCACCGAGCAACTGTCAGACTCCCGAAAGAAAGTACTTTACTCCACATAAGCAGAGTTAGTATTAGTTGAAGACAATAGCACCATCAATGTGCAGTATGCCTTGGTACACAGTGTCACCATGCCCCCATGCAGGCAATTGGAATGAAGTGCCTTGCCCCTGAACACCATGCAGTTACCCCTGGCGAGGATTGAACCGCACTAGGGACTAGCTAAAATAGAAGTATGTTAACATGTTGATGAGCGATTAACCCCCCTTGGGCCTCTTGTTTTGTTAGAATAATCAGGCTTTGGCGTGTGTGATCACTTGTGCACTGAGTGACCTTTGAATGGACCTATCAACATGTTTACAAATACTCTTAAACAGCACCCGTTTTAGCTAATTAATATTTATTTGGGTCACACTTGTTTACTTTAAATTATACAGAATCATCCAGAAATATTAAAAATTAAAATTAATGGAGTTGGAGAGCATTGGATAATATTTCTCATTCTGAAACTTTCTATCTAAAGACTAAATCAGTCTCTGCCAATAGTCCAGGCACATTAGATATAAAAATGAGAAAGTAAGGAAAAAAATCGGAGAAAGCTGATTTTTTTATATGTTTCCGGGACACACATTGCGGATAAAGTGTGAAAAGTCCCCGCGAATCCGAGTTGAGCTTTTTTAGTTATAGCGTTTTTTTGATGAAAAAAAAAATTTTAAAAAAAATTCGACCCAGCTCCATATTTCTCATTCTTATTTGCCTCAGTAGGGTGAGAATCATAAATATCGTGCTGAATTATATTGAGAATACATATCCCCAACAGAAAATGCCAACTTTGTACCAATCCTCACACTCATTGGTGAAATATTCACGAAAATGTACAAAATTACGAAAAAAAATTTATTGTTTTCATACACACAACGGTACACAACGTCCATTAAATCAAATCTATGACTACTTTGGGAGTTAAATTATATATCAAAAATTGCAGAAAAGCAGTGGCTTTATAATGATATATAACAATAGTCATTTATTCCATAAAGAAATGGTGAAACGTGTGAAATATTAACCATACCCCCTAAACTCAAATTCAAACGGCATCGACTTTTCTCATTCAAATACCGTATTATAGCATCATTGTTTCAATTTCCATGTTGCCAGAGGTGACTGTACAACAGCTGACACTGGCAATCAAGAAAGTGTCAACCATCTACTGTCAAAATTACACGAACTGCTCCAGAATGCGTCCGTAGGACGCACAGGAAAGCTTTGGGTACAATACTACGAGCAAATAGGTCTTCTCCAGTTGTTCTTGAGAGCAGAGCACACAGGCGACTGGGAACTCCACACATATTGTGTTCGCAATATGATTCCAGTATTTCACGCAGGTGGTCATTTTGCATACGCAAAAAGTTCTCATCTCTATTTGCAGCAGATGAATGAGCTAACAGAAATAATGCAACAGGATGATTTGAAGTTGTTCACTGAGAAAGGTTACTTTACCATAAGGCGCTCAGATAAATTCTGGGACGAGATATATTCTGATCAGACCATAGAGCAATGTTTAATGAGAATGTTCAAGCTCCCTGGTGGTCTCACACATGGCAGGGGAATAACCGATAGCAATGTTGCGAAATGGGTACATGGACTACCTCTTTGCCTTCCGATATGTAATGCTCTCGAAAATTTTGTTCATGTTCACACTGGTCATGGCGAACAACATCGGGATCTCCGTCAAAGTTCACAATTGACTGATGCCAATGATATCACCAAATTATTGAACTGGCTCAGAGTGCATTCCCCCTTTCAGAATAGAGATCCACTACAATTAGTCTCTATAGCGACCGGGCTTGTGGCCAACGAAACTGTGAATTGTGACCAAGTTCGCAAAATTGGTGAATGTTGCGTATCGAATGTTGTAAGCAAAACGTTCAACAGCATCAAACTACGACGTGTTGACACTGTGAAGTCTTTCGCATCGATGGCAAATAGCATCAAAGTCCGTGGAAGTAAGGTAGTGATTGACCCCACAATTCTGTTCAACCGCATCACATGTGTTATTCAGTCACAAGCAGAGATGGAAGAGTATCTCAAATATGAACTCGCCCCGAAACCACCAGCATTGTTTGATTCTGCTGGAATGAGGAAGACACAGAAAAGCACGCTCGGTAAGATCCTCAAAACATATTTACCAGGTTTACATGGTTACCAGCCACCACACCCCAATCCGATTTCCTTGCAAATGCCAAGAACAAAACCCAACTGATCGATCTTCTAATGCAGGAGCTATCTGCTATCAATATTCAGTCCAAGCAGGCCGAGGCTGATGCTGATGTACTGATAGCCGAAACTGCACTTGACATCACTCAAGATGACAACAATGTTGTCGTTGTGGGAACAGACACAGACTTGTTAGTCATTCTTACCTCTCGAGTTCAACCGGGATGTAATATTCACATGATGTATTCCATTACCCCAAACTTACTAGTTTCAGTTAGTGAAATAGCAACCAAAATGGGTGACCATAGAAGCAACCTCCTTGTAGCACATTCTATAAGTGGTTGTGACACTACTTCTGCACTCTTTCGAGTTGGTAAGAAGAAAGTATTCAGTACAATTGTCTCCGATGTTACTAGCGACTCACAACAGTATGTCAACACAATTTTGGCGGATGACAGTACACCAAGTGCAGTAGCCGCTGCCGGGGAACAACTTCTCCTGATCTTATACGGGAGTAAAACTGTTTCCTCTCTCGACCAATATAGATATGTCACTTACAAGCGTTATGTAGCAAAATCTAAACTGAATAAACCCATCGACCTAGCCTCACTCCCACCAAGCAGCGATGCTGCACAACAACATGTCTACAGATGTTATCTCCAGGTCCAACAATGGCTGGGCACTTCGCTTCCTCTGACGGATTGGGGGTGGTCGCTAGACAATGGACTTCTTGTACCGACTGCAGCCACAAAGCCATGTGCCCCCGATGACCTACTGAATCTGATCAGTTGTGGTTGCAAGAGTGCTTGTACAAAAAGGTGTGGGTGTAAGAAGGCAGGACTCTCTTGCTCAGGTTTGTGTAATTGCAGTTCGGATTCTTGTAACAACCACAGAAACACTGTCCTGTCGGAAATTTCTGAGTTCGATGAATAATATGTATATAGGTCATGTCATTTCTGTATATAGCGTTGATAATAGTCAATGTAACTTAATCCATGTTGATTGATTTGTACATTCCGTAAATATTATTTATTGATTTTTGTACATTCTGTAAATATTATTTATTGATCTAATGCTGCCAGACACAGACGTGTCTGTTCGGTCCCAAGCCCGAAAATAGTTGAGTTCTCATGCTGACAAATTTTATGCCAAAAGGGGAACTCGGCCAGAAGCAGAGGGGGTCTTCCATAATGTCTATTTTGTAAGCAACGATAAAAGTCTTCAAATGGTGGTGGATTTTTTATCGTCTGTCCAACTAACATCCCGTTCTGTACTACGACCCTTTGGGCAAATCCGTTAGGAAAATCGTCATTTTTTGCGTAAATCCGATACTTTTTTGTGAATTTTCAATAATTTTTCGCAGAAATTGTCACAGAATGCACATTTTCCTCTAGGTAAATGTATATTAGACATTATGTAGCTCGAAATAAGCGTAAACAAAAAATACAGTTGGATCAATTCGAGGTTACAAAGTTCGTGCGATTTCTTTTTATTTTTTTCAAACGCGTTTTCGAAAAAAGGCTGTAGAAAAAAAAGCTCAACTGGGATTTTAGGGGACTTTTGTCTAATTGTTCAGTGACATGTACTCGACATTCCCTGAAAAAATCAGCTTTCTCCGATTTTTTTCCCTAGTGAAACCTAACGTTCTTGGGCTACAATAGACTTCTGACTTTCTTTCATCTCACACAGCATTGAAAAGTGACTGACTATTCTTTATACATTCAGCATGGGAGAATATTATTACAGGACAGAGCATTATTGTAGATAGCAGCTGAGTTTAATATATATTCTACAGGAACTTATTTTGCGAGCTGAGCATCATTTGTGTGGAAAAGTGTTTCGAAATTTGAAGAGAATTTATTCTTCTTGTGAGAACCAGAATTTACTCTTGTGGAAAACCAGGATTCAACTGGATTACTTACAAACTGCCTAATAGTGCCTATGGAGCCAATACTTGTTGGATATTAATTCCATCTTCATTTTGCTAAGTGGTAGTATATTAACGATTGGGTGGACTTACTTGTGTATCTGTGGAGTGATTATTCCTAGCCATTGTGCAGAAAAATGTGATCTTAAAATAAATTTATCATTTCTTGAAAGTTTAGTTTCCAAAGTGTTTCTGACATCTTCTCAAATGATGCAAATTATAATAAATAACATAGCTATGGGAAATTGCACATTTCATGACAGAGGGATTATATCCCCTAAATTCATGGACTTGTTGGTTCCAGTGTCAGGTAATATATATCTTGTGAAGTGCAAGATATGCCAATAAAAACATTCAGTGTTTCCAGCACCGAGAAAGAGGCACTTGCAAATCTTCTCAAACATTTCCAACTTCATAAAATTATTATAGATGAAATACTGATTCAAATAAGTTGTAATTTATAAAAATAAAAATTCTGATTTACAATTTTATAAGATAGGTTGTGAAAAGAATTCAGCATTTGGAAAAATAATTTTATGAATGTTATGAAATTCCTTATTTATTATTATTCCTAATAGTAGGCTCAGTGGACCTTGTTACCCCAAAATTAGCCTGACATAAAGACTAAACTGTGACAAACACAAGTTGGAATTTGGTGTTCTGAACAGAAAGCAGGCAGTGATAGTGACTGCCTGCTTTGTGTTCAAAACACCTAATTCGAAATGGTGTGATGAATACATTGATTGTCTTGAATAGGTAATTTTAATTTACTACCCTTTTATAACCACATAATTTTATATGTCATAGTTCTTGAAATTGGGGAACCTTGAAAATTCTAGCATTTGGCTATATGTGGCCTTGAAAAATGCTGAAAAAGTGTCTAGATATGGCCTTGAATTTTGAAGTTGTATTCAGTTAACAGGGCTATTCAGTGAAGATATATCCAATTACATGGACTCCACTCTACTGAGTAAAAATTCCATCACATGCTGTTCATGTTACTTCTGTGTTCCTCTTGGGGGAGATCCACCTTGTTTGTGCAGCCCTCTCATTGGAATTTCTTCCTGTTTTAGAATGTATATGTTGGTATGTTGGGTTTTTCAGCCAGTACATAAGCTAGATTATTTTACTAGCAAGCTTCTTTAACCAGTTGGCATGCAGTATTAGTCTCTCACTCTGAGCATACTGAAACCTTGTAGCTAAAGTCACTCCATATGGATCCATATGGGGTGAGTAGACAGGCATTTTAGATTCCCATTAAATATCCTCGCCTCACCTCATCTCGCTTCCAATAAATACATGATGCCAAAAATAACTCACTGCTGAATTCGGTCTTGAGCTATTTATAAACCAATCGATAATGTATGACTCAAGCAAAAATTTAGTTAGTGCCCTTGCACCAACGAAGCAAACAAAAGCACCATGAAATGTTTGGAATTTTGTCAGAACAAGAGGTATGAGAGTAAAAGTGGAAAGTACACTCTGAAAACACAACAAAATAAAACGGGCTGCAGATATGTTCTTGTAAAAGTGAATCGTATGCAAGCCAGAAAATAAGCAGACTGTCATCTGCAAAATTAGGTCCCCAGAGGGTGAATTTAGTGATGCTACCCTGCACAGCAGGGTAGCATCACTAAATTTACCCTCTGTGTACCTCAATCTGGATCAGGGTCTCAAAACTAAACAGAAAGAGGTACCCAGAGGATAAATTGGCCAACTGTATGTGATAGCATCATCAAATTCACCTTCTGGGGACCTCATTCTGCAAATGTCAGACCGCTTATTTTCTGGCCTGATCGTATGTGGATGGTAAAGTACATGTTACAGTTCCCCCAGTTTCTGTTTTGTGGTGACATCACTTGTAATGATCAAATGCAGTCAATCTGTTTCTGGATCATTTGACCGCAAGTTAGTTTTTTGTTGTGGTATGTCCTTTAGAAGGACTATACCACAACAAAAAATTAACTTGTGACCTTACCCTGCACATTTGGACATTTGTTACCTCACAAAACAAGTTTGAATATTTGCAGTCCACGTAGACTTTGTGTTGCATTATCTTTTCATTTGGTACACAGCATTTTTGGAAGCTATCTTGGTATTTGTCTATGTGCTAAAGCATACTGCACGTCAATTGTGCACTTGCTTTCAACCACTGCTAACTGTTTTTGCAGAGTTAGTAACTTGGGGAGCCTGACAGTTCATTGGTAATTCTCTCTGGGTACTCCAGCTTAATCCACCTGTAAAACTGTCTGACATGATGTGACCCTGGCTGTTGAAAGTGTTGTTAAACTCCAGTAAATAAACAAACTTGTCCACAGCCACTACCAAAGATGAATGATGATTCTAGGGCATCCCAAGCCGAGAGGTCCTTGGTTCAAATCCCACCTGTGGCAACCGCGTTGTGTCCTTGGGCAAGACACGTCCATTGCCCACGTGGGGGCATGGTGGCGTTGTGTACTAAGGCGTACAACCAATGCTAACCCTGCTTGTGTGGATTTGGTATGTTGGGGAGCTGACAGCTGTTTGCCATTGCTCAGTGGTTCTCTCTGGATACTCTGGCTTCTTCCACCCGTAAAACTGTCATGGTCATGATTAGCCATTGTGCAGAAATATGTGACCTTAAACACCAATAAATAAATAAATAAATCTAGGGCTTCCATTTACCCAATGCCATGGTCATATACAGCCAGTCCCATCCTCCTAAATCACCATTCATATTTTATATGATCAGTCTTGTTTACTGCGGGAGCGCAGTGGCTCAGTGGTAGACTGTTGGACTTCTGTGCTAGGGGTCCCGAGTTCGATCCCCATCTGGGACGACCCGCATTGTGTCCTTGGGCATGGCACTTTATCCCGGTTGCCTACATGGGGGCATGATGATGCTGTGTGCTAAGGCGTACTGCACGTGAATGGTGCACATGTCTTCAACCGCTGTAACCCTGCTTGAGCAGAGCTTGAACAGAGGTAGAATGTTGAGGAGCTGACAGTTGCTCGTCGATGCGCGGTGGTTCTCTCCGGGTACTCCGGCTTCCTCCACCTGTAAAACTGCCACAGTCATGATTAGCCATTGTACATAAGTATGTGACCTTACAAACCAATAAATAAATAATACTTGTTTACTGCAGTGAACAAGGATTCTTTTACTGGTAAAATTTGATCTGAAACCAATGCATGGATGAATGTCCTCTGAGGTGGGCAGCATAGGTATAAATGAGTGGCTAAGCTCGACCTCATACCTATGTTGTAGCCATGATATAGTCAAAGATGATGAAAGTGACCTTAACGTCTTGACATGCTGCTGGCAGATATTCCTGCCCCAGGATGAAATTCCTTTTGCCATTGAAATAAGTATAATTCTGGCACATCTAATCAAATATCCATCCATTCCCCACAAGGGGTAACTGCATTGTGTCCTTGGGCAAGGCACTTAATCCTGATTACACATGTTGGGGCATGGTGACCCTGTGTACTAAGGTATAATGCACATCGATGGTGCACCTTTCTTCAACCAATGGTAACCCTGCTTGTGTGGAGTAAGTAAGTTGGAGAGTCTTGACAGTTGCTCGCCTTTGCTCAGGGAGTCTAACAGTTGCTCGGGATGTCTGACAGTTGCTCACCGTTGCTCGACGGATCTCTCTGGGTACTCCGGCTTTCTTCATCCATAAAACCTTCAGACACAGGGTGACCCTTGCTGTTGAAAGTGTCATTAAACTCCAGCAAATGAATCAATCGAGCCGATTTCCACTCTGCAAACTGAAGGGATTTTACACCAATGATTTCTTAAATTTAGGTGAATTTTTCATTAAATCTAGTCATGGCTGTCTCATAGCAACCATGTCTAGATTTGCTGAAAAATGTCTTGAAAATACTCACCTGGTTAAGAGTTAATCATACGCGAATAAATAAATAATTAATTTTTGTTCCCAAAACGTAGCTTATGATCCCTTATTGGAATGAGCTCAGCTTATTAACACCTTATTGGAATAAGCTCATCAAGCTTATTCTACTGAGGGGCCACACACTATGTTTTGGAGGTTAAAAATAAAAAAAATTAGCTCTTCAAAAAGATGTTTGCAAGTGTCTTTGTCAACTCTTAACCCACAGTGTATTTTAAAAAATTTTTCTCAAGAAATCTAGTTTCACAGCAGCTATGACTAGATTTGATGAAAAATACCCTGAAAATTCAATTCGGGGAAACCATTTGTCAAAAGCGTTGATTCAAGTTAGAGGTGATAATGTAGTTAAAAGTACTAAAATTATACTTATTTTAGTGGCAAGGGATTTTCTGTCCTGGGCAGGGATATCTGAGAGCAGCATGCAAGGTTTTATAGGGATCTTGTCCCAGGAAAGATTTTATAGCGATATTGTTCCAGGGAGAATTTTGTGAGTTCATTAGATGAGATACCAACTGACAAGCTGTGATTGTACATCATACAAGAGGAAGTTTTTATGTTTGTCAATTTTCACTCAATGTGACTTGAATTTCTAATTTGCCGCATGCAGTTGTGCAAACACAATAAACTTGCAGTCTATTTAGGGGCAATGGATTATACCGATGATGGTAAGAGATCTGCCACTACACGAAATGAATAATTAGTTGTTACATGGTGACAGTGTATAATGGTATCGCCTTCCTTGTGATTTAAGTATTTCCGTTCACCAACAAATGCAATTTGTGGCTTATTAAGATTTTATAACCCCTTTCCTTAGAGCAAATATCACGTTAACTCTTAGAAGCCGGGGAATCAAAATGAATTTATTGAACATGACATACCCCGAAAAACTTACAGTAAGCAAGGTGCTTCTAGACAAGTGTCCCCTGCCTATTCAGGCAGATGACACTTGACTAGAAGCACCTGCTCAGTGTTTAATTCTCCCCCAACCCAAAGATAGCCGAACTGTCACAGCCAGATTACCTGCCGTATTATGTCAGAGGCAAGAAAACTCGACTCTTGGCTTCTAAGAGTTAACAGCCGTCATGTTTTTCTCACCACATTTTCTGATGCTTGCAGAATCAAATACTGGTATATGTTTGTGAATATATTATACCCCCACTTTTTGAAACCCCCACTTTTTTTCAAAAAGTGGGGTATCCCTCTTTTAGCTCACCGAAGGGAGCTAAACTTATCACTTGCCGTCCGTCGTCGTGAACATTTTTCAAACGACTTCTCCTCTGAAACCGCTAGGTCGATTTGCTTGAAACTAGGTATAGATGTTCATTACCATATGTCAATTCAAGTTTGTTCAAATGAAATGGACATGCCCACTTGGGGCTCCATAGGGGGCATAACTCCGATAGCACCCTATGTATATTAGAGAAATTACTAAAAAATCTTCTTCTTCTGCACAAGTGGGCAGAATTATTTGATATTTGGTATACAGCATTATGGGGTGGATCTGATTCAAGTTTGTTCAAATCGGCCCCCTGGATTCATATTTGGGCTCACTACAGAAGCCCGAATTTGAACTTAGTGCATTTCAGGCAAATTTCTTAAAAAATCTTCTTCTCCAGATCCAGCAGGCAGAATCTTTTGATATTTGGTATGCAACAATGTGGGGTGGATCTGATTCAAGTTGTTCAAATCGGCCCCCTGAATTCACATTTGGGCTCCGTATAGAAGCCCGAATTTGAACTTAGTGCATTTCAGGCATATTTCTTAAAAAATCGTCTTCTCCAGATCCAGCAGGTAGAATCTTTAGATATTTGGTATGCAACATTGTGGGGTGGATCTGATTCAAGTTTGTTCAAATCGGCCCCCTGGATTCATATTTGGGCTCACAAAAGAAGCTTGAATTTGAACTTAATTCACTTCAGGCAAATTTCTTAAAAAATCTTCTTCTCAAGATCCAGCAGGCAGAATCTTTTGATATTTGGTATGCAACATTGTGGGGTGGATCTGATTCAAGTTTGTTCAAATCGGCCCCCTGGATTCATATTTGGGCTCACTATAGAAGCCCGAATTCGAACTTAGTGCACTTCAGGCAAATTTCTTTAAAAAAATCTTCTTCTCCAGATCCAGCAGGCAGAATCTTTTGATATTTGGTATGCAACATTGTGGGGTGGATCTGATTTAAGTTTGTTCAAATCGGCCCCCTGGGTTCATATTTGGGCTCAGTATAGGAGCCCAAATTTGAACTTAGTGCATTTCAGGCATATTTCTTAAAAAATCTTCTTCTCCAGATCCAGCAGGCAGAATCTTTTAATATTTGGTATGCAACATTGTGGGATGGATCTGATTGAAGTTTGTTCAAATCGGCCTCCTGGATTCATATTTGGGCTCACTATAGAAGCTTGAATTTGAACTTAGTGCACTTCAGGCAAATTTCTTAAAAAATCTACTTCTCCAGATCCAGAAGGCAGAATCTTTTGATATTTGGTATGCAACATTGTGGGGTGGATCTGATTCAAGTTTGTTCAAATCGCCCCCTGGATTCATATTTGGGCTCACTATAGAAGCCCGAATTCGAACTTAGTGCATTTCAGGCAAATTTCATAAAAAAAAATCTTCTTCTCCAGATCCAGCAGGCAGAATCTTTTGATATTTGGTATGCAACATTGTGGGGTGGATCTGATTCAAGTTTGTTCAAATTGGCCCCCTGGATTCACATTTGGGCTCAGTATAGAAGCCCGAATTCGAACTTATTGCATTTCAGGCATATTTCTTAAAAAGTCTTCTTCTTCAGATCCAGCAGGCAGAATCTTTTGATATTTGGTATGCAGCATTGTGAGGTGGATCTGATTCATATTGTTCAAATCGGCCCCCTGGATTCATATTTGGGCTCAGTATAGGAGCCCAAATTTGAACTTAGTGCATTTCAGGAAAATTTCTTTGAAAATCTTCTTCTCGAGATCCAGCAGGCAGAATCTTTTGATATTTGGTATGCAGCATGCTTAGGGGGGGTCAGATTCATATTGTTCAAATCGGCCCCCTGGATTCATATTTGGGCTCAGTATAGGAGCCCAAATTTGAACTTAGTGCATTTCAGGAAAATTTCTTTGAAAATCTTCTTCTCGAGATCCAGCAGGCAGAATCTTTTGATATTTGGTATGCAGCATGCTTAGGGGGGGTCAGATTCAAGTTTGTTCTTTGTTCCAGCCAAGTCCCTGGGTTCATATTTGGGCTCACTGTGGTAGCCTGAATTATAACTTAGTTCAAAATGAGGAATTTTCTTTAAAAATCTTCTTCTTCAGATCCAGCAGTCGGAATGTTTTGATATTCGGTATGCAGCATCCTTATGGGGTGAGATTCAAGTTTGTTCAAGCCATGTCCCTAGGTCCATATTTGGGCTCACTGTGGGAGCCCGAATGATAACTTAGTTCAAAATGAGGAATTTTCTTTAAAAATCTTCTTCTTCAGATCCAGCAGATGAATGCTTTTGATATTTGGTGTGCAGAATCCTTAGGGGGTGAGGTTCAAGTTTGTTAAAGCCAAGTCCCTGGGTTCATATATGGGCTCCCTGTGGGAGCCTAGATTATAATTTAGTTCAATATGAGGAATAATCTTTAAAAATCTTTTTTTTTTAGATCCACCGGTCAGAATCTTTGGATATTTGGTATAAGCTTTTCTTAGGAGGAGCAGATGCAACTTGTTGACATCAATTCTCTGGGTTGATATTTAGGCTACCATGTTAGGAGAGTGCCCTCAGGCTCCCTGGGGCCTCTTATTTCAAAAAGTGGGGTATACTGGATTGCGGCTGTCCATGCATGCATCCGTCCGCACGTCTGTCAACACTCAGAAGTCTGTTTACGTTACAACTTCAACATTTCTGCTCAAATTTCGATGAAATTTCATACAGATGTTCACTATCATGAGATCTTGAATGAGCATCAGCCGTTTTGTTGGAATATATTTTCTGTGAGTTATGGCCGTTTGAATATACAGAAATAGGTTATTTTTGTGTGTTTGCCTCGTATCTCATGTTTGGGTTATTGGATCTGAATAAAATTTGGACTGAAGATTGTTTATAGGAAAAGCTTTAAATGAGTCTCGAATAATATTTTTTACTTTTCACTATTTAGACTTATCCCCCTTTTTAACTTTGAAAATTCTCTATTTGCCTCGTAAAATAGCCAGCCAATTATTTGTCTGTTCGCCTTATATTTCAGGTTTGGGTTATCAAATTTCAATGAAATATGGAATGAAAATTGTTTATGGGAAAGACTTTTGAATGTGTCATGTCCCTGCAGTAAAACAAAGAAAATGCATGCAAATCACCTCTTCATATGTGGCATTATGTCTTTGTTCTCTTATGTGGTCACTAGACTTCAGTAACAGGTGTTTCTTGCCTTCACAATTACTTTGCTGTAAAGCAAAGACAATAATTTTGCTGGTTGCAACGTAAAATGGGCAATTTTTGGCCTGTTTGCCTCATATCTCTGGTTTGGGGTTAGCGGCTCTCAATGAAATTTGGAATGAAGATTGTTTATGGGAATAGCTTTCACTGTATCGTGGTTAATTTCTTCTCATCTCATTGTTTGGCGGTATGCACCATAGGGAGTATGCCCTGGGTGTTGCCCCCCTCTTGTTATACCCCCCCGCAAACAAAGTTTGGGGGGGGGGCTATATAGGAATCACCTTGTCCGTCCGTCTGTCCATCTGTCTGTTTGTCCATTCTTATAAGCGCAACTCCTCCTAAACCGTTTGAAGAATTTTCATGAAACTTTACACAATGGAAGAACTCCATATGAAGATGTGCATGAAGCAATATAATTCCATTCTGACATTTTCAAGGGGAGATAATCTAACATACATTCGGGGGGTATCACTTTGTGAGCTTGCTCACAGTACCTCTAGTTCTGTCTACTGTCAAATTTTCCAATCTGTTTCTTATACATGTCCCAGTTCTTTAATTACTGTTAATGAAGAGTGTGGCTGTTCAAACTTTGGAAACATTTGGGCTCAATTTTACAAGATTGTAGACAAATATTTTAGATGCAATGATCCATTTTACCAATGATAACAGAAACTGTGTGGGGTGCTTTGTAGGGTTCCTTAATCATCAAGAGCCAGTTAATACAACCACAAACTGCATACATGGGCCTGCTTCAAATTACTTTGAAAAATTTGCCTTAGGTGTACTGGTTGGCTGCATGTATCTTGACAATGTTTTTACACCATTGTCGTCTGCCTGCAAAGCAATGATGCAAAAACCTAGTTAACAGGTGGAGTGCTAAGTTATTTTTGGTTATCAAAATTTGTTCATGTGTCTTTTGCCTTGTTACAATTTCTGGGAGATTGGTTAATTAAAGCTACTCTCCCACAAACTCTGAAAGTGCCAATGCATACTGAAGAAATAAATTCACTTCAAATATGGACCTTCAGCTCTCTAACTTCCAAGTCATCTGCATGTGCACGTCAATGGTGCACTTGCTTTCAATCACTGCTAACTGCTTTTGCAAAGTTAGTAAGTTGGGGAGCCTAACAGTTGCTCGGTAGTTTTCTATGGGTACTCCAGCTTCATCCACCTGTAAAACTATCCGACATGATGTGACCTAGGCTGTTGAAGGTGTTGTTAAACTCCAGTAAATAAACAAACTTATCCATATCTGCTACCAAAGATGAATGATGATTCTAGGGTATCCATTTACCCAATGCAATGGCCATATACAGCCTGTTTCATCCATACAAATCAACAATCATATTTTATATCATCAGTCTTGTTTACTGCAGTGAACAAGTTCTGCTTTAATGGTAAAATTTAATCTGAAACCAATGCCTGGATGGAAAGTCTCTGAGGTGAGCAGCATAGTTGTATATATATGTATATATATACACTTCATCAAATGTTTTATATAAACGGCAAATTGACGAAGTTATATGTATATATATATATAAATTATTAACATAAAATTATTCTTAGGATTATGGGTTAACCCTTAACTCCTTGCATGCTGCTGGCGGATATTCCTGCCTAGGATACAATATCTCTTGTCACTGAAATAAGTATAGTTTTGGCACATTTAACCAAATTTTCCTCTGTAAATTGAATATACTTTCTGACCAATGATTTCTTGAGTTAAATTTAGATGATTTTTTCATCAAATCCAGTCATGACTGCTTCACAGCATTCGATGAAAAATATTTTGGAAATGCACAGCGGGTTAAGAGTTAAGGGCCTGGAGATTTATACATTTTTGCTCTACTCTTACTCCAGTGGCATTGCAGTTGTTTCTAGTCAAGTTTTGGAGAGCGCAGTGGCTCAGTGGTAGACTGTTGGACTTCTAGGCTAGAGGTCCCGAGTTCGATCCTGGTCCGGGATGACCAAGCGTTGTGTCCTTGGACGAGGCACTTTATCCCAGTTGCCAACATGGGGGCACGACGAAGCTGTGTACTAAGGCGTACTGCACATCGATAGTGCATGTGTCTTCAACCACTGTGACCCTGCTTGTGAGGTGCTTGAACAGAGTTAGAATGTTGAGGAGCTGACAGTTGCTCGTCTATGCTCAGTGGTTCTCTCTCCGGGTACTTTGGCTTTCTCCACCCGTAAAACTGTCGCGATCACGATTAGCCATTGTGCATAAGTATGTGACCTTAAACACCAATAAATAAATAAATAGTCAAGTTATGGCTGCCTACAGTGGCATGTTGGGGTACCTGTTCCTTTGCATTAAAAATTATCAAAGTCGGAATTAGGCCCTTAACTCTTTCAACACTTGCGCCCTGGAAGATATCCTTTCAGTCAATACTGTCAATGGCAAAATGGATGAAACCATCCTGGTTTGTTGGGAAGTTTAAAATAATTTAATCCAACAGCTCTGTCGAATTGATGGATTAAATTTTTACCAATCCTCACTTTATATATATTGCTCTTTATATCGTCTGCTCATCCACTACCATTTTTTCTACACGTAAACATTTTTGCACTCTGGCTTGAAAGGGTTAAGGGTTAAATGTGCTTATCTTTTACATCACAGTTACCATGGGCTCAATTCCTTTGAAAAACTGAAGTTTTTGAAGATCAGGCTTTAAAATTTGACCAGTTTTGATTCTTGTGAACTGCTGCGAGAATCAGTGTCCAGTTCTTTAATAATTTAGAATTTGAGAGTTCTGTTATACCATTGTCTGTGCAATGACTACAGTTTCATAGTGGAAAACAAACCTTATATTTTTAGGTAGATTGAAGTTTAGCCATAAACCGGTAGAATGCTAAATTATTTTTGGTCATCAAAATTTGTTCACATGTTTTTGTCTTCTTACAATTTAAGGGAGAGTGCCTACAGGCACTCTCCCATAAATTGTAACAAGGCAAATCCAAAAAGACTAAATAATTTCACTTCACGGGTGATAAAGAACGTACACTGAATATGAAGCTTTTATGTTGTGATACTGACACTCAATAAAGTCCAAATATGGGCTTTCAGCACTCTACCAGTTAAGGGACTATAGCCCCAATTTTGATGAGTTTTTTCTCTTACACATATGTCTAGAAAACATGTTCCAACAAACAAAATTTTAGTGGTCTTGTTGATGATCAAAAGTTATAGTACCTTCAGTGAAGTTTTTGCTACCTGTATAGTCAGCTAAGTCTTCACTAGACAGCACTGCCAAGTCAAAATGTTGCCTTATTATGAGGGATCTCACAAACCTAAGTAGAATTCTTAAGCTTTTTGGAACACTTTCAGAACCTGTAACAACAATCAAATGAACGGTTTGTGTCAAGGTGAGAATCTCCTGAATTTTAAGCCCTCTTTATGGAATTCTAAAAGGTACAGTGGAACTATGTTCAAATTGGATAGCCACTTTGCAATTGAGAAATACTTAATTAGCAAAGTATTCAGTTATCATGAACTTATTTGATTCTTTTCCTACATATTCTGGTGATAAACCACATGAACTTCAATCAATTAAATCTTGTCTGACAGAGCTCATAGATTATAAAATACTAATATTGGATGAAGTGAGCTAAAGAGTTCCATATGCATGGTGAATTTAGGGTTCATCTTCAGTGGATCACAATATTTTTATTTGGTTAACCCTTTACCCCCAACGTAATGGCCAAAACCGACCAGTGCTATTCTCAAAAATCGCCAATTAATTTTCATTATTTTTTGTCTCAAAAACATAGATGATGACCCCTCATTGGAACGAGCTCATCGAGCTCGTTCCAATGAGGGGGTCATAACCTATGTTTTTGAGACAAAAAATTAGTTATTTAACAATTTTATTTGCAAGTGTTGTCCGCTTTTCATGTTAGGTAAAGGGTTAACAGAAATTTACTCTGTAATGGTATTAACCTTTTTGTGATAAACAGGTTAACTTTACATTGAGGGTACGGTCAATGGTTTGAAGTAATATACAATTAACTGGTAGAGTGCTGAATTATTTTTGGTCATCAAAGTTTGTTCCCATGTCTTTTCTTTGTTACAGTTTATGGGAGAGTGCATGCCCATCGGCACTCTCCCATAAATTGAAACAAGCCAAGTCAATACAGACTACTTAATTCAACTTCAAAGAATATGTTACGCACATTCACAGAATATGAATCGTTTAACTGGTAGAGTGCTAAATTATTTATGGTCCTTAAGCTTTCTTTGTGCATCTTTGCCTTGTTACAATGTATGAGAGAGTGCCAGTAGGCACTCTCCCATAAATTGTAACAAGGCAAATACAAACAGATAAAATCATATCACTTCAAAGATAAAAAGAAGTACATCCACAGAATATGAAGTGTTTAAATTGTGGTACAGCACTTTAGAATAAAGCCCAAATATGGGCTTCCAGCACTACCAATCAACAGCTGGGGTTATTTATTTTTGAAGTATTCTATTAAGTGAGCATCACTGTACTAGAATTTTATATGGATGCTTTTAAAAATGTCGGATAGCCAATCTACAGAGTTACTCAAGGAATTAAATAGGATAAGGATATTATTATCCCCCCACCCCAATGCAGGAGAGATACCGCAATGAACTCCAACCTTCTGCCCATCCTTCCTGCCCTGATGTCTGTATGGATGTTTCTTTATGCTATAACTTTGAGATTAGTTATCAGATTTTAATGAATTTTGCCCTGTGGCTTTAAAAATATCTTGTGTCAGTTCCCCTTCAATTTTCATCAAATCTTGGTGGTTATTGAATTTGCCCATTCTCCAGAAATTTTCAGTTTAATGTATAAATATGTCAGAAATTTTCATCAAATGAGATGGCTAACATGATTTGTCCGTAAACTAACATTTAAATGGTTTAGTTGACTAAAATATGCACATTTCCAAGAAAACACTTCGAAAAGCATGCAAATTATGATGTTGAGCTGTGTGACATCACACCAGGATCTGTCAGAGAACCTGTGCACAGCTTCGTACTACAAAATAATTATAGTCTACAACTGAGAGTAGTTTTTTTTCACTGGTCAACCTACAAGCAAAGTGAACGCCATTGAATGACGAAAAGACTAGTGTGAGAGCAATTCCTTAAAAAACAAAACAAAAATTATGATGATTTAATTGATGTAAATAAATTTGATAGAAGTCAGTATTTTGGAAAATGCCCCCACCACCACCACCAAATTGTATGTGGCCTTTAGATTTTCGCAACACCTGGGTTCAGACTAACTACTCTTGGTTCATCATTAGTATAAATACACCTTCCCCTGGGCCCCATATATCAACCAGGGCCTTCTTTTTAATGAAAAAATTTCATTTGCATTTAAAAATTTCTTTCAGTGACATATTCCATTTAAGGAGAATGTAAAAAGAAAAAAATTGGAGAAAACTTGTGCTGTACAAAATTTAATAAACTGCTGAATTTCCTCAAATAGACAAAAACAAGAGTTCCAAAACCGGGTAACCCTTTACCAAACATAGAGACCAGACGACACTTGCCAAAAAAATTCTTGAATAACTAATCCTTTTCATTTCTTGTCTCAAAAACATAGGTTATGACCCCTCGTTGGAACAAGCTTGAAGAGCTCGTTCCAATGAGAGGTCATAACTTAAGTTTTTGAGACAAAAAATGAAAAAATAATGAAAATTAATGGACGATTTTTTTAGAATACTGCTGGCCATTTTTTGCTGTTGCGTTAATTAAACAATTTTCATACAAACAATAATGGGCAATAAGACTGTTTTGATCCAAAGAACATTTTGAGTGCTGAGGTTTTAAACTAAAAAGTAATTTTGTTGTTGAAAACCAACTTTTAAATTGCAAATGCACTAACAACAGGGGGGCACGGTGGCGTTGCGTTAACCGGTTCTCATCAGATCACCGAAGTTAAGCAACGTCGAGCCCGGTTAATCCTCGGATGGGTGACCGTCTGAGCTATCAATTCAGACTCCCGCATTGTGCCCTTGGGCAAGGCACTTAGCCCCAATTGTCCACATGGGGGCATGATGGCACCGTGTACTAAGGCATACTGCGCGTCAATGGTGTGCATGTCTTCAACCAATCTAATCCTGCCTGTTCTGAAGTGCAGAGTTATGATGTTGGGGAGCTAGCAGCTGCTCGTCGTTGCTCAGTGGTTCTCTCCGGGTACTCCGGCTTCCTCTACCTGTAAAACTGTCACGGTCATAATTAGCCATTGTGCGTAAGTATGTGACCTTAAACGCTAATAAATAAATAAATAATAAACTAACAACAGAACTGAAAATTCACATATGGAACACTTAAATTGATGAAATCAAAATTAAGTTGAACAGGATGAACAGCTTTTTAAAATCTGGCAACATGTATTGCTGCACACAGATTAGAGATGGGCAATATACCGAAAAACTGAACTGATACCGATATCATGGGGATACCAAAAAAAAAAAACCCGAACCAATCATTGAATACCAAAACCACCTGTATTTTCATATTTACTTTCGCTATTTATAAGGCCTTGTTGGGGCTTTATAGCCATTGAAGTGTTCATTTTCATGAAAGAAATAACTTAGTTTCTTTCCACTAGACTGTTCATGTCTAGTTGCTTAGAGGTGATTTCTAGTCAAGTCTTGGCTGCCTGTTTTGACAGCCAAGACTTGACTAGAAATCACTGCCCAGGTGATGTATCTATTGTCAACAGGACCTCTTAATGACAGCATGTTTTAAGGGTACATGCTCGGAGATCGAAAGCCTGAATAGGCCTTTAAATGTTTAGGCATGTTTGGAACAAGTCACAAAATTATTGTAGATATGATTTGCATTAGCAAAAGAATGTCAGTGCTGAGTTGATTGGCAGTGGCATTTGATACAAGAACAACTTCTGTATTTTCCTGGTGTGAATTCCCCTTTGTTACTGTTGGCAAATCTAGTTCAATATACCTTATCATGCCCAGTTGCATCTCCTGTAATTTGTATCAGATTCGAGGTCATGCTCACAATCGGATCTCAATGAGCCCATCAGGGCGAGTTGTGATCTGAGTGAAAACATGACTGAGAATCTGATACAAATTTACGGGACATGCATTTGAACATGATAATACATTTATCTAACAATCCTGTTACATAATGCTTGTTTCCCTTGTTTTTTTCATTTTAAATTGGGTTGGAATTGGTCAAAATTTTGAATTTCATATTTTTATGCACAATAACAATGCAAATATGTGATAGTGCGGTGTTTACCAGAAGTTGAATCTGTCTGATACAGAATCGGAACAGGTGGCTGATACAAACGTTTCTAGGTGCAAATTAAGTTGATTGTTAGATAAAGCTAGATACCAGATATCGAACCGATACTGTGGTTTACACACTCAAAATACCAAAACCGATGCTGAACTCAAAATTCCAATTCCACTCATCTCTAACACAGATGATAATAGATTAATTACAGTTAACCTACTGCATTAAAAGAGCTGATGTGTGAAGTATTTATCTAGTTTAATTTTTTTATATTTATTTATTGGAGTTTAATGACACTTTCAACAATCAAGGTCACCTCGTGTTACAAATTTTTGTGGGTCGAGGAAGCTGGAGCAAACCACCAAGCAGCAGCAAGCAACTGTCAGACTCTCCAATGTACTAACTCTGCATAAGCATTGATTGAAGACAAGTGCACTATCAACATGCAGTACACCTTAGCACACAGTGCCACTGTGGCTTCCATGAGGGCAATCAGGATTAAGTGCCTTACCCAAGGACACAATGCAGTTATACCTGGTAGGGATCAAACCTTGAACCTTTTGGTTTGAAGTGGAATGCTGTAACCACTGAGCTACCGCACTCACATCAAATTTAATGATGGATTTTGTAAAGCTGAAGGTTTATTTGTCACATAAAAAGGCTTGATAGCCAATCAAAGCCAATTAACATGACTCGAGAAGTAACCATTTAATGTGTTTGTCTAAATGCAAGTCTGTCACCTCAGCCTCCATTTTTCAATCATGTTGACCAACCAGACTTTGTTTATTGACACAGTCGCAGGGCCTTAGTGTGCTTGGTGAAAATCTGTGATTGTATCTGCCTTAATTGCTAGCTGATGATTTGATTTTATGGCAAGTAATAAAATGATTCCTTCATTTGTTTTGTCATCAACAGTCTCAGTACTGCTGTGGTGACATTTCTGCATTATAAGAGCAAAGATTTTTTGGTGCCAAAGTTTTAGCCAAACAAAGATATTTTAGTGCCAGATCAAAATTTATTGAAATTGTATCAACTGGCAGCTGACAATGTGAACACTGACAGGAATATCTGCCAGCAGCATGTAAGGAGTTACAGCTATACCTATAACATAATGGTCAATGACAGGAAATCTCTTACTATTACAATGTATGCAAGTAAAATTTAAGGATATTTAACCAAATTTTCCCCCTGTAGGTTGCATAGACTTTTTAACTGGTAGAGTGCTGGAAGCCCATATTTGGGCTTTATTCTGCAGTGCAGGTACCACAACTTGAAGGCTCATATTCAGTGGATGTGCTTTGTATTATCTTTGAAGTGATATTTAGTCTGCAAGGGTTTGCCTTGTTACATTGCAGTCTCCCATAAATTATAACAAGGCAAAGACGTGTGAACAAGATTTGATAGCCAAAAATAATTTAGCACTCTACCATTTGAGCAGTGATTTCTTGTGTCAAATTTTCGTGATTTTTTCAGCAAATCTAGTCATGGCTGCTGTTTAGCAGTGATGACTAGATTTAATGAAAAATATTTTTAAAATACTCAGAAGGGGGTGCAGTGGCTCTGTAGTTACGGCATTGAACTTGAAACTGAGAGGTCCACGATTTGATCACCGCCAGGGGTAACTGCAGGGGTAACTGCATTGTGTCCTTGGGCAAGGCACTTAATCCTGATAATGCCACCTTGCTCCCACGTGGGCAGTGTTCTTAGGCATAATGCACGTCGATGGTGCACCTGTCTTCAACCGATGCTAACCCTGAATGTGTGGACTTAATACTTTGGGGAGTCTGCCTGTTTGTTGCTCAGTGGTTCTCAGAGTACTCCAGCTTCCTCCACCCGTAAAAACCAAGGCTTCAGATTACCCCAATTTCCCACCATTTACAGGTGTGTCCAAATTAGAGAAGGTGTGAAGACGTCAAGAAAAATATTAAAATTTTCTCTGCCTCTTCTACATTTGAGAATAATTTATTTCCCTCATAATATGACCATAGAAACACAAAAGACAGGCATGGCAATAAAACATAACAGGATAAGGTTGTTATTTCTGCATTTAATGTGCCCAAATTAGGACAAAATGGTGTGCCCATAATAAATTAATTTAAAGGCCTGCTTAAAACTGTCTGTCACGGTGACCCTGGCTGTCGAAAGTGTTGTTAAATTCCAATAAATAAATTACAATTACTTTCCCATAAATTGTAACAAGGCAAATCTTTAAGGCTAAATAATTTCTCTTCAAAGATAATATGAAGTGCATCCACTGAATAAGAGTTTTTACATTATTGTACATGTACCTCAGATTAAATCCCAAATATGGACTTCAGCACACTACCAGTTAATCGCACTGCAAATAACACCTGCTTGTATCCAATGTATAAGGGGCTTGAACTCCAAAACGATGAGGAATTCAGTGGTTATCACTTACTCTTGGACAGATTACCAGATTTTTTCTTTGTTCAAAAGGAGTTTGTATAATTAACAGCTAGGTCAAATTTGTACCCAAGGTATGATGATAATTGGCTCAATTATTATTAGCTCCGGCGTCCGTCATCTGTTAACTTTTTGCAAACTTGACATCTTCTTCACAACAACTGGACCTAATTCAAACATATATTGCACAGACCATCTATTGAGTATACCCTTTCTATTTTGTTTAAATGAAGCAGCTGCCATATTCGGGGTCTGGTTTATGCCCCAAAAGCTTAAAAACCTTTAAAAATCTTCTTCTTATGAACCACTAGAGGGAATGCCCTGATATTTGGTATGGAACATCCTTTGGTGTAGAAGATTAAAGTTTGTTCAAAAGAAGTTGATAGATCAATATCTGGGCTCTATGTGGGGGCATATCCATTTTGGGATCTGCCCAAAATTTCTATTTCAAGAAGCAGTGGGCCAATTTCAACCAAATTTGGCATGTAGTATAAATGGGTCCTAAGTAAAATTGATTGATGCCTAAAAAAAAAAATTCACATCCCTGTGGCAACCCCAGGAGCTAAAAACAGAAAAAATTCAAAAGCCCATATATCCCAAACCACAAGGAACAGAGAACTGTTATTTGGTATGAAGCATCCTTAGGACTGGAAGAAGGGATTGGTTGAAAAACATTTCCATCGGTTTAATCATGGTGCCCGGTAGAGGGTATTGAAAAAATGATAAGTCAGCATTTTTGCAGTAGTTTATCCTGGAGGAAATTTTGGTTTATTCCCGTTTCGCCGATGAGGTTAAATAAACAAACCAAAACTAATCGCCGGTGGAGGTGTGAACAAGTTGTTAATCCCACTGATTGATATTAACTCTTCTTCACCGGCTGAGTTCATGGTCCCAAAGTGATTAACAATCAGTTAACATTGATCAACTGTAAACAACTAAACAACTTCAAACATCTCAATAGTATATAATATGACCCTTCATGCTGTACATCAACAACATTTCCTTCAATTCATCATGGCAAGTGAACAAGTAAATGTTTCTTTCATCCCTAATAAGAGAGGTGGTAGACACTTAGTTTATGGTGGTTATAAATTTCGTGTGAAGTCTCAGAATCAACCAAATATACATTGGAACTGCGTTAAAAAAGATTCTTTAGGATGTCGGTCAACTATCAACACGAAAAACGATTTTATCAGTTCGCCGATGGGGCAGCATAATCATCCACCAGATATGGAGCAGATTGTAGCCGATGCTTTCCTAGCAGATTTAAAGAAAACCGTTCGACACGACAGCAAATCAGTGAGCGCACTTTAACAAGAGGAGCTTGGTTCTCTCAGATCGGATACCGACCCACTCATCATTGCTAAAGTTCCTACATTCTATAGCATCAAATCAGCATTATACAGGTCTCGTGCGAAAACCATACCGGCTCTTCCGAAAACTCGCTCAGCAATCAGCTTACCTGATAGTTACATGGAAACAACTGCAGGAGATCAGTTTTTACTGTCAGATCCAAGCGACAACAACTGCCTCATTTTCAGCACAGCGTCAAACTTACACCTCCTCGACGAAACGACTTCGTTTTTCTGTGATGGGACATTTGAGAAATCACCGAAACTCTTTTATCAGCTGTATACCATCCATGCTTTCGTGGACAATAAGATGTTGCCATTAGTCTATGGCTTGCTGCCTAATAAAACCAAGTCAACTTATATAAAATTCTTCAGCACCATACGCCAGAAGGCTTCATCTTTAGACATTCACCTACAACCAGCAACAATCTTTACTGATTTCGAAACTGCTGCACAAAATGCTTTACGACAAGTTTTCTCTTCTGCGACCATCAAAGGCTGTCACTTCCACTACGCCCAAGCAGTGTACAAGTATGCAACAGAAAAGTGCAGCCTCAGAGACGATTACAAGCAAGATGACAACATTCATGCGGTCGTTCGACGTGCTATCGGCCTTCCATTTGTACCACCACATATGGTCAGCGACGTATGGCTTCTTGTATTAGAGGCATGGGAAGAAGCGTTGGAGGAGAGAGACGTCGACCCAAGAGTTACCAAGTTCACAGACTACGTCACGACGAACTGGGTTGAGAGTAGCAACCTCAATGTGTGGAACCATCACGAGACTGTCGGCCCTCGCACCACAAATCATGTAGAAGGATGGCACAGCAAGTTGAAGAAGGCAATTGCCGGAACCCATCCTAACTTGTTCTTCTTAGTTGATTTCATTAAGAAAGAACAAGCATTCACAGAATCAACAATTCTGCAGTTGAGACATGGTGGGAAGGTGGCCCCACGAAGAAAAAAGTATCGTGCCATCGACAATGCTTTATCTTATTATAAAAGACTCTTTAGGGAAGGTCAGATTGACGCACTGTCATTTTTAGACATAGTCAGTCGAAATTCGGGTTTTTAAAAAATGTGCTTTATGCCTTTAAATGTTCATATTATTATATTATACTTGCTCGTTTATTGTTATTTTTAGACAGAGTCAGTCGAAATTCGGGTTTTTAAAAAATGTGCTTTATGCCTTTAAATGTTCATATTATTATATTATACTTGCTCGTTTATTGTTATTTTTAGACAGAGTCAGTCGAAATTCGGGTTTTTAAAAAATATGCTTTATGCCTTTAAATGTTCATATTATTATATTATACTTGCTCGTTTATTGCGTTGATAAATCAATAAAAAAATTACATTACATTCAGTCGAAATTCGGGTTTTTAAAAAATGTGCTTTATGTCTTTAAATGTTCATATTATTATATTATACTTGCTCGTTTATTGCGTTGATAAATCAATAAAAAAATTACATTACATTCAGTCGAAATTCGGGTTTTTAAAAAATGTGCTTTATGTCTTTAAATGTTCATATTATTATATTATACTTGCTCGTTTATTGCGTTGATAAATCAATAAAAAAATTACATTACATTCAATCAATTCGTCGTTACTTGTGAGTTTCCCTGTGGTACATGGGTTAAATTGATAAAAATTATCTCCCAACATCCAAATTAACAAATTATCGCGGCACTTCTTTGATCTGCGGATTACTGACACCTACCCCATTAGAATCACATCGGCGAAACGGGAAGACCCCGAAATTTTCATTCACTGAGAACCTTGATTGACATATTGTTCTTAAAATAACAAAACTGCTGTTATAAACATTGTAATCTTATTATTTTAATCAGAAAATTCTGTGGACTTTCGTTTGTATTGCAAAGATTTTATTTCATGTTGAATGAACCATTTCAATGCTGGAAAACATCTGATTCCTGTTTGCATTTTTTTAATTAAACCTTTCAAGACTGCAGTGTGTGTTCCAAAGATTTTATTGATGCCATGAATAAACAAAACCCTTTCAATGCTGTATATGTATTTTTCTGGTTCCTTGGAAAAAAATTGATCTGATTCCTGTATGAATATCTTGAATTTAACCCTCTCAAGACTTCAGTGTGTTTTTTCCAAAGATTTGATTTCATTATGAACTTTTTCACTACTGTGCACATATAAGCTATTTCATGTTGAATGAACCCTTTCAATGCTGGAAACATCTGATTACTGTATTCATGTCTTTAATTTAACACTCTCAAGTCTGCAGTGTGGGTTCCAAAGATTTTATTGATGCCATGAACAAAACCTTTTCAATGCTGTATGTATATTTTTCTGGTTCCTTGGAAAAAAATTGATCTGATTCCTGTATGAATATCCTTTAACTTAACCCTCTCATGACTTCAGTGTGTTTTTCAAAAAGATTTTATTTCATGATGAACTCTTTCACTACTGTGTACATATATTATTTCATGTTGAATGAACCCTTTTAATGCTGAAAACATTTATCTGATTCCTGTATGCATGTCTTTAATTTAACCCTCTCAAGACTGAAATGTGGGTTCCAAAGATTGTATTGATGCCAAGAACAAACATTTTTTTAAATTTTTCTTTTTTTGGTGGGGTTGGGGGGGGGGGGGGTGGTAGAGAGAGCCACAATGGTTAAAAAACAAAAACAAAAATTCACAGTACAGAGCTTGCTAGAAAGCTTTCCTGGGACCAGCAGAAATGAATGGCCAAAAAAAAGTTGCCTTTGTTGTGTCATAGCAAATAAAAAAAATGCTCTTGCTGTTGATCACTTACTGATACACTCATCTCTTTTGACAACTTGAGCCAGGTGAGCAGTTTAGGCTCACCTGAGCCTTTGGTTATTATTCATATCTGTAATTAACACAGTTATTCAATAAAGAATTTACATCCTTTTGGGGTCAACTGGTAGTAGCAACAGTAGGTGACAAGAGAATTAAAATCAGCCACAGGGTAATGTAAGAGGGGAACAATTCTCTCTGAAATCCAGTCAATATCAACTAATATGTTATGCCCAAATACAAAAAAACTTTCTCCAAAATTCGTTTTGGGGATAGTTTGATATACACTGATTTGAGGATTGTTTCAAAATTACCTTACAGGAGCTAAAGTCTCGATCTAAACTAGAAAATAACAATGCTCGTTTTTTCCAGGTTCTCCAGCTTCCCCCACCTGTAAAACTGTCCATCATGAGGTGACCCCGACTGTTGAAAGTGTTGTTAAACTCTAATAAATATATAAAATAGCTAGTTTGCCAGGGAAAATTATTCATTTAACACAAGTAATCAACTAACAGGGATGTGGACACTTTGATATAGTCTAGAGTTAACCTGAGCATTTATTCTATTTAATCTTGTTTGACAGAGCTTGTGAAGTTCTGTCAAACAAGAGATAATAAATTACCTGTCTTTATTGGGTATACTGAGACCAAATATGTCTATAAACAAGGGTAATTTCTCGACATATTGCACAAATATTAAACATTTTTTTATTCAAGAGGAATTTGTTCTATAACTTGTATTCAATTAGCAGGTCAAGTTTGTGAGTACTCTGACTCAGTGGTCATGTCATGGAACTTCAAACCAAAAGGTCCATGATTCAATTTCCTCCAGGGGTAACTGCATTGTGTCCATGGGAAAGCCACTTAATCGTGACTGCCCCAGTTTGTGTTGGGGGGGGGGGAGGCACACCTATGCTGTGTATACTAAGGCCTACTGCACATAGATTGTGCTCTTGTCTTCAAACGATGCTGACCCTGTTTGTGTGGAGTTAGTATTTTTCGGGAGTCTGACAGCTGCCCACCACTGCTTAGTGGTAGCTCTCTCTTGGTACTAGCTTTCTCTACCCGTAAAACTGTCTGGCATGAGATGACGCCGGCTGTCAAAATGTCATTAACTCAAATAAATAAACAGGTCAAGTTTGTGTTGATGGTATGGTAAATGGTTTTGTGTTTGAAAATTGTATTTAATTTACAGGGTTATTCAATTAGGAGATATCCAGTTGAGTGGGATCCACTATAGTACTTCACATGAAAATGTTTTAACCAAAGGAAAAATTCCTGAATATTTGAGGAGGTATGTTGGACAATGTTCCTTGGACAATATTATGTTCCTAAATGTGCAAGATTGGGTGAATCCCAAATGTTGGATCTAATGTGATGTTGCTTTGTGGTAAACGATTGGTGTCACATGTACTTTTATAAAAGCATTTGAAGGTGCATGGCCAAATTATGACATCATTACCATTGTGATATTTTCAGTCAACCACTTCTCCATTGGACTCACTTCTCCCTGGTTTCGTTTGATTTCTCCATAATGTCTGTGGAGGGACAAATGACTCAGTTTACCCTAGGCTGGTCTCTGAATAGAGCATTTTCTCGTCATACTATGACGCAGCACATGCAGGGTGTGATCTTTAAGGGGCATATCACACCAGAAGTGAACTTGTTGCCCTATTTTCAAGTTTGTACAACTGAACCTTTCTGTTGCATTCTCTGTTTTTTGAGAGGATGGATTATCACAAATGTCATTGTTTTTCTGTTATTTTCAAGAGTGATTTTCCTGTGTGTTTTTTTTTTATTTTGATCGAGTACATTTTGTCCTGCAGTTGTCTTCTGGTCGAATGGTTTGAAATGTCTTCTTAAGCTCAACTTGACAAAGTCGAGTATGAGCAATTGGGATGGGTTGTGATCCATTGTACCTCTGTCCGTCCCCAATCCATTTAGCACACCTTACAGGCCATATCTCTCACCTGATCAGTTTCAAATTTCATACGTGGCTTTGGGGTATTTTCTAGATGGGCGCTATCAAATTTTTCTTAATTTCGTTTAAAAACATGATCGCCTGTGGCCATCTTGGATTTGGCATATAAGTTGTCAACAATTCCCTTAGATACCTTACAGGCCACACCTCTCACCTGTTCTTTTTCAGATTTCATATGTAGCTTTGGTGTGATGTCTAGATGGGAGCTATCAAATGTGTCTGACTTTTGTTGAAAACATGGCCAGAAGTGGCCATCTTGGATTTTGCATATAAGTTGTCAACAAATCCATTAGCACACCCTGCAGGCTGCATCCCTCACCCAATCTTTTTCAGATTTCATATGTAGGTGGGATGTCTTTTCTGTAGAAACTTGAGTGAATGACTTGCCATTAATGGAACTTTCTGTTTAGTTCAGACCCTTCTTGGTCAAGGTGAGCTTTTCTTCATGCTGGTGCTCCACTTGCATTTCTGTATATTCTTAGATGCTCAGAGTAACCTTAACCCCAATCAACACAAACAGAAAAACTTTCATAATGGCTTTAAGGTGCTATATAAGTAAGGGAAATTTGTTTACAGTTAAAACTAGAAGTCCTGTCATGAAATGCACACAAATAGTACGTCGATCTGCTCGTTAATCTACGCGTTATGACCATAGTAAGGCTATCAAATTCTGCACATATGGCCTGTGCACAAGCAATGTTTCAGCCAATGGACCTCCGGATAACCTGGAGGTCCATTGGCAGAAACATTTCCTGTGTTTGCTATGAGTAACCAGGAGAACCTGCCATGCTTTGGGTGCCATTTGATATGGCAATTGCGCTCAATTCCTACGTGCAATTGAGCCTAGATAAGTGCACAGTTCGTGACAGGACTTCTAGTTTTAACTGTACTTTGATATTCTCACCTCTGATATTCTATTTAATGATTATTTAAATATTGGTGTTTTTAAGGTCAAGTATTTCTGCACAATGGCTGATCATGACTGAACAAAATGAAATGAAATTTTGTATATAGGTTTATAACCACATAATACAGGTTGGGATTGATAGTGGTGGGCTTGGTCTGACATTTTTGGCAGAGTTATGGCCCTTTCCCAAATTATAAGACATGTTTATATTAGTTTCCACTGGTAACTTTAGTTTGACTGAAGAAAATGAAACAAAATTTTATACATAAGTTTATAACCACATAATACAGGTTGGGATTAATAGTGTGCTTGGTCTGATATTTTTTGGCAGAGTTATGGCTCTTTTTAAACTTACAAGACCTGTTGATATTGGTTTCCGGATGATAACTTTAGTTTGACTGAACAAAATGAAACAAAATTTTCTATGTAGGTTTATAACCACATAATACAGGTTGGGATTAATAGTGTGCTTGGACCGATATTTTTTGGCAGAGTTACGGCCCTTTTTGGACTTAGTACATACAGCGGGGGGCATTTGTGTCCCATGGACACATTTTTCTTGTTTTCTTTTCTTTGGTGGGGGAGGGTAGGAATTCAATTTTTCTAGTTATCTCCTTTATACCATAGAATGCTACACTCCAAATTCATAAACTGTTTTACGTACAGTGAATATCCCCCCCACCCCCATCTTCCAACCCAATTGCTGATTTTTGGTAAATAAATACAGATTACTACAACACAGACGTGTTAACTCTCCCGGAATGCCTGGAAAAATCCCGAAATTTCAGTGTAGTTCCCGGCCTCCCGGACGGGAATCAAGTTTTGGACCCAAAATCCCAGAAAACAACAGCTGAATATTTCTTTCCCAGTGTAACTTATGTAAAATGTTCGGAGTCAAATCACATGCATTTTGAACTCTGGTAAAAACTCACAAAGCAGTAAATTATGGATTTAAGTTAAATTTATTTAAGAAAAGGGTATTTTATGATATATATTTCAACTGTGTTCATGTTTATTTCTGTTTTTTTCTTCGTAATCGCAGATTCGTGATCAATGTGAGTGAGTGTGTGTGCTGGGGGAGGGGGGGGGGGGGGGGGGTCATGAAGAAGAGGATGCTGGGGGGGGGGGGCTGTTCAAATCAACAATTATTTCATGATTAGCTCAACTTTGGCGAAGCCAAATTTGAGCTTATGCCATGGCCCATCGTCCATCTGTCCATTTGTCCATCTGGCCGTCTGTCCATCAACAATTGGATACGGCTCGGGCTAGAAGCCGTATTTATGAACCGATCTTTACGAAACTTCTTGGGTACCTTTGTTATGACCATGGGACGAGAATGAGTGTTTTTGGGTGCAGTCCGAAATTAAAGATGGCTGCCCACCACCATTTTGTACCGATGATGCAGAAATCTGTTTTTTGTACAGAACTTCCATATGAGAGCTCTGATTTGAATAATTTTTTGTATGAATGTTTAGTACCATGGGATACATCACATATAATACAGGTATTTTTCTCGTGCGTAAATTATGCAAAGTAGACTAACTTTGATGTTTTTTGGTGTTACTTTCAGCACTGTAAGTGCAAATGCCAATACGGCTCGGGCTAGAGGCCATATTTATGAACCGATCTTTACAAAACTCCTTGGGTACCTTTGTTATCACCGTGGGACAAGAACGAGTGTTTTTGGGTCCGGTCCGAAATTCAAGATGGCCGATGGCAGCCATTTTGTACAAAATTTGGTGCAATCAGATTTTTGCACAGAACTTCCATATGAAAGCGCTGATTTGAATAATTTTTTGTGTGAATGTTTAGTACCATGGGATACATCACTTATAATACCGGTTTTTTTCTCGTGCAGAAATTATGCAAATTAGATGAACTTTGATTTTTTCAGTGCTACTTACACACATTAAGTACATATGTCAATTCGGCTCGGACTAGAGTCTGTATTTATGAACCGATCTTCACGAAACGTCTTGGGTACCTTTGTTATCACCTTGGGACGAGAACGAGTGTTTCTGGGTGCGGTCCAAAATTCAAGATGGCTGCCAGTGGCCATTTTATACCGAAATTACGTCTAATCAGTTTTTTGTACACATCTTCTATATGGCTCAGGCTAGAGGCTGTATTTATGAACCGATCTTTACGAAACTTCTTGGGTACTTTTGTTATCATCGTGGGATGAGAACGAGTGTTTTTGGGTGTGGTCCAAAATTCAAGATGGCCACCAGCAGCCATTTTGTACCAAAATTAGTGCAATCAGTCTTTTGTACAGAACTTCTGTATGAAAGTTCTGATTTGAATAAATTTTTGTATGAATGTTTAGTAACATGGAATACATCACATATAGTACAGGTGTTTTTCTCGTGCAGAAATTATGTAAATTAGATGAACTTTGATTTATTCAGTGCTACTTATACACTGTAAGTGCACATGTCAATACGGCTCGGGCTAGAGGCTGTATTTATGAACCGATCTTCACAAAACTTCTTGGGTACCTTTGTTATCACCTTAGGATGAGAACGAGTGTTTCTGGGTGCAGTCCAAAATTCAAGATGGCTGCCAGTGGCCATTTTGTACTGAAATGAGGTCCAATCAGTTTTTTGTCACAACTTCTACACAGCTCATATTTGTGAACTGATCTTCACGAAACTTCTTGGGTACCTTTGTTTTCACCTTGGGACAGGAATGAGTGTGTTTTGGGGTGCCTTTGTTATCACTGTGCTACGAGAACAAATATTTTGGGGTTCAGTCAGACCCACTCTGGGACTCAAAGATTTTTTTCTAGTTTAGCATCTGACTGTCACCCATCTTTACAATACTTTACCTATACATTTGTTACAGGCAATGGTCAGTATTTATGTACAGACCGTTACAATACTTTATATGTACATTTGTTATCAGGTCATTACCTAGATGTTTGTCATTGCTGTGTCACATGCTATACATGTACATGTCTTTGTCTTGACAAGTTGAGCTACAGTGTCATTGACACTTTCATTTTTTAAAATAGCATAAATGCATCAGCATAGTTGACAACTAGATCAGGATATAGCCTGGTGTTAATGATGGTCCATGAGCTGAAAATTCGCAAGTTTTTTCTTTTGTTTTGTCCCCGTGCGAACTTTTCCCTGAAACCCATCCCATTTCCCAGAAAATCACCCTCAGGTTCCCTGAAAAATTATTCTGGAGGTTAACTTGTCTGCTACAATAGTCGGTTGATCTGTGTTCTTGTATTCTGTCGAGTTGTTGAGATGAGATCAGCCAGATCAAATGAGACGCTTTCAGTAACACAGATTCTCCTATGTTTTGTTGGATTCGCATCTTGAAAATAGTTGTTAATTGTCATTGTTCAGCAAGGCATTTTCAAATAGACCTTGTCTGGAATATTTGTCAATGGAGTTTAATGAGGACACACTCGTTTTTATGTTCTGTGCTTATGTTCTATTTTTATTTATAGGTCACTGGTAGAAATAGTCCATTCACGTGTGCCTTGTTTGAGACAGGCATGATAACGATCTGGAAAACTTAACACTCTTGTTTTCTGGAGAGCTCGGTATTGAGGGGCTGTTTATGGTGGTCATATAATAATGCAAAATATTACCATCAAACATGTCGATTGATTTAAGTATATCAGTTAAAAATACATATACCTGCCAAGTTTGAAGTCAAATGGGCCCATAGAGGCTGAGATAGGGCACATAACTAATTCATGACAAACAGAATAAGTCGAATTATGGTATAGATTTAGTGGCCAAAAAACCCCTGCCCTAGTAAGAATATCCACCAGCAGCAGATAAGGAGTTAACCATTTACCCAACGTAATGGCCAAAACCGGCCAGCACTATTCACAAAAATTCCCATTCAATTTTCATTTTTTGCATCAAAAACATACCTTATGACCCCTCATTGGAATGAGCCCATTGAGATCGTTCCAATGAGGGGTCATAAGCTATGTTTTTTACGCAAAAATTGAAAGAAATTAGTTATTCAATAATTTTGTTTGCAATTGTCTTCTGCTTTTCATGCTTGGTAAAGAGTTCAGCACTGAAAAAATTCAATATCACCATAGAATGAAATTATCGCCATCCATAATTTTTTTTTATAATAATAAAAGCCTGTCATATGACTGTCATATGACTCCCTGTTATCATACAGGAGCCTCTATTCCTCTGTTGTTATTGATTTCTGTTCAAGTATAAGTGATTGACTTCTCATTTACGTCTATTACAGTGTATGTGTGGTAAATTGGAGAATATAAATACCTGAATCAGTGTGCTATAATCATTGAGAGAATGACCTGAGTACAAAGGAAGTCTGCAAGATCTCCAGTCACAGAAATAAGAGAATAATTTGGTGCAAGAAAGAAATTTCCTTTTAAGTGAGTTACATTACATTAATTAATCCTTTTCCTAGTATGAATAGAAGAGGATACCTGCAAAAATATTTCTTGAATGATAAAAATTTTAAGCTTTTGTCTTAAGAACATGGTGTATGACTCCTTACTGGAACAAGTGTTATTAGCTTTGTTTTTTAGCCAAAAATTTAAAAAAGACCGAAAAAATTTGCTAAAGCCCCCACAAAGTAGATCTTGTGTTTCTTGGGCCATTTTTTGTAAAGTTGCATGTGGGCAGACGTTTTTTTATTTTATTTTTTATTTTTGTAATTATTTCTTTGCCATCAAAAGTTTGTGTTCTTGGTTTGTTTTTTTATATTTTAGGCCTCAAAATCTACAGTATAGCATGGGTTGTGTTTTTCATTCCTTGTTGCACTCAAGGGACAAATTTGTCAATTTTATTAACTTGGGTAAACTATCAGACATAAACCATTTAATTTTAAATTTGCATTGGTTATAAAAAAGAGAGCATGTGGCAGCCAAAAGGACCATGCAGGAAGGCCTGAGAAACAGATTTTTAACTTATTTGAGCCTTATCTGTTTTAATAACTTTGGCCGATTATGGCCATCATGTTCAGTCGGTAAAGAGTTTAATGCAAGATTTTTGCCTACAAAGCTGTTATTGGCGGTACCTTGTCTGGTTTTTAAACTCATTTTGGCAACCCTTTTTATCTCATAACACTTTCTCAGTCTTTTTTTTTAATCCTTTACTAAACAAATTGGCTGCATTCACCTGCATAATTTGTAAATGAGAGTTGAAAAAAAAAAAAAAAATTTCAACAAAATGATATCATGGGGCATCTCATTGGAATGAGTTTGTTGAGCCCATTCCAGTGAAGGGTTACTAACCATGTTTTGTTGAAATTTTTTAAAAATTTGGAAAAAGAATAATTAAGACGTTCTGATATTGTGTGCATCGGGTAAAGGGTTAACTCTTTGCACTCTGTTGTCAAAATGCAAAAGTTTTCAGCAGCAAATTTTTCCCACAAACCAAATGAGAATTTAATAAATTATATCTTGTTTGACAGAGCTCTTTGAGCTCTGTAAAACAAGTTATATTTTGTTAAATCTTTCATTCTATGCGAACAATATGGAGTCAATGATGGAAATTCTGAAATACTACCAAAGTGTTAGGAGTTAAGGTACCTTCCAACAAAACATTTTCTCCTCCTGCCAAAGTTCCCTCTAGCATTGTTTGATTACAAGTGATGATTAACCCTTTGGACTTTAATTATCCTGACGTTCAAACGTCACTGGGAATTCAGTTTCTTCAACATTTTTCAAAATACGACGTCAAACGTCATAAAGTACAAATAAATAGAGAGTAATCGCTTGACTGGACTGGTTACGTGAAATAATTCATGAGAGGTGAGGGACGTTGTACAAACACAAGTGCGCGAATGCGCACAAGTGTTTTACAATATAGTCCCTCACCTCGAATGAATTATTTCATTCTTGAAAAAACGCCAATTAATTTTAATTATTTTTTTCATTTTTTGTCTCTAAAACATAGGTTATGACCCCTCATTGGAACGAGCGCATTGAGCTCATTCCAATGAGGGGTCATAACCTATGTTTTTTTTGCAAGTGTCATCTGCTTTTCATGTTCAGTAAAGGGTTAAAAAAACAAAAAAACAATGAAGTTCCCATTCAACCCAAGGCAAAGCGCCTCTGTTTGCATGCATGGATACATGTCTCAATTGTTAATTGCAAAATTCACTTGTGAAGTTATCATTTATAATCAAACCGGGAAATCCCAGTAAATCACACTTTGGAAAGTCATAATCTAGCCCTCAACCAGTTAATCACTAATGTGAAAAATATCTTATTTTTGGTGGTCTGAATTTGTTATTCAAAACTTGTTTTATTACAAATTATTTGAGAGTGCCCACAGACACTCTCCCATAATTTGTAATAAAACAAATTTATATGAACAAAATATTATTTGTGTTTGACTGAATATGAAATATAAGTGTTTGTTTTTGCTCTAGTAGTGTTTGACTGAATACGAAACATAAGTGTTGGCTTTTGCTCTAGTATATCCTCATTTTTTGAAAGCCTTGCTCAGTTAAGAAGTCTTGACTTCAGGATTATATTAGTATTTTAATCCTTTACCCAACGCAGACGATATCAAAATTTATTATTTTAAATATCATTTTTTCAAATTTTTCAAAAAATTTCAACAAAACCATATCATGTGACCCCTCATTGGAACGAGCTTGTTCCAACGAGCGGTCACATGATATGGTTATCTTGAAATTTTTTGAAACATAATATTTTTTCAACTGCTGAATTTGCATATTACGTGGACCGATGCGGGCAATTCGTTGGGTAAAGGGTTAAGCTGTGATAACATTTGGCTCAATGGTTGTCGCTGAACACCATTCAGGAGAAAATTAGAATTGAGGTTAAAACTTTAAAAAATCGAAAAATAATTACAAAATAAATGACCACAAAGTATCAACTACCTTTGCCCCAGATGACTTCCCTTTGGTGCATTCCAAAGGCAATGGCAGAAGAATAATCTATTGTTCACAAACTAAAGTTGCTTTCAAAATTTAACTTTCAAATCAGTGAGGGAGGGAGGCTATTATTCATTTTTCTCATAACTGATTGAGTGGCAAATTATTTTTCAAAGTTGATTTGAAACATGGGTATTTTTTCAAAGATACAACACTACCATCAAGAATAGCCTTAGTTTATTGAGAATTTGTTAATAAATAATTGTTTTGTTACAATTTATTGGAGACTGGGCTCTCTCCACTAAATTGCTACCAAACAATTTTATATCAAATATTTTCTTCCTCTGCTGAGCAAACCTCAAGCAATGTATATAGCATAAAGCCATTAAAGTGGCTTCCAGCACATTTAAGTAGAGCCATTTTAGTGGCTCCTAGCACTCAACCATGTTAAGTGCAGGTCCCACAACATCAAAAGTTTTATATTCCCTGAATGCAGTTCACGGTATCTTTCAGGTGAATTTGTTTGTTTGTTTATTTTATGTTGTGTTCAACACTCTAAGAATATATCCTGGCGAGAGCATGAATTTAAAATTAAATTTAGTCTACTGTTTATACTAATGGTGCCTACTTCAGATGAGTCACACCACAGAATGTGTTTATTGGGTCCCACCATGTAGAAAATAGAACTGTTCTTCTTCCGAGTGGGTTCCATTGGATAATGGCCTATGCATGAAAGCTGCTGATAAGTATATTTATCTAACAATCATATAGATTTTGGCCTGAAAACCACGAGAAACGGTATGTATCACATAATGTGTTCCGATTCCGTATCATATAGACGACTCATTCTGATTCCGTATCACATAGATTCACCTTCCAGTAAACACTGTGTTATGACAAATAATAACATTACATGCATTGTTATTACGCATTAAAATATGAAATTCAAAATTTTGACCAATTCCAACCCAATTTAAACTGAAAAACGTAAAAACAGGCTTTATGTAACAGGATTGTTAGATAAATGTATTATCAAGACCAAATGCATGTCCTGTAATTTGTATCAGATTCGAGGTTGTGTTTACAATCGGATCACAACTCGCCCTGACGGGCTCGTTGTGATCTGATTGTAAACACGACCTCGAATCTGATACAAATTTCAGGACATGTATTTGGTCATGATAATGTATATTTACAATGATTCGATCGCCTCTTACCTTGGAATTCATAATATTACAAACCCACGTAATACAGACTTTACACCTAATTTAAACAAAAGTATAAAGTGTCCTGAAAATGATGTTGTAGTACCTAACATTAGGAGCACCTAACATTAGGAGCAGCAGTTTATCTGGATTAGCTAATTGTAAGGAACAAGGTACCATCTGTAAATAATTTGGATCAGCGGAATGGCAAAAAATGATTTTTCATGCTTCCCTGTTCAAAATTATGTTTCATTCGTAGTCATCATGATACTTCAGAATATAGCACACTGATCTTGATTTCAATGTTGTACCTCATATGAAATGACTAAAACTGGTTGTCATTGGTTGACTTGACAAGCTGCTTTTATAATGGTTTCCAGATATACATAGGGTTGAAAAGTGTGGAATCCTGTCGACTTGAAATGCGTGTTTGGTGCAGTATATAAATTACACTATCTTTTGAGTATCCAACATGAAAAAAAACATGAGTTTCAACCTAACAGATAATAATTGTCAAGCCCAATAATTTTAACTAGTTGGGTGCTAAATTATTTTTGGTCATCAAATGTTGTCAAAATGTCTTCGCCTTGTTGCAATTTATGGAAGAGTGCCTATAGGCACTCTACCATATATTGCAGCATGGCAAATCCTTGCAGAATAAATACACTGAATATGTTGCCTTTAAGTTGTAGTACCTGCATTTCAGAATAAAGCCCAAATATGAGCTTCCAGCACTCTACCAGTTTACAAACTAGATTTGTTTTGAAAGGTCTCTCAAACCTGCAATGCTCTTGGTGGCTAGAGGCTCTGAACGTTCAAACTTATTTCATGATGATGTCATACTTTTAGAAATTATTTTCCCCACAGTGTCAGAAATGCTTTACCCATTAGATAGAGCACTGCAAAGACTTGGGAGTACATTTCATTGACCACTGGGATTCATTCTGGGGACAAGGAGAGTTGTATGGGCGAGACGGATTGCATTTAAGTAGGATGGGTACAGACCTGTTGGGCCAAAAAATCTTACAGGTGGCTGGGCCTTTTTTGGAGAAAAGGGGGGTAGGGGACCACAGCCGGTAACCCAGAGTGGCACAAATGCTGGGAACATAGGAAGAACAACAAACATGCACAATACAGGGACATACCAGGGTTATAATAATGTGCCAGTGATGACAAAAAAACAAAGATTCATTAAGTTTGGGTACTGCAACATCCAGGGTCTGCACAAGAAAGTAAGCGAAATATCAACAATGATGGACGAAGGAGACTTCGATATAATGGGTCTAAGTGAGACGTGGATACGACGGGATGAGCGGGTTGATCAGATGAAGGGTTGCGTGTGGATAGGAGCTGGGCGAACTGAGGGTCAGAAACGGGGTGGGGGTGTTGGCATCTACGCTAAAGAGGAATTACAGCCCTCATTGATTACAGATCTCACAGAAGCAAGGACTCAGATTCCAGTATCCAACGAAATAGTCTGGGCAAAAATCAAGTTAGGAAGCAGGAGTGTTGCCGTTGGTGTTGTATACTTAGCAGTGGAGGGAAGTAAGCCCGAGTGGAATGACTCAATATATACAACTCTTAGATCGAATATCACAGAGCTTGGGAGCAGAGGGTTCAGTATTGTCCTAATGGGGGACTTCAATGGGCACATCGGGGATAAGGAGGAGGGCATACAGGGAGGTGATAGGAAAATTAACACGAATGGGAGGAAGATGTTGGACCTATCAAAAGAGCTTGGTTTAAAGATCCTGAACAGGGATGCGAAATGTAAGGGTAAATGGACCTGGGAGAGGAACGATAAGAAAACAATAATTGATTATATACTCACTGACATTAGCGTATGGAGGGAGGTTATAGATGTAGAAATAGATGACGAGGGAAAAAATGACTTGGGTAGTGATCACAACCTGATAACAGTTAAGATTATGGGCAAAAAGACGAATAGAGACAGAAATACCTTCAAGGAAGTTTGGGGACTAAAACAAGGAGCCGACTGGAAGCAGTTTCGGGAAAAACTAAAACCAAATCTTGAATGTATACCTAGGGATGCAAATGTCCAGAGTATTTCAGATGGCATAGTAAATAGCCTAACAGAGGCAGGGAAGGAGTGTATAGGAAGGGTGAGGGTCCCGACGAGAGAGCTTGGATACAGGGTTAACGAGGGACTGAAAAAGGCTATAAAAGAAAGGAAGGTAAAATGCGCTGCTTACAGAAGAAGTAGGAAGCTTAAAGGGGTGGATAACAATGACACGAGACTAATGAAAGGAGAATATGAACTGGCACGGAAAAAGGTGAATGAGATAAAGGATAATAAGAGGAAGGAGCGCAATTGCAGTCTTGCCAGAACAATAAAGAAAACGGGGGGTTCGAGCTCAAACGTATTTTGGAACTGGGTAAATAAACAGGGGAAAAGTAGTGTGCAGAGTATCAAAGTGGATGGGGAAAGTACAGAAGATAAAGGCCGTATCGCTTCAGAGTTAGTCAAGCACTGGGAAAAGATAAACGATAGGCGATGGGGCAGTGGGTCCCCACCAAAAAGAAATACACTGGTGGAGGAGAACCTATCCAATCGTGTATGTAGCGAAATAACGGCAGAAGAAGTGCGGAACGTGGTCTCGAAATTAAAAAATGGTAAAGCGGGAGGGACTGATGAAATTCCGAACGAATTCCTCAAAAATGGAGGGGAGGCACTTATTGAAGTCCTGACAAACCTTTTCAACCTGGCTCTGCGAAAGCAAGAGGTCCCCAGAGAGTGGAGGGAAAGTAAGGTGTCGTTCATACACAAAAAGGGGGATAAGGAAATTCTAGATAACTATAGGGGGATATCAGTTAGTAGTAACATCGGAAAAGTATTCTGTAAGGTCATATACGGTAGACTAGAGGAAGTTATAGAAGAGAAAGGTTTTTTAGGAGAAATTCAAAATGGTTTCAGGAAAGGACGAAGAGTCACTGATCACCTATTTACACTCACCCAACTGATAGAATCAACAAAGGCTGAAAAGAAAAAGATGTTTCTGGCATTTCTAGATGTGAAAAAAGCGTACGACCGAGTGTGGAGGGAAGGTATGTGGCGAAAGCTCGAGGGCATCGGACTGGGGGGTGATTTTGTGGGAATCATGAAAGCACTGTATACAGATGTGCAAAGCCAACTCAGTCTAGGGAGTATCACTACAAAACGAGTCCCTATGGATATAGGCCTCAAGCAGGGGTGTATCTTTTCACCGATTTTGTTTGCATTGTATGTTAAAGATTTAGGGGACGAACTAATTCAGAGTGCGGAGGGGGTAAATGTTGGAGACATAAAGATACCAGGCTTATTCTTTGCGGACGACATGGTGTTAATGTCTAGAACTGAACAGGGGCTAGAGAAACTGCTGGAAATTGTTGGTAGATATGGGAACACTTGGCGGCTCGAACTAAATGAAAATAAAAGCAAGGTAATACCCGTTGGACGCAAGGTAGATATGACGAAGAGATGGAGAGTGGGGGAGTTCTCAATCCCCGAAGGGGAAAGCAAACAAATCACTGTAGGAGAAACGGGAGAGTATGAGTATCTAGGGGTAAGCATAAATATAACGGGAAGAGGGGTGTACAGAAATTACTCAGCCAAACTGATTCTGAAGGGGAAAAGAATTCTGAACCAACTAAAACTTTTAGGGAAAAATAGTTTCAACAAGGTCTTTGTGGGGAAAACGCTGTGGGAGAGGGTGGGTTTACCAAGTATAACGTATGGCACGGACGTGATTCCATTAAACCAAACCGTTACTAAGAAGTTGGAAAATACTCAAAATGATGCCGGCAGATGGATAACAGGGTCGAGTAATGCTGCAGCTTTGGAAGCAGTAAGGGGGGAGCTTGGGTGGATGAAAATCAAGGACAGGGTAGATTTGGGAAAACTGTGTTACTTTAACTACTTGAGAAACCTGCCTGACAACCGGTGGTGCAAATTGATACTCGATACCATTTGGAATTCTAAAGAAGGCAAAAGGTTTGTCAAAGAGAGAGTCATGGAAGATTGCAATCGAAACTGGCGAGCAGGGGTTAGCGTGAAAAGATCACTGCAAGGGTTACAATATAAAGAAAAGCCAGCTTTTGAGAAGTACCTAGATGGCACCTTTGGAGGGTCACTGCTGTTCAAACTGAGATCAAGATCACTGGAGCTTCGGGGAAAAATTGGGAGAGATGGGGAAAAGGGATGCCAAATGTGCCACTCTGGAGTAGTGGAGACCCTGGAACATTTTCTCTTGGAATGCCCACAGTATATACCTCATAGAATAAAATTTACTGGAAGAATAATGCAGAAGTGGGGTGAAGAAACAAAGGATAGATGGCTGAAGGGGGACACGAGGGAGAGGGTAGGAATGCTTATTGAAGAAATTGAAAAAGAGGAAGTGAGGGACACTATTAAGCAGTTTATATCTGAATGCTGGGAGGAGAGGAGGGGAAGAGGGGGTGGGGTGCAGGGGGAATGATGGCCTTCTCTTATGAGGACCTCGACAAATCAGCGGCTGGCCAAAGAGTTATTATTATAGAAGGAAAACTCATCAACCATTATCAAACAACCATTCATATAGGGAATAGACTTCTGGTACATATTAGACACAACTTGTCTTTCTACTGCCTCCAAATGGAATTCTAGCAGCAAGCCAGAAAATAAGCAGACTGTCAACTGCAAAATGAGGTCCCCAGAGGGTGAATTTAGTGCTGCCAACCTGCACAGCAGGGTAGCATCACTAAATTTACCGAATCTGAATCGGTCTCAAAACTAAACAGAAAGAGGTACCCGGAGGATAAATTGGCACATTGTATGAGATAGCATCATCAAATTCACCCTCTGGGGACCTCATTCTGCAAATGTCAGGCCTGTCTAGCAGGCATAAAAGTTATTGTTTTCATCACTCGCCCACTCCCCATCTTTCCTATTGGAACTTCTAGATGGAAGAAGCTTCAGCATTTGGCTAAAATGGGTTTTTTTGTAATAGATAAGTAACCTATTTGTTGTGCAGTGAGTATTGCTGGGACCATAAAGTAAGAACTGTAGTACAGTGGAGCCCACTTAATTGGATATCTCTTAACTGAATAACCCTGTTAATTGAATATAATTTCCCAACACAAAACCATTTACCATACCTGCAGTACAAATTTGACCTGTTAATTGAATATAGGTTATAGAGTAACTCCTGTTAATTGAATAAAAAATCTTGTAACCTGTCAAGAAATTACACTGACTCTTCCCAGTTTTCTTTTGTTTATAGACCTATTTGGCCTCAGTACATCCAATACAGGCATTTAATCTATTATATCTTGTTTAACAGAGCTCATAGAGCTCTGTCAGACAAAATATAATAGAATAAATGCTAAGTTTATCTCTAGAATACAGGAAAGTGACACAATCCCTGATAAGTGAATACTCATGTTAATTGAATAATTTTTCATTGGCAAAGTGGATATTCAATTAACAGGACTCCACTGTAGTCCCATCATAGACTTTCGTTCCTCCCGAGAATTAATTTCTTTACATCTCAGTGCAAAGAATTTAACCCTCCACACACTGATGTCTAAATAATTATATTTTCAATTTACAAACTTTTCCCATCATGAGTTCATGACCAATCCAATCTTGTTTGACAGAGCTCAATGAGCTTGAATTGATTAAATTCCAAATTGCTTGATGGGAAATATGCTCTGTCAAACACGATTGAATTGATTGGATTCTTACTTTTATTATGCCCCCTGCAAACAAAGTTTGGGGGGGTATATAGGAATCACCCTGTCTGCCTGTCCATCCATCTCTCCGTCTGTCTGTCCATCCTTATAAGTGCAACTCCTCCTAAACCGTTTGAAGAATTTTCATGAAACATTACACAATGGAAGAACTCCATATGAAGATGTGCATGAAGCAATATAATTCCGTTCTGACATTTCACGGGGAGATAATCTAACTTATACGTCTGTCCATCCTTATAAGCACAACTCCTCCTAAACCGTCTGAAGAATTTTCATGAAACTTTACACAATGGAAGAACTCCATATGAAGATGTGCATGAAGCAATATAATTCCGTTCTGACATTTCCAAGGGGAGATAATCTAACTTATACATTTCAGGTGCGGGGGTATCACTTTGTGAGCTTGCTCACAGTACCTCTAGTTAACACTTAACTCACCATGTATTTTAAAAATATTTTTCATCATATCTACTAATGGCTGCTATGAGGCAGCCATGACTAGATTTGATGAAAAAATCATGACCAGTGGCCTCGAGACATCACTGGTCGAAAAGTTAATACAGTTTGCAGGGGAAAATTTGGTTAAATGCGCTCAGATTTTACTTTCTTTAGTGACTAACAATTTCCTGTCCTAGGCAGGAATATCTGCCTGCAGCATGCAAGGAGTTAAAGGAAAAATTGGGGACTTCAAAATTTGAAATTTTTGACATTAGTGTGCAGAGGGTTCATTTGATATTTGAAAATACTGTAAACACCTCCAGTTTATCACTGGGTCCACACTAATTAACATTTGCGATAGTAACTTGTATAATTTATATATACAGAAGTTGGCGCTGCTGTACATTTTCAAATGATTCATGCACATTTTATAGCTATGTGATGTACTTTGTAAATGTAAAGGCCTGCCACCGGTGTGATGCATCATAGCTATGCGATGTACTTTGTAAACATAAAGGTCCACCACCGTTATGATGCTTCATAGCTGTGTGATGTACATTGTAAATGTAAAGGCTCACCACAGCTATGCTGCTTCATAGCTATGTGATGTACTTTGTAAATGCCCGCCACAACTATGATGCTTCTCTAGCATCATATTGTTACTTGTCTCTATGGATTTGCTTTGTTATAATTTATACATTCTCCCGTAAATTGTAACAAGGTGAAGATATGTGAACAAAATTTGGTGACCAAGAAATATTCAGAACTCTAACAGCAAATAAAAATATTTCAAATACATTGATTTGTGTTCAGTTATTTAAGAAATAATTGTTGTTTTCCTTCGGTTTATGCGATATAAACCGAAAATTTTCAGCACAAGTTTCATAACTCGCATAGTGAGTTATGATTAAGCTTGTGCTGAAAATTGTCGGTTTATATCGCATAAACCGAAGGAAAACAACAGTTATTTCTTATAATTTAATCCGGCTGTAACAGTCAAACTCAGGAAAGTGTGCCACAAACAGGTCACGTCAATCATTGTCAAATTGTTTGTTTTGATTTTCAATCGCTGACGACAGATATTTAGCAAGTCACGTAACAATATCATTAAAAACATTTTTTTAAGTTCCCCCAAAATCATGTTTGGATGTATGATCTTTTATTCGTATCCCACTTCGGTATATTTTATTAAATTCAATTGTTCCCGAGAAATTATCATTATATTCTCGCTGACAGCAGGCAACGAAAAATCGATCATTGATCTTTGTTCACAAGCTTGTCATCCATCTATCAGTCTGCCGTCACGCCCTCACGGTGACAATTGGATTGAGTGGGCAGGGCTTCCAGAGTGTAGACATTCCAAATCATTACGTGATTTGGTTTATACAATTTTGACGACTTTCACGCTGTATGCTTTCAACCAATCAAACACAGAGGCGGGGCAAATGATTAAATTATATGTATGCATCTTTTTCAAAAATGAATACTGCCCACATAATATTTGAATTATTTTCTGCAGAACATAGCAAACTGTATGTTTACAAAACAATTATAAACACACACACGCACTATATTTTAATCATGATTTATTGCAAACATATGCAAATAAACCAAGCTATCAATTGAAAATAGAATATATTTTTATTTTGGGAATTCACTTTAAAAAAAATTTCCACAATACAATATATATATTTATTACCAGCCTGTTCTATGAAATTCCCATCTACAGCAACACTAAAACATGCAGAAAATCCGTTCCGCACCCATGTGCTGAATGGAAATCATTCAGACTATTTTTGGATGATAATGTCATCTGTTAAAACTTAACATACTCCTACCTACTTTGAATTTGTTTGACCTACAATTATCGAAGCTGTGCAGTTTAAACGAAGCTATTGCATTCTAATAAGCTATCGCAAAGACTGAATAAACTAAATAAAAACATCTTTGTATATAGAATTATATCTAAAGTTTAGATGAGAGAGTTCAAACCAATCATTATTAGTTTATAATGATAACAAATTGAATGGAACTAGCTCAAATATGCATGTACTGCAATAGTACCAAAATACATACACCACATGTTTGGCCTATTTATAAATCGCACATGTGTTTGTAAACATTTGCAGATGATTGATCACCCGAAACTGAACTGATTGCAAAATAACTTGTTGATAATTGTCAAATGAATTGCTGGGTGTCCCTCTAATAATTGTTTTTATAGACCTGAAGACATGTAATAAACACAGAATCACACATACATGTGAACGGGTTAATAGATATGGCACTTGTGCCATATCGATTAACCCATTCACATGTGCATGTTGTTCTGTGTACAGTGTTGTTCTGTGTATTTCCATTAGTTCCTTGAATCCAGTGCCATATGAAACATGTAAACAACTAACCTTGTGCATTTTTACAGTCATGTAGCACGTGTTGTGGAAGCCTATCAACTAATCCTGTACAATGTCTATGGTTAGTTAGTGTATGTTAGCTTACCAACTAACTAACTTGGTGCAATGCACAGGATTAGTCACTCTTTTCTTTCTGGTTATATATAAGATCATCATTATTAGGTGATTAAATGTGTGCATTGCACTGACTTTGGGAGTGTACATTTTCATGTAGTGTGTGATATGGCAGTTACCATTTTTTTTTTTTTAACCAGAAAGTGTAACTAAACATTAATTGTACAGATTTAGTCACACTTTCTGGTTATAAAAAATATTCATTATTAACTGAGTAACTAACCCTGTGCACTGCAGTCTTATTGTAAATCTCTATAGCAACTCTTTGCCCAATGTAAAGGCCAAAACCAGCCAGTAATCTTCTCAAAAAGCATTTAAACTTGGCTTATGACCCCCTCCTTGGAATGTACTGTGCAAAGGTGTTTTGCACTGAATTCCAAAAAGGAAAACCAATTCTGTGTTAGCTTGTTATAAATATACACCAATTAGAAAAGGTAAAATTGTAAAGTGTGGAATTTTCATACTAACATTGGAAGACTCAGCAAGGCAATAAAAATGTTCAAGTAAAGTGTTTAATTCCAATGAGGGAATTATTCTGCGTTGTGTCCTTGGGCAAGAAACTTCACCCCCATTGCCCATGTGGGGACACAGTGGCATTGTGTACTAAGGTGTACTGTACGTCGATGGCGCACCTGTCTTCAAATAATACTAACCCTGCTTGCTTGGAGCTAGTATGTTGGGAAGCTGACAGTTGCTCGCTGTTGCTTGGTGGTTCTCTCCAGGTACTCCAGCTTCATCCACCCGGTAAACTGTCATGATCATGATTAGCCATTGTACAGAAATATGTGATCTTAAACACCAATAAATAAATAAATAATAAATCTTAAATTATTTACAAACTGATAATTGAAGCAGGAGTTTGTGAGAATCAAACCATTTCTCACACTGTGAACAAATTTTAAGGCCTGTATGTTGCAAGTGTTGCCTTAACTGGTTGAGGCTAGATTATTTTTGGTGATCTGAATTTCTTCAAAATTTGTTATATTACAAATTATTGGAGAGTGCCCATTGGCACTCTCCAATAATTTGTAATAAAACAAATCTATATAAACAAAATATTATTTGTCTTTGACTGAGGAAACATGAGTGAAAAAAAGTTTGGCTTTTGCTCTGGTACCCTCATATTCTTGAAAGTTCTGATAGTGGCTTCTAGCACTCAACCAGTTGAGTACTATTTAGTAAATGACTTTTCGTAACTTGAGTAATGCCACAGTCATACCATTAAAGAGAACATATTCACTTTACAATAATTGTAACTTGAAAATAATACAATAAGCAATGATATAAATGGAAAAAGTACATGTTTATATGAAATAATCATGATGGTTCATCTCTTTGGGGGGGAAAATAATGAAAGTAAGAGATATTTACTTCACATTTAAGTGCAAGTGTGAACTTTTTGACACTACAGATTCACTCATAAACAGAAAAAATTGGTTATATTGACTTTTTTCGCCTCTAGTCTAGACATGCCATCTTCTTGATTGGTTTTCTTTCTATTCTGGGCTGTATCATTATGAGAGGGTGATAGTTTCAATAATATTGCTGTCTTTTCACAGTCCTAAAGTATTTAATACTCATCAAAGTACAATGATAGGGGTCTCTCAAGGACAGTTCTTGTTTATTGGAGTTTGATACTTTCACCAGTCCGGGTCATATTGTGTCAGACAGTTTTACAGGTGTAAGAAGCCAGAGTACCAGGGAGAACCACTGAACAATGGCATGTAACTATTGGAACTGCTGGTTAAACATTGATTTGGGCAGTTATGTACTCATACCTATGCTTCTTGGTGAACTGTCAAAAGAAGGTGTTTAAAAGCAACAAATCAGAGGATCCCAATAATAACCCCCTTTTCTCCGGTAATTGCCCCCAAATGTCCCCGAGACAATTCCCCCTACAGGGTTATGGAAAATATGGTTATTTGTCACACACAATACCCCCCTCCCCAATGGTTTCCCCTCAGACTTTTAATATTTTAATTTTCATGAGATTAATTTTGATGGAGATAAATGTGTGTATTTTCAAGAACAAGAATAAATGTAAACCAATTTTTGCTTTCATCACAGTAATTATGATGAAGTAAAAGTTGTATTTTGCTTTTTCTTCTTCATGGATATCAGTGTCTGACATCATTTTTAGCTCAACTTAATGAAGTCAAGCTGAGCTATTGCTATCACTTCTTGTCCGTCAGTGTACGTACGTCCACAGTTTCCTTTGGCACGCCGCCCAGGTTGCATTTATGATCGTATCGCTTTGAAACCTTGTATGTGTTTTGGGTGACCTTTAGTTGGATCTATCGATTTTCTTATATTTCCGTCAAAAAATGTTGCTGCTGGCAACGGCCTTTGAACTTAGTTTAGTCATGCATCAATATATTCTTTTGGCATGCTCTACAGGGCACATTTATGATCGAATCGCTTTGAAATTTGGTATGCTTGTTTGGGGTAACCTCTAGATGGGAGCTATCGATTTTCTTTCATTTCTTTAAAAAATAGTTGCCGTTGGCAATGACCTTCGATGAACTTAATGCAGTTGTGAATCAATATTTCCCTTTGGCGCACCTTGCAGGGCACATTTATGATCGGATTGCTTTGAAACTTGGTGTGCTTGTTTGGGGTGACCTCTAGATGGGAGTTATCAATTTTCGTCCATTTCCGTAAAACAATACTACCACTGACAACGACCTTTGAAGATTCTTTTAGTTAGGCATCAATATTTCCTTTATGCTCAAATTGCTTTGAAACCCGGTATGCTTGTTTGGGATGATCACCAGATGGGAACTATCGATTTTCTTCCATTTCCATCAAAGAATGTTGCTGTTGGCCACAACCTTCAAACTTAATTTAGTCAGACATCAATATATTCCTCTGGCACATCCTTCAGGGCACATTTCTGATCGGATCGCTTTGAAATTTGGTATGCATGTTCGGGGTGACCTCTGTATGGAAGCTATTGATTTTCTTTCATTTCCATAAAAAATTATTATTCTTTAGCTTCAGCCGTTGAACTTAGTGCATTTGTGCAACAACTTATCCCTTTTGCACTCTCTACAGGGCATATTTATGAATTTTCAGGGCATATTTATGAATTTCCTGAAAAAAAAAGAAGAAAAAAAATATTGCCACTAGCAATGACCTTCATGCTTATGCATTTGTGCATTAACATCTTCCTTTGGCACACCACAGAGGGTACATTCATTATCAGGTTGTTTTGAAACTTGGTATGCTTATTCAGGGTGACCAAGAAAGGAGCTATCGATTTTCTTTCATTTCAATAAAAACTCTTGCTGTTAGCAACAACCTTTGAATTTATTGCATTTGTTCATCAATATTCTTCTTTGACCTGGCCTACAGGGCACATTTATCATAGCATTGTTTTTTAACTTGGTGTGCTCATTAGTAGAGATTTCTAGATAAGAGCTATCAGTTCATTTCTGTGAAAACAGTTGCAGTATACAATGACCTTTAAAATTACTGCATTTAAAAAGGCATGGATTGCTCTGACATTTTGCACACACAATGCTGTTAGCTGTTATGCTGAAGTTGCACTGAATAACATTGGAACCAATGATCTTCAATTTTGCCATTTCAGTTATAAGTTACTAAGTTCAAGTTTGTCAAGTTGAGCTACAGTGTCATTGTCACTTTCGTTTAGTGAATTCGAAAGATGAAAACATATTCCATTTTCAGTTAATAGCTTCTTGTTGTCTGTGGGTAGAGAAGGGACAATATTCTGGAGACAACTATTCAGGGGGACAAATTTTCCCATGAGAAACAGAAGTATCAAGGTAAAAGCCATGTCAGAGTGCCATGGATTTTACCATGCCATTGTCAGTTGTCATGACTGAATTTCTAGGGTTGGTCTGATTCCTATATCATCAAGTTAGAAGCCACCTAAGATAGTTTTATGCCTATGCAAAGGTCACGACATGTTGAGTTCTGTCAAACAAAGATATAATAGATCAAATGCCTGTATTGGATGTGTTGCGGTCTATAAACAAAGGGGAATTTGGTGATTGTCAAGGTAATTTCTTGACATTACAGGACATTACAAGATTTTTTATTCTATTAATAGCAGTTTTTTCTGTAATGTATATGGAATTAACAGATCAATTTGTACTGAAGGTATAGTAAATGGTTTTGTGTTTCGAAGCTATATTCAGTTGACAGAATTATCCATTTAAGGGATATCCAGTTAAGTGGGCTCCACTGTACTTGATCTTAGCTTACCTATAAACCTATGAGATAAGTAGTTTCATTATAACCTGTCCCACATCTATGCAATGTCACAATATCTGTCAGTGAACTGCATCTCTTTGATCACTAATATTTTTAGCTTTTCCTATCACTTGGTGTCCGTCGTCGTCCGGCATCCGTAAACTTTTCACATTTTCATCTTCTTCTCTGTATCCGCTGAGCCAGTGTGAACCAAACTTGGCAGGAATGGTCTATGGGAGGTCCTCTACAAACGATCCTCATTTTGTTCCCGTCAGATGAAAAACATGGCTTCCAGAGGCATTCTTTGATTCTGGTTGGTGGATTTTCAAAAATCTTCTCCTCTGAAACTGACAGGCCAAATGTTCTGAAACTTCACATAAATGATGACTGGGACCCCCTCTACCAACTATTCTCATTTAAAGTTGATTGGGTCAAAAACATGGCTGCAATTGTGGCTTATGGTTACTGTAGAAACCCTATGAGAAATCACATTTTCATCTTCTTCTCTGGAACTACTGAGTTGACATGAACCAAACCAGGCAGGGATAGTCTATGGGAGGTCCTCTACAAACGATCCTCATTTTGATCCCATGGGTTTGAAAGCATGGCCGCCAGAGGCATTCTTTGATTCTGATTGGTGGATTTTGAAAAATCTTCACTGAAACCAAAGGGCCAAATACTTTGAAACTTTGCATGGTTCATGACTGGGACCCCCTCTAGCAACGATCCTCATTTACTGTTGATTTTGTTCCCGTGGGTTGAAAAATATGGCCGCCAGAGGCATTCTTTGATTCTGGTTGGTGGATTTTCAAAAATCTTCTCCTCTGAAACTGACAGGCCAAATTTTTGGATACTTCACATAAATGATGCCTGGGGCCCCCTCTACCAACGATCTACCAACGATCCGCATTTAATGTTGATCGGGTTGTAAACATGGCCATAATTGTGGCTTATAGTTACTATTGAAACCCTATGGGAAATCACATCTTCATCTTCTTCTCTTGAACTACTGAGCCGACATGAACCAAACCTGGCAGGGATAGTCTTTGGGAGGTCTTCTACTAATGCTCCTCATTTTTGTTACCATGCATCGAAAAACGTGGTTGCCAGAAGCATTTTTTGATTCTGATTGGTGGATTTTGAAAAATCGTCTCCTCTGCAACCACAGGGCCAAATGTTTTGAAACTTTGCAGGGCTGATGACTGTGACACCCTCTACCAACATTCCGCATGTAATGTTGATCGGGTTGCAAACATGACTGCAATTGTGGCTTATAGTAACTATAGAACCCCAATGGGAAATCACATTTTCATCTTCTTCTCTGGAACTACTGAGCCGACGTGAACCAAACTTCGCAGGAATGGTCTATGAGAGGATGGAAATATGTGACCACCAGAGGCTATATTCTAATGCTTAATCCAATGCCTCTCCTGTCTGCATGAAGATCAGTACAGAGGCTATATTCTAATGCTTAACCCAATGCCTTTCCTGTCTGCACGAAGATTGGTACTGTCAGCAAAATACTTGTTTTTTGAAAATCTGGTAAGGGTTTGTTCCAGTTTTCTCCACTGAGAACTGGGAAAAAACTCAAAATATTGTGTATACAGTACAAGTCAAAATAAGCTGTAGCATAACTGCAATAAACTACGTAAACTGCTGCTCCTGCACTGACAAGATCAGAATCTGACATTGTCTGGAAAACTGTCAGTGAGAGCTTTCCAGAAAATGATGCCAGCTTCTGGTCTTATCAGTGTAGGAAGAGAAAGATACATAGTTTATAGGATTATCCTACAACTTATTTTGTCTTGTAGTGTAAACAAGTGTAGCTGTAATTATGTTAATACATGTATTACTCTCAAGTTACTAATCAGAAAATACTGATTGATGACAGGTGTTTGGAAAACCAATGAAGTTTTGTTTATATTCTCTTCCCATCATGTCAGCTTAGCTGACCAGTAATTACATCATTTAAGATATGACAAAATTGGAGTAAAATGTGTTTCCTGTAACCTTTTACCTATCCAAATCTATTTTGAAAGAGAATACTGTCTGTAAAAATTGTAATTTTCAAAATATTCAATCTTCTTTTACTGATTTTTTTGTTGAAACAGAATTCATAAATGTGTGCATTTTCAAGAAAATCTTCTTTGAAACTACAAGGCCAAATGGTTTGAAAACTTAATGTGACTGATGACTGTAACCCCCTCTACCAATGATCCTCATTTAATCTTCATCGAGTTGCAATTATGGCTGCAATTGTGGCTTATAGTTACTATAGAAACCCTATAGGAAATAACATTTTCATCATCTTCTCTGAAAGTACTGAGCCAATGTGAACCAGACTTGGCAGGCATGGTCTATGAGAGGTTCTCTGCAACTGTTACTCATTGTATTCCTGTTGGATGAATAACGTGGCCGCCAGAAGCATTCTTTGATTCTGATTGGTAAATTTTGAAAACTCTTCTCCTCTGAAACCACAGGGCCAAATGTTTTCAAACTTGGCATGGTTGATGACTGGGACACCCTCTACCAACGCTCCTCATTTAATGTTGATCGTGTTGCAAACATAGCCACAATTGCGATTTATAGTTACTATAGAAAAACCCTATGGAAAATCACATTTTCATCTTCTCTCTGGAACAACTGAGCTGATGTGAACCACAACTTGGCAGGAATGGTCTATAGGAGGCCCTCTACAAACGATCCTCTTTTTGTTCCCATTGGTTGGAAAATATGTGCACCAGAGACATTCTATGATTCTGTTTGATGGATTGAAATGTTTTGAAACTTCACGTGATTGAGGACTGGGGCACCTTCTACCAATGATCCTCATGTAATGTTGATATAATGTTGCAAACATGGCCACATGTGCAGCTCATAGTTACCATGAAAAACCTATGGGAAATCACATTTTTATATGTAGTTCCAGGTGAGAAATTACAGGCTCTTTAGAGACTCTAGTTCAGAAATTCGAGGACATAACTTGTAAGATTTTTAGCTCAACTTGACAAAGTCAAGCTGAGCTATTGCCATCACCTCTCGTCCGTCTGCATACATATGTACATATACATACGTCCATCCGCATATATGAACGTCCATCTGTACGGGCATACTTACGTACTTCCACAATTTCCTTTGGCACACCGCACAGGTCACTTTATGATCAGATCGCTTTGAAACTTGGTATGCTTGTTTGGGTTTACCTCTAGGTGGGAGCTATCGATTTTTTTCCATTTCCGTCAAAAAATGTTACCGCTGGCAACGTTCTTTGAACTTAGTTTAATCAAACCTCAATATTTCCCTTTGGCACAACCTCCAGAGCACATTTATCATCAGTTTGCTTTGAAACCTGGTATGCTTGTTTGGGGTGACCTCCAGATGGGAGCTGTAGATTTTTGTTCCATTCCCGTAAAAAAAATGTTGCCGCTGGCAACAACCATTGACCTTGGTTTAGTCAGGCATCAATACAGGCATGCTCTACAGGGTACCTTTTTGATCAGAAAGGATTGAAACTTGCTATGCTTGTTTGGGGTTACCTCTAGATGGGTGCTATTGATCTTCTTTGATGTCCATTAAAAAATGTTGCTGCTGGCAATAGCCTTCGATGAACCTAGTGCAGTTATGCATCAATATTTCACTTTGGTACTCCCTGCAATGCACATTTATGATCAGATCGCTTAAAACCTGGTGTGCCTGTTTTGGGTGACCTATAGATGGGAGCTATCCTCTTTCTTCTATTTTCATCAAAAAATGTTGCAGCTGGCAATGACCTTTGAACTTAGTGCATTTGTGCATTAACATCTTCCTTTGGCATGCCTCAGAGGGCACATGCATTATCAGATTGTTTTGAAACTTTGTATGTTTATGCAGGGTGACAAAGATAGGAGCTATTGATTTTCTTTTCATTTCCATCAAAAACTGTTGTTGTTAGCAAAATCTTTGAATTTATTGCATTTGTGCATCAGCATTCTTCTTCAACATGGCCTACAGGGCACATTTATCTTAGGATTGTTTTTGAACTCGGTGTGCTCATTAGGCGGTACCTCTAGATAAAAGCTATTGATTAGCATTCATTTCTGTGAAAAAAGTTGCCGTTTACAATAACCTCTGAACTTACTGCATTTGTGTATCAACATTCTTCCTTTAGCCAGAGTTACAGTTTACATTAAAAAATGCATGGATTACTCTGATGTTGTGCACACACAATGCTGTTATGTTTACATTTCGCCAAATAAAATTGGTACCAATGATCATCTTCAGTTTTGCCATTTCACTTATAACTTACCAAGTTCAAGTTTGTCAAGTTGAGCTACAGTGTCATTGACACTTTCATTTGTAATGTTATCACTTTTGAGTTTTGTTTCACTCACTGAAACATGTTCTGAGCATTTTAGTTTTTAGCTCACCTGACTAAAAGTCATGGTGAGCTTTAGTGATCACTCTTTGTGGGTTGTGTGTCGTCCGTGAGCATGGTGTTTGCGACTTCTCCTCCAAAACCGCTGAACCGATTTAAGTGAAATTTGAGATGCTTGTTTGTTATGACATTGTATTTTGATTTTGATCATGACAAGTTGCCCCGCCCCTGGGTAGGACCATGCCCAAAAAGTGTGTCTAAATCTTAAAAAATCTTCTCATAAACCAGCAGTAGCAGAGACTTGATATTTGGTGTGCAGCTTCCTTTTGAGGTGTAGACTCAGATTTGTTCAAGAGAAGTTCAAGGGGCTATATTTGCCATCATTATGGGAGGGTCAAGAATTTTGGCCCCGCCCAAAATTTCAGTTTTCCAAACCGAGAGGCTGATTTGAACCAAATTTGATATGAGGGCTTATTGGGTCATAAGTACTTAATTTATGTCCCCAAAAATGTTCCTGTTGTCCCATGAGAACCGCAGGAGCTAAAAATAGAAAAAAATTAAAATTCACATATCTCCAAAACAACACGGCACTGAGAATTTTTATTTTGTGTGATGCTTCCTTAGTTAGGAACAGCAGAAAGGAATGGCCCCAAAAAAATTGCCATCGGTTCTATCATAGGGTACTTTTCCTTGACTTTGAAAAAATGCGGAGTCATCATTTTTTAACACTGTGAGTAATGGGAAAAACATTTAAGACTCTTCTTCTCCCATACCACTGTTCCAAAGGCTTCATATTTAACATCTTTGGAAGATTCATTGTTGAAATCAAATCCTTGGGTTCATATTTGGACTCTCTATGGGAGCCCAAATATTCAGATTAGTGCAATATGAGGAATATTCTTTAAAAATCTTCTTCTTCCAATCCACCAATCAGAATCTTTTGATATTTGGTATGCTGCATCCTTAGGGGAGTGAGATTCAAGTTTGTTCAAGCCAAGTCCTTAGGTTCATATTGGGGCTCCCTGTGGGAGCCCAAATTATAACTTGGTTCAATATGAGGAATATTCTTTAAAAATATTTTTCTTCAGATCCAGTATTCAGAATCTTTTGATATTTGGTATACAGCATCCTTAGGGAGGTGAGATTCAAGTTTGTTCAAGCCTAGTCCCTGGATTCATATTTGGGTTCCCGTGGGAGCCTGAATTATAACTTAGTTCAATATGAGGAATAGTCTTTAAACAAAATTTTTTTTCAGATCCACCAGTCAGAATCTTTTGATATTTGGTATAAGCTTTTCTTATGATGGGCAGCTTGTTCAAATCAATTCCCTGGGTTGATATTGAGGCTACTGTGTCAGGTGAGTGCCCTCAGGCCCCCTGGGGCCTCTTGTTTTTATCCCTTTAACCCAAAATTATTTTAACCCCTTAATTATTTTTTCAAACATTTCAACAAAACCATATCATGTGCCTCACATTGGATCATGCTCATTCAGTGAGGGGTCATATGAGATGGGGTTTTGTTGAAAATTTTATAAAAATACCAAATTTTGATGTTGTCTGCATGGGGTAAAGGTTATCCTATATTGGGTAAAATTTTTACCTGTGGTTTTTGGAAGCAAAAAAAAAATGCAAAGCTTTCTGCATCGTTTCTCGCAAAGACTGCAATATTATCGCGAAGGATGAAAGTGTGATAAATTTGTGCTGGAAACGTCAATGGCAGTAACAACATTCATATGAAATTGTGGGCTGTTTAATGAATATATTGACCAAAAAACATGGTATGTTAAGGAATACAGATGTTTCTTCAGTGAACTTTTGTTTTGTGCTATGAACCAGAATGTGGACTTACTGATGAAGTTGACAGTTGGAATTTTGTATTTGGTAACTGGGTCCCTGAGAATAAAATTCTTTGGATTGTTAGTGATGCAGTAAGTTTATTTGAAATTATAATAGTCCTTAAAACATGAGGTCCAAGTCCTTGAAGAGTGCTGAACCCTTAAGTCCCCATATAGCCACAGACAGTCCCTTTTATATTTCTTTGAAAAGTTTCAAGTGTATTCTTCTGTGTGAACCCCACCAGTGGGAGGCAGCCAACAGTGATGTTGAAACACTGTTAAGCTACCTGCAGCTGTGTACATGTATATTTGGTAGTTATTAACTGGTAGAGTGCTGGAAGCTGATATTTGGGCTTTATTCTGCAGTGCAGGTACCACAGCTTGAAGGCTCATATTCAGTGGATATGCTTTATATTATCTTTGAAGTGATATTATTTAGTGTATAAGAGTTTGCCTTGTTATAATTTATGGTAGAGGCACACTCCCAGAAATTGTAACAAGGCAAAGACATGTGTACAAGTTTTGATGGCCAAAAATAATTCAGCACTCGATCTACCAGTTAAAGTAAAAATAATTTGAGGATTTTAGGGTTAAATAGTGCTTGAATTTGACTCTCTAATATCTGTGGGAACCCTGTTAGTGGAGCCCAATTTTGGGCTTCTAGCATTGTATCAGGTAATACAGAGAGGCAGTTGAAAGGCTCATAGTCAAGCAGCTGGTAAGGATGAAAAGTGAAATGGAAAGTGTTGTCTCCCTTCCTGGAAGTGGAAACATTTTCTGAAGGAATTTCCATTTTTGTCTTGAAATGTGTATTCAAATGAAAGCAAGCAAGCTCATTCACACCAATCATTTTAATTTAGTCTAGCACAGATTGAAACTTATCACTCTTCTTAAAACAAAACATGCCTCTGTAATTACATTGTACACCACAAGCAAGTAAATAAAATATTTTAAGTGTTCAGATGTGTGTTCCACAACATTTCTTAGTTAAGACAGTCAGATGGTACTAATATTAAGCAACGTCTTGGATGGGTGACTACTGAGCAATTGATTTGGGTGCTTCCCGTAGTAGTGGATGGTGTGCAATCAGAGAACTTTGAGTGTGTGACTTTGCTACATTAAATCTTCTGCTAGCTGTGAACGTTGGGAATGTTCAACAGTACTACGCAGTCCTCACCATACCAAGGTGAAAAAAATAGGGACCTGTTGAGGCACTTGCCTTGCATGCTCGTCTGTGGTGCACCAGCAGTATGCTTTGTAGAGGTGAGCTGAGAATGCCATGGAATGAACAAAGGTTGTGTATGGCTATGATACGGGGTAATTATGTAAGTCAATGAGCAATGAGGTGGATTCTAGATATTAATATTGCATTATTATTATTATTAATGTGTTGAAATATCCATCGATTTGTTTGATATATGAACTCCTTGCATCCTGCTTCTGCCTGTTACAGTGGAACCGTGTTAAGAGAACAGCCACTTTGCTAGAGAAAATTATTGAATTAAGAGGAGTATTCAATTAACAGGGATTTGGTCACTTGCTTGTATTCTGGAGATAAACTGACCATTCATTTTATTATATCTTCTCATGGAGCTCTGTCAATTAACATATAATAAATAGATTAAGTGCTAGTGTTGGAAATACTGAAGTCAAATAGGTCTTTTAACATGGAGAAATCAGAGATTGTGAAGGTGATTTCTCAAAATATTGTAAGATTTTATATTCAAATAACAGGAGATTACACTAATCTATATGCAATTAACAGGTCAATTTTGCATTGAATGTATGGTAAATGGCTTGGTGTTTGGAAGTTATATTCAATTAACAGGGTTATTCAATTAAGATATACAATTAAATGGGCTCCTCTGTACTGCCTATGACAGCAGATCTCTTTTCATTTGCATATGAGTATTTGGGCATTTTTAACCAAATGTTCCTCTGTAAATTGAATTGACCTTTTGATCAATGATTACACGTAAGTTAAATTTCCAAGAAATGTTCCTTCAAATCTAGTCAAGGCTTCTTTGCAGCAGCCATGACTTGATTTGACAGAAATATTTTCAAAACACTTAGTGGGTTAAGAGTTGAAGTATAAATCAAATAACAACCTTTGTTATGGGAGGCTGTTCATGCAGACTTTCTCAGAGGAAAATAATCTGGGTTGATTTGATGTGTAACTACGGTCACCGTGTGTGTTTCAGGAAAAGTGACCAAACTATGAATATAACACTACAAATTTTGGCAGAAATGTTTTAATCATCGCATAACTTGGGTAACTGTAACTTGCATATACAGTGGAGCCCAATTAATTGGATATCTCTTAACTGAATAACCCTGTTAATTGAATGTAATTTCCCAACACAAAACCTTTTACCATACCTCCAGTACAAATTTTATCTGTTAATTGAATATAGGTTATAGAGTAAACTCCTGTTAATTGAATAAAGAAATCTTGCAACCTGTCGAGAAATTACCCTGATCAATGCTCCCCAGTTTTCCTTTGTTTAAGGACATATTTGGCCTCAACACATCCAATACAGGCACTTAATCTATTATATCTTGTTTGACAGAGCTTATGGAGCTCTGTCAAACAAGATATAATAGAATAAATGATAAGTTTATCTCCAGAATACAGGAAAGTAACACAATCCCTATTAATTGAATACTCCTGTTAAATGAATATTTTTTATTGACAAAGAGGCTTTTCAATTAACAGAGTTCCACTGTGTGGGTAATCAACTCAAATGAGTCTGACAACATGCTGTTTAGAAAATTCTATATGTTACCTGGAGTGTTTAGCCTAAACGATTTTGTTATAAGGCCACACAAAATAAATTAAGACAATTTTTTTCTTCAAATCACAAAGAGGGAGGGTTTGATTAGTAATTTATGTATTTCTTGCATATAAGGAGCATGGATTTAGAGGTAATCCACTGTCTTAAATTTTCACACAGAATATTCAGAAAGTGCATAATTATTCAAATTAACTAGTTTAATTTTAATCCTCAATGGCCTGATTCCAACTTTGATCACTTTTTTCTGCAACAGAACAGGTGCCACAACATGCTGTCTGGGGAAACTTGTATATTACATTTCAGGGAGCGTGGTGATAGCATGCAGTTGTTATCACGTTCCATTCCCAACAGTCACTGTTGCAGGTATAATTGCCTGAACTAATCAAAGCTGGATCCAGGCAAGATGGTTATGAGCATCAAGTAACTGTAGATAATTGCACCAGGATGCTAAAATTTACCTCTATAAATAGGAGAGTTCTTAAAAAAGTTTTGATTCCAGACAAAGTTGAATTTGTCATATTCATGATTTTATGAGATATTCAAGAAAATATTTTGGGAGATATTCAAGAAAATACACGGCTAGTGTTCAACCGATTACTAAAAATGGTCGCTGACTGATTACCGGTTATTTGAACTCACAATCGGCTGATTCTGATGCCAATTCCGATTCTAATACTGTGCACTATTAGACAAGTCAAGGCTCGAAAGAACTACATTAAACAGAACATTTTTCACAGTGTTAAACTTCATTGACTGGGGTCGCAGTAAAATTACCAGTTACTCACACTTGGGCTCAGAGCCACATTTACCACCCAAGTGTGTGCGACTGGTAATTTTACTGTGACCTGAGTCAATAGAGTGCAGCCTTCACTTTTCTGGTATGAACTGGCGATTGCCCCAAGTACGTTCAGTTGTAAGATTTACATGTCATTTAACTTGTATATCTCATAAAGGGGCGTCTAGAGAGTTTAAGAATACACAGTGTGGTTGTTTCTCAACTTTATTGAATGGTATCATTGACATCATTTTACATTAACTATTGAACAATTGCAGAAGATAATAAAATGCGGTTAATGAATCATCACAAAATATTTTGTCAATAATCAGTTGAACTAATGTTCCAGGAGACGATGCCTTTGTCTTTTGATTGCCCACAATCGGCCGATTGTGGTGGCCGGTTCTGTTCATCGGTTGAACGCTATATACGTCAGGTTAAGAGTTATATTGATTTGAATACTGACTGGTGTTGCTCATTCATGTTCAATGTGGGTACCAGAATTTATTATACGCTAAATGGAAGATTTTCGGAGGGCGCGGGGCTCAGTAGGTAGAGGTGCAGGCTGCAAGCCAAGAGGTCCTCCCACCTGTGGTAACTGCGTGGTGTCCTTGGGCAAGACACTTCACCCCCATTGCCCACGTGGGGGCACGGTGACGTTGTGCACTAAGGCGTACTGCACGTCGATGGTGCACCTGTCTTCAAACAGTACTAACCCAGCTTGTGTGGAGTTAGTATATTGGGGAGCTGACAGTTGCTCGGTGGTTCTCTCCGGGTACTCTGGCTTCCTCCACCCGTGAAATTGTCGTGGTCATGATTATTGCCATTGTGCAAAAGTGTGTGACTTTAAACACCAATAAATAAATAAATAAATGATAGATTTCTAAGAAATTGAGGAAAGATAGAAATCATATCCCCCACTGTGAAGATATAGAAATTTTAACTTTTATGGTATCAATCAAAATGGCAGCTTTTAAAGCATCACTTCAAAGTGAATACGAGTCAAATTATCACTGGAAATGATCAGTTTGTTCTAAAAACGTATAATGAAAAGAAAATCTAGTGTTTTTGAGTGGATACCAATCATTTCCAGCAATAATTAGTCCCCTACGGGAACCGTAAGGGGACTATAGGATTGCTCTCCATCCGTCTGTCTGTCCGGGCCAACATTGGGAGTTTAGGGAATATTATTATTAGGGGCTACCTCCAAATTAAGGTAGTGTTAGGGTTAGGAGTGGGGTGGGGGTTAGGGTTAGGGGTAGCCCCAGAGTAGTGCTTAAGGTTGGTGGAGGGTTAGGGCCCCTGGGGGGGGGGGAGAGGGGTAGGGTTGGGGTCAGGAGTGGGGTTTTAGTTTTAGTAGCCCCTAAACCGAAAAATAGCTCCTAATCCAATTGGTTTGGCTAGGGTGGGGGTTGGGTCAGGGGTGGGGTGGGGTGGGGTGGGGTTAGGGGTAGCCCCAGAGTAGGGTTAAGGTTGGGGGGTTAGGTCCCGGGGTGGGTAAGGGTTAGGGTCAGGGGTGGGCTTGTAGGGTTTAGGGTCAGGGTGGGGTAGGGTTAGGGTTAAGGTGTGGTTTTTGGGTGGAGGGGTGGGGTTAGGGTTAAATATAAGTTCTAGAGTGGAGGGGGTGGGGTTCTGGGTAAAATAAGGTTTTGAATTTACAAAATGTTTTTTTGGTAGCCCATAAACCCAAAACCCCCAATGTTGGCCCGGACATCTGTCCGTCCATCTGTCTGTTTTTATGTTACCACCTCTCCCTCCGACATGCTTTAAGCTACACCTTTCATGTTTGATACATGGATAAATGGTTCTGAGGGGATGATGCACGCTCAAAATCTTTGTTTCAAAATCCAAGATGGCGGAATGGCGGTCATTTTTGTTGTGTTTTTTTAAGCTTCCTTCTCTATTTTCATGTTACCACCCTTCCCTTCAACATGGTTCAAGCTACACATTGCATATTTGGCACATGGATAGAGGGTTGGGAGGGGATGATGCACGTTCAATATTTTTTTTTCAAAATCCAAGATGGCGGCCATTTTTGTTTTGTTTTTTAAGCTTTTTTCTCTATTTTATGTTACCACCCCTCCCTTCAACATGGTTCAAGCTACACCTTTCATATATGGTACATGGATAAAGGGTTGTGAGGGGGATTATGCATGCTCGATATTTTTTTTTCTGTCTGTCTGTCTGTCTGTCTGTCTGTCTGTCTGTCTGTCTGTCTGTCTGTCTGTCTGTCTGTCTGTCTGTCTGTCTGTGTCTGTATGTTCATCTGTCTGTCTGTCTGTTTTTATGTTACCACCTGTCCCTCCAACATGCTTTAAGCTACACCTTCATATTTGGTACGTGGATAAATGGTTCTGAAGGGATGATGCACGCTTAATATTTTTTTTTCAAAATCTAAGATGGCAGAATGGTGGCCATTTTTGCTGTGTTTTTTAAGCTTTTTTTCTCTATTTTTATGTTACCACCCCTCCCTCCAACATGGTTCAAGCTACACTTCTTTCAATTCTCAATTTTTAGATTCCATTCACATTTGAAATCCTGTCTGATAACCTGTATTTTACCCAAACCAACCCCCCCCCCCCCCCCAGGTCTCATACTCCTGTTGACTGTTGTCATGAAACCCGTATTGTCCCCACGCCAAACTGTCCCCAGGCCGAACCGTCCCCAATTATTTTACCAAAACTGCTCCCCCCCCCTCCAGGTCTGATGCTCCTGCTGACTGTGGCCATGTCTTATGTGACAAAAACACCTTATGTCACAAAAGCGCCTCGGTGGTCAAACACTTGTTCAACATGTATTCACCTTGAATTGATACATGAAACCCGCTAGTCCAAACATGGCCTGAAAGTCTGTAATATAAGTTTTTGGTTTGGTACGTCCTTTGAAAGGACGTACCAAACAAAAAACTTGTATTTCAGACTTTCCAGCCATGTTTGGACAAGAAACCCGCCAGCTGACTCAGATTGCAAGATGCTGTCTGTTCCGATTATTGATCAAATCACTTCCGCGTATCAATGATTCAATACGCTGTTTATTTTCATGCATCAATTCAAGGTTGAAATGAGTGAAATTATCAGATTCTTATAAAAGCATATATTAAAAAGAAAATCTAGTGTTTTTGAGTGAATACTGAAAATTATCTCACTTGTGACAGAGGCAAATTGTTATTTTTGCTTGCGCAAGTGCCCGCGAAAAATAAACATTTGTATCGGTCACTCATGAGATAATTTTCGGTATCCACTCAAAAACACTAGATTTTCTTTTGAATATATGCTTTTATAAGAATCTGATAATTCCACTCATTTCAACCTTGAATTGATGCATGTACTTTTATAAGCAGAGCACCTGCTTGATGAAAAAGTTGCAAATTGTTCCGTATGCAAGATTGTAAGCTGGTCAATTGAGATATTATTGTATGTACAACTAGTATCTTCCCCACAGCATTTGGTTTTCTACTTAGCTTTTGTAATTCAAGCATTGTGTTTACCAATGCTAATTTTGATGACTTTAATTAACCCATTACCTGACATTAAAAGCAGATTATACCTTTTATTATACAATTCTTAAAAATTTTAAAACTAAAAGCTGCTTATTATGCCTCATTGTAAATTCATTGCGGGGTCATATGCTATTGTTTTTTTCAGGCAAAAATTTGCAAAATAATAGAATTTGAATGGCAGTTTTTGTGAATAGAATTGACTGTATTTCGTTTTTACATTACAATTTTTTTTTTATTATATTTTACTGGTACCATCTGCACATTGATGTCAGAATAACAAAACATCAAGCAGCAAATTCTCCCCATAATGCAATGTGAAAGCTAAGCACTGGTTCTGTCAAACAGGATTGAATTGGTTAAGTTCTTGTATGGGAAAAAATTATATATTGCATCTTAAAATTTTCATGTTTCATCATCAGGAGACAGAGGGTTATGTGTTACATTTTTATGTCCCTGCCATTTTGGCGAAGGGCATTGAGAGTTACCTGTCAGTCCCAAATATGGTTTCCGGATGATAACTTTAGTTTGACTGAACAGAATGAAACAAAATTCTGTACATAGGTTTATAACCACATAATGCAGGTTGGAATTGATAGTGGGCTTGGTCCAATATTTTTTGGTAGCGTTATCACTCTTTTCCGACTTACAAGATATGTTGATAGTGGTTTCCGGATGGTAGCCTGAGTTTTGGGTGTCTGATTTCAATCAAACTTGGAATATAGTTTACAGCAGACAATCTACCAGACTGGTTTGAGTGTGGTGCGATAATTTTTGTCTGTGTTATGCCCCTTTTTGCACTTTGTTAACCACTAAAATAGTTTATCATAAAGTAGGGACATTACTGTCCCTTGGAGACCATTTGGTGGCCTGCTGTTTTTGGTGCTGTGGTTTAATGGAGATAAGATGAGATATTTATTAATTCCGTATCCACAAAGATAAATGACTAGAAACTCATGCTTGACAGGGGGTGGGGGGGGGTGGGGGACAAAGGGACATAGCCACCCTTGGCATTTCTCATGTTTTTTTTTTATTATATTTTAACCATCAGTACACAGACCTGGAAATAAAGCACTTTCACCGTAGCCCATTAGAAGTTACACTGTATAACATTGTGGTAACCCTTAGGAATAACATTGTTATGCTTTTCTGCTATCTCGGTTTTTTCACTCAGCTGGGTATGCTGTTTAACCCTTTACCTAAAACGAAAAGCAGACAACACTTGCAAATAAATTCTTGAAGCACTATTTTTTTTATTTTTTTTTCGTCAAAAACATATCTTATGATCCCCCATTGGAATGAGCTCATTGAGCTTGTTACAATGAAGGGACATAAGCCATGTTTTTGTAACAAAAAATGAAAAAGTAATAAAAATTGAATGGTGAATTTTGTGAATAGCGCTGGCCAGTTTTGGCCGTTACTTTGGGTAAAGGGTTAAGTCTTAACAGAATTTCCACCAAAATAAATAACAACTACTAACTCTTTGGTGAGATCGCATGTTTGTTGTTGGTATTTATTGAGAGAAAAATTTTGTTAGATGTAAACAGCATGCTACTCTTCATGTGTGGGAACAGTGCACAATCTTCGAGTTTGTGAGGTCTGAGTGGTAAAGATGCAGGATATGGAATTGAATTTAAGTTGTTCTATTTTGTCATGATCTATAATTTGTTTGCATAATTTACACAATTGATGTAACCTCCTCGTAACCTAAATGATCATTTGTGGGTAATTTTGAGGCCTTTCACATTAGTGTCAAAATAACGAAACTTAAAGCAGCAAATTTTACCCATACAGTACAGTCACTGTGGAATGGTCATGATCCATGCGTGCAGGTAATAAAAATCATCATCAGCAAAATTTTAATTAATGAAGCACTGGGTTGTACCCGATGCTTCATTAATTTAATTTTTGATGATAATTCCTTTAATTAGTGTTTGGAATCTAATATTATAGCATCTGTTGAAATATTGCCCACCGCTGGAAAGTGACCAGTCCATGGCGGCTGTACTGTTGTGCAACTAGAAATTTATCCACTGAGCTTTGACAAAGAAGAACGAATTAGTCAAGTTTCAGTCATATTAAGGGAAAAAATTGCATTTTAAAATGTTGATGTTTCATCCTCAGTGCATAGAGGATTACCTGGTTGAGTGTTGGCAACCCATATTTTGGCTCCATTTGGGAGTGCTGCTGAAACTGCGACTTGAAGGCTTCATATTCATATGAATGTAAATTGTAATAAGGCAAAGGCATATGAACAAATTTTAACTCGTAGAGTGTTGGAAGCCCATATTCAGGCTCTATTCTAAAGTGCAGCTACCACAACTTAATGGCTTCAACTTTTGTGGATGAAATAATTTAGTCTGTATGGATTTGCCTTGTTGAGGTGATAGGGGAGTGCCTGTAGGCAATCTGCCATAAATTATAGCAAGGCATAGACATGCCAATAAATTCTGATGACCAAAACAAATATAACAAAAAAAATAATACAGTCGATCAACCAGTTTATAAGGAACAAAGTGTCTGAATTAGCTTCTGGGCCATCTCACAAAGTACTGTGTGCATAAGGTGACGTGGTACGTGGTCACATGCAGGAGACATATAGAATATACCCGTAGTAGCTTGGTGTACTGAAAGTTCACCACGATTGGTGAGGTGGTGTTAACCATGAGCCTTTGGCATGCAGTTAACACCACTTCACCACAAGTGGTGAACATTTTGTACACCAAGCTACTTTGGGTACATTTTACTTATACCATTATCATCAGATTATTAAGAGTTGCTATTATTTTTTTTCTATTTCACTGAGCAACAGACGTACATATATGCAAATCTGTTTTTGTTTACATGAGCATCGGTGGGCAGTACTTCCTCTGTCAGTTTTATCGCCAAAACAAAATGGAAAAAGAAACTGAGCCTTTTTCATTTTAATAACACACTATTTTGACTTAAGGATGCTTTATAAGCATGAGACAATGCATGTTTGTTAATTTTTGGCATCTTATGAGGTAAACCCATTTAAAAACATAATAAACAATTGCCACTTTCATTACGCTCTTCGCAAGGCAACATGCGATAGATTTAGACAAGTTTGCATTCAGATCGACGTCACCAAAGGTCAGCATGGATGTAGTTCTACTGTAGGTGTAAATTGTTACTATTGAAATCCCATTTCTGGCGTGTTCACCACGGCTGGTGTATAAAGGTACAATTTATGTCACAGGCTTCTCATATAGAGTAGAACAGGTAATCATGGTATAAATCTCCACATACACTGACACCCTCAACTCTTTTGTCTTTCCGAGATATACAAGCAACTTGAAATACCTCATGGAGCAATTGTTTGGAGTATGTTACTTTAATACCTCTAATCCATTGAGACTAGATCCATGCCTTTTGCTGATTTTAAGAAAACTTGAGATTCTTATGAATTTGGACAACCTGTCACCTAATTTAATACCTTGCTGCTATATGCAGATTGGTGTCACTCACTGCTTATGGGCAGGTTGTTGAAATTCATGAATTGGTAAATCCACTACTGTGATCACAAAGTGGTAGTTTTGTCAATCATATCACAATTGGGTCCCAACATATGGCCGAAATATCATAAACAAATGACTCCCAATCAAAATTAAGAGAAACAATGAAAATGGCATCACAGATTCAATAATCTTGTTGTTTTTTTTCCCCACAAGTGAAATTCTACAGTGGCAGAGGTTGAAATGCAAAAATATAATTCCAAAACAGATTGCGACAAAATACTGTATTTATCCCAAGAATTGATACACTTTAAAGTAATTATTTTTTTTGTCTGTATAAAAAGTTCAAAAACACTGTTTGCCATTGTGTATCAATTCTTAGGAAGTAGAAAATACCTGTACCTGGTTCGGTAATACAGATTGATAATTGTATTTAGAGTACAGGAGAACTGACCTGACCTCATTTTCCCTTTCATTTTCAAATTTTTTGCTTCATATATAGAATATCAATTTTCAAATATTTTCTTTAATTATAGTCTATATATTAGTCTGTATTGTACCACAGAGCCATTTAGTTATTATCAATACATTTATCTTTGATTATACCCTCATGAAACGAATATTTAGTGGGGGGATATATAGGAGTCAACTTAGAGTTCGTTGGTCGGTCGGTCTCTCGTCGCCGTTGTCAGTCTGTTGCACATGTAAACTGGTGGAGCAAACTACTTCCACAGTTTTAGCCGCATTTTCATGAAACTTCACAAAAATGATCATCATGATGAGGGGAAGTGCGAGACATAATTTTTTTCCTGCTTGGTTTCAAGATGGCCGACTGGTGGCCATATTGGATTTTTTTTTACTCAGAAAAATTGAATGCCCCTTTTCAGTCACCCACACTAGGTGGTATGCCACAGTGGGGATATACTGGGCGACAGACCATCTCTAGTTTTGTATTCGAAGTAAAAAAAAAATAATCATGAAGTTTAATTGTGAGTACTGGATACTTGGTTAAATATTCCTGACATAAAACAGTTGTTCTGATTAAAAAATGCTGGGTGATTTTTGAATCGGGAAAAATAATTTATAGACTGTATCATTAATTAGAGAAGTTTGAAAATTATATTTGTGGAAAATTTAGGTGTGTCAATACAAACAGTGTGTGCCAATTCTTGGGATAAATACGGCATTTACTTGGTAGACAAGAAGAGACTTAGGATCCAACATGCAAATTTGTGGCTCATGTCCAATGATCAGCAAATTTGCTTTGAAGTTGGGTCATCAAGTTATAACTGGTCTTGTCCGTAAATGTGTAGGTAATTGTGCTGCACTGCCAGGTATAAAATAATCCTGAGCATACGTTAATGTTGGTGACTTTTGGAACTGTGGCAGTTAATAAACATTTCATGGTAGTTTCAATTCTCATTTGAACATAAAAAAATGTGTGATGTCATTATTGTTTTTGTGGCACTTTAGAGTGAAATAGGGAAGTTAAAATTCAACACATCCTAGTTTAAGTATCCACAAAGAACCATATATTATAGGGAACAGTTTTTCTGCATGATTATATAACTGCTTATTTCTTTGATTTGAAACTTGGGGGAATTACTGACGTGGTTTCATCACTCGATTGAAATTTGCTGCACAGTAAAGGATCTCCCAAGAGAGTTTTGTTGCAATTATTTGCAGGTCTTCATGTTGACTTGTGGCTTATTAAAGATGATTGAAAATTAAATGAAAACTGACAGACAGCTAGGAATGAAATATTGGTCCGCTAATTGTTGTGATGGTTTTGGAATCTTGTTTACACAGTTTATATTGTGCAGGTTTGAGATGAGTTAGTCTTTGATAAACTGAATTTTATAAGTTATACAGAACTTTGGCAGGGTACACAACATATGCGCCTTGTCTGAATTTTAAGCACCCTGAGCCATAGGCTCAAGGTGTATAAAATTCTGACAGGTACCTGGGCTGTGTATGGTAGCCATCTTGGATTGTGTGCCCTGCCAAAAATCTGAATAATGAATTTGACTGGAAAGCTATTGTAATCATATTAAAACAATAATATTTCAGTCCACATGGGAATCCTGAGAAGTGAATCAGTGCTTGTTTACTGTGGTAAACAAGCTCTGTTTTACTGCTCAAGTAAGACCTGGTAACCAATTCCAGGGTTGGAAGGCTTCTAAATTTATTTATTTATTGAGGTTTAACAACACTTTGACAGCCAGGGTCACCTTGTGACAGACAGTTTTATGGGTAGAGGACCCCAGAGAGAACAACTGAGCAAAGGCGAGCAACTGCTAGACTCCCAAACGTACTAACTCCACACATGCAAGGTTAGCATTGGTTGAAGACCAGTGCACCATCAACATGCAGTACGTCTCAATACACAACAGGGATCAAGTGTCTTGTCCAAGGACACAATGCATTTACCCCTGGCAGGGAGGAAGGCCTCTAAAATGGGCAAAGGATTGGCTTGATTTGACTTTATATCTATGTTGTGGTCTCGCTGAGCCATTGTGCATAAATATGTGACCTTAAACACCAATAAATAAATGATATTTCAAAATAAATATTCTGAGTGGATTTATTTTGTAATCCAAGCTATCTTCCTTCCTTGCATCCATATTAACCAAGTACTTCAAAGGTCAATGTTTTTGAACAGATTTGAAGATCGTGTTTTGCTTTGCATTATGCAAATATTTACAAAACGTTTTGGTTGTGAAAAAGCAAAGCAGTGCATGTTTGCAGTGAAAAACAAGCTCTGTTTTGCTGGTAACCAATGTCTAGGGAGAAAGTCCTCTAAAATGGGTATGAATGCTTGGCTGTACTTGACTTTATATCCATATTGTAGTCATGATTGCCCATGGTGCAGAAATATGTGACCTTAAACACCAATAAATAAAGAGTTTCAGTTGCAGGGTTTTTTTTTTTAGCTTGCCTGACTTTCAGTCAGGGGAGCTATATATATATATATATAGTGATCACTCACTGTCCGTCGTCCGTGAACACGGTGTTTGCATCTTCTCCAAAACCTCTGAACCGATTTAATTGAAATTTCAGATAATAGTTTGTTATGACATTGCATTTTGATTTTGTTCAAATCAAGCAACAGTCTTTGATTTTATTGCATTTGTGCATCAACATTCTTCTTTGAAATGGCCTACAGGACACATTTATCTTAGGATTGTTTTTGAACTTGGTGTGCTCATTGGACGGGACGTCCAGATAAGAGCTATTGATTAGCATTCATTTCTGTGAAAAAGGTGCCCTTTACAATAACCTCTGAACTTACTGCAATTGTGTATCAACATTCTTCCTTTAGCCATCCATACAGTTTACATTTAAAAATGCATGGATTACTCTGATGTTGCGCACACATCATGCTGTTATGTTGAAATTTCAACAAATAACAATGATACCAATGATCTTCAATTTTGTCATTTCACTTATAACTTACCAAGTTCAAGTTTGTCAAGTTGAGCTACAGTGCAATTGACACTTTCATTTATTATAGCTTAGTCTTAACTAGTGATTGGTTCCTTTTGATAACCAACATTCTGGCATTTGCAATATGGATTCATGACAGCCATCTTGGACTTCTTTTGATGTTTCTGTGAAATAACTTGAAAAACAAATGACCGATGGATCTAATGTTTTTGGTTCTTGTGCATTACTGTCAACTGTACAAAGGTTTCATTCAATCATCAGTATTCTGGCATATCCAATATTACCACTATGGCTGCTATTTGAGATTTTTCACAATATTCCCTATCCTTGCATTGACTTCAAAAAGAAGTGAAGCGTAGATCCTCTTTTTTCTGGTGCATTCCTGTTGACTGCAGGGTTCCTAAGGCTTTTTGTCTTTCTATACAGTGCTACCACATCTGCTGTGGGTTTTTCCAGTGGCTTTAGACTTTTTTCGAGACCAAGTCACAACTCATCTCCAATATATACAAGTTTAATGAACTATGATTTAAATGCCATGTCTTCCTTTGTAATGGTTTTCCACGTCCCCAAAGAAATGGTTTTATTATTTCCTGTATCATAATGTGACAAAAATGGGCATTTTAATATCTTTACTATTTATTTATTTATTAATTTATTGGTGTTTAAGATCACATACTTGTGCACACTGGCTAATCGTGACCGTGACAGTTTTACGGGTGGAGGAAGCCAGAGAGAGCCACCGAGCATCAACGAGCAATCAGCTCCTCAACATTCTAACTCTGTTCAAACTCCACTCAAGCAGGGTTACAGTGGTTGAAGACATGTGCACCATCGACGTGCAATACGCCTGAGACACGGCGTCATCATCCCCGCATGTAGGCAGCCAGGATAAAGTGCCTTGCGCAAGGACGCAACGTGGGTTGTCCCGGATGGGGATTGAACTCGGGACCTCTAGCGCATAGAAGTCCAACAGTCTACCCCTGAGCCACCACGCTCCCAATACCTTTACTAGGTATTCTGTCAGTAAGTTTTGGAATGTGTGTTATCTCGACTGTGTGTATGCTGTAACCCTTAAAGGCCTGGAGATTTTTCATATATTTTCACCACACTGTGACATTTAATGCTCTGTGACTTTGTAGTTGTGTCTATGCAAGTCTTTGTTGCCTATATAGCCAGCCAAGACTTGCCTAGAAATAGCTGCCAATGTACTTTGAGTGTACCTTGCAAGTTTACCCAAACACAGCAAGTTCGAGCACCTATTCTAATGCAGTCAAAATTGACCAAAGTCGGAAATAAGCTCTTAAGGGTTAACCTTGGGTAATTCACACAATTTGAATGATTCAATTAGGTAATTTTAAATTCTTTTACTTTAATAATATAATTTGATTATCATTACATGCAGGTAGCCATATTGTTATTTCATACCAGTTACTTGTTGCATACATCTCATCATGAAATGTTTGAAAAATTAAAAGAATTATAATTAAAATACTAGATAGAGGATATGTGATAGAGGACGCTGTTTTAGTGAATATCGGGAATTATTTCATCAGTGTGGACCTGAAAGTTTTATTTTTCACGAGTGCTTATTACGAGTGAAAAATGATACTTTCAGGTCCACACGAATGAGATAATTCCCAATATTCACAAAAATAAGGCCTCATAAAGTAGATTTTCTGTTTCTGAGGCCCTTTTTTGTAAAATTGCATGTGGGTGGGTGCTTTTTTATTTTATTTTTTATTTTTTGGAATTAAAATGTTCATGTTCTTGGTTGTTTTATGTCTTAGGCCTCATAATCTACAGTCCAGAACAGCATGGGTGGTGGTGTATTTCGTCCCTTGAGTGCAAGAAGACTTTGCAATGCCAAGGGAGATAATGGTCCCAAGGGGAGACATGCCACATTGTTACCCTCAAGCTCAGTCATTATTTTTTTTATTTTACCGAATGAAGATTCTGTCTTGATACAATTGTCTCAGAGTGATATATAGAAGAGGAACCAAGCTTAAGGTTCCTAACTTTTAATAGGGAAGGAAGTAAATGTTGAAACCCTTTTTTTAGCTCACCTGACCTAAAAGGCTATGTGAGCTTTTCACATCACTTGGTGTCCGTCGTCGACCGGCATCCGTAAACTTTTTCACATTTTCATCTTCTCTGTAATCGCTGAGCCGGTGTGAACCAAACTTGACAGGAATGGTCTATGGGAGGTCCTCTACAAATGATCCTCATTTTATTCAGGTCAGATGAAAAAACACAGCTTCTAGAGGCATTCTTTGATTCTGGTTGGTGGATTTTCAAAAAATCTTCTCTGAAACTGCCAGGCCAAATGTTTTGAAACTTCACATAAATGATGACAGGAACTCCATCTACCAACCATCCTCATTTAATGTAGATTGGGTTACAAACATGGCCGCCATTGCAGCGTACAGTTACTATAGAAACCCTATGAGAAATCACATTTTCATATTCTCCTCTGGAACTACTGAGCCAACATGAACCAAACATGGCAGGGATAGTCTATGGGAGGTCCTCTACAAACGATCCTCATTTTGTTCCCATGGGTTTGAAAACATGGCTGCCAGAGGCATTCTTTGATTCTGATCGGTGGATTTTGAAAAATCTTCTCCTCTGAAACCACAGGGCCAAATGTTTTGAAACTTTACATGGTTGATGACTGGGACCCCCTCTCCCAACGATCCTCATTTAATGTTGATTGGGTTTCAAACATGGCTGCAATTGTGGCTTATAGGTACTATAGAAACCCTATGGGAAATCACATTTTCATCTTCTCTGGAACTACTGAGCTGATGTTAACCAAACCTGGCAGGGATAGTCTATGGCAGGTCCTCTACAAACACTCCTCATTTTGTTACCGTGCATCGAAAAACATGGCTGCCGAAGCATTTTTGATTCTGATCGGTGGATTTTGAGAAATCTTCTATGAAACCACAAGGCCAAATGTTTTGAAACTTTGCGTGGTTGATGACTGGAACACCCTCTACCAACAATCCTCATTTAATGTTGATCGGTTGCAAACATGGCTTCAATTGCGGCTTATAGTTACTATAGAAACCCAATGGGAAATCACATTTTCATCTTATTCTCTGAAACTACTGAGCCAACGTGAACCAAACTTTGCAAGAATGGTCTATAGCAGGCCCTCTACAAACGATCCTCTTTTTGTTCCCATTGGTTGGAAAATATGGCCACCAGAGATTCTCTGATTCTGATTGATGGATTTTGCAAAAATCTTCCCCTCTGAAACTACAAAGTCAAATGTTTTGAAACTTCACAGGATTGAGGACTGGGCCACCTTCTACCAATGATCCTCATGTAATGTTGCAAACATTGCCACAATTGCAGCTCACAGTTACCATGGAAAGCCTATGGGAAATCACATTTTTGTATGTAGTTCCAGGTGAGCGATTACGGGTTCTTTAGAGCCTCTAGTTTATTTTTCAAAACAAACACAGTAAATTTCAATCGATTGTCCTTATAGCAAATGATTTTGAATTGAATTCAGGTATAACTTGTTACAGTCTCACAGAAGATTATTGTTCTGGCATCCTCGCTGTCCCACCATAAATATTCATTGTGACCGTACAGTTCATAAATTTAGGCCACAAATTCCAATAGACATGTTGCGTGTTTACATTATTTTACAACGCGGAAGTTGTTTGGTAAAGAAACTATGTCACCACGTGAACGTGCAACAGTTCTTTAGGTGTCTCTGCTGGCGTCGGGAATCTTCGGCTGAAGCGGGTAATGATGCAAAACTTAATGACCAACATTATTCACCGGGTGAAATGTTTAATGAGATTATATGGGGGAATAGCATAACATTTGTAGATGAGGTATAATAATTTCAGATACTGACTAAAATAGAGTACATTTTCTTTTTATTATATGCTACAAGACATTTTATTGCACAATAGTCAGCCTTATTCGACCCCAAATGCATACGTTTTAAACAATAACAAAGATCAGCTGATCGTTCCTTCAAGGCGACGTGAAATGGCATAGCATGACATCATTTAAGAAGCTACTGAGGGATATTCCTTGATATCCATCAAGTCGGTAGATATCGAGAAATATCTTTTAGATAATTTGTGATAAGACACAGCCTAGAATATAATAAATTTTGTTATCTTGGGAATTGGTTAAAGGGTTAAATGCCTCATACATGATCAAAATCAAGCACATGTGTATTCTCTACAATTTTTTTAGCTGTAACAGTTTTTACTTCACTATTGCCTTTGAAGTTAATTTTCTCGTTGATGTCTCTGAAATTCTTCTGTTGCAACTGATTCTGATGAAACTTCTCATTCATGATCTCACCATACAGAAAGAAGATGCTTATGTAATACAGTGAAACCTTGTTAATTGAAGAGCCTCTTTGCCAGTGAAAATTATTCAGTTAACAGCAGTATTTCTATAAACAGGGATTTGATGATGTCACTTTCCCGTATTTATTTATTTATTGGTGTTTAAGGTCACATACTTATGCACAATGGCTAATCGTGACCATGACAGTTTTACGGGTGGAGGAAGCCGGAGTACCCAGAGAGAACCACTGAGCAACGACGAGCAGCTGTCAGCTCTCCAACATCGTAACTCTGAACTCTGCACCGCAGCACAGGCAAGGTTAGATTGGTTGAAGACATGCGCACCATCGACGTGCAGTACGCCTCAGTACACAGCGTCATCATGCCCCCATGTAAGCAATCGGGGTGAAGTGTCTTGCCCAAGGACACAATGCGGTTGCCGCAGGTGGGATTAGAACCGAGGACCTCTCGGCTTGCAGCCTGCACCTCTACCAACTGAGCCACCGCGCCCGTCACTTTCCTGTATCCAAGGAGAAACTGAGCATTTATTGTATTGCACTTAGTGGATGGCTACTGCTGGATACTTCAGAATGCATTTATAACACGATGTGCACGAAAGCCCGCTCTACTCACAAAATTCACCATTCATATTTTATTTTTGCCATAAAAATAGCTTATGATTCCTCATTGGAATGATGAGCTCACTGAACTCATTCTGATGAAGGTCATAAGCTGTATTTTGAGGCAAGAAAATGATGAATTCTGAATTCTTCTATGTAGGCGAGATGAAAATCTGTCGAACTGAAAGTGATATATGAGTAAATACTATTGAAACTGGTCTGGACAGAGATCCAAGCTTTTTGGTCCACTGCCTGACTTCATCATTGGTTCTCAGAAGTGATGTCAAATGCTCTATACGCTTACAGTTGTTCTTACACTTGTAATAATGTTATCTGAGCCATTCCACTTTTGATAAAGGCTTCACAGAAGGCCAAAAGCTTGTGCTTGTACAGTAAAAGAGTCTATAAAGGTGTTACATAGAGAGTAATCGCTTGACTGGACTGGTTACGTGAAATAATTCATGAGAGGTGAGGGACATTGTACAAACACGAGTGCGTGAATGTGCACAAGTGTTTTACAATATAGTCTCTCGCCTCGAATGAATTATTTCACGTAACCAGTCCAGTCAAGTGATTACTCTGTTTATTACTTTTCATTATTAACAATAATTATATTATTTAACCCTTTACCTAACGTAATGATCAAAACTGGCCAGCGCTATTCTAAAAAATCGCCAATTAATTTTCAGTATTTTTTGTCTCTAAAACATAGGTTATGACCCCTCATTGGAACAAGCTCATCGAGTGTCGTCTGCTTTTCATGTTAGGTAAAAGGTAAAAAAAACCAAAAAACAATGAAGTCTCCATTGCACCCACGGCAAAGTGTCTTCGTTTGTGCGAACGGATACGTGACACAATTGTTGATTGCATAATTCACTTGTGAAGTTATCCTTTATAATCAAACCCGGAAATCCCAGTAAATCACACTTTGGAAAGTAATAAAATTTATTTCTTATCATCTTCCATCTGAAGACTCAAACAGCTATGCTGATAATTTGTATTGTTTAAGAAATTGTTTAGTAACAGTTGCCTTCAAATCATGTTAACCCTTTACCCAATATAATGGCCCAAACTGGCCAGCACTATACTAAAAAAATGCCAATTAATTATCATTATATTTTCATTCTTTGTCTCAAAAACATAGGTTATGACCCCTCTTTGGAACAGGCTGTTTTTGAGACAAAAAGTGAAAAAATTAGTTATTCAAGAATTTTATTTGCATGTGTCGTCTGATTTTCATGATAGGTAAAGAGTTAAGAAAAGAGTGGACAGGGTTATACCACTGTGTAAATGAGTTTGGTGGAATATGCTTTCTTTCAAACATAGCATGTACTTAACCCCCTGCACACTGACCTCAAAATATCAATATTTTAACCAGCTAGTTTTTTCCCATAATGCAACTAGGTTTTAACCAATCCAATCTTGTTTGACAGAGCTCATAGAGCTCTGTAAAAGAAGATTGAATTGGTTAAATTCCTAGTTGCATAATGGGAGAAATTTGTTCTTTGAAATTTTGTTATTTTAAAATCAGTGTGCCAATTGTTAAGCTGGGCTTTTCATATTACCTTCTCCTACTCTCTTGTGGTCAGGACAACAAGACAATTATGAAAGGAATCTTTGGTACAGAGAAAGAAAATTACAAAAATTAGCTTTGTTTTTAATGAAACGTGATGTGTTTGACAGTATTCTTCGACAGTTTAATTCAGGACACTAAAGAATGTAATTACAGTTTCTATGGAATAAAGACCAACAGAAGTGCAGTCACAGATTTAATGAGGCATTCTTGGTCCATTAGTCTTTCTGTTGTTATTTTCTCTTCTGGTTTTATGATTGATGTGACAAAGGTGCCTGTGTGTTGGTAAACTGGGTGCACTTCTAAAGGTTCTATTTTTAATTGTGTTGTGACAAAGTCAGACTCGACTTATAGTTTATTGAGGTCAAGTTGGCATAAACAATGGTTTGCAGACAATAACTTCGGTTTTATTTTTTGTATTTGGGTTTAATGACACTTTTGACAGCCAGGGTGACCTTATGCCTGACAGTTTTATGGGTGGAGGAAGCCTGAGCACCCAGAGGGAACCACTGAGCAGCAATGTTGATTCTATTTAATGTGAGATCCCCAGATATACAGGGTTGGTGTCCTTACTGAAAGGGAAGAACCCTCTCATTTGTATGGGTTGTTGACCAATGGTCAAGGTCACTGTTACTCAAAATAGGATGTAACTGGTTTCTGAGTAATAATAGCATTAATTCTGTTTGTCACATTTCAACCAATCTCTGCAGAAAGTAATCATACATAGACAGTGAAGAACTGTATTTATTTTGTAGTTGGCAGCTACAAGGTCAATGGTCTCTGCACTGTTACTAGAGAACTTTTTCTGAAATAACTTTACTTTTGTTTTATAGGTTGCATATACACCAGATTTACAGATTGGCTGCCTCTGTGGGAGGGTAATCATCCTATCGATTTTGCCATTTTCCACCAAAAGTTTAAACATCAAAGGGCTGTTCATAAAATAGAACTCCATCATAAAATGGTTGCAGGTAATCATTGTTCAAAATTTGATGAGAACACTCGTTTCGTTTGCATGGTAGATACGCAAATTTAAATCTATGCAAACGGACGCCTGGTTATCCATAAGTTGCATCTTGAATGGTAAAGTCTGTGTCACTTAACTGATACAGTGCTAAATTTTTTCTCAGCCCCAAGATTTGTTCACACATTTTTGCCTTGTTACAATTCATGGGAGAGGCACTCTCCCATGAATTGTAACAATGCAAATCGATGAAGTAATTTTACTTTCAAGATAATATAAGGGACATCAACAGAATATGAAGCCTTTAACTTTAGTTTAAACAATATTTATTTCAATGAAGAAGAATCATGTTATATGTACAAATCACGTTCGAAAAGAAAGATGAAACACAGCAAAATCAAAGATAATCGTACATAAAATAACAAAGAGAACATTTTATAAGTATGGGATTCGACAGAAAGCACGGAGCATTTGAGGGTCGTCTCCCTAGTAGGATAATAGTTACACAATTTTTTTTTTTTCATTAGGGTTTAACGAAAAATTAACAGGTCATATCATGTCGGTGACAGTTTTATGGGTGGAGGAAGCCGGAGTACCTGGAGAGAACCACCGAGCAATGAAGAGCAGCTGTCAGTTCTCCAACATCGTAACTCTGAACTCTGCACCGTGGCAGAGGCAGGGTTAAGATTGGTTGAAGACAAGCGCACCATCAATGTGCAGTACGCTTTAGTAAACAGCGCCATCGTGCCCCCATACAGGCAATCAGGGTTAAGTGCCTTGCCCATGGACACAATGCGGGAGTGTGAAATGGTCACCCATCCAACTACTAACCGTGCTGGACGTTGCTTAACTTCGGTGATCTGACGAGAACCGGTTACCGAGACGCCACCGCGTCCCCCTAATTACACAAATTAATTAATCAAATTAAACGGATGCTTTACACTATTTAGTATATTATTGTAAATTGCTTAAACTAATCGAAAGGAAAAGAAATCTTGAGACGGTGTGGAACGTAAGATACAAACCACGCCTAATAAGGATACAGGTAGATGCACAATGCTATGTTAATTACCTCCAACATGACTGGGAATTTGTGAAGTGAGGTGAGGCTAGGGGTGGCACTCTATTTTCCTATATAGACTTTCATTATACCATAACCGGCATTCAGAATTTCTTGCAAGATTACTAGACAACTCCATAAGTGTTCGTGACAAATCTTTACATGCCACGTTAGATAAATATTGCGGATTGTCCTACGTCCCGAGAGAGAATAGATGAAAGAGTAAAGGTTGAACAGTAAGCGGATAGGAAACGAAGGGGAGGGGGGATAATAAGCTAACTCAAAGACAGAATATAAGTTCACCACGATGCTCAGCTGGTCAGAAACTAGTGCGTGAATGATCCAGGAAAAAGAACAATACCAGCCTCCTGAAGGTATTTGAAGAAGTTTAAGAGTGTGTTGGTTTTAATGGGATGAATCAGAGGAGGTTTAGAGAGGGTTGCTCACACAAAGCATCCACTTACCATTATGAAAGTTTGTACAACTTCAAAAATAAGAAGATTCTCGTCATTGTTCAACAATTCAGAGCCAAACAGTAACATTGAGAGATCTGGACTAAAAGGCAGATTATTGATTGCATTATTGCAGAAATTCGCATAGACTGGGCAGTGAAGGAGGAAATGCTCAGGTGTTTCGACCAGTCCACATTGGCACAAGGGAGAAGGTGATATATGGTTTTCATATAGGTGGGCATTCAGGTTACTGCATCGCATTCGCAACCTACAGTGGTGTACCTGGGCTACACGAGATTTATTGCTGCTATAAAATAGTGGCGGACGAAGGTTGCCATTGTTGAGGAAATGTTTGAAATTACTTAAGAGAAGAATTCTCTCGGATAGAAAAGGATAAGCTATTCCATTGGTTGGTGACGTTGGGAATGAATGAACACTGGTACAAATTGGTGCGACAGAACGGAACTCGATGAAGGTTAGGATGTTGGCTAGTCACGGAGATAATCGGCGGTACTTTGTTAACTATATATGGGGGAGTTACATGGTGGTACATATTGAAAAACTGTACAAGTTTGTGTTTGCGGCGTCTTTCTAGAAGAGGGTCCCAGCGGGTCTCGGAATAGAGCAAAGACTTACTCGCACTAATTGTCGCCCCAGTTACGATCCTTGCCGCAGCTATTTGTATTTTCTCCAAACCAGTGGCCTTATCCCATACTGTATCAGCATACTCTAGCAGGGGCCTAATAAAAGCAAAAATTTTTTCTAAAACCTTACGGTCGAAGGTAAATTTATGTTTCCTTAACAAAGCAACACGTGACCAGGCTTTAGACTAAGAACAAATGTGATCAATATGATCATTCCATGTACATGAACTATTTAGTATTATTCCTAAGTGTTTGTGATTAGTAACCTCAAATCTTGAGTACCGCCGAAACGTAATGGTGGATGCACTATGGGATTACATTTGTGCGAATTCAACATACTCTCCGTTTTTTGCGGGTTGAACTCAACTAACCATGCTTGAGCCCAATGTTCAATTGTTGATAAATCATGGTTCATCAGAATCAAAGCTTGATCAGGATTCTCCACTATCGTCGGCGAAGAGGCGAATAGAACTAAGTAGGTTTTCGGTTATGTCGTTGATATACAAGAGAAACAACAAGGGACTAAGTATAGAACCTTGGGAACACCCGAATTGATAGGGGGATCCTTCAGAGGCTATGACAACTCGCTGATATCTGTCCGTCAGATAAGATCTTAAAAAGAGAAGAAGGTCACCAGAGACTCCGACTTGCTCGAGCTTGTGAATAAGACCAGCATGCCACACCTTGTCAAATGCTTTACTCATGTCGCAGAAAACCACCCTAACTTCTTTACCTTCATCTAGAGCACGACAGAATTCATCATAGAGATCGGTCAGCTGTAAAACAGTTGAGTCTCCAGGAGTGAAGCTTGACTGGAATTCACTTAGAATATTGTTGTCTTTCAGAAATTGCCACAAGCACTTAAATACACATCTCTCAAGTATTTTTCCAACGCAGCTTATCCGAGAGATTGGGCAATAATTTGTAACCAGGTTAGAGGGATTCTTTTTTAGTACATGGGAAACATGAGCCTTTTTCCAGTCGGCCGGAAAGTAGGAATTGTTCAATAAAATGTTAAATTAGATCAGAAGTGGCTCACACAATGAGGAGGTGCATTTTTAGCTCAACTTGACAAAGTCAAGCTGAGCTTTTGCCATCACTTCTCGTCCGTCGGCATACGTACGTATGTTATTATGTTAGTACGTTAGTACCTACGTCCACAATTTCCTTTGGCACACCTCACAGGTCTCATTTATGATCAGATCTCTTTGAAACTTGGTATGCTTGTTTGGGGGGACCTCTAGATGGGAGCTATCGATTTTTGTCCATTTCCATCAAAAAATATTGCCGCGGTCAATATTCTTAGAACTTAGTTTAGTCAGAAGACCTCAATATTTCCCTTTGGCACACCCTTCAGGGCACATTTATGATCGGATTGCTTTGAAACCTGGCATGCTTGTTTGGGGTGACCTCTAGATGGGAGCTATCGATTTTCTTCCATTTCCGTCAAAAAGTGTTGCCACGGCCAACGTTCTTAGAACTTAGTTTAGTCAGACCTCAATAGTTCCCTTTGACACACCCTACAGGGCATATTTATGATCGGATTGCTTTGAAATCCAGTATGCTTGTTTGGGGAGACCTCTAGATGGGAGCTATCGATTTTCTTCAATTTCCGTCAAAAAATGTTGGCGCTGCCAATGTTCTTAGAACTTAGTTTAGTCATACTTTACCTGTACATTTGTTACAGGCTACAGTCAGTATTTATATACAGACCTTTACAACACTTTACATGAACCTTTGTTATCAGGTCATTGCCTAGATGTGTGTCATTGCTGTGTCACATACAATACATATACATGTCTAACACAAGTTGAGATACAGTGTCATTGACACTTTCATTTAAGAACACTGGGATTAACGAGGTCAGGACCACATGTCTTTGATACGTTAATAGATTGCATTGCTGCATAGACTTCACTATACTGGAGAGCAATGGTATGTGTAGCTGTCGGAACCTGGCCTGGAATGGAGGCACTAGAATCGTCGACGGCGGATATGGAGCAGAAGTATTCTTTGAATACTTCAGCTTTCTCTGCGTTAGTAGAATATATGCTGTTTAAGTAGTATCTGTTGCTTTATTACCTACAAAAGATTTCAACGTTTTCCACCACTGGGACGGTGGTGTTTCATGGCTACTCAGAGTGGACTGGACATTGGATTCGTAAGAGGTGTTAGCTTTTCTAATGGCTGCTACTATACTTCATTTCTTTTGTGTTTTTCCCATGCACATGGGAGCCCATTGCGTTTGGTTATGCGATATAACCGTTTTCTCTGTCTGATCAGGAGATGTATTTCGTGCATCCATTTGGGTTGAGACGCCCTTGAAGTAATTAGTTTGGTAGGAATGTATTTAGCTGCAATATCGAGCACCTTTTTTGTGAAACTGGAAACTATCAGATCAAGATTTGAATTATGAAGCCTTAAACGCGGTATTCAATGAAGAGCGATGGGATATTCCTTTTAATAATTCCCATCGGAATACAACCAAACACGTCTCCTAAAGACTGAGGGTGGCGGTTTTGAAATGTCCACTTCTATGGACACTGGACAGTGGTAGCGAATCTGGTCTGGTATTATTGGGTCCAGGACCTCACATCCTAATACATTGTGTTACTAACAGCAAATAAGTCAATCAGGGAAGCAGACGATTCGGTGAAGTATGTGGGCTCACTCACAAGCTCGCCTAGGTTAAAGTACTTAATCATGCCTGCGAAATGACCATTTGGATTTACAATTTGGTTGTCATTAAAATCACCAGTAATAATTAAATCATCAGTTGCTGAGTCTTTAGCCTTTTCAATGGAAGCTGATATATCCCATATCTCTGGGGCACTGTTAGGAGGGTGATAGAATACCTCGAATAGTAGCGATCTGCCACATCTTGTAAAGACTTCTGTCCATATGCATTCGACACTTGTGATTTCCAGATCGGATCTGTGACAAAAACAGATACCATCTTTAATATACATGGCAACACCTAATCCTCTTGTCAGGCGGTCGAACCGCAAGGGTTCTTGGAAGCCAGGGATCAGAATTTCAGATGTAGGATCTGAACACTGAAGCCAGGTCTCAGTAAAAGCTAGGATGTCAAATTCATCCTTTTAACTTTAGGTACCTGCAGTTTAGAATTAAGCCCAAATATGGGCTTCTAGCAGTCTACCAGTCAAACAGCCTTTCTTGTGTCTTGATAGATTTTTAGACTTTTGCCATGAGAGGCTATATATATTTCAATTCCATGCAATATATGAATACTTGTTAATGATAAAAAAGCAGTTTCCTAAGAATTTTTACATAGCCGAGCATTTTGTTAGCCATCTCCAACCCAAGTGAATGGTCAGTCGATTAGTGTCATTTTTTAAATTTTGCACACTGGGTAATAACTTCAGTTGTACATAATGTAGATCCACCAAATTTACAGGGTTGTATACCCTTGAGGAAGAAAAACCTTACTGATTTCAGATTTCTTTATCTCTGTTATTAAAAATATCACTTTTTGGTTTCCAGGCAATAACATTGGATCTATTTATCAGAGGTCATCCAGACATTCAGAAAGTAATCACATATGGAAAGAAACCTACTAATTTTGGAGTTGGTAGGCACAAGATCAAAGGTCAAGGGACTTAACATAAGTAGAACATTGTCAAAAATAGGTTTCTGGGCAATAACTTCTGTTTCATATGTCACATGTTCAAGAGATTTATAGATTAGGTACCCCAATGGGAAGGGAAAAATCCTGTCAATTCTGCAGTCCACAAACAAAAGGTCATACGTCAAAGTTATGTCACTATCAATAGAACTTCAGGGCTTAAAAATTGTTGGGAGAATCCACACTGGCTTTGAGTGTCCCAGGAACCCATGAGGCCTCCATGGTTGAACTCCTGTTGTATGCTGATAGTGGTGGAGGGGGGGGGGGGGGGGGGTTGGGGTGCGGTGGCTCAGTAGGTAGAGGTGCAAGCCGAGAGGACCTCGGTTCGAATTTCATCTCTCCTTGGGCAAGACACTTCACCTCCATTGCCCACTTGGGGGCACGGTGGCATTGTGTACTAAAGCCTACAGCACATCAATGGTGCACTTGTCTTCAAACAATGCCAACCTTGCTTGTGTGGAGTTAATATGTAGTATGTTGGAGGAGCCTGACAGTTGTTTGCCATTGCTCAGTGGTTTCTCCAGGTGCTCCGGCTTCCTCCACTTGTAAAGCTGTCCGACACAAGGTGGCCCTGGTTGTTGAAAGTGTCATTAAAACCCTAATGAGTAAATAAATAAATACTTATAGCACATGTTAACCCTTCACCCAACACAGCTTTTTAATTTTTAAGACATAAACTGAATTTGATAATATTTACAAAAAATAAACAATATTTACCAATAAAACCTTACAAATACAGATGTCATTGGAACCGGCTCATCGAGCCGGTCCCAATGACGGAAATATTTGTACAATTGTATTGACAAAGTGTCGGGATATTTCAGGTAATGTTAGCCTTTTATTGGTTAATTTCATGCCGCTATGTTAGGTAAAGGTTTAAACTGACTCGGTTCTTTTCACGCAAATCCTATGTGGATTCTCCCTTGTTTGTTGCACGAAACTTTACATGAATCAATTCTCGGAATTTTTCATCGAAATATAAGCCCTGAACTTGGTCAAAAAGTGGCGTACAATCAGGAACTTGTGTTCTACCTAACACAGGTGTACAGAATTTTCAGGGTTACTTATGGATGGACAAAAATGCAAAATGAGGCAGGGTAGCATCACAAAATTTACCCCCTGTGAACCTCAGTCTGAATCAAGGTCTCAAGCCAAAACAGAAAGATGTACCTAGAGGACAAACTGGCCCACTGTATGGGATAGCATCGTCAAATTCACCCTTTGGGGACCTCATTTTGCAAATGACAGGTTGCTTATATTCACGCTTGCTGCAGAGGTTTTCTGCTTCAGGTCCACCAGCCAGATACTTTTGATATATGGTAATAGCATTACTATGACCCATAGATCAAAATTTGTTGAAGACATTACACCAGACTGTTTATTTTTTTCTTCTTTTTGGGGGTAGGGGGCAGGGCACAATAAGGATTTGAAATTTATCATGAAGCCCTGAGGAGAATTTACCAATTGTTTATTTATATAAATTATTCCCATGACTGACAGTGTTGAGTTTAATCTTATTCACCCACATAAATTCTGACTAAATCGACCAATGTTCATTCAAATGGGGCCTGGCCACATGTGACCCGGCGGAGAGGGGAGCCTGGCTTGGGATGAAAAATATTTGTTGCTTTAAAATGAGTTTTGAAGGGACAATAAGCCACAAATTTTGAAAGAATAACTGCTATTTTCGTTATGAAAAAGTACAGTACAGTCGCCATGGACTGGTCATAATCCACGCATGGGCAGTGATGTCCTCGCATTCGTTTACCAGGTAATAAATATCATCAGCAACAAAATTGTAATTAATGAAGTACAGGGTTGTACCCGGGGCTTCATTAATTACATTTTTAGCTACGACTAGCATCTCTATAAGTGGCAATGTCAGTCTGTCGGTCTGTGACCAACGAGTTTGTATGTGACCAACGAGTTTCAAAACTCAATAACTTTTGAAATACTTGATGGAATGACTTTATATTTGGCATGTAAGTGTATCTTATTGATGTCTAGCCACTGTTCAATGCATGTGTTGTTCTAAATATTTTTCTTGGAGTTATGGCCCTTGATGAACTTAGATTGCACCACTCGTCACAGCTACGGCATTGATGTCGCGATTTTTTATGAATACTCCTGTAATTAGTGTTTGGAATCTAATATTGCGTTCGGGGAAATATTGCCCACCTGTGGAAAGTGACCAGTCCACAGCAGCTGTACTGTACCCTTATGTAATAGATATATCACTATTTTGTGTACTATATGGGTAAATAATTGTACGGTTGTACAGGTGTTCAGAGATATTTTTAACGAGGCGAAGCCAAGTCCAAATATTGTAGGACACCTGCACAACTGTACAATTATTTACCCATATAGTACACAAAATAGTGATATATGTGATTTAATCCACAGCCCCCTCAATGTTAACAAAAGTTAAAAAATGATATTTTAGAAAGTTTGACACGAGTAAAACCACATTTTAAAACACTTTTTGCTTGGTCTACCCCCGAAAAACAAAATGGGCATAACCCATTGTTTGCTTGCTAGAAAGTCTATTGAAGTTATGACACGCATCAGGAGTTCAGATATTGTGAACAGATCTGTGGCTTCGAAGTGAACTCACATCATGATGTAATTTGTTCTCCCGCTAATATAAAAATGGCTCAGCTCAAGGGTGGAACACTTATTCAATCTCTCATCGAAAGTGCGGCAGATAAATTTAATAATCGTTCATTTTTAAAGTATTTGGAAGAATAATTCTTTTTTTATCTGAAGAAGAGGCTCGCTTTCCCTCAGGGGTGGCGGGTGGTGGTGCCTGATTGCCATCTCAATATTTGAAAAAGGGTGGGTTTTTTAGGTTACTTATTTATTTACTGGTGTTTAAGGTCACTTTTCTGCAGCTATGGCTAATTGTGACCGCAAAGGAAGGTGTAAAGTCAATTTTAGCCAATCGTTTACACCCATGCTGCCCATTTTAGGGGACTTCTACCCCGGACTGGTGACCAGGTCCTATTTTACCAGTAAAACTGAACTTGTTTACCACAGCAAACAAGCACTGCTTCACTTCCGAGGTTTCCACAGGAGTCCTTTTTAGGTTACCAGGGCTGTTGGTTATTAAAAGCAACAAAAAATTAAAAAGTACATTATAATTTGGACACGATGCACACTCAATTCAGTAGCTCTGTCGAGAAAAGCTTGTCGATAATTCATGTGTTAGAAAGTTTTTCACACCTCCTTTACAGCATCTTTACTTTTGAATGGTTATGATTACAGTACCGTGACAATCGTACAAATATCTAGTTATTGGGACTGTTTCAAAACCGTCCCAATATCCAGATATTGGTACTGTTTTACTGAGCTGTTCTCATCAAAACCGTACTCGGTGTGATTTTATAGGGCTTATTTTCATGACAGAGAACAAAAGAAATATTAGGTAGCTGTGGATTAAGTTTCATATATGATTTGTTTGAAAGCAAGAATTGTTTTTTCTCAAAACAGGCTGGCAGCAATTTTTCATCCTGATTTGGTGATCACTCACGGAAAATTCTGTGCAATGACTTTTTCCAAATTTGTCAAATTTAGCTTTCTTGGAAAGACAAAAGTGAAATACATTTGTTTCTATTTATATCATACATATCCATGTAATCTGTTTCATATTGCCATTGTCGATGCATAACAGCACTTTATTATATGCCCGTTTGAAAAACGGGATGTATTATGTAAATGTTCTCGTCTGTCTGTCTGTCTGTCCCTCTGTGGACACATTTTGTTTCCGGACGATAACTTTAGTTGTAATGGTTAGAGCTGAGTTAAATTTGGCTTATGGATATAGTACAACAAAATGCAGGTTGGGTTGAATTTTCGTCTTTAACGACCCATTTTTAGTAGAGTTATGGCCCTTTATTTATGAGAATTGTGCCCAAGTTCTTGTTTCCGGATGATAACTTTAGTTGTAATCATTTGAGATGAGTTAAATTTGGCGTGTGGATTTAGTACAACAAAATACAGGTTGGGTTCGATTTCCATCTTTAGCAGCCCATTTTTAGCTCAACTTTGGTGAAGCCAAATTTGAGCTTATGCCATGGCCCGTCGTCCGTCTGGCCGTCTGTCCGTCTGTCTGTCAACAATTGGATACGGCTTGGGCTAGAGGCTGTATTTATGAACCGATCTTTACGAAACTTCTTGGGTACCTTTGTTATGACTGTGGGATGAGAACGAGTGTTTTTGAGTGCGGTCCGAATTTCAAGATGGCTGCCAGCCACCATTTTGTACCGACGATGCAGAAATCTGTTTTTTGTACAGAACTTCCATATGAAAGCTCTAATTTGAATAATTTTTTGTATGAATGTTTAGTACCATGGGATACATCACATATAATACGGGTTTTTTTCTCGTGCGTAAATTATGCAAATTAGACTAACTTGGATGTTTTTTGGTGTCACTTTCAGCACTGTAAATGTAAATGCCAATACGGCTCGGGCTAGAGGCCGTATTTATGAACCGATCTTTATGAAACTCCTTGGGTACCTTTGTTATCACCATGGGACGAGAACGAGTGTTTTGGGGTCCGGTCCGAAATTCAAGATGGCCGATGGCAGCCATTTTGTACAAAATTTGGTGCAATCAGATTTTTGCACAGAACTTCCATATGAAAGCGCTGATTTGAATAATTTTTTGTGTGAATGTTTAGTACCATGGGATACATCACATATAATACGGGTTTTTTTCTCGTGCAAAAATTATGCAAATTAGATGAACATTGATTTTTTCAGTGCTACTTACACACAGTAAGTACACATGTCAATACGGCTCGGGCTAGAGTCTGTATTTATGAACCGATCTTCACGAAACTTCTTGGGTACCTTTGTTATCACCGTGGGATGAGAGCGAGTGTTTCTGGGTGCGGTCCAAAATTCAAGATGGCTGCCAGCAGCCATTTTGTACCAAAATTAGTGCAATCAGTCTTTTGTACAGAACTTCTGTATGAAAGTTCTGATTTGAATAAATTTTTGTATGAATGTTTAGTAACATGGAATACATCACATACAGTACGTTTTTTTTTCTCGTGCAGAAATTATGCAAATTAGATGAACTTTGATTAATTCAGTGCTACTTATACACTGTAAGTGCACATGTCAATACGGCTCGGGCTAGAGGCTGTATTTATGAACCGATCTTCACAAAACTTCTTGGGTACCTTTGTTATCACCTTGGGACAAGAACGAGTGTTTCTGGGTGCGGTCCAAAATTCAAGATGGCTGCCAGTGGCCATTTTGTACCGAAATTAGGTCCAATCAGTTTTTTGTCACAACTTCTACACAGCTCATATTTGTGAACTGATCTTCACGAAACTTCTTGGGTACATTTGTTTTCACCTTGGGACAGGAATGAGTGTGTTTTGGGGTGCCTTTGTTATCACTGTGCTCTGAGAACAAATGGGGTTCAGTCAGGCCCATTCTGGGACTCAAAGATTTTTTTCTAGTTTAGCATCTGACTGTCACCCACCTTTACAATACTTTACCTATACATTTGTTACAGGCAACGGTCAGTATTATGTACAGACCGTTACAATACTTTACATGTACCTTTATTATCTGGTCATTACCTAGATGTTTGTCATTGCTGTGTCACATACTATACATGTACATGTCTTTGTCTTGACAAGTTGAGCTACAGTGTCATTGACACTTTCATTAGTAGAGTTATGGCCCTTTATTTTTTTTTATTTTGTGAAGACCTCAGATCGATTAATATGAAAATGTGAAAACAGGTGAATTAGCCTTTACCCCAGACAGGGCAGGGGAATGGGCAATGATTAAAGGGGAGTGAGTGACAGACATAGTCGAATCAACAAAAATTTCAAACTTTACCCCAGAGAAACTTGCACATGTTCCAATTTTGACATGCGTATGTTGCCACGCTAGGCGGTGCTCTTGTTTAAATCTAATAATGCCTTGTTATTGCTAAAATAGTGCACAGTTGCTGTTCATGCCAGTCATTGATTTGGATAGTAGCAAAGGTTAAATTAGAAACCATGTGTATTCAGTAATTATGTCAAGGTGTTGTGTTTATTTCAAATCACTTTCAGGCAATTTCTTTTAATATATATCTTTACAATGTTGTTTTCTCAAAATTAATTTCATGAAACTTTTTAGCTCGTCTGACTTTCAGTCAGGGGAGCTATAGTGATCACTCACCGTCCGCCGTCCGTGAACATGGTATTTGCGTCTTCTCCTCCCAAACCGCTGAACCAATTTAATTGATATTTGAGATAGTTTGTTATGACATCGCATTTTGATTTTGTTCAAATCAAGTTGCCTCGCCCCTCGGTAGGGCCACACCCCAAAAGTGTGCTGAAATCTTAAAAAATCTTCTTCTCATGAACCAGCAGTAGCAGAGACTTGATATTTGGTGTGCAGCTTCCTTTTGAGGTGTAGACTCCAATTTGTTCAAGAGAAGTTCGAGGAGCTATATTTGCCTTCATTATGGGAGGGGCAAGAATTTTTGCCCCGCCCCAAATTTCTATTTCCAAACTGAGATGCTGATTTGAACCAAATTTGATATGAGGGCTTATTGGATCGTAAGTACTTAATTTATGCCAAAATAAATTTTCCGTTGCCCCATGGGAACCGCAGGAGCTAAAAATAGAAAAAAATTAAAATGCCCATATCTCCAAAAGTACATGGCACTGAGAATTCTTATTTGGTGTGAAGCTTCCTTAGGACCAACAGAATGGAATGGTAAGAAGAAATTGCTATCGGTTTTATCATGGGGTACTTTTTGGGGACTTTGAAAAAGTGCTGAGTCAGCATTTTTTAACACTGTGGGTAATGGGAAAAACATTTAGGACTACTTTTCTCCCAAACCATTGCTCCAAAAGCTTTCCAAATTTCACATATAACGTCTTTACATATTTATTGAAACAAATCCCTGGGTCCATATTTGGGCTCTCTATTGGTGCCCAAATGTTTAAATTAGTGCAGTATGAGGAATATTCTTTAAAAATCTTCTTCTTCAGATCTACCAATCTGAATCTTTTGATATTTGGTATGCAGCATGCTTAGGGGGGTGAGATTCAGGTTTGTTCAAGCCAAGTCTCTGGGTTCATATTTAGGCTCACTGTGGGAGCCCAAATTATAACTTAGTTCAAAGTGAGGAATTTTCTTTAAAAATCTTCTTCTTCAGATCCAGTAGTCGGAATGTTTTGATATTTGGTATGCAGCATCCTAAGGAGGGTGAGATTCAAGTTTGTTCAAGCCATGTCCCTAGGTTCATATTTGGGTTCACTGTGGGAGCTCGAATTGTGACTTAGTTCAAAATGAGGAATTTTCTTAAAAAATCTTCTTCAGATCCAGCAGTCAGAATGCTTTGATATTTGGTATTCAGCATCCTCAGGCAGGTGAGATTCAAGTTTGTTCAAGCCAAGTACCTGGGTTGATATTTGGGCTCTCTGTTGGAGCCCGAATTATAACTTAGTTCAATATGAGGAGTATTCTTCAAAAATCTTCTTCTTCACATCCAGCAGTCCGAATCTTTTGATATTTGGTATAAAAAATCTGGGTTTTTTTTAGATTCACTGGTCAGAATCTTTGGATATTTGGTAGAAGTTTTTCTTAGGAGGGGCAGATGCAACTTGTTGAAATTATTTCCCTGGGTTGATATTTAGGCTACCATGTCAGGTGAGCACCCTGGGGCCTCTTGTTTCAATGAGAGGTCACATGATTGAAATTCAATGAGGGGGTCACATTGTTGAAATTCTTTGGAAAAAAAATGAAAAAAATAATATTTAAAATAATAAATTTCAATATCATGTGCATTGGGTAAAGTGTTAACAAGAGGCAGAATTATACCATTACTCGGTAACAGAGTATGTTGTTACTGGTCTGGAGGGGGCCCGGTGGCTTAGTAGGTAGAGATGCAGGCTGCAAGCCGATAGGTCCTCGGTTCGAATCCTACCTGCAGCCATCACGCTGTGTCCTTGGGCAAGACACTTCACCCCCATTGCCCACCTGGGGGCATGGTGGCATTGTGCACTAAGGTGTACTGCACTTCGATGGTGCACCTGTCATCAACCAATGCTAACCCTGTTTGTGTGGAATTAGTATGTTGGGGAGCTGGCATTGCTCGGCATTGCTCAGTGGTTCACTCTGGGTACTCCGTCTTCCTCCACCCGTAAAATGATTAGCCATTGTGCAGAAATATGTGACCTTAAACACCAATAAATAAATATATACTGGTCTGGAAAATCCACTTGCAGTTGTCAAAGACTCATGTTAACTTTCTGCTGAAAGTAAAACACATTTTGATGCTGAGTTCAATGAGTTGAGGAAGATGAACTACCTGGAGAGAACCACTTAGAAGAGTCACTAAATGTCAAGAGTTTCCAATTCACTGAATTATTTGTATTTTTGGTCAAACATCAGACAAATGAAAGATCATTCCCATAAAATTTGCACTGCTTAACTGGTTGAGTGCTAGAAGCCACAATCAGGGCTTTGAATAAAATGAGAGTACCAGAGAAAAAGCCAACATTTTCCTTTCTCATATTTCATATTCAGTCAAACAGGAATAATATTTTGTTTATATAAATTTGTTTTATCACAAATTATTGAAGAGTGCCTGAGGGATTCAGACTATCATAAATAATGTAGCCCTTAACCCTTTACCCAACGTAACGGCCAAAACCGGCCAGCGTTATTCTCAAAAATTGCCAATTAATTTTCATTATTTTTTTCATTTTTTGTCTCAAAAACATAGGTTATGACCCCTCGTTGGAACGAGCTCGTCGAGCTCGTTCCAACGAGGGGTCATAACCTATGTTTTTGAGACAAAAAATGAAAAAAATTAGTTATTCAAGAATTATTTTTGCAAGTGTCGTCTGCTTTTCATGTTAGGTAAAGGGTTAACCAGTTAATGCTCCTTATTTAGCACATTGCTGTTGATGGTTTTATCCTGACCCTTACCATCTGTGCTGTGTCCATGGGCGTGACACTTAATCCTGACTTCCATGTGGAGGCACTGTGTAGTGAGGTTTATTGCATCTTGATGGAGCACTTGCCTTCCACTGCTGCCAACTCTGCATGTCCCTGGTTAATGAGTTGGAGAACCTTGAGATTTGCTTTCCAGTGCTCAGTGGTTTTCTCTGGTTCCTCCACCAGTAAAACTGGTCTGACACGGTATGATCCTGGTTGTTGCAAGTGTCATTAAACCCCTATAAACGAACAAACAAGCACAATTTTGGAAAGGATTCCCAGAGCCCTTTCCAATATTATGTTACATAACTGCAGAGATAGTTATGCAGGCCTGGCAATCTAGAAAATCAAGGAGTGCAAAACAATTGCCCTCCTCAAATTGCTTGGGGGTGCAATTGCACCAGATATTTTCAATGCAATAACTTGTATGCTATTTTGGTTATATTCACTTCAAGGTATTAATATTGTAACTAAAAAATTGTACTACATTCAGCTGCATAGTGGAAAAATTGGCACACACATCTTCTCATTATTCAAAATGTTGCATTAAATTCTTATGTGATTGTCTTCTACACTCAAAATGCAACATTGACAAATCGTCCCCTGAGTTCCAATATAACACATTGGAACTCAGGGTACGATTAATGATAATAGATTTTAAAGGCAGTCCCAAAAAGTCTGGCATTCCAGAAAATCAAGGGGTGCAAAAAATTGCCCTCCTCAATTTTCTCTAGGAGTGTAGTAGGCGTGCAGCAGTCCTGCGCTCCTAAAAAATGCCAGGCCTGGTTATGTTGCCAGAGTTTATGATAGGACACAGCACTCAGTATATTCAGAAATCTTGATACTTGAAAATATTACCTTTATTTCTTAAATACCACCGGTCGTCAACCCTGAAGGAACATTTCTAGACATCTTTTGTTGGACATGATTGACTATGAAGAGCAACACTTATAGATTGATAGGTCTAGTCTATGTACAATATCGAACATGTTGTTTACACACTTGCTCCAATCACTTGAGTTGGCTCAAGTGAAGTATTCGAACACAGACTTGTTATGTTACAATGGATGTCCCAAGTTATTTGCACCTGAAATGTCTTTGAGCACTGGAGTGCATTATCATTTATTGATTCTGTAGCCCTTTACCAAATGTAACATAAAAATGGCCATTGCTATTCATAAAAATCGCAATACAAATTATGTTTTTTCTTTCATTTTTGTATCATGATGCTCAAAGGTGCCAGAAGCATCTGAGGGCAAGTGGGCAGGGTTTTCAAAAATAGCACTCCACTCTCGGTATGAGTCAAGACCAGGAGTTTACAATGTTCATAAAAAAGTAATCTAAATATTACACAAGAAATTGTTAGTAAAAAATCCATTCAATTTACAGGGGGAAAATATGTTTAAACGTGTCCAAATTATACTTATATTGGTGACAAGAGAAACCCTGTGTTGGGCAGGAATATCTGCCAGCAGCATGCAAAGCATTTTAAACACCAATAAATGAATAAATGAATAATGTTGTGCAATATCAAACACTGAATCAAGAAAAACAAATGAAAATACCATCTTAGATGCAATGTTTTTTGCTTTCCATTCTACAAGAGAAGATTTTTTAACTCAAGACTTAAAATACATCCCAAGTTACGAGAATCGTATTTATTTCACGGCAACTTCTGCTGTGAGAAGCAATTTTCAGTTCTTGAAAAATTTCAGAGTACTGTTATATCCTTGTGAGTGCAACCAAATCATATTCCATATTAAAAAACAAACTTCATACTTATGTATTTTAGCCCTTATGGGTTTATTTCTAATTTTTGTGAGTACCGTATCTTACATGTGCATGTAGAACACATGTTCCAACATAGCGGCCTGTTGGTTTTGCTGCATGATGGAAGTTACACTACCTTGGCAGTGGTTTCTAGTGAAGTTTTGGCTGCCTGTATGGGCTGTCAAGACTTAACTAGACACCAATGCTAAGTCAGTGTTACGTTATTATGAGGGGAAAAAATAAGTTGAACACCCCTGTGTCCTTTAACCCTTTACCCAACGAATTGACCGTATCCGCCCGTGTAATATGCAAATTCAGCAGCTGAAAAAATACTACAGTTCAACAAAAACCATATCATGTGACCCCTCTTTGGAACAAGCTCATTCCAATGAGGGGTCACATGATATGGTTTTGTAGAAAGTTTTTGAAAAATTTAAAAAAATGATATTTAAAATAATAAATTTTGATATCGTCTGCATTGGGTAAAGAGTTAATCCTTTACTGAACATACAAAATATCAAGGTTTATTATTTAAATATTCACGCCAGTCATTTTCAGAATGGTGGAAGAGCAATGTTGGCCTGCCTTAAATGAACTAAGGAGGGCCATTTTTGGCTCACGTTAATTTGAAACAAGGAGAGCCACTGGGTTATGTTCTTGAGATTGGTAATTTTACTGTATCTTTGCATCTTATTGTTTGGATTGTGCATATAGTATCTAATGTAGGGTTGAAAAATGGAATAATTTCTTGTAGAATATATCCAGATTTCTACCTGAATTATGTATGTAGTCAGACAATTGTAGTCAGTATCCGATAAGTAAGCAAAATGGGTACGTGTATCAGTTATTCTCAGTAAGAAACCTACACCTGGCCTCCAACTGAAGCCAGAGGCCAGATGCTGGAGCCTCACAGAGACTAGCTACCAGTAAGTTTTTCCAAACTGCATGATCACATTAAAATGAGCAATACCGATCACCACTACTGAACAAAAGTTCCCTCTCCTGGCCCTCCTTGTATGTGGCAAGGAGGGAGTGTACTGCCCTAGCAAATTTTAGTTTAGGAGAGCCATTGAGAGCGAGAGTGGTTGCCTTCCTTAAAATGAGAGGCCTGAGTAGTATTTTTTCACATTTGTCCAAATATTTCAACAAAACCATATTATGTTACCACTCATTGGAACAAGCTCATTCCAATGAGGGGGGGGGGGGGGGGGGGGGGGGGGGGTCACATGATATAGTATTTAGTATTGTTGAAATTTTTTGAAAAATATTTTTTCAACTGCTTAATTTGTATACTATGCGGGCAGATGTGGCCAATTTGTTACGTGAAGGGTTAAGGACACTTTCAGAATCTATGACAAGAATCAAATGAACGATTGCGAGAATCAAAGTTGATTCACATTGTTTTCCTTATGAGAATCATTTGCAAGAATTGAATTGATTCTGATTCTCGCACGAATTTTAATCCCTAGCCAGTGTACAAAAAAGAGATGATTGAAATAAAGTTTGGCAAAGGTCCCGAAAAATTCTGGAAAATATTCTTGGAATGATGTTGATTTTTTTTTGTTCTCAGAAGTGTATGAACTGTGTATAATGGATGAGAGACTCTTCAAATGTACATATGTGAGTCTCAACAGAATTAATCAGGTGCTCAGATTGATTAACTTGTATATATGGAAAAGATGCTTCCTGTATATATGAAATTGAAAGATTAATGTTCTTTCAACTGCTGGCATCATAAATCAAACTGTGATAGGATATTATGCTCCACTACTTTTTTCTAAACCATTTGGAAATGCCCCTGACAATCCTAAATCTTTTTATTTAGTGATTAACCCTTTAACCAACGTAACGGCCAAAACCGGCCAGCGCTATTCTCAAAAATCGACAATTAATTTTCATTATATTTTCATTTTTTGTCTCAAAAACATAGGTTATGACCCCTTGTTGGAACGAGCTCGTTGAGCTCGTTCCAACGAGGGGTCATAACCTATGTTTTTGAGACAAAAAATGAAAAAAAATAGTTATTCAAGAATTTTTTTGGCAAGTGTCGTCTGCTTTTCATGTTGGGTAAAGGGTTAATGGTTCCTATAGGAATATTTGAGTACAAAAAAATCTCAGAGCATCATGATTTCAGAAATTTTTTTTACTTCTTTTTCTGTGTCGACTTGTTTAAACACTGGTTGAGTGCAAAATTATTTTTCATAGCTGATTTGAAACAAGGGTATTTTTTTTTAAAGATATCATGCTACCAGCAAGAGTAGCATTAGTTTAGCAAGATTTTGGTCATGAATACTTGTTTTATTACAATTCTTTGGAGAGTGTCAACAGGCACTTTCCAATAAATTGCAGCAAAACAATATTATATTTTCTTTTCTTCTTCAACTGCTGAGCAAACATCAAGCTAATGCATATACAGTAAAACCTGTTTTTAGAGACCACTGTCATGAGAGACCACCTGTCTTGAGAGACCACTGTGACCTTGTACCATTTGTTTGTTTTACTCTATAATGGACCTGTCATGAGAGACCACTTTTCCACAGCAAAAAGGGTGGTCTCTAAAGACAGGTTCTACTGTAGTGTAAAGCTGCTAAAGTGGCTTCCAGTACTTTTCAATAGAGCCATGATAGTGGCTTCTAGCACTCAACCAGTTAACCTTCTGCACACTGATGTTAAAATATTGAAATTTCAACTTGCAAATTTTTTCCCACAGTGCAACCTTGATTTAATCAATTCAATCTTGTATGACAGAGCTTGACAAATGCAAATTGAATCTCTTTTTATACCCCCAGCAAACGAAGTTCAGGGGGGTTATAAAGGAATCACTTTGTCTGTCTGTCTGTCTGTCTGTGCGTGCAAGTCATGTCTGGCTCTGGACCTTTGATGACCTTGAAGGATATTAATGATACTTGGTATTAATGTTGCCCATCACCAGAGGGTGTGTCATGAATAAGGTTGGAATGCCTGTCTACAATGTCAAGGTCACAGACTTAGTTCAAGTTTACATACCCCCACATCCAAATCCAAATAAAAAAAAGTCGAGTCTGCCTCAGAGCTTGTGAATGTCTCTAAAGGTATTAATGGTACTTGGTGTTATTGTTCCCACTATCAGAGAGTGTGTCACAGGGGGATTAGTACAGCATTGGCTTCATTTTGTTAGCCTTGGTGCAATGATGATTTTTATGAGTAATCCTTTTTTCATTGCATTTGTAACTATTTTATGACATCAGGTCTGTGGGAAATAATCAATAATTTATTTCATTTTGCAAATGTTCATTGTGATAAAGCAAAATAATCTTTAGCTCAACTTTGGCGAAGCCAAATTTGAGCTTATTCCATGGCCCGTCGTCCGTCTGTCCATCAACAATTGGATATGGCTCGAGCTAGAGGCCGTATTTATGAACCGATCTTTACGAAACTTCGTGGATACCTTTGTTATCACCGTGGGACGAGAACGAGTGTTTTTGGGTGCGGTCCGAAATTCAAGATGGCTGCCAGCTGCCATTTTGTACCGACGATGCAGAAATCTGTTTTTTGTACAGAACTTCCATATGAAAACTCTGATTTGAATCATTTTTTGTATGAACGTTTAGTACCATGGGATACATCACATATAATACGGGTTTTTTTCTCGTGCGTAAATTATGCAAATTAGACTAACTTTGATGTTTTTTGGTGTTACTTTCAGCACTGTAAGTGCAAATGCCAATACAGCTCGGGCTAGAGGCCGTATTTATGAACCGATCTTTATGAAACTCCTTGGGTACCTTTGTTATCACTGTGGGACGAGAACGAGTGTTTTGGGGTCCGGTTCGAAATTCAAGATGGCCGATGGCAGCGATTTTGTACAAAATTTGGTGCAATCAGATTTTTGTACAGAACTTCCATATGAAAGTGCTGATTTGAATAATTTTTTGTGTGAATGTTTAGTACCATGGGATACATCACATATAATACAGGGTTTTTTCTTGTGTAGAAATTATGCAAATTAGATGAACTTTGATTTTTTCAGTGCTACTTACACACAGTAAGTTCACATGTCAATACGGCTCGGGCTAGAGTCTGTATTTATGAATCGATCTTCATGAAACGTCTTGGGTACCTTTGTTATCACCTTGGGATGAGAAGGAGTGTTTCTGGGTGCGGTCCAAAATTCAAGATGGCTGCCAGTGGCCATTTTGTACGGAAATTAGGTCTAATCAGTTTTTTGTACACAACTTCTATACGGCTCAGGCTAGAGGCCGTATTTATGAACCGATCTTTACGAAACTTCTTGGGTACCTTTGTTATCACCGTGGGAAGAGAACGAGTGTTTTTGGGTGTGGTCCGAAATTCAAGATGGCCACCAGCAGCCATTTTGTACCAAAATTAGTGCAATCTGTCTTTTGTACAGAACTTCTGTATGAAAGTTCTGATTTGAATAAATTTTTGTATGAATGCTTAGTAACATGGAATACATCACATATAGTACGGGTTTTTTACTCGTGCAGAAATTATGCAAATTAGATGAACTTTGATTTATTCAGTGCTACTTATACACTGTAAGTGCACATGTCAATACGGCTCGGGCTAGAGGCTGTATTTATGAACCGATCTTCACAAAACTTCTTAGGTACCTTTGCTATCACCTTGGGACGAGAACAAGTGTTTCTGGGTGCGGTCCAAAATTCAAGATGGCTGCCAGTGGCCATTTTGTACCGAAATCAGGTCCAATCAGTTTTTTGTCACAACTTCTACACAGCTCATATTTGTGAACTGATCTTCATGAAACTTCTTGGGTACCTTTGTTTTCACCTTGGGACAGGAATGAGTGTGTTTTGGGGTGCCTTTGTTATCACTGTGCTATAAGAACAAATATTTTGGGGTTCAGTCAGACCCACTCTGGGACTCAAAAGATTTTTTTCTAGTTTAGCATCTGACTGTCACCCACCTTTACAATACTTTACCCATACATTTGTTACAGGCAACGGTCAGTATTTATGTAGAGACCGTTACAATACTTTATATGTACCTTTGTTATCAGGTCATTACCTAGATGTTTGTCATTGCTGTGTCACATACTATACATGTACATGTCTTGTCTTGACAAGTTGAACTACAGTGTCATTGACACTTTCATTTTTTTTTATATTTTCTATTGATATTGTCTTGAACAACTACTGTTTGATAAAATTAATAGTTAGTTCTATAAAAGTAAAAAAGTGTGTTTCTCAGGCCCTTTGGCTGACGCATGCTCTCTTTTTATAACCAATGCAAATTTACTATTGTAAACAACAAACACTGTTTTACTGGTAAAATAGGACACACTTCCCAATGCTTGGGGTGGAAGTCCTCTAAAATGGGCAACATGGGTGTAAATGATTGACTAAATTTGACTTAATCTCCATGTTGCAGTCAACGATTATCCATTGTGCAGATACATTTGACCTAAAATGCAATAAATAAATAAATAAATAAATAGCAGCAATTGAAGGCAAGTGTATTTAACACTGATAGTGCCGGGTTAGTAAGTTGGAGAGTGTGACAGTTGCTTACCACTGCCTAGTGGTTCTCTCTGGCTGGGTACTCAGTCTTTCTCCACTTGTAAAACTATCTAACACAATGTGATCCTGGTTTTTGCAAGTATCATTAACTCTTAACCCACTGAGTATTTTCAAACTATTTTTCATCAAATCATGACTAGCCATGACTAGATTTCATGAAAAATTTGTCAAAATTTAAAGAAATTATTGGTCAAAAAGTTCATTCAATTTACAGAAGAGAAATTTGGTTAAGTGTGCCCAAATTTTACTTATATCAGGGGCAAGGGATTTTGTATCCTGGGCAGGAATATCTGCCAGCAGCATATAAAGAGTTAAACCCAATTATTACCATCTTTGCGGGCATTCATAGCACATTAATGATGAAACTTCGTAATGCTCCACAAGTACAAGTCATGTGACGTGTCGGACTGTTATTGACTATAACGGCCCAACAAGTCAATAACAGCCCAACACGTTCAAATATAGACAATGACGTCACATCTCAGCCGATCAATACTGTTTTTTCCCAGATTTCCATTTGGATTGAAATTCAGTTCAGATTTTTAATTTGTAAACACATTTGTTTCAAGTGTTTCCCTTTGTGTCATGGATAGATAATGTATAAGATATAGGAAGCAATATGCACAAAGAAAGTTATGACATCTTTGATGAATAAACTCTTTGCCAAAAGTTTTCGTTTCAAAGATATATTTCATCATCTAACTTTCCAGATTTCGCTGTAGACTAATCAAGACAATAGTCATGTTACCTGGCTCATTTGTCAACAAATCAGATGATAGTTTCGCTGATTTTTTTTTTAATTTGAAAAAGTCAAACTTCATTTATCTTATTTCCCATATAATGTAACCCTTTGCCTAACGAATCGCCCGCATCCGCCCGCATAATTTGCAAACTGAGCAGTTGAAAAAAAATTTTTCAAATATTTCAACAAAACCATATCATATGACCCCTCATTGGAACGAGCTCCATGAGCTTGTTCCAATGAGGGGTTACATGATATGGTTTTGTTGAATTTGTAGCTGCGACGAGCAGCTCTTTATGTGGCAATGTCGGTCTGTCACCAACGAGTTTGAAAAACACCATAACTCCTAAAATACTTGATGGAATGACACCATACTTGGTATGCAAGTGTATCTTCATGATGTCTACACCCTCTCAATAGTGCATGTCATTCGGATAATTTCTGTCAGCATTCATGGACCAACAAGTTTTTTTGTCACTGAGATTTTTTTGTAATCATTCGGATAATTTCTGTCACATTTATGGACTTGTCACCAACGAGTTTTAAAACATCATTGGCATTGCACGAATCATCGCAGCTTTGGCACTGTGACAGTGCTTCTAGATTTTTAAAAATTTAAAAACAGTAATTAAAATAATAAATTTTGATTTTCTCTGCATTGGGTAAAGGGTTAAATGCAATGTACCCGTTGTACGAAATTGGCCATAATAGAAATAACAGGACTTTGTCGGGCATTACAGTGTATGAACAGCTTGGCAGAAATGATTAACAGCCCTTGAGCTTATTAGTGGCCCTCGACTTCGTCTCGAGCTGCTAATAAACTCTTGGGCTGTTAACCTTTTCTGTTGAGCCGTTAATACACTGTAATACCCTTCAAAATCATATTATTATTATATTAACAAACAAACAAACATGATTCCCACATGGAAGTGTGTTTTCTATGGTAAACAAGTTCTGATTTACTGGTAACATAGGACTCTGTAACCAGTATACCTGCACAGGAAATCCTGTAAAGTGGGTAGCACAGGTATAAACAACTGGCTAAATATGACATCATATTTGTTCTGTGGTCATGATATAGCAACAAATGATAAATAAATAGCTATAAATAATCATTAGTTCAATTCATGCAGAAAACTTATGTTTATGTGATAATTTCCCCTATTTATTTATTTATTGATTGGGGTTTAATGACACTTTTGACAGCCAGGGTCACTTTATGTCAGACAGGTGGAGGATGCTGGAGTACCCAGAGAGCACATCCGAGCAACTGTTAGACTCCCCAACATACTAACTCCACGTAAGCCAAGTGCTCCATCAACGTGCGGTATGCCTTAGTACACAGTGCCACTGTGCCCCAAGTGGGCAATCCGGATTAAGTGCCTTGCCTAAGGACACAATGCAGTCGCCCATGGTGGGGACTGAAATCAGGGTCCTTTCAGTTTAAAGTTCCAATGCTTGGGGTGGAAATGGGATAACGGATATAATCGATTGATTAAACTGGACTTTGTGTGTCCATGTTGCCGTCACAATTAGCCATTGTGCAGAAATATTTGACCTTGAACACCTATAATTTAATAAATTATGTCATAATATAATTACCTTTGATATTTTGTACGTCTTATGACGTACAAAATCAAACGGCACTTTGTGATCATTCGTTTTGTTATTATTTTTCGATTTGTTTAAAGTTTTAACCTCAATTCCTATTTTCCCCCAAATAGTGCTCGGTGACAACCTCTGAGTCAAATATTATCACAGCTTAAAATACTAATATAATTCTGCTGTCAAGACTTCTTAAATGGTTGAGTGCTAGAAGCCACTATCAGGGCTTTCAACAAATAAGGATACCAAAGCAGAAGCCAACACTTTCCTTGCTTATATTTCATGTTCAGTCAAACACAAATAATATTTTGTTGAAATAAATTTGGTTTATTACAAATTATTGCCTGTGGGCTCTCTCCAATAATTTGTAATAAAACAAGTTTTGAATAACAAATTCAGACCACCAAAAATAATCTGGCCCTCAACCAGATAATCACCAATGAGAAAAATATCTTATTTGTACTTTCGATGTTTGGCCTCGCATTTCGAAAAACGTTGAAGAAACTGAATTCCCAGTGACGTTTTAATGTCAGAATAATTAAAGTCTCAAAGGGTTAAACAATAATTATTGGATTTCAATAAATGTTGGTGTGCTGCTTTATATTAACCCTTATCCTGCCAATCACGGATATTGTTGCACGATTGATTATGAGGTTCTGCATGTTTTGACATGCAAAAATAAACACATTGATCTACTGATTTGGCGAGGTCTTTCAAACAATTAAGCAGATAAGAGTTACATCTATACATGTTAAAAGTTGTCAAGCTCTTGTTTCTAAGCCCATATCTCAAGGAGTCATGATATTGCCTTTAAGTTCAGATTTCATTTTCAGACTAACAAAATGCTGGTGGCTTCAGTCTGAACTGTAAGCGACTTCCTTGAACTCTTCCCATTTCTGAATAAACTTAATGAGCATGTTTGTTCTAACATTACAAACAGACTGTGCATTGTTTAATCTTGAATGCTTTTAATAATTCAGAATTATAAAAGCAATGATTTCATTTAATTTAATAATTATCTAGAAGTGTTTTCCCCTTTCACATGTAGAAGCATATAAGGTCTAGCAAATGTCTTTTGGAAGCTTGTAATGTTCTATAAATAGTAACATAAATCATAGGGGGCGCGGTGGCTCAGTTGGTAGAGGTGCAGGCTGCAAGCCGAGAGGTCCTCGGTTCGATTCCCACCTGCGGCAACCGCGTTGTGTCCTTGGGCAAGACACTTCACCCCTATTGCCTACATGGGGGCATGATGACGCTGTGTTCTGAGGCGTACTGCACGTCGATGGTGCGCATGTCTTCAACCAATCTAACCCTGCCTGTGCTGCGGTGCAGCGTTCAGAGTTACGATGTTGGAGAGCTGACAGCTGCTCGTCGTTGCTCGGTGGTTCTCTCCGGGTACTCCGGCTTCCTCCACCCGTAAAACTGTCACGGTCACGATTAGCCATTGTGCATAAGTATGTGACCTTAAACACCAATAAATAAATAAATAAATAAATAAACAAATCATAACTAAGCATGCACTTGTAAACTGCAGTTACAGGATACAGAATTTGTATCAGGGGCCTCTAATATCTGATGTATTTAGGTAAAATAAAACCTGGAACTAATGCGTGGGGTGGAAGTAGGCTCCTGTGAAAATTTGAACAAATACTTTCGAATATACTACGTCCATAACCGAGAATGTTTAAGGATTGTAATTGATCACATTATTTTATATTGAGTAATGTTCTGAGAAGAAATGCAACTGACTTGTCGTGGTAACAGTGTTTGTAGTGATGTAGCTACAACTGTACAACAGTTGTAGCTACATCATTACAAACACTGTTACCACTACAACTGTTCATTTCAACTTATTGTGCATTATGACCAGTCACCATTTATAAAAATTTCAAGTTTCGAACTTTGATGAAAAGTTATTCAGCTGTTCAACTTCTATAAATGATTTGTTCCACAACATGATCACATTATTTTATATTGAGTATTGTTCTGTTCGATCACAGTTACTGGATACATCGTCAAAAGCAGCGGTTTTCTAAAAGAATACCCCTGATTATTATATAAACAGAAGTAGAGCAGGCTTTAATTTACAAGTGGATCGACTCCATTCGGCATTGAATTATCATTTCGTTTTAGTCGTTCCTCATTTTTATTTAAATCAAATGGCTTTACGACCAAATGGAGTCGATCCAATTTGAAACAAAAGTTTTTTCCAAGAAAATATGTGAGAAAATTGAAATATCAGCCCTATCAGCCAGGTTCATTTAAAATTGTTTATTGCTGCAGTTTCGAAGCCACAGAGTCAACAATTCAAATAGTGTCAATCAATAGCTAGTATATTGGTTTATATCTCAGTGCATGGGAAGTGGTGCATTTGGCGAAAACTCTGCATAACTGTGTGTCTTTTAATCATTGGGGGGGGTGGGGGGATTATTTTAGAAAAGGACTTTTCTTTTGACCATGTATCCATTAACAGTGATTTGATTCGAAGTTCGATTTGAAATTCAATTTGTTTTTTTCCAATTTGATTTGATTCAAGCAAAATCGGCAATTCGCAGGTCCCTCAGTAAAAGTGGGCAGCGTAGGTATAAACGATTGGCTATACTTGACTTCATACCTATGTTTCAGTCATGATGTATCCAAAGATGCTGAAAATGACCTTAAACACCAATAAATAAACTGTAGGTATAGCATATATTTAGTTCCTCCATATATGGAAATAAGGCTGTAATGGTATAAGGGTGAACAACGTCTTGAATTGGTTTGGAGTTTGGTAATCACTGCTATTAGATGAACAGTCATTACGTTTTGCTTACAGGCATATAAAGGTATTCTCCAACAAATTGTTATGCAACAAATCTGTATTATCAAAAGGTGATTTGTTGCCTACTGAAGATGCAGCATATGAAATGCTGTTAGAAGCTTAGGATAACAGAGCAGTTCTTAAATTGTTTCTTGAGGTTAACAAGTTCTACTTGACTGATATAATTGCACCTGGTAAATAATGCCCTAAATGCAAGCTCTCTGAAGTGATCAGTTTGATTTCAAACAAGTTGCTAAACTTGAATTCATACTTGTGTTGTTCTCACAATATAGCCCTAGATACTGATAATAACCTTAATCTAGTCTTCATAAATATCACATCAATTTTCGCTGCTCCCTGAACTAAATTTGGTCCTACCGGTATGTAAGTTTCCAGGGATTCTTTTGGTTGTTTACCAGGACCGAATATAGTACCTATTCCCAATGGCATTTTGGCATGATATTTCCCAATTCAAACTAAACATTTCCCAATCTCAGTCCTCATTCAAAATTTAATCCCTCCTTAACTGGTAGAGTGCTGGAAGCCCATTTTTGGGCTTTATCCTGAAGTGCAGGTACCACAGCTTAAAGGCTTGATATTCTGTGGATGTGCTTCAATTAATTCTTGATGTGATATTATTTAGTCTGGATGGAATTGCCCTGCTACAATTTATGGGAGAGTGCCTGTAGGCACTCTTCCATAAATTGTAGCAAAGCAATAAAATGTGAACAAAATTTTAACACCTCAAAAAACTTAGCACTCTAACAGTTAACTCGTAGAGTGCTGGAAGCCCATATTTGGGCTTTATTCTGAAAAGCAGGTACTGCAACTTTAAAAGCTTCATATTATGTAGACAAGTTTTTTTTTAAGTGAAATTACTTAGCCTGTATGGACTTACCTTGTCACAATTTATGACCTGCACATGTAACTCCTGATAAAAAAATTGCCACTAGGCACTAAATTTCAGCTCGATACCCCTGAAAATGTAGGCGTGCATCACTGTATTGCTATGGTTGAAGGGGGAGCATGATGGCTCAGTGGTTAGGGCATTGAATTTCAAACCAAGAGGTACACGGTTCGATCTTTGCCGATGTAACTGTGTTGTGTCCTTTGGCAAGGCACTTTATACCAAATGCCCACGTGGTCGCACGGTGGCGCCATGTACTAAAGCGTACTGCATGTTGATGGTGCACCTGTCTTCAATCGATGTTAACTCTGCTTGTGTGAAGTTTGGTACATTGGGAGTCTGACAGCTGCTCACCATTGCTCGGTGGTTCTCTGCAGTTACTCAGGCTTCCTCCGCCTGTAAAACTGACCCTGCCTATTGAAAGTGTCATTAAACTCCAAATAAATAAATAAATATGGTTGAAGGATGAATGAGTTATGGGGTAATGTCACACAGAAAATTCATTCTGCCCATCTTACTCCTGACAAAAAATTTCCCCTAGGTGCCATTTTTCAGCTCAATATATGTGAAAATGTAATGCAGCATCAAGACACATTCAGGATGCATCTGTTATCTCTTTCCTGGTCACATCACCATTCCTGTTCTAATTAATTACCTATAGGTGTCAATTTTATATGTAGATCGGCTGAGGCATTGCCAAGTCAACAATGCCCGGCATTGCTCGGGTTGAAGGGTCAATGCAATGTTGGATGCAATGGAGACCTGTCCCATGTCCCTTACCTGGTCAAATTACCCCTGTGTGCTAAATTTTGTCTGTATTGGTCAAGGCATAGCAGAGTGGAACTGTGCAGGTCATTACACTGGTTGCCCAAAGGCACTCTCCCATTAATATTGTCACAAGTCAAAGACACATGAACAAATTTCAAATACCCAAAATAATTTAGCACTCTACCAGTTAACTCTAGAAGGCCTAATTCAGACTTTCAGCACTTTTTACTGCAACAAAACCAGTACCTCAAAAGACAATTTTTAGATATATTTACAAGTTACATCCCAAGAACCTTGTCAGTTGATTCTTGGCATGTCTTGGCTGCCTCTATGGGCTATTAAAGGGTTGTTGCACAAATATCTTCATTATTTAATAGTATAAAAACAATTTATTTAGTAGAAATTACAGAGGCTGATCATTATTTCATGCAACAGTTTGTTACAAAAGTTACTACATGTACATGTACTATACATGTAGTAGCTTCTATATTAATATTTTCAGTTCAATATAAGGTAACATTTATTATTCTTTGTGTGTTTCATCTCCTAAATAAATTCCAAATTGGAGCCTTCGTGATGCAGATTTTCCCAACTGCATTGGCCCAGGACCCTTTTCCAAAAGAATGCAGAAGAAGCCCTGGCTTCACAGAACATAGGGCCTCCAAATGGTCTCCAATAAGGGCTATATGCATGGTATAGAGGCCTCAGAGTTGCTCTTGAGAAAAATTTTCTTGGGGAAGGTTCCATGCTCTGCAATTATTTCATGGGCTGATGTACCTGATTCGTTAGGTAAAGGATTAACAGGGTTTCCACTTTAGCAACATATTTCAGTGGAGTAGTGATAATTGTTGCTTCCAGCACTGGGAGAGTTAATTTACACACACTGCCATGCATTAAGTTGAATGACATGTACACAAAACGTTTTGTCAAACAGGTGAAGACTACAGTAAAACCTGTCTTGAGAGACCACTGTCATGAGAGACCACCTGTCTTGAGAGACTGCTGTGGCTTTGTACCATTTGGAAGTTTTACTCTATAATTGACCTGTCATGAGAGACCACCTGTTTTGAGAGACCACTTTTCCATGGCAAAAAGGGTGGTCTCTCAAGACAGGTTCTACTGTACAAAAAATTCTGCTGGCTGACCTGGTTTGTCTTGACAGTCCATTAAGTAGTAAATTGACATGGAATAGGATATTGCACCCATACAATAATGTTGTTTATTGTTCATAACAGGCTTAGAGAACTTTGAGGTTTTGTTCAATTTTCCGAATAATTCAGAATCAACAGTTCTGTTGTTTGTGTCACAGTCTTGTTTTGTTCCGAAAACATCTCCCTAGAATCCTTGTAATTTGACAGTTAATCTGTCGGCAAAAAAAAATTTATCCAATAAAAGTGATATTCTGTAATCAAGAAATATTTAAAATATTTTTCATGATAGCAACAAAATTTATTTTATCACATAATAACCATCAGATAGCACCTTACAGATGTGTAAAAAATATATGAAGTCAGAGGTCATGGCGAGTCACAATTTTATTAGCTTAACTTGACAATGTCAAGATAAGCTATTGCCATTAGTCTGTAAGTCTGTTCACATTTTCAGGGGCGCGGGGGCATTGCGGTAACCGATTCTCATCAGATCACTGAAGTTAAGCAATGTTGAGCCCGGTTAGTCCTCGGATGGGTGACTGTCTGAGCGATCAATTCGGACACCCGTGTTGTGTCCTTGGGCAAGGCACTTAACCCCGATCGTCTACATGGGGGCACGTTGACGCTGTGTACTAAGGCGTACTGCACGTCAATGGTGCGCATATCTTCAACCAATCTAAGCCTGCCTGTGCTGAAGTGCGGAGTTACGATGTTGGGGAGCTGGTAGATGCTTGTCGTTGCCCATTGGTTCTCTCCAGGTACTCCAGCTTCCTCCACCCGTAAAACAGTCACGGTCATGATTAGCCATTGTGCATAAGTATGTGACCTTAAAAACACCAATAAATAAATAACCCCGATTGTATACATGGGAGCACGATGACACTGTGTACTAAGGCGTACTGAACGCCGATGGTGCGCATTTCTTCAACCAATCTAAGCCTGCCTGTGCTGAAGTGCAGAGTTACGATGTTGGGGAGCTGGCAGCTGCTCGTCGTTGCTCGGTGGTTCTGTCCAGGTACTCCGGCTTCCTCCACCCGTAAAGCTGTCACAGTCATGATTAGCCATTGTGCATAAGTATGTGACCTTAAAAACACCAATAAATAAATAACCCCTATTGAAAACATGGGAGCACGATGACACTGTGTAATAAGGCGTACTGAACTCCGATGGTGCACATGTCTTCAACCAATCTAACCCTGCCTGTGCTGAAGCTGTGGAGTTACGATGTTGGGGAACTGGCAGCTGCTCATCATTGCTCGGTGGTTCTCTCCAGGTACTCTGGCTTCCTCCACCTGTAAAACTGTCACGGTCATGATCAGCCATTGTGCATAAGTATGTGACCTTAAAAATACCAATAAATAAATAAAATAAATGTTCACATTATCCTTTAGCACAGGCTACACCCCATAGTGCTTGTCCGATCGTCACAAAATTTCATATGCAGCTTTGAGGTCATGCCTAGATGAGAACGTCCCCTTATGGGTGCGTTGGTCAAGCGATATGGCTGACCGAGCCCAAAAACCTTTAGCACAGTCTACAAGTCATATTTATGATGGGATTTCATTGTAACTTGGTAGGATGATTCTGTATAATGTCTAGATGAGAACGTCCCCTTTTGGTCATGATCTGTCAACCATGATGACTGCCCAAGCCCGAAACCTAAAAACTTTTAGCACAGTCTACAGGTCATATTTAATATGGAGGGATTTCAGTGTAACTTGATAGGATGACTCTGTATGATGTCTAGATGAGAACTTCCCCATTTGATCATGATCTGTCAGCCGTGTTACGTCTGCCCGAGCCCAAAACCCAAAAACCTTTAGCACAGTCTACAGGTCATATTTATGGAGGGATTTCATTGCAACTTGGTAGGATGACTCAGTATAATGTCTAGATGAGCATGTCCCCTTTTGGTTGCGATCGGTCACCCGTAATAGCTACCCAGGCCCAAAGCCCGAAAACCATTAGCACAATCTACAGGCCATATTTAAGAAGGGATTTCATTGTAACTTGATAGGATGGCTTATTTTGGAATAATTTCACTGTAACTTGGTAACTTTGGTTGACATACATTAACTGTGAGGTCCACATTAACCCACCCCTCTGTTCTTTAGTTCAGTCTTCACCTCAAATTATTTTTATTGAAAACATAACATACAGGGAACAGAAATTATATAATCGATATATGTCCCAGAGGCGAGATCGAGTCTACAACATGGATATAAATTCAAGTCCACCAAATCATTTATATACATGTTCCCCATTTCAGAGGACTTCCACCCCAGGAATTGATGACCAGGTCCTATTTTAACAGTGAAACAGAGCTTGTTTACAGTAAACAAACACTGTTTCACTTTATAGGGATGTCAAAATATAAATATTTCAATCTGCAAATAGTTCCCCAAATGCAACCAGGAATTCAACAAATTCAGTCTTGTCTGACAGAGTGCAGTGAGCTCTGTCAAACAAGATAGCACTGGTTAGATTCCTAGTTGCATTGATGGACCAATTTGCCACTTGAAATTTTGGTATCTTGACATAAAGGTGCAGAGGGCTGAATTATTTGAAGTGAAAAAAAAAACAATGTTAAAATTCTTGGTGACTTTGTAGTCTTTGCATCCTCCAACAAGCAGCTTTTCAGAACCCAATGCATGAGAATGAAGAAAAACAGTCTTACACAAGGTAACAATTTTTTTTTTTTAAATATTTGTAACAGTCAAGCCTGAAAATAAGCAGACTGTCTTCTGCAGAATGAGGTCTCAAGAGGGTGAATTTGGTGATGCTACCCTGCACAGCAGGGTAGCATTACTAAATTTACCCTCTGTGAGCCACAATCTGAATCAAGGTCTCGGGCCTAAACAGAAAGAGGTACCAAGAGGATAAATTGAGGTACTCCAGCCTGCAGTATGGGATAGAATCAGCAAATTCGCCCTCTGCATTCTGCAAATGACAGATTCCTTATTTACAGGCTTGGTCGCAGTTCGTAGCAGTCTTCCCATAGTTCATTCGAGGTGTTGAAAATGGGCTGACATATGTCTGGAAAAAGTATGGAACTTTTATTTTCTGGTAAGTGTAAGTATCCGGTATGCAGATTTGTCCTGTTAACTGTATATATGTTACAGTCAATTGTCAAACTAGTCAAATGACTAAAACAGTCAGTCATTTAGCAAAATGCCTGTGACAGCCAGGCAATTGGTCAAATGCCTGAATTTCCTAGTCATTGCAGTTTTCCTGAACCATTATAAATTGAAAAATATTGCTTGGATTGCCAAGTTACTTTATATCTTTATATTTGTGTTCAGGTTACTGATGTGCTGAGCTGTATAGTTTTTGGTGTAAATGTGATAATTTGATCCTGAGATATTAACTCTTTATCCTTCAAATTGAGAAATCTTCCAAACCCTTTGGGATGAGATAACTCAAAAAATATCAATCCAATTGTCATGTTACTTTATATATATCTTCAGGTTACTGATGTTCCGAGCTGTATAGTTTTTGGTGTAAATTTGTTATTTTGATCCTGAGATATTAACCCTTTATCCTTCAGATTGAAAATTCCTTCAATCCCTTTGGCATTCGATAACTTGAAAAATATTGCTTGGATTGTCAAGTTACTTTACATTTGTGTTCAGGTTACTGATGTGCCGAGCTGTATAGTTTTTGGTGTAAATCTGATAATTAGCTCCTGAGATATTAACCCGTTATTCTTCAAATTGAAAATTCCTCCAATCCCTTTGGCATTCGATAACTTGAAAAATTTTGCTTGGATTGTCAGGTTACTTTATATTTGTGTTCAGGTTACTGATGTGCTGAGCTGTATAGTTTTTGGTGTAAATCTGTTATTTTTATCCTGAGATATTAACCCTTTATCCTTCAAATTGAAAATTCCTCCAATCCCTTTGGCATGAGATAACTCAAAAAATATCAATCCGATTGTCATGTTACTTCATATATGTGTTCAGGTTATTGATGTGCCGAGCTGTATAGTTTTTGGTGTAAATCTGATAATTTGATCCTGTGATATTAACCCTTTATCCTTCAAATTGAGAACTCCAATCCATTTCTTCGGCATGCGATAACTCAAAAAATATTAATCCGATTATCAGGTTACTTATTATATGTATTCAGGTTACTGATGTGCTGTGCTGTATAGTTTTTTATGTAAATCTAATAATTTGATCCGGAGATATTAACCCTTTATCCATCAAATTAGGCACTCCTCTAATCCCTTTCTATATGTACCCATACTATGTATGGTGTACATAATGTCAACATCCGGGGTGGCCCACCATCATACAGCTTTCTACTAGTTGCGCGTATGGGTACACATCTGACGATTTCATTGGCCTATTTTTTTTTCTAGGATTGGGGATGCTGCCACAGAAATAATGCCAAGATTTTCAGTAATGCAAAACTAGGGAGGCCAAATATCATCCTAGGGACATAACTTGAATAAACTTGAAGGATGTTGTATACCAAATATCAAAATATTCTGACTGGTGGTTCTGGAGAAGATTTGGAGAATATTACCAATTTCGCACAATGTTAAAACTTGCCCTCCCCCCCCCCCCCCCCCCCCCCCACCATCCTCCCCACATAGGGAACACAAATATCAACCCAGGGATTTTATTTGAATGGATGAGTGAGAACAATATATCTCACTGAACAATAAGGGTAAAATTCATGCAATTCAGGAGGAACTCTAGTTACAATGCAGGCATTAAGCAGTCTCTGTATGCAACGTTATTTGGTGTGGGAGCTAGGATTGGACTGACTTTTTCCCAGTTGCCACACAAAGTCATCCAGAAGCTCCAAACAGAAGATGATCTGCGGGCAGTTTTGTCAACTGAGCAACCAGAACCAACAACCGACCAATTATAACCGGCAAGTGACAATCCACCAGAAATAGGACCGATCATCAACTAGAATCAACGACTGTTAATCAGCCAGAGCCAGCATCCGACCATCAACTAGAATTAATGACCAACAATCAGGCAGGGGGCGCAGTGGCTCAGTTGGTAGAGTTGCAGGCTGCAAGCCGAGAGGTCCTCAGTTCGAATCCCACCTGCGGCAACTGCGTTGTGTCCTTGGGCAAGACACTTCACCCCCATTGCCCACGTGGGGGCACATTGACGCTGTGTACTAAGGCGTACTGCACGTCGATGGTTCACCTGTCTTCAACCAATGCTAACCCTGCTTGTGTGGAGTTGGTATGTTGGGGAGCTGACAGTTGCTCGCTGTTGCTCGGTGGTTCTCTCCAGGTACTACGGCTTCCTCCACCCGTAAAACTGTCACAGTCATGGTTAGCCATTGTGCAGAAATATGTGACCTTAAACACCAATAAATAAATAAATAACAATCAGGCAGAAACAGCATCAGACCAACTAGAAACAACAATCAGCAACCAACATCCAACCTTCACCAAATATCTGTGAAAAGTAAATGTAATGGGCCAAAACAATGCAAAATCAAGCATTATGTTTGTTTCAAAGCCAATGAATTGTGCAACATTACATGTCACTCCAGCATAAATTGTTCTAATAAATGAGAATAATTGTGAATGCTCATTGTTGTTATATGTTGTTTGTCATTGAATATTGTGTTTCATTGAATTTCTATTGATCTAATCAAATAAAAACAAAAATTAAATTTTGTATCATTGAATCATTGAATCCATGTACAAATCCTTTTGGACATTTGGCCAAATGACTGGCTGGTTATTTTAGTCATTGGCCAAATAACTAGGAAATTTAAGCATTTGGGCAAATGACTGACAGTCACAGCCATTTGGCCAAATGACCGATATTATCCCCTTTTATTGCTTGGCCACCTTATTCATATAATAGGTCCAATATGATGATTATATAATTAAACCTTTTTTCTGTTCACGCATTCTCGAGCAAAATAATTGGCTAAGGCCTGAAAAAATTAAAAATATGTTTCTCAAGCCCTCCCGCATGGTCCTTTTCGCTGCCGCATGCCCTCTTTTTATAACCAATGCAAACTTTTAAAAAAAAAAAAAATCAATGAGTTATGTCTGATATTTTACCCAAGTTAATCAAATTGATAAATTTATCCCTTGAGTGCAACAAGGCTTTGCAATGCTTTAGCATTGCAAAGCCTTCTTGCACTTGAGGGACGAAATACACTACCACCAATGCTAATCTGTAGATTTTGAGACTTCAGACATAAAAGAAACCAATAACATGAATTTTTTATGGCAAAAATATAATAATTATAAAAATAAAAAATAGAATAAAAAGCCGCCCGCCCACATGCAGTTTTACCAAAAATGGCCTGAGAAACAGAAGATCTACTTCATGGGGCCTGAAGTTTTTTTTCTTCTTTCTTTTCATAATACAGTGAACACAAAATACGCATTTAGGCCCACCCTAAACCATGACCACCCACACCCCCCCCCCTTAAAATTTACATTGCACAGTGTGAATGGAAAAGAACCCCTGCATGCTCATATTGTTTCAGCATGAAAAGTAATTCATATTTATCTCATCATATTAAAAGACTTTCAAAATAAAATTTAATAAACAATGAAATCCTTGTGCTTTTTATTCCATGTTCAATTTGTAAATGTCGAGTTCGATATAAACCCAGATGACATGAAGTTGGTTGAACTTTGTCTCAGAAAGAGTTCATTCAAGATATTTGGAAATTGGAAACTTTTGTTTGCATGTGTTTTGTTTGTGGGTTATTATGATCGGCCATTGTTTACATTTGATTTAAAATGATGAACGCAGACCCTCACCTATTGCGTATAAACAAACTATGTTTTCAGTTTCTCAGGAAATGGTCAAAATCAGGATTAAATTTAACTCCGCATTGCTTTGAATGACAACACCCATTCGTCAAATGGAAACGGAGAGTGAAATTTTGTTTGGGCATGGCCTATGACTTTCCTTTTAATTTACACAATTCATTGCTCAATATGTTTTAATGACACAAGAACATGTTTCAGTGAACTGTATCATTATTTCAAACCGAATTTCAGAAAACTGTGCCTTTTTTATTCAGTTATCACTAGGAAGCATGATGCGACTTGGTTTTTACCTGCGTCGCCAGCGGCAGAGCAGGTCTAGTAACTGCTTGACTCTGTCCGCCAGTCCGTCCGAAACACTTCTTCCGTCAAAGTTTTCTTGGCTTCTATGAAAGGGAATGATTTTATATTTGGTCTGCTTCTTCATAATGATGAGTTGTATTGTGTAAGCAATTTTCAGATCTGCCCTGCAGCCACTTCCTGTTTGCCGATAGTTTGAAATTTTACTGTACCCACTGAATATTGAAATTTTCCGTCAAGGTTTTCTCGGCTTCTATGCAAGGGATTGATTTTATATTTGGTCTGCTGCTTCATAATGATGAGTTGTATCTCATAAGCAATTTTCAGATCTGCCGTGCAGCAACTTCCTGTTTGCCGATACTTTGAAATTTTACTGTACCCACTGAACATTGAAATTTTTCGTCAAACTTTTCTCAGCTTCTATGCAAGGGATTGATTTTATATTTCATCTGGAGCCTGATAATGATCAGTTGTATCGTGTATGCAATTTTCAGATCTGCCGTGCAGCCACTGCCTGTTTGCTGATTCAATTGCCTGCAGCGACGCAGGTCCAGACCCGTTATTGGTCTTGGCTTGTTATTTTAAGTGGAGAGTGTTTAAATTTAGTGCCCCTCAAGTTTAATTATAAGGAATGATTGTTTGTTTCTGTCTATTTCTTAAGTTATATGAACCCAAAAAAACAAAGGCCAAAATGCGTAAATAGGAGTAGCAAACGATCATTGCTTATATAAATGGGTAGATGTCTTTCAACTCATGTAAAGATTGTTCACAGAAATAACTCGCAAAAGATCATAGAAGAAGTCAAAGACCATAATAACATAGCAGTCCACAACATCGAAAAAGATGCTCTTTAACTATTGTCGCCATTGAGTGAGGGCCCATTTTTTGCACTGTTGGTTTTTCCTGAAATTCAGTTCGAAAATCAATTTAATAATAAATTAAATTGCATGAGACCCTCGTTATAGTTGTTGTAGTTCTTCATAGTCCTTGTTGATACAATTTTGTTGGTTACATTGTTGTTTTTATTCTGGCAATAATTATAAGCTTGGGCCAATGTCTATTTTACCATCCCAGAAACAAGTTCTCTCTGTTGCTGAGAACAATCATTAAGGAACAGTTCGCTCTTGACAAGGCCTTTGTGGACAGTACACAACAAGACACGGGACAGGATGGAACTCCAGATGACATAAGCGGTTATGTAATCAGACACAGGGGAGACTTTGCCACATTGCCCGTGGAAGCAACATCATCTTTCAGCAGGTTATTTGGCTTGCTTCTCATGAGAACTGTGTTTTCTTTCTGGCTGATGACACAGACGTCTATGTTTCACTGCTGTATCATTATTTTTGTAAGAAATTCCGAATACCCATGATAATGGTATCCCCTTTCCATGGCAGAATGGCTGTTGATATCCACATGACTGTGGAAAAGTACGAAGATATTGTCACATATTTGGTTGCAAGGCATGCTCTCTTGAGCTGCGACAATGTAGCCGGGTGCTTTGGCATTGGTAAGGCAAGAGCTGAAATCAGAAGTGAGTTTGAGTTCACTCGGCAGAGTGGATGCTTTTTGGCCAGACATTCTAGTTGAGGCTACAATGTTTGTCACCTGGCATTACGACTCCCTTGTTACCTCTTCAGTGTCTGATATCAACATCGATGTTTAGACCTCAAACACTAGAAATCCAACCACAGTTAGTGGTCCCAAACTTTGCTCTTTGCCTCAACCACATCAGCATTTTTCCAAAATATGAAAAAAAGCTCACCTTCAAGCATGTGTCTGGAAGATTGCTTTCTGTTTTTGTGCCTCCAGGCATGCATCTAGCACCCAATGGTGTACTGCAAATGACATGACTTTCATGCTCTAGCAGAGTATGCTCTTTAAAGATACTCGATTATTATTTCAAATGAGAGAAGTGTTTACTCCATACTCTGCTGTGCTTTTTGTGTGATTAGTAACTAATTGTGGGTTTGTGGGACTTTAGTGCATTAACATTAAATACAACTAATGCCATAAGACACCATCTCATGGGAACTATTTCTGTTTGAGGTTTGGGGGAAATGGGGGTGGGGGACATCTGTGCTCCTCTCAAAAAAGCCCCCAGCCCCACTTCTGTTTGTTTTGAATGAATTCTGTCCACAAAATATAACAGGAGCCAGGTATGGTCAAATTAATCAGGTGTATAAATAAGATTAACATTTATTCATATGGTACTCACCAGAATACATGAAAGATAATATGAAGCACAAGCACAAAATATGAAGCTTTTAAGTTTGAGTGCCTGAACTTCAGACTAAAGCCCATCCACAGGATGAATTGTTTTTTTATTTTTTTTTTGTCTTCTTTTATTTATTTATTGACTTTAAAATGAGTTTTGAAGGATTTTGAGTGATTTTATATAAAAAAAGATCACCCAACAGACACCCTCCCTCCCTTCCTCCCTCCCTCCCTCCCACTCACCTCATTTTATTTCCTGCATAAAATCACACAGAATCCTTTTTACATGCACCAATTATCAAGCAATAGGACAGTGCAACTGAAAAGCAACCAGAGAAAAATATTCATTTAACAGGAGTAAACATTACAATTAATTGGAATTGAGACACTTTCCTATCTTCTTGTTATAAACTGGGAATATATTCTATTATATCTTGTTTGACAGAGCTCAATGAGCTCTGTCAAACAAGATATAATACATTAGATGCCTGTATTGGATGAATTGAGGCCAAATAGGTTTATAAGCATGGGAAATTCATTGGCTGTCAGAGTAAATCTTCGATAGATCATGTTTTTATGCCCACCCTCAAAAAAAAGTTTTAGTCAAGCATATTGTCGCTGCTCTGTCTGTCTGTCCGTCCATCCAAAACAAATGATTTCTGGTTGATTACTCTAGTTTGCTTTGATGTATGATCTTATAGTTTTTCAACATTGCTACCTACCTTGAAATGCAGTCACGTTCGATTTTCACAATTATAGCAATTACCATTCCAGAGTTATGCTCCTTGGAAAGTCGCAAAATGGTAAAGTCAGTGGTTTCAAGATGATAACTCTATAGTTCACTTTGATGTATGATCTTATAATTTTGCAATGTTGCTATATACCATGAAATGCAGGTCAAGATTGATTGTCACTTACCATTCCAGAGTTATGCCCCTTGAAATGTGTCAAAATGGTAATGTGATAAAACATTTCTTATATCTTATTAAATGTCCAGGGCATGTATAACAAACCTGCTTATACATTCAGCCTAATTAAGCATGACCTGTCTTCAAAGGCCGGTTTAGACCTTTCCTATTGAGCTTTATATACAGGTTTTCTGTGTACTGTTACCCTTGTCCTACAGGGGCATGATGATGCCGTGTACTAAGGTGTAATGCACGTCGATGGTGCACATGTCTTCAGCCGCTGTAACCCTGCTTGAGTGGAGCTTGAACAGAGTTAGAATGTTGAGGAGCTGACAGTTGCTCGTCGATGCTCGGTTGACAGTTGCTCGCCGATGCTCGGTGTTTATCTCCAGGTACTCCGGCTTCCTCCACCCATAAAACTGTCTCGGTCATGATTAGCCATTGTGCATAAGTATGTGACCTTAAACACCAATAAATAAATAAATACCCTTGTCCTACACATTTTTGTATTATTTTTTTTGTATGGCTTAAACCATTTCACAGTTCTGCATTTGAAAAAATCTATATGTGGTTTTCATCAATTTGCATTTCAGGGGGCATCTGTTGACTGTGCAAACTTTTTACTTGTTTAATGACCCGAGTCACATGCAGTTAACAGGTCAAATTTGTACTGAAGCGAGAATTTTGACCAGATTGAGACACACTTGTGATCCGGTAAAAAAATTCTCTTGTCAACTTTTGTAACGTGAGTAGTGTAGTTTCCAACAGTTGTGATAAAATATTATTCTCAGGTGGTCATCTGTTCTTGGAAATCTTTTAAGTAATACTGGCCTCTGTTCACTGGAAACTTTATTATTAATATCCTGGGAACAGTTAATTGACACACTGGAGATCTCATGTTGTGTATAAATAGGTTTAAATAACATCACTCTCTACTTAATGATGTTCCAACACAGTGATAACATCTAACATGTGAACTTATTAGAGAGGTAATTATAGCAGTATTCCTCCTTTATCAGAAACATTTAAAAGGAAATTATCACCAATAAAATATTTCTCTCCAAGTGAGATCAAATCAGATGGAAGTTTGTTTCTTGTCAAAAACATCGTCAGTGTTATTATTTCATTACAAGTTGGAACAGGGAGCACCTATAAGTGTTTATTTGAGTGTGTTGGCAGTGGCTTCTGAAAATTGATTTTTTTTCCTTGTTTTCTTGGAACCGTAATATTTTCCTTTTCTGGTGAGTTGATTATTTTCATGCCTGCAACTAATTTTTAGCTCAACTTGACAAAGTCAAGCTGAGCTATTGCCATCACTTCTCATCTATTGGCGTACGTCCGTCCGTCCGTCCGTCCGTCTGTTCGTACACAATTTCCTTTGGCACACCTCACAGGTCGCATTTATGATCAGATCACTTTCAAACTTGGTGTGCATGTTTGGGGTGACCTCTAGATGGGAGCTATCAATTTTCTTCAATTTCCATCAAAATATGTTGCCGCGGCCACCGTTCTTAGAACTTAGTGTAGTCAGACCTCAATATTTCCCTTTGGCACACCCTACAGGGCACATTTATGATCAGATTGCTTTGAAACCTGGCATGTTTGTTTGGGGTGACCTCTAGATGGGAGTTATCAATTTTCTTCCATTTCAGTCCGTCAAAAAATGTTGCCGCTGGCAACGATCTTTGAACTTAGTTTAGTCAGGCATCAATATATTCCTTTGGCATGCCCTACAGGGCATATTTATGATCAGATCAGTTTGAAACTTTGTATGCTTGTTTGGGGTTACCTCTAGTTGGGAGCTATCGATTTTCTTCAATTTCTGTCAAAAAATGTTGCCACTGGCAATGACCTTCGATGAACTTAGTAAAAACTTAGTGCAGTTTAGCATCAATATTTCCCTTTGACACATCCTGCAGGGCATATTTATGACTGGATCTCTTGCAGACTTGGTGTGCTTGTGTGGGGTGACATCTATATGGGAGCTGTCGATTTTCTTCCATTTCTGTCAAAAACTTTTGTCGCTGACCTTTAAACTTAGTTTAGTCAGCCCGCAATATTTCCCTTTAACACACCATTCAGGGCACATTTATGATTGGATCACTTTGAAACTTGGTATGTGTGTTCGGGGTGACCTCTGGGATGTGAGCTATTGCTTTTCTTCATTTCCATAAAAAATTATTGTTGTTAATCACCAGCCTTTGAACTTACTGCATTTGTGCATCAACTTATCCCTTTTGCACTCTCTGCAGGGTATATTTATGAATTTCCATTAAAAAAAAACCCTAAAAAACATTGCCAAGCAATGACCTTCTACTTAGTGCATTTGTGCATTAACATCTTCCTTTAGCATGCCTCAGAGGGCACATTCAGTATCAGGTTGTTTTGAAACTTTGTACGCTTATGCAGGGTGACAAAGATAGGAGCTTTTGATTTTCTTTTCATTTCCATCAAAAACTGTTGCTGTTAGCAACAATCTTTGAATTTATTGCATTTGTGCATCAACATTCTTCTTTGACATGACCTACAGGCCACATTTATCATAGGATTGTTTTCGAACTTGGTGTGCTCATTAGGCAAGACCTTTAGATAAGAGCTATTGATTAGCATTCATTTCTGTGAAAAAAGTTGCCATTTACAATAACCTCTGAACACACTGCATTTGTGTATTAACATTCTTCATTTAGCCAGTCTAACAGTTTACATTTAAAAATGCATGGATTACTCTGACGTTGTGCACACACACACAATGCTGTTATGTTGAAATTTCATCAAATAACATTGGTACCAATGATCTTCAATTTTCTCATTTCATTTATAACTTACCAAGTGCAAGTTTGTCAAGTTGAGCTACAATGTCATTGACACTTTCATTTTTAGATGCCTCTCATTCTGACACTGGACTTGAGCTGTGAGGTTTTGATTTTTCAGATTCTGTTTTGGTTCAATTTCAGGAAAAAACCTTGGTTTCAGTTTGGTTTTTCTGCGTGTTAAGAACAGATAGTAAATAACACTTCAGCCTTGGAAAAAATCTGCAATAGTTTGTATAACACCACTCATCACAAAAGCCGTGTCTTTATTGGGCTCAGCCTAATTTCCCATTGAGTTGTAGTGGATCAGTTGCTAAGCCTATTCAGTCAGAAGACATAAATCAGGAAAGAGGTTCATCTAAACTATAGGCTCTGTTCTCATTGTCACATTTTCTCCCTTATTGACTCATCTGGTGGACGCAAGCCAGAAAATAAGCAGACTGTCATCTGCAAATTGAGGTCCCCAGAGGGTGAATTTAGGGATGCTAAGTTTGATGTTAACTCCTGAACCAGAGAAGCTCATGGTAATAGTAGTCCATAGCAGTTGATGAAACAGAAGAAGCTGTAGTAGTAGCAGCAATTCTAGTACCAGTAAAATCAGTAGTAGCAAGCCAGAAAATAAGCAGACTGTCATCTGCAAAATGAGGTCCCCAGAGGGTGAATTTAGTGATGCTACCCTGCACAGCAGGGTAGCATCACTAAATTTACCCTCAGTGAACCTCAATCTGAATAAGGGTCTCACAACTAAACAGAAAGAGGTACCCAGAGGATAAATTGGCTCACTAAACGGAATAACATCATCAAATTCATCCTCGGGGGACCTCATTTTGCAAATGTCAGAGTGCTTATTTTCTGGCCTGGGTGGACGAGTCAATAAGGTAGAATGATGAGAACATGGCATATTTGCCCCATTTGCCAGATAAACTAAGTGATGAGAGTCTGTAGTGTTTTCAGTATTGTGTTGTGTGGCTGGAATCGATTTTACCCTTTGGACACTGGGAGCATGGTGGCTTAATGGTTACAGCATTGAACTTCAATCCTAGAGGTCCACAGTCCAGGGGTAACTGCTTTGTGTCCATGGGGATCGAAGGCACTTAATCCCAATTTTCGTCGTGGGGGCATGGTTTCACTGTGTACTAAGGCGTAATGCACGTCAATGGTGCACCTGTCTTCAACCAATGCAACCTCTGCTTGTGTGGTGTTAATATGTTGGGGAGTCTGACAGTTGCTTGCCATTGCTCGGTGGTTCTCTCTGGGTACTCCGGCTTCCTCCACCCATAAAATTCCGGCACAAGGTGGCCCTGACTGTCAAAAGTGTCAAAACTCCAATAACTAAATAAAATTACCCTCTGCACACTGGTATCAAAGAATAAAAATTTCTAGCTGTAAACTCCTCCCATTTTGCAAGTAGGAATGGAACCCAATTTAATCTGTTTGACAGAGTTCAATTTGCTGCTTGAAATTTTTATCTTTTAATATCGGTGTTAGAGGGCTAGTCAGTATCAGTGATGAATACAAAAAATGTAGAAGTGCAAGCCAGTATTATTCTGGTAGAATTATTAACATAACATAGCATGTAAAATTCACCCTACACATGTAACTCCTGATAAAAAAAATTACCCCTAGGTTCCAAATTTCAGCTCGATACCTCTGAAAATATATGTGTGAATCACTGTATTGCTCTGGTTGAAGGGTTTGTCAGGGCAAGCCAGTCTAAAAGGGAGGAGGCCCCCTCCCCCTACTTTCAAGTTCAGATATATGTATATATATTTCTTCTTTCTCTGTTGTAAGCACACATGTTTTAATTAGATAATTAGCCTTAGGCAATTCACAGTGGGATACTTCTCTGGCATATTACTAGTCAGCATAAAATGTTTCCATGCTATCTAAAGTCAATTAATATCGAAGTAACCGACACTTTCAATCGTCACGGCTATGAAGTATATTATTTCTTGGGATAGGCTTGATAGCATAATTAGTGGCGCGAGGTGATTGCATTTTCAGAAATGTCACGTGCCATATTTAGGCACCTTGACATATTGCTATCTGACCATCCCAAGACGAGATATAAAGGGTGGGGAACATGCTATTTCAGGGAGACTTGGGTTCCGACCATTTAGGAATGAGATGCCACATAGGGTCTCGTGCGAGTGAAATTGCTGGGCAATCCACGAAGCTCCGTTGTACGCCGCTTTTATCAGATTAGGTGGACGTAGGAGGGCTACAAGCCTGAATTTACAGAGTAGATTATGAACCCAAGTAACGACTAAGTTAGATGTCGTTAGCGAGGATCGACTCACATTTGTCTCAAAATGTAGGCTATTGTATTGTGGTATTAACCCTTAGGAACCAGATGTTGATTGTGTAGTAGCCTGTTTAGTTTCAGAGTGCTGTGAATATCGACTCAGGGTTGACAGTGACAATTTACACAAGCTCGGAGCACATATTGAAGCTGTGTGCCAATTTTGTGGATATTATTGCCAAATACTGAAGAGCAACATTTAGTTTAGGACTGTTACCGGTCCAAATGGATCAAAGTTAACTCTAGGAAACTGTTGATAGGCAAGTTCATACATGATGCTAAATGTGTTTTACTTGAATGAAGCATCTGCTAAAATTGCCACGCCAGAATCAATAACATTATTAACTGGTTGAGGGCTACATTATTTTTGGTGGTCTGAATTTCTTCATCAAAATTTGTTTTATTACCAATTATTGAAGAGTGCCCAAAGACACTCTTTAATAATTTGTGATAAAACAAATATATATACACAGAGTATTATTTGCGTTTGACTGAAAATGAAATATGAGCAAGAAAAATGTTGGTTTTTGCACTGGTATCCTCATTTTTAGCTCACCTGACTGCAAGTCAGTGTGAGGTATTGCCATCACTTGGCGTCCGTCGTCCATTAACTTTTGCAAACCTGGCTTCTTCTCCACAGCCATTCAGCCAAATTCAAAAATATATTGCACAAACCATCCCTGGGGTATACCATTTCTATCTTGTTCAAATGGAGTGGCTGCCTTCTGCGGGCTCTGGGGAATGATGCCAAAGCCTAAAAATCTTTAAAAATCTTCTCATGAACCACCAGAGAGATTGCCTTGATATATGGTATATAACACTCTTTGGTGCTGAAGATTAAAGTTTGTTCAAGAGAAGTTGGTAGATCAATATTTGTGCTATCTGTGGGCACATATCCATTTCAAGAACTTTCATATATAGTATGTGACGTCTCTAGAGGTGTAAGGTTCAAATTTGTTCAAATCAAGTTCCTGGGTTAATATTTGGGTTTCCCAAAGGAGCCCAAATATTTACTTAGTGCAATAAGGGGAATTATCGTTTAAAATCATCTCCTTCAGATCCAGCAGTCAGATTCTTTTGATATTTGGTGTTCAACACCTCTGGGAGGGTTAGATTGAAGGTTGTTCAAATCAGGTCCCTGGCTTAATATTTGGGATTTTTATTGAAGCCCAAAGTTTAACTTAGAGCAATATGAGAAAATTTCTTGAAAATTCTTCTTCTTCAGAGCCACCAGTGAGAATCCTTTCATATTTGGTATGTAACATCTCTAGGGGTGTTGAATTCAAGTTTGTTCAAATCGATTCGCTTGTTTTTTCTTATTATTTTTTTTTGGGGGGTGGGGGGGAGGTGGGGGGGGAGGGCGCTAGAGAGAACCACAGTACTTTAAAACAAAACAAAAATTTCTTTCGGTTGTTGTTTTTTAATACTTCACAGAACAGAGTTTGCTAGGAAGCTTTCCTAGGACCAGCAGAAATGAAGGGCCAAAAAAGTTGCCTTTGCTTGTGTCATAGCAAATCAAATAAATTGCTCTTGCTGCTGATCACATGCTGATACACTCATCTGTTTTGACAATTTGAGCCAGGTGAGCATTTTAGGCTCACTTGAGCCTCTGGTTTTTTGAAAGTCTTGATCTTGGCTTCAGGCACTCAACCAGTTAACAGTAGCGCTGTGGGTTGCACTGATTTACATAGGCAACTAAATAACCGTCTATAACATTGTAACGACTCGCATATATTGAGTTCAATTAAATAAAAATATAAATGAAAAGGTCAACAAAAGTGGCATACGTCTTTCCTGATCATATTACCTGACATTGCCATATTTGTGTGTAGATCAGCAGAGACAAGGCAGAGTAAGGTAATGCCTTTAACATATCTTTGGATGCATTCAACATTCATCCATGTTCTCGTGAGTCATGACCTTGCAGTGAAGGGTTAATGTGACCTAATCAGGCCTCATCTCATGTCTCTTTCCTGGTCAAATGCCTCCTAGGTACCACATGTTAACAGTCTCAATACACACAGTGAAGTGACAAGTAAAGGTTGAGATAATTGCACATGTTGAAGAGTTAATGCCACATCAGAAGGCATAGCGGGATTGAGAAGTGCATGTTGTTGGATAGGTTGAAGGGTTAATGTGATGTTGAGCATGATCAGGCACATGTCATGCCACTTTCCTTGTCAAATGACCCCCAGTTGCCACATATTGCCTTAATATGTTGAGTGAGGCACAGTGTGTCTGACAATATGCCTTCAACATGTGCAACTATCTCTCAACTTATATTCGTAACTCCAGTCGGGACCCATCTAATGCCCCTTTCCTGGTCAAATTACCCCTAAGGAGGACCCACCAACCATCACAAATTATGGAATGACTGAATCACGAGGGATCTGTGAATCACTATTTTTTTTTTCGAATCGTATCTCATATCGAATCTTGTCTGATATCCATATCAAATCGAATCTGGAATCAAATCTTAATAGACAAGTTATTTCATTTTGCACCAAATGGAAGTTACAGAACACTGTGATGAGCCTTCCAAGAATGACTGAACACCTTAAACACCAATAAATAAATATCTGTAGCACCATTGCTGAAACAGGTGGACCTATAATTATCCAAAGTTTTAGTTTTTGAAGGCTTAGCTTGTTACTTTTCACCTCAATCTGTGACAATGATGACTACTTCTAGACAATGTGAACCACACAGACTTGCAAAATTTCATCTCCTTAGCATCAATCAATATTGTACCTTCGATTCGGCACCTGGAAAAGTGATATATCCTGAGATTAGACAGTGCAGGGGCATGTGGGTACGTTTGGGGAAGTATATTTAATTGTGCACTGCTGCTTCTGTTTTTCATTATATCCAGTGTTCCATCCTTATTTGTATTTATAGTACGATGGGGCTGTATTTTTGTAGCAGCATCAGTACCACAATTGATGTTGCCCTAGGGAGATCAAGCCTAGCTGTGACCTCCGCCATGCAAGACCAGCACATGAATCCACTCGGTCACCCCATCACTCTCTTACTCCAGTCTGTTTGTATGGGTATGAATTGATTCAGTGCAAGGCGATTCAGTACGAAATGGTAAAGGAACAAAATGGACAAACTAGTACGAAATGGTAAAGAAACGAAATGGACAAACTGGTAAAGGAATGAAAAGACCCCATGCCCTATCAGTCGGTCGGTGAAGATCTTTGTAACACGTCACTAATGGTCGCTTTGTTAATGCCATTGATTAATGTTGATGGCACTGCCTGACTTTTAATTAGTCTGTGTGAAACACACAGACTATTGTTTTTGCACGGTTTCTTTTTCTTTTTCTTTTTTTTCTTCTTTTTTTTTTATTTTTTTCTTCTTCTTCTTCTTCTTCTTCTTCTTCTTCTTCTTCTTCTTCTTCTCCTGTCTTCTGTCTTCTCATCACTTTTTTGTCCGCAAGATAACTCAAAAACGAATAGCCCTTTCTCGTTGATTTTTGGCATGCTGATAGACAGCCACAAGTTCTCGGCCACCTATGTTTTTCAGATTCCTGGGGTATCAGGGGTGTCTGTAGGGGTGTTTTGAAAGTGGGTCACGCCCATATCTCAGGCGTGGTATGACCTACAGACCTGGGACCAACACCAAATGAGTCGACATTCAATGGAGGTTCAAAATATGGGTCAAGGTCATGGAGGTCATCTAGGGGTCATTGAGTGCATTTTTCAGAATTGCTGGAAATCACATTTTTTTGACCCCCTAAAGTATTCCTGACATACACACATGCATTTTGACGTAAAAAAGTGGGCGTGGCCAAAATTTTTGAAAGTGGGTCATGCTCATATCTCAAGCATGGTATGACGTATGGACCTGGGACCAACACCAAATGAGTCGACACTTGATGGAGATTCAAAATATGGGTCAAGGTCACGGAGGTCACCTAGGGGTCATTAAGTGCATTTTTCATAATTGCTAGAAATCACATTTTTTGACACCCTAAAGCATTCCTGACATACACACATGCATTTTGACGTAAAAAAAAAGTGGGCGTGACCAAAATTTTTGAAACTGGGTCACGATCATATCTCAAGCATGGTATGATGTATGGACCTGGGACCAACACCAAATGAGTCGACACTCGATGGAGATTCAAAATATGTGTCAAGGTCACGGAGGTCACCTAAGGGTCATTAAGTGCATTTTTCATAATTGCTAGAAATCACATTTTTTGACCCCTAAAGCATTCCTGACATACACACATGCATTTTGACGTAAAAAAGTGGGCGTGGCCAAAATTTTTGAAACTGGGTCACGCTCATATCTCAAGCATGGTATGATGTATGGACCTGGGACCAACACCAAATGAGTCGACACTCGATGGAGATTCAAAATATGGGTCAAGGTCACGGAGGTCACCTAGGGTTCATTAAGTGCATTTTTCATAATTGCTGGAAATCACATTTTTTGACCCCCTAAAGCATTCCTGACATACACACATGCATTTTGACGTAAAAAAAGTGGGCGTGGCCAAAATTTTTGAAAGTGGGTCACGCTCATGGTATGACATATGGACCTGGGACTAACACCAAATGAGTCGACACTCGATGGAGATTCAAAATATGGGTCGAGGTCACCGAGGTCACTCGGGTCAATGAGTGCATTTTTCATAATTGCTGGAAATCACATTTTTTGACCTCCAAATGCTTCCCCAAAATTCAGACGTGCATTTTTTCATGAAAAAAGTGGGTGTGGCCAAAATTTTTGAAAATGGGTCACGCTCATATCTCAAGCATGGTGTGATGCATGGACCTGGAGCCAACACTAAATAAGTTGACACTTGATGGAGGTTCAAAAATGTGGGTCAAGGTCACGGAGGTCACCTGGGGTCATTGAGTGCATTTGTTCAGAATTGCTGGAAATCACATGTTTTGACTCTCTAAAGCATTCCTGAAGTCCATACATCCATTTTTACGTAAAAAGTTGGTGTGGCCAAAATTTGAAAGTGGGTCATGCTCATATTTCAAGCATGGTATGATGTATGGACCTGGGACCAATACCAAACGAGTCGACACTCGATGGAGATTCAAAGTTTGGGCCAAGGTCGAACAGGAGTCACGAGGGCTATTACCAGAATTGCTGGAAATCATATTTTTAAACCTCCTTGTGCATTCCCTTGATTGGTCCCTTTGAATGCTGTGAAGATATATACCTTTTCTGGTTTCTTGGAAAAAATTATCTGATTTTTGAATGAATATCTATAAATACTGTCATTGAAAACATATTTCTTATTTCTTTAAAACTATTTTATCCCCAAAATAAGCCTCTAAAGTATTCCCATTACATTCATAGAGGGGCACGGTGGCTAAGCAGTTAGAGGTGCAGGCTGCAAGCCGAGAGGTTCTCAGTTCGAATCCTATCTGCGGCAAGTGCCTTGTGTCTTTGGGCAAAAACACTTCACCCCCATTGCCCACATAATGGCATAGTGATGATGTGTACTAAGACATACTGCATGTCGATGATACACTTGCACTAACCCTGCTTGTGTGGAGTTAGCATGTTGGGGAGCCAGACAGTTGCTTGTTGTTGTTGTTTGGTGGTTCTCTGGTTTAATGCATCTGTAAAAACTGTACGACACGAGGCGGCCTAGCTGTTGAAGTGTCGTTAAACCCCAATAAATTAATAACTTTCATAGAATGTCTTCTATGCACTGTTTGTCAATATGATAACCCAAATACAGTCAATCCTATCTCAATGTTTTTGGTATACTGATAGACTGCCTGCCATTGGTACTTGGTCATCTATGATTTGGAGGCATGTGGGGCCTTCGGGCTCTAGATGTTAAAAATATGTTTACAACATTTACTGAGAAATGAGTTAGCTGAAGCAGTAACCATTATCTAAAACAGAAATCTCCAGAGAGAAAGTTGAGATAGAATTCTTTGTTACATTGAACAGCACTGTATATTTATGTTGTATCATGTTACAAAACTTCAGTCTCAGTCATTGAAGAGAGAGAGAAACCTTCACTTTTCAAAGCATTTTTTTCAAAAATCTATTTATTCTCAATCATAACTCAGGATTGAGAGGTTTTGGGATGGAATGGTGTCTGGCTTTCTCCAAACACCTATCACAGTTACAAAGTAATAAAATGGAATATTTGAATGGTCAGATTTTAACCCTCTTAATACTTCGATGTGAATAAAAAAATATCTTTAATATAACTCATGGCTACAGAATGTTTTTCGCTTTCTTTTCTGAAACATTTAATTCTATGTGGAATGGGACACCTTTTCAGTGTGCTTTCCAAACTGAGGGATTCTTAACCCTTTAGCCAACATAACGGCAAAAACCGATCAGCTTTATACACAGAAATGTCTATTCAGTTTTAATTTCTTTTTCATTTTTGCTTGAAAAACATAGCTTATGACCCTTCATTGGAATGAGCTCATTTTTTAAAGGATTATTTATTTATTGGTGTTTAATGTCACATATTTCTGCACAGTGGTTTACCATGACCAGGACAGTTTTACGGGTGGAGGAAGCTAGAGTACCTGGGGAGAACCTCCGGGCAACAGCGAGCAACTATCAGATTCCCCACATACTAACTCCACACAAGCAGGGTTAGCATTGGTTGAAGACAGGTGCACCATCGATATGCAGTATGCTTTAGTACACATCGCCACCATGCACCCACGTGGGCAATGGGGTGAAGTGTCTTGCCCAAGGACAGAGTGAGGACCGCTCGACTTGCAGCCTGCACCTCTGCCAACTCAGCCACTGTGCCCCCATTTAACCCTTTACCCAACGCAGACGATAGCAAAATTTATTATTTCAAATATCATTTTTTTCAAATTTTCCAAACAATTTCAACAAAACCATATCATGGGACCCCTCGTTGGAACTAATATTTTTTCAACTTCTCAATTTGCATATTAACGCGGGCGGATGCGGCCGATTTGTTGGGTAAAGGGTTAAAGGATTAAAATGGAATATTTAAAGCAAATATTTTAACCCTCTGAAGATCTTAATATGGGGGCACGGTGGCGCTGTGTACTAAAGCGTACTGCACTTCGATGGTGCACCTCTCTTCGAAAAAATCATTGAGAATAATGAAAACCATTTCCATTCTCACAGTGTTGTTCTAAACACACATGGATATAGATGGGACCTCGGTATTTTGACAATGCCAATAAGTCTTCAGACAGGCCCTCGGGGGAGGGGGGGGGGGGGGTCTTCAAGGCTTTCAACGTCTACATTCCAACATTACTGAACCTTTTTACTTGCAATATATTTTCCAGAGGTACCATGCAGGCACTTCATCATTGCCTTGCTAATATGAACATTTGCCATCATCTACAAATATGGCAGATCCGGAGTTAGTGGAGCCAATATTTATAAAGTAGTTTATACTCATACTTCAGGTTTGGTATGACCTATAGTAATGGTACCTACACCAAATGAGTTGAAACTTGCTGGAGGTTCAAAATGTGGTCCACCTCTATGCGGTCAAGAGAGGTTATTAAATGCATACTTTTTCGACCTATTAGGAATTTCATTTTATACCAGTTAATGCAGTTCTGAAGATTATACATGCATCTCATCATTCAAACAAATGGCAGCGGCAGTAATGTCCATTTCTTATTCTTTGATCGAACCCTATAAATGGTGTGCACATATATGCCTTTTCGGATTTCTTAGAAAAATTGTTCTGATTCCTGTATGAATATTTTCTCTATGAAAGAATTTCACAAAAAGCAGTAGGGAGAAAGCTGTGACTGTCACATACAATAACATGATCTGTTTATTTAATCTCATTGTACAGAATTAATTCCCAAACCAAGTTAATATAAAAACAAACAACTTGATCATGAAGAATCCCGGTGTACATGTAATTGTAAAACTACACTGAAGATTTGTTATTGAAACCTATCGCAATACTGTCAGGATGCTGGTAAAATATGCAATACTGACATAGTTGACTTACTGTTAACTGTGTTAGTGCTATGACTGTTTAAAATAAATTTATTGGAGAAGTTCTAGTTTTATGTATGCCTTGTTTATGTCACTAGATGCTCTTTTATGAGCAGGCCTTCAAATGAGCTCTTGGGGTTTTTAAGGTTTTTATGACAATATCTCCGACATAGAGTCTATGCACCCTTTGTCAGCGCGACAACTCAAATACGGATCATCCTATCTTGATGCATTTTGGCATGCAGGTTAACAATAACAAGTTTGCACTCATCTATGTTTTTTTCACCCGTTCCATCTGAATGACAGATGAGAGATCTGAAGTTGGTGGAGCCATTATTTCAAAGTGGGTTGCGCTCATTCTTCAGTGTAGATGTAGACATGGGACTACACCGACTGAGTTAAAAAGTGCTGGAGATTCAATACGGTCCACCTGAATGAGGTCATCAAGTGCATATTATTCAGAAAGACTGGGAAATGCATTTACACCTTAATGTATTTCTAAAGTTTATGAATGTATTTCATCACTCAAATTAGTGGGCAAAGCCAAAATTGTCCACATCTGATTCGTGTATCGAACCCTTTGAATGCTGGTCACATATATGCCTTTTCTGGTTTCTTATAAAAATTGTTCTGATTCCTGTATGAATATCTGTAAATACTGTTAACGAAAACCCATTTCTGATTTGTTAAAAAATATTTTACACCAGAAGATAAGCCTCCATAAATTCTCTTTCTTTAGAGTTTATTCCTGATACTTTAACCCTTTTCACACAGACTTGAATTTACTGGATGCAGTAAATTCTGTTTCTCTAGTTTTGAGTCTATTTTCACAGATGGAATTGTCTTGATCGCAGTGTTAACATGTTATTATCACTGCCAAAATGCACAATTAGTTGTATCAAACTGGATATTCTGAACCTAACCGAAGATCGTTATCCATTGATAAGGCGGTCCGAGAAATTAACTGCACATCATTCATGATCCCGGGACTTTCTATAGTTTATACTACTAACCTAACAATTAAGCATTGTAATTTACTCATTTAAATATAATTGAGTCTACATGAATGAATTGTCTAATGTCAATTAATTTTATACAATTTTCGTTGGAAATGTAACAAATTGCACTAAGAATGAGAGATTTAAAAAGGAGATTAAAAAAAATGAATCTTGAGACTGATTTGGGATCGATCTCGAAGAGGCATATGATATCGAATCAAATATTTGCAGGACTCTATGAATCACAGACTTCCCAGTTATGTAATAGATATGAACAAGCATGAGCATCTAGTAGCGGCTTTGTTTGTCAGCTCATCAGCTTGTCCATTTGACCATTCTAACCTTGTCTAATCCATAGAACATTTATTTTCCCCCCTCCACAGTGCTTGCTCATGACTCAAATATTATTTGAGTCATGACCTTCACCCAAGGTTGTAATTTCAAGGTCACAGACCATTTGCATGTCATAGCAAACACAAAAACAAATAAAGTGTTTGCAGGCTTGTACACAATTTATTTTCACTGAAAAATTAACAGTATCTCTCCATTGTTTTACAGATTATCACTGTCATGCCTTATTCTTTGGGCTCATATTTGGGGAGCTTCCATGCATGCTGCTTTTATTTCCTGACCTTGTATTCTCCCAACCCACTACTTGGGCATATGAGCCGGAAAATTTCTTTTTATACCCTCAGCGGGGGTATATAGGATTCGCCTTGTCCATCCATCTGTCCATCCATCAGTCCATTTGTCGAACCATCTGTGCCAAAATTCAGTCATGAATAACTCATAAAGTACTTGGTTGAGTAACTTGATATTTGGTATGCAAGTGTATCCTATTGTTGTATACCCATAGTGAAATGAAGGTATTGTTCAAGATTTTATTGCCAGAGTCATTGCCCTTTATGGACTTAGAATTTGTCCGCCTTGAAATTAATTCATGAATAGGGGGCACGGTGGCTCAGTAGGTAGAGGTGCAGGCTGCAAGCCGAGAGGCCCTCTGTTCGAATCCCACCTGCGACAACCGAGTTGTGTCCTTGGGCAAGACACTTCACCCCCATTGCCCACGTGGGGGCACAGTGGCTTTGTGTACTAAGGCGTGCTGCACGTCGATGGTGCACCTTTCTTCAGTCAATGCTAACCCTGCTTGTGTGGAGTTGGTATGTTGGGGAGCTGACAGTTGCTCGCCGTTGCTTGGGGGTTCTCTCCGGGTACTCCGGCTTCCTCCACCCGTAAAACTGTCATGGTCATGATTAGCCATTGTGCAGAAATATGTGACATTAAACACCAATAAATATAGATATATAAATATAATTCATAAATAACTTGCAAAGCACTCAGTGGAATGACCTCATATTTGATATGCAACTGTACCTTAAATTATTGATGTCTATCCACAGTACAAGGTCTGTCAGTCTGTCTGTCCATCTGTCCATTCGTCCATCCCAAAATTCAATCATGAATAACTTGTAAAGTACTTGGTTGAGTGACTTGATATTTGGTATGCAAGTGTATCCTATTGCTGTATACCTATAGTGAAATGAAGGTGTCATTCAAGATTTCATTGCCAGAGCCATTGCCCATATGTCTGTTAGTCCATCTGTCCATCCAGCTGTCTGTCCGTCCCAAAATTCAATCATGAATAACTTGTAAAGTACTTGGTTGAGTGACTTGATATTTCGTAGGCAAGTGTATCCTAGATACCCATAGTGAAATGCAGGTGTCATACGAGATTTTATTGCCAGAGTCATTGCCCTTTATGGACTTAGAATTTGTATATACCCTAAAACTGTATCACCTATAGTCAGGCTTGCATTGTTAAATAAGCGGGAGTAACTTTTTGTGTCACCATATGATGACAGTTTATTTTCCTTTCCTTTTCTGAGTATCAAAATGAAGCACCTACACAATGTGCTAACATAATTTTAAAAATAGACTTGATAGCAATCTTTATTTTGGATTGACCTGCACATTGTGGGGGTATTTCATTAGCTGTCCTTACGAACAGGTCTAGTTCTTATTTAGATTCCACATAACCCATAAACTGTTTATTGATTAGACCTAAAGAGACTTTGTAGTATTTAAACAGGGCCTATGTATCCCGCCAAGCCAACACCACCCACCCCCCCTCCCCCCCACCCCAACCCTATCAAAAAGGCTTCTGCATCATGAGACTTATATTTTCTCAAAACATCCTTATTTGATTTTACATAGCCCACGTACTGCATATTGATTAGACTTGGGGATATATTCTGCTGAGAAAAAAAATCTTGGTGTGGGAGATATATCATGGCCTGTATATCTTGTCATCTCCACCTGGGTTTCTGCTTAATGAAAATTCTTTTTTCTTAAACATTCTTTTTAGGTTATACATAGGTTATATAATGCACACTGATGACCCCCCAGCAAGATAGTTTGATGTAAAAGGACTTTTGATATCAACAAGCCGAAAACATATGAACAACCGTTGGGATACATACATTTTAGGGCTTTGCGGTTAACAAGTTTTGTGTCTTGGTTTTGTATTCGCAAGAGTTGTCCAAAAGGAATGTAGAGTTTCCACTCAAATGAAAAGTTCTTGAATTTTGGACCCTTCCTTGATAAGTGCTTGAATTTCTTTCTATCTTTCAATTTAAAAAGGAAAAGTACTTGATTTTTCACCACCCTCCATGAAAAACAAGCTATTAACTGAAAATAGAATATGTTTTCATTTGTGGATATCACCAAAAAAAAAAAAAATTTCCACAATCAATTTCAAGAGGAGTCAAAAACTAAGTTTGAGAACAATACTGGTTGGTTTTGGCCAATACAATGGGTAAAGAGATGATATAGATCAGATTTAAACTTAGGCTGTATTGTGCAAAGGGGTTATTTACTTGGATATTTATTTATTTATTTATTGATGTTTAAGGTCACATATTTATGCACAATGGCTAATCATGACCATGACAGTTTTACAGGTGGAGGAAGCCAGAGTACCCGGAGACAACCACCGAGCAACGACGAGCAGCTGCTAGCTCCCCAACATCGTAACTCCGCACTCCAGCACAGACAGGGTTAGATTGATTGAAGACATGCATACCATCGACGTGCAGTACGCCTTAGTACACGGCGTCATCAAGCCCCCATGCGGGCAATGGAGATGAAGTGTCTTGCCCAAGGACACAATGCGGTTGCCACAGGTGGGATTCGAACCGAGGACCTCTTGGCTTGCAGCCTGCACCTCTACCTACTGAGCCACCGCCCTCCCATTTACATGGTTAAAAATGAAACTTTTTTGGTAACCAGAAAGTGTGACTAACCCTGTGCACAGGGTTAGTCACACTTTCTGGTTGTAAAAAAAACCCTGGTAGCCGCCATATCACACACTACAGCAAAATTTACACCTGACCAAAGCTGTAAAATGCACAGGAATAGTTGGTTACTTGTTACATAGAGTGTAGGATTCAAGGAACTAATAATGGAAATACTCATACAGGATTGTAGAAATTGTTTTAAAGTGAATTCCAAAAATGAAAACATATTCTATTTTCAATTAATAGCTTGTTGAAAGTACTTATATTCAGTTTAATTATAACCTCTAAGACTAGTAGTTTTGTGATAACCTGCCCCCTGCACATACAAGCGATACCAGAAAATCAGTCTGGAACATATCTTTGACCTCTCTGTTGTCCCTTGAGTGCAACAAGCCACCATCTGCAATACTCTATCATTGCGGATGGTGCCTTATTGCACCCAAGGGACAATATATATCTAGCGAATTTGGTTCTAGATCGCGGCCATAATCAGGTCCTCGAGGCTGAAATTCTTTGTGTTGTTCATGGTGTCGTAAGTTCATGAGCGCATTGTAATAGTCCTCATGGTCAGAATCCTTGAAAAGTGATTAAATAGTGCTTGAATTTGATTATCTGATGTCATTGGGAACCATACTTTATTTCCAGACCATTTCAATTGTTCATCAGTACAGTCATGATTGGGTTGGTGTACTTTGTGAAAATGACCGTCTAGACCCACCTTCAAACATCAAACTGTGCATAATTAAGGATGAAGTAAGTAGCTACAGTACAGTCACCATGGACTGGTCATAATCCATGTGTGGGCAGTGATGTCCACGCATGCATTTACCAGGTAATAAAAATCATCATCAGCAAAGTTTTAATTAATGAAGCACCAGATTGTACCCGGTGCTTCATTTATTAAATTTTTGTTGATCATTCCTAAAATTAGTGTTTGGAATCTAATATTATTGTACCTGTGGAAGTATTGCCCAATCCGTGGAAGGTGACCAGTCCATGGCGGCTGTACTGTACATGTCTGTGTATGCTTAGTGTTATTCATAAGCCATCAACAAAACAAGTTTAAAATGGAGAAAAAAACATATTTTTTCAATGGTATCTTGAAGGGTTAATAGTGTCTTCTCCTGTCTCTGCACGTGATTCCACAAGATTGCACGAGTTCCCCAAAAGGTCATGTGTTAGTTTACCTTTGTTCTCAATGCAAACAAAAGATTCAGGTCATCAATCAAATCAAGTGTAATCCACCTTTTCAAAAGTTTATTTTGTCGTGAACCTTGGCTTACGTATTTTGGAAAACTTTTTTATATCAAAAGAAAATGGAAGGAATCAATCATTCAGGAGAATTGGTCGAAAAAAGGAGTTTGGCGAGTGGTTCCACCATGCCACAGTCGGGAATTTCGCGATTGTCTGTGAAACCAGTTTCTCGAAGACTGCTTCTGTGTTTGATATCCTGCAATTGGGTGAAAACAATATTTTATCATTGACGGTGGATGATTGGGAAGGCAGGATACAAGTGGCTGATCGGCATAATGCAAGAGGAAGGGCACGGGGTCGAACACAAAGGAACTTCCCAGCAACGCCATTTTTCAGTCAGCTCACTCAAGCAATAAAGGGACTTCAGCAAACATTTGTCTCGAAGTTTGACAGTTTGGTTGCCGCAATTGGCATGCCTCATTCCTCGGCAGCATTGCGACATGGAGATGGGGAGGAAGATATGAGTACAGGCATTGTATCGGATGATGAAAGCTTGTTGGAGGACCAGATCAACGCGTTGCTGCATTCAACAAATATCACAAAATGGAACAGTAGTTTGGACTGACAGGTTGACTGCTGGGATGACCGCGACAGTTACGTGTCATCCATTTACAAAGAAATGAAGTTTGAAGAGCTTTCAATGATCAACAGGCATGGGTCACTAATAGTGTGCCCCCAAAGGCTTTATAGTGAGGAACATCTGAAAACAGTTCAGCAGCGATACACTCAGCCTCAAAATGTCCAAAATCTTGTTTTCCTCATATCTCCTTGTTTACTTTGGGGACAAGTAAAATCATCCACCCAGTTCAGAGATGTGAAACTCCAGAGGGCCCAGTTAAAATTAATGCAGGGCACCTATGCCACCTTACAAGTACTGGACAATCTTGTGAAGGGGCCTCGGAATACATCAGTGGACATGGAAGCCAACATAAAGACACTCATCGACTCGCTGAGTCTTTCAGTCTCAACACACCATGGCATCTCCATGTGCCGAAATAGCTCTTCAAGCCTGATCTGATGCACCCCTTTGTTCTCCGAGCAACAATGTCTTGACTATGCTCTTTGGTGAAGATCTGGCAAAATCGATCAAGGATATAAATGAAACTAATAAATTTGGAAGTGATGTCACCAGTAGGTATGGATACTATCCAAAAGGCAGTAGTAACCAGTTTAAAGGAAACAGCAAAGTTGCCAGCAAGGGAAAAAGTCATTTTTTTCAGAAGGCCGGCAACACTACCAACAGGAAAAGGCCCTACCACAAGATGGACAGATGTTTCTAGTAGGGGATCTGACCAGTTCTTCCTCACCAATCATGACTTCGGTCGCCCCACGGACAACTTGCACAACTGCCAAATTAAACACTGGGCAAGTAATATCAGGTAAGCAATTCTTTCTTATCCTGGCCTTCATACATTCACAACCTTTGATCAAGATTACACTGCCTTGTGAATAATTGACAGCTGCAGTTTCATGTCCACAATTGGAGAAAGATCACAGCTGACTGTTGGATATTAAATATTCTCACTGGTATTCACATGGAGTTTCTATCTAAACTCTTTCAAATGTTTCCACCATGTGCAATTTCATTTAATAAACAACATCAACTTATTTCTAATGAAATATCCCAATTAGTAGAAAAACAGGTAATCAAACCAGCCACATCAGATTGTATGGGTGAATATATTTCATTTTTGGCCACCCGAAAAAAGATGGGACATTTAGGCTCATTTTCAATCTGAAACTTTTCAATGAAAATGTTGAAAAGAAACATTTTAAAATGCAAAGCCTAGAGTCTGCTCTGAACATCATGACACCGGATTGTTGTATGGCATCAGTAGATTGGAAAGATGCCTATTATTCAATACCAATAAAAGAGTCTCACCCAAAATATTTGCGATTTTGTTGGGAGGAGTGAAATATCAGTTTTGTGTACTCCCCAATCGGCTTTCTTCAGGCCCCTGAATATTCACAGAAATTTTAAATGCTTTTTACAGCCATTTGAGGACTATGGGCCATTTAAATGCTTCTTATATAGATGATTAGGTTTTAGTTGGTGAGGATTATAAAGACTGTTGCAACAGTTAATCTAGGCCTTGAGGCTGGTTTTATAATTCACCCTGAAAAAGCAATTTTGTAACCTACCCATGCTTTAACTTATTTGGGCTTCATTTTGCACAGCAACTATGACTGTCTCGCTTTCACCAGAGAAAGCAAATGAACTGCAAACATTGTGCATACAGATAATTTACAAAGATCATGCTACAATTGAGAGTGTGGCAGAATTGGTAGGAAAAATGGTTGCTGGTTTTCCAGGGTTTCATTATGGGAAACGTTTTTACCGAAATTTGAATAATTCTGAAATCAGAGCTCTGAAACAAGCCTGTGGCAACTTTAATGACTTGATGGCCATCTCTCCAAAAGTTAAGGAGGACTTACAATACTGGATAGCTAACATAACCGACACTAAATCCCACATCTCCCATGGCAATCCTGACAACATTCTGCAATCAAATGCGTCAAACTATGCCTAGGAAGGTGTTTGTGGAACACAAAGCACAGAGGGCAGGTGGTTAGAAGCAGAGACTAATCTCCACGTAAATGCAAAAGAACTTCTTGCTGTTTGGTTAACACAGATCATTCCGTATCACTTTCACTTCACAGCACATTCAAATTCAAAGTGACAATATAACTACTGTGGCATATATATTTATTTATTTATTAAGGTTTAATGACACTTTAATCACTAAGGTCATATCGTGTCAGTGACTGTTTTACGGGTGGAGGAAGCCGGAGAGAACCACCAAGCAATGACGAGCAGCTGCCAGCTCCCCACTATCGTAACTCCACACTGCAGCACAGGCAGGGTTAGATTGGTTGAAGACATGCACTCCATTGACGTGCAGTACACCTTAGTACACGACATCATCATGCCCCCATACGGACAATCGGGGTTAAGTGCCTTGCCCAAGGACACAATGCGGGAGTCCGAATAGATCGCTCATCCAAGGACTAATCGGGCTTGTCGGTCATCTGACGAGAACCGGTTACCGCAATGCCACCATGCCCCCTTTGTAATGCCCTGGCTCCAAAATTATGGCTTTGGGCAATACAAAGACACTCAATCCCAGGTGTTTTAAATATAGAAGCTGATCTCCATAGCAGGCTATATGATGATAATACTGAATGGAAATTAGTCCCAAACATATTTCATCAGATAACACAAATTTGGAGAATGCCTGATATTGATCTCTTCGCATCATGTCTAAATTATCAAGTGGGCCAGTATGTTGCCTGGCAGCGAGATCCTGGCACCCTAGCTATTGATGCATTTACACTCCCATGGCACCAAAACTTGATATATATTTTCCCACCATTCGGCTTGCTGGGAAAATACAAAAAATAGAACAGGATAATGCTGAGGCACTTGTTATAGCACTTTTTGGGATATCACAATCATGATTTTCAAAATTGACTAGGAAACTGATCTATTGCCCTTTTCTTTCACCTAGGGGGAAAACACATTGACGCTTCCATACAAAGACGCTATCCATTGACAAAGACACACTTGATGGCCCTCAGATTGTCAGGAAAACCCTCCAAAGCCAGAAAATATCAACAAGGGCTATTGACATCCTCATGGCGACAATTGACGAAGAAACAATACAAAACTTACATCTGTCAGTGGCAAAAATTTTGTGGTGAAAGGAGTGTTAATACACTGTAACCACCTATAGATATGGTCCAGGAATTTCTCCCAACCTTATTATACCCCCACTTTCGAAGAAAATGGGGGGGAATAACAATAATATAATAATAATATACACATTTATATAGCGCCAAAATTATAGTTCAGAAGATATAGAACCATATTCTAAGGCACTGTACATGTTACTGAGCTCATGCAAATATACAAACGGAATATATACAGTATCTTACAGTCCAGAACATCACTTACAGGCTTTTTGAAACAGGTATGTTTTGAGATCTTTCTTGAAAAGGTTGACATTTGACCGTCTTTTTAGGTGTTCTGGTAAATTATTCCAAAGTGAGGGCCAGCAAATGAGAATGATCTATCTCCAAATTTATACTGGATTATATACATCCGTCCATTTGTCCATCCGTCCATGTGTGAGTCCGTCCAAGAATATTCATAACTTTCATAACTTTAGTAAATTATTATTATGGAACTTGGTACGTAATTAAATTGTAACATTTCCCAAGACTAGAATGATTTTCGCTGTTGTGAGATTATTTTTTTTTTTTTATTACTTGCTTTTTTTTATTACTTGTTTTAATTCATTTATACTTCATCTGCACAGCACTGCAGATGGGTTATGAATAGCCTTCAGCAATAGTTCTTATTTGACAGTAAATTGACAACGGTCTGCAACAGATGAGGGAAAAACTGTTGGAACCCACCCATTGGTGAGGAGAATTCTATGGGGTATGTTTCAACTCCGGCCTGCATTTCCCAAAAATCTAATCATTTGGGATGAACAACCAGCACTACTTTGGATTAAGTCAATCAATATTAGTGATAAACGTTCCTTAAAATTACTTACATTGAAATTAGTAGTTCTTCTCAGGCTCTGTTAACAGCACAGAGAGCCCAGACGCTACATTTAATACACTTAAATAATATTGTTCAGTTTGAGAATTACTACTTGATACACTTTACAGAGGTAGTAAAACAGAGCTGGCCAAGGAGGCACATCAGGCCACTAGAACTTTATAAATTTCCTGACGATGTGGATTTATGTGTATATAGAACCTTACAGGCATATTTGCAGAAAACATCTCATGTTCGTAATGACTTACAAAAACTATTAATTAGCTATGTTAAACCACACAAGCCGTTGCAAAATCCACTGGATAAAAACAGGATTGATAATGGTGGGCATCGACATGACCATCTTCACACCACATAGTATATGGTCAGCCACCTCCTCATCAGCTGCCAAAAATTTGATGCCCATCTCTACAATCTTGTCAACTCTGGGCTAGTTCAAAGAAACCACTTTCACTAAGGTTTATAAAAAAAACCAACAACAGAACAGGGAAAATTTGCATCTTCCTTATTGGAACAAGTTACACAGTAATACATGTACAAACTCTCCTGATACATTGTTTTCACTTGGTAACTTCGAGAACTGCGTTAAACATCTCATTGAATCCTGTACGGAAATGGGAGAAATTGTTTAGTTAAACAAGACTTACCTGAATGGTAAGGTGATGTTTGACTCTAATTCTGTCATAGGGAGGGATGTCACACCCTCCCTACCCAACCCAAGTCATGTCATTGATGCAGCATACATAATTGTGACACACCTGCAGCAATTCTAGTCTACAGCAAATATACATTTGCTCCATCGCAATCAGATTTATGATTCATACATGTATGAACAGGTATCTTACCATCCTCTCGTTACGTTAAAGTATGACCTTTTTGGTGAATTCGCACAATCTCGTGTCATCCATCCCTACGACAGAAGAAGACAGAATTAGAGTCAAACATTGCCTTACCCTTCAGGTAAGTCACAAGCCTGAAAATAAGGAATCTGTCATTTGCTGAATGAGGTTCCCAGAGGGTGACTTTTCTGATGATGTCCCATACAGTGGACTTAAGAATCCTTAATTTATCCTTTAGATACTACTTTCTGCTAAGTCCTGAGAACTTGATTTGGGCTGAGGTTCTCAGAGGATAAATTTAGTATTGCTACCCTGCTGTGTAGGGTAGCATCACTAAATTCACCCTCTGGTGACTTCATTCTGCAGATGACAGTCTGCTTATTTTCGGTCTTGGAGTAAGTCTTGTTTAATTAAAAACAATTTTACTCCGGTAAATGTACTAGTAATGGCCCAAAATGAATGTGCAACTTCAGAAAAGTACCGAGTTTTGTATTAAACTGAAAGCATGTTCCATTAAAAACAAAATGTACTTGTACAGGATAAAATTACTAATTTCCCAAGGGATACCTTATGTTTCAGATATTAATGGATGAATATATGTGATTCAAGGAAGTTGTTGCGAGGTGAATTCATTATTGGAAAAGTGATTTTATATGATATCCCTCCAATGTGGTGATGTCAATTTCACTTCCAAATTTTCAGGCTACACAAAAGCGACTACAGGTTGCCAAATGTGATATACCATATATAAAGCTGAGTTTTAACAGGAAGGGTGCTCAGAACACTTATTCAAGTGCTGTTTATAAAAAAGTAAACCGATAACTTCATCACAATAGAATTACTGCAAAAACAGGGTAATAAGGAACGTTTTTGAGACATTTTTTTCTAATTTCCCAGTGCATATAATTGTTGATGGGGTGAGCCCTATGTCATTATCTGACCATTTAGTCAGTCTTTCCAATGTTTCATCACATGTTCCAGTATATACAGGGTTCTCAGTTTGGATTAAAAGTCCTTGAATTTTGCCCTCTTCCTTGAAAAGGCCTTGAATTTGTGCCTAACCTTGAACACTTGTTAATTTTCCACTAACACCCTTGAAAAGTACTTGAATTCAGTTTACCTTATAAGCTCTTGAGACAAGAAGTTTCATGATAACCCATCCCACATGTAAGCAGTATCACAAAATCAGTCAGGAACCACATCTTATTGATCTCTATATTATTCCTTGAGTGGAACATGGTGCCATCTGCAATGCTAAAGCATTGCAGATGGCACCAGTTGTTGCACTCAGGGATGCTAATACATATCTGGCTAATTGGGGATTTCCAGAAATCAGGTTCTTGAGGCTGAAATTCTTTGGGCCGTTCATGGTGTTGCATGTTCATGTGAATATTATAATTGTCCTTAAAAATCAATGTTCTATTCCTAAGTCCCTGAAAAATGGTTAAATCATGCTTGAATTCGAACTCTAATTTTAGTGGGAACCCCATATTAACTCCTAGCCTTTTTTAATGATAGTACCTTTTACCCCAAGCGTGGTGTTGTATGGACTTCCAGTTTATTCCCATAATAGGGTCTGTAAGTGACAAAAAACATATTTTGAAAAACAGATTAAATTATGTTTAGTAAAAGATAATAGAATACCGGGGTGGTAAGGGCTTAAAATAACCCTGAGAAAGTATTTGACAAATCCACCTTTTGGTTAACCAAAAAATAAATTGGAATATTTCTCCAGTTTCTGGCTGGTTTCTAGAGCTGAATCTTCTTCAGATCCACCAGTCAGAATCTTTTCATATTTGCTTAAAATTCTTCTTCTTTAGACCCTGCAGTCAGAATGCTTTCATATTTGGTATACAACACCTCCAGTAGGTTCAGATTCAAATTTATTCAAATCTGGTCCCTGGGTTTATATTTGGGCCCTCTACTGGAGCCTGAATTTTAACTTTGTGCAATGTGAAGGAATTTCTTTAAAAATCTTCTTTTCCAGAACCATCAATTAGAATCTCTAGAGGGGTCAGATTCAAGTTTGTTCAAGTTGGATCCCTGGATTATTAATTTGGGCTACCTGTGGCAGCCAGAATTTTAACTTAGGGCAATATGAGGAAATTTTTTTAATAATTTTCTTCAGAATCCTTTCATATTTGGTATACAGCATCTATAGGTGGGTCAGATTCAAGTTTGTTCAAATCAGGTCCCTGGGTTAATATTTTGGCTCTCTGTTGGAGTCCAAAGTTTAACTTAGTGCAATGTGAGGCCATTTCTTTAAAAATCTTCTACAGATCCACCTGTCAGAATTCTTTGTTTGTTCAATCTGAGTTAATATTTGGGCTCTCTGGGTGGGTGGGGGGAGGGGGGGGAGGCAGTTAGGTTCAAGTTGGTTCAAATCCATTCCTTAGTGTTTTTCCACAAAATTTGGCTTTCATGACTTCATTCCTTTGTAGTGTTGATGAACAATGTCTAACTGAATGTGACCCCAAATACTTCTTTGAACCACTTTGTCAGGTGAGTGATTAACCCGAAAATTGTTTCAGGGGCTTATAGTGTTTGTCATATCCGTCTGGCTGTCCATCAGGAAGATTTTTGTGTCTGTCCCATAATTCTGAGATACTTCATTGGATTTTGTTGAAACTTGGCATTCGTGTTGCTGGGGAGACGATATGTCGCACACAAAATTTTATTTTGTTTGATGGAGGTCAAGGTCACAGATCAGGGTCAACTGACTGTCAGGAAGATTTTCTTGCCCACTCCATAACTCTGAGATGCTTCATTGGATTTTGTTGAATGAAACTTGGCATACATGTTGCTTATGGGGAGACGATGTGTCGCACACAAATTTTTTTTTTTGTTCGATGGAGATCAGTGTCACAGATCAAGGTTATTGCCATGTCGGGGGCATAGCCAATTCCAAGTGACAATCTCTTGTTTGACAATCATTCAGTATCTATGAATTGATTTTTTATGAATGAAGATCATGACGTTATATTATTACATTCTTGAGCTGTGAATGACATAATCCCAATTCATTGTTCCACTTGGATTTTAACCGCGATAGTTTATAGCATTGTTTTAGCTGTGTGTTTCTTTGTTGAGTCAGTGACTTTTTTATCATTTAATTACTGTTATCGAAACGTGGCCTCGGCATGTGTGATTAGCTTTCTCTGAGAGCAGGTTAACCCTTTACCTAACATGAAAAGCAGACGACACTTGCAAAAAAAATTCTTGAATAACTAATTTTTTTCATTTTTTGTCTCCAAAACATAGGTTATGACCCCTCATTGGAACGAGCTTGACGAGCTCGTTCCAATGAGGGGTCATAACCTATGTTTAGGAGACAAAAAATTAAAAAATCATGAAAATTAACTGGCAATTTTTGAGAATAGCGCTGGCCGGTTTTGGCCGTTACGTTGGGTAAAGGGTTAAAGATGTTCTCTTTCTGAATCGAATGAATGGACGTGCCGTTGCTACCTACAGTAGAGAATTGTATTTTATTTTGAGGTTTTTACTTGTATTGGGGGAAAACGTTCTTGTTGTAAGATAAAACAATAAAAACAGCTACTACTACCACTGTTGCCGCTTCTATAAACTACCGTTGCTGCTGCTGCAACAAGACTAATACAGTGGAACCCTGTTAATGGAATAGCCACTTTGCCAATGAAAATTATTCAATTAACAGGAGTATTCAATTAACAGGGATTGTGTCACTTTCCTGTTTCCTAGAGATAAAGTTAGCATTTATTCTATTATATCTTGTTTGACAGAGCTACATGAGCTCTGTCAAACAAGATATAATAGATTAAATGACTATATTGGATGTTCAAAGACCAAATAGGTCTATAAACAAAGGAGAACTGGGGAGAGCTGGGGTAATTTCTTGACAGGTTACACATTTTTTTATTCAATTAACAGGAGTTTACTCTATAACCTATATTCAAATAAGAGGTCAAATTTGTACTGGAGGTATGGCAAATGGTTTTGTGTTGGGAAATTATATTCAGTTAACAGGGATATACAATTAAGAGATACCCAATTAAGTGGGCTCTACTGTACTACTGATTTTACTGGTACTAGAATTGCTGCTACTACTACAGCTTCTGCTGTTTCATCAACTGCTATGGACTACTATAACCATGGGCTTCTCTGGTTCAGGACATAACATCAAACTTATCACAATGTAGCAAATTTGAATCTAGCCAGAGTCACACTGGCTGTCTTTGTGCAAAACACTTGTTTTCCCTAGCTCTTCTTGTTGAAACCCCTTGGCATGATCTATCATGGCATATTACACATTGCTGGCACACATGCAAATTAAAATACAACTTCACAGATGATTGGTTAGTCATCTGAAAAGTTTGTCAGTAACTATTGCTGATTGGTGATTCCCACATGGTTGAAATGTAGTTAAAACCAAAATAAATTTATAAATTACAACTTGTACTGATGTAAATGTCTTTAAAACTCACAATAAATAGAAGATATCTACGCTGTTTTAGTGAATATGGGGAATTATCTCATGAGTGTGGACCTGAAAGTTTTATTTTTCGCAATCGCTTGTACGAGTGAAAAATAATACTTCCAGGTCCACACAAATGAGATAATTCCCGATATTCACTAAAACAGCATAGATTTTCTTTTTATTATATGCTACGTGACATTTTACTGTGCAGTGACACAGCCCATTCGATTGCAAACAGTTTCAAGACAATAACAAAAAGCTGCTGATCGTTCCTTCAAGGCGAGGAAGCTACTGAAAAAATTCATCGTGTGTACCTGAAAATATTATTCTTTCAAAATCATCCTCTTTAATTGACTGGGCAAAATGATTTGATATTTGGTATACGTTATTACATTATATTATGACTCCTATATATTAAGGTTTGTCCAAGCTAGGCATCACACAAAATTTATTTGGGTGGGGGGAGCACCAGATAGGTTTGAAATTTAACATTGAATTCTATGGTAAATTTATTTTTCATTTGTTTTAAGAATTCTGTTCATGCAGTGTCAGGACTGACTCTGGTCAAATTCAGTCAGATGCATATGTGGGAGGATAACACTGAAGTTTGAAGCAAAGCCTCAAGCAGCCTGGTGGGCCCCATTTGAAACAGGTTTGTTTTGCAGGATTTTGAGTGTTTTTTATGCCAAAAACAAATTTAATCCAGTTGACCCCTGTAGGGTGTGTGGGTGGCATGGGATTCCTTGGATGAAACTTTCACTCAGCTGACAGCCCATCCAGGTCAACAGGTGAATTTTGGGGGGCCCCTGGTAATGTTTGGTATTCTAAATGATATTTGATTCTTTCACAATATTCAATTTGAATTCTTTTTGATAATCGATGCTGAATATCGTTCGAATATCTTCAATGTTTTTGGGGTCGAAATGCAGTAGATATCAATGCGAATGAAATAAATCTATGTTGAAAACTGAGAAACTCGTTGAAAACAGGCACTGGAAATCCGAAAGTAGTTGGTGGTTAATCATAAACAGTTAGTGCTTGCTACACAGCCTACAACAATGCTGAGCTATTTCCCATCTAGTGTCTATGACTACTCGAAGAGAGTGGGTTCTTACCCACATGCACTTGAGGTCATCTTTCAGTTACTATTATTGAGTTGATTACCGACGAATGCTCTGTATAATATGTTGTCAGTTCACCAGTGTTGATGCACATTCATGGGCTTTTTTAGCAACAGCAAAGATAATATTTTTTTTAGTTTTGTTTTGTTCCGCATTCTGGATTGGTATGTTTTGTATTTTAAATGAACCCAGACTTCCTGAGATACACGGAGAATTTGACTATTTGTGACACCAACTGCAGAATGTTTGCATGAATCTGCCCACTGGAAAACTTGCATTATCAAATTCTGGTCTGTCAAAGGGAAAAAGGCAACTTAATGATATATCGTCTATGATGGGTTAAATATGTGCACTGGATATAAATGTGATTTTTAGCCCGACTGTTTACAGTGAGGGCTATAGTCATGACTTTCATCTGCCTGTCCATCTGTTAACATTTAGAGTTTTGGTTAAAGTTTGTGGTTAAAGTTTTTTTCTGAAGATCCAAGTGTTTTTTTTTTTTTATCCTGTTTAGTCATGACTTTCGTCTGTCCGTCTGTTAACATTTGGAGTTTTGGTTAAAGTTTGTGGTTAAAGTTTTTTGGTCAACCTTAAAGTTTTTTGTTTTATTAGCCCGACTGTTTACAGTGAGGGCTATAGTCATGACTTTTGTCCGTCTGTCCATTCGTCAACCTTAAAGTTTTTTGTTTTTTTAGCCCGACTGTTTACAGTGAGGGCTGTAGTCATGACTTTTGTGTGTCTGTCCGTTCGTCTGTTAACATTTAGAGTTTTGGTTAAAGTTTGTGGTTAAAGTTTTTACTGAAGGCTCAAGTGGGGTTCTTGTTTAGTCATGACTTTCTTCTGTCTGTCTGTTAACATTTTGAGTTTTGGTTAAAGTTTGTGTTAAAGTTTTTTAGTCAACCTTAAAGTTTTGGGGTTTTTTTTTCTTTTAAATTGATTTTACTATTGATTGTATCATTCTCATTTTGTTTTTATTTTTTTTATGTTTCATGTTATTTGGAGAAATAGTTAACCCTTTTTTGTATGGCAATTTAACTTACAACTTCCAGGTTAAAGTTTTTGGTTAAAGTTTTTTTTCGGGGGGGGGGGGGTAAAATTACACCTTTAATTCTTCAAACAGTTTAGTGGAATGTCACTGTTTCTTGTTTAGGACAATGTCTACTATCTACTGAACATTTCCACAGTGATTTTCATTAACATCGGCAGGATTTTAACCCCTTTTAAACATGTTTTCAGACTTACTTTCTTTGTATTTGAAATTAGACTTTGCCAAATACTTTCTTACTCTAATTCTTCCATGGTCAATACAACTTAATGATTGCATTTACATCAGTGATTTCTTTTATCGGTTTTAGGAAATATTTAACCCTTTTTTGCCAATAAATTTTACTGAGTATTCCCAGCTAAAAGTTTCGGATTAAAGTTCTGCTTTTCAGGGTTCTACCTTTCATTCTCCAAAGACTCTGTTACGTCATTTCTTTTTTTCATTTCGGGCAAGGTCTACTGAAGCTGTACACAGTGGTTTCAAATAATATTGGCATTAATTTAACCCTTTTCACAACGCTTTTTGAACTTAGTTTCTCTAAATTTCAAATTAGGCTTCTACCACATACTTTGTTACTTTTTATCCCCTCCCACTGGGGAGGGATATAGCACAGAACTCGCTCTATCCGTCTATCTGTCAGTCTGTCTGTCCATCCATTTCATCCATCCATCCGCCTGTCCGAACTTTCTTTATGCCATAACTTAAACAAAAGTTAACGGATTTCAATTCTTTTCAGTACATGTCTCTAGGTCAAGTTTGATGACCACAATTATCCAATGAAAATTGTTGAAGTTATTGCCCTGTCCTGCCCCCTCTAATTAGGCATTTTTTTTTTCTTTCCTCCAATATGCATTTTGAACAATTTACAGTCACTACATACAGAACTTTTTTTAAACTCATGCACCCACCCCCGGGGCCAATAAGGCACTTTTTTTTTCTTTTGTCACAAATGCATTTTTACAGTTTTGCTTAAAGTTTGTGGTTAAAAACCCAGACAAGCTTTTTTTTCATTGAAGTGCTACCAGTAACAATTGTTATGTATTCGATTCAGTATTCAATTCTCAAATAGTGGGCAGCATTCGATTCAATGATCGATTCGGTCATATTTGAATATTCGCAGAGGCCTTTTTTTTCTTTTTTTTTTTAATATAAAATCCTTCAAAAACTCATTTGAAAACAAAATTAGAAATCACACAATAAACTGCAGAGATTATCATTTTCAGCATTCTTGGAAATTTGGGTATTTAAACTGCAGAATGTTTGCGTGAATTTGCCCACTGGAAAACTTGCATTTTCAAATTCTGGTCTGTCAAAGGGAAAAGGCAACATAATGATATGTCGTCTATGATGGGTTAACTTAACTATGTGCACTGGAATGTGATTTTTTTTCATTGAAGTGCTACCAATAACAATTGTTATGTATTCGATTCAGTATTCAATTCTCAAATAGTGGGCAGTATTCGATTCGATGTTCGATTCGGTCATATTTTAATATTCGCAGAGGCTTTTTTTTTCTTCTTTTTTTTTTTAATATAAAATCCTTCAAAAACTTCATTTTTCTGTGATGGTAATTACCGGAGGTCATAGATGGTGAATGTGGCCTTATATCCTTCTTAAACCTCTTTGTTAAGCATCCTTTTCTCAACGTGTGTTTTGAAGGATTTCACATGATTTTATGCCAAATGCATAATGAACTTTACCACTTTGCGGGGAGGGGGGGGGTCCATTTTGTGAGAGATATTATCCACCGGACTTAGACTCATACCTTGACTTAGCCCTGATGGGGAATGTCAGCATCTTTGGTGCAATCTTTTGTTATTATCCCCTGCCAAAACAAAGTGGGTGGGTGTCTGTCTGTCTGTCTGTCTGTCTGTCTGTCTGTCTGTCTGTCCATCCGTCCGTCCGTCCGTCCGTCCGTCCATCCATCCGTCCATCCGTCCATCCGTCCGTCCGTAACATCCGTAACAAATTTGGACCTTCATACCGAAGTCAGTGGATGATGGATTTAAATGATCTTTGGTATGCTGATAGACCACCATGGGGGAAAGGATATTCACAAGTTATTATTATTTATTATTTATTGGCGTTTAAAGTCACATATTTCTGCACAATGGCTAACTATGACCGTGACAGTTTTACGGGTGGAGGAGTACCTGGAGAGAACCACCGAGCAACGTAACATGCCTCACAGATCATGATCAAATGGGAAAGTTCTCATCTAGACATCATACAGAGTCATCCTATGAAGTTACACTGAAATCCCTCCATATTAAATATGACCTGTAGACTGTGCTAAAAGTTTTTGGGTTTCGGGCTTGGGCAGTCATCATGGTTGACAGATCATGACCAAAAGGGGACGTTCTCATATAGACATTATACAGAATCATCCTACCAAGTTACAATGAAATCCCATCATAAATATAACCTGTAGACTGTGCTAAAGGTTTTTGGGTTTTGGGCTCGGGCAGCCATAACGGTTGACCAATCGCGACCAAAAGGGGACGTTCTCATCTCGGCATGGCCTCAAAGCTGCATATGAAATTTTGTGACGATCGGACGAGCACCATGGGGTGTAGCCTGTGCTAAAGGAAAATTTATTGGTGTTTTTAAGGTCACATACTTATGCACGATGGCTGATCATGACCGTGACAGTTTTATGGGTGGAGGAAGCCGGAGTACCTGGAGAGAACCACCAAGCAACAATGAGCAGCTGTCAGTTCCCCAACATCGTAACTCCGCAGCTTCAGCACAGGCAGGGTTAGATTGGTTGAAGACATGCGCACTATCGGCATTCAGTACGCCTTAGTACACAGTGTCATCGTGCTCCCATGTATACAATCGGAGTTATTTATTTATTGGTGTTTTTAAGGTCACATACTTATGCACAATGGCTAATCATGACCGTGACAGTTTTACGGGTGGAGGAGTACCTGGAGAGAACCACCGAGCAATGGCAAGCAACTGTCAGCTCCCCAACATACCAACTCCACACAAGCAGGGTTAGCATTGGTTGAAGACAGTGCAGTATGCCTTAGTACACAGCGCCACCATGCCCCCAAGTGGGCAATGGGGGTGAAATGTCTTGCCCAAGGACACAACGTGGTTGCCGCAGGTGAGATTCGAACCGAGGACCTCTCGGTTTGCAGCCTGCACCTCTACCAACTGAGCCACTGCACCCCCGATATTTACATTTTTTAGCTTAACTTGACAAAGTCAAGATAAGCTATCATCATCACGCGTGAGGAAGTCTGTCAGTCTGTTCACATTTTCTTTGGCACGGGTTACACACCGTAGTTCTTATCCGAACATCTTAAAATTTCATATGCAGATATGGGGTCATGTCTAGATGAGAACATCTCCTTTTGATCACGATCAGTCAACTGTAATGGCTGACTATGAGAGCCTGACACCCGAAAACCTTTAGCACAGTTTGCAGGTTGCATTTAAGATTGAATTTCATTGGTAGGATGACTCTGTATAATGTCTAGATTAGAACGTCCTCTTTTGGTCATGATTGGTCAACTGTGACGGCAGCTGTATTGAGCTCTGTAAGATGAGATTGAATTGATTAACCCTTTACCCAATGCAGACGATATCAAAATTTATTATTTTAAATATAATTTTTTGAATTTTTTCAAAAAAATTCAACAAAACCATATCATGTGACGTGCTCGTTCCAACGAGGGGTCACATGATATGGTTTTGTTGAAATTTTTTCAGCTGCTGAATCTGCATCTTCCACGGGCGGATACGGGCATTTGTTGGGTAAAGGGTTAAATTACCAGTTGTATCATTGGAAAATTATTTTTGTTTGGTATTTTGACATCAGTGTTCAGATGGTTATTTATTGGGGTTTATTGTCACTTCCAACAGCCAGGGTGGCCTGGTGTCGGACAGTTTTACGGGCGGAGGAAGCCAGAGTACTCGGAGAACCACTGAGCAATGGCCAGCAACTGTCAGACTTCTCAACGTAAAAACTCCGCACAATCAGGGTTAGCATTGGTTGAAGACATGTGCATCATCGGCATGCAGTACGCCTTAGTATGCAGCACCACCATGCCCTCATGTGGGCAATTGGGATGAAGTGCCTTGCCCAAAAACACAATGCAGTTACCCTTGGTGGGGATGGAACGGTGGACCTTTCAGTTTGAAGTTCAATGCCGTAACCACTGACCAAATGCATTCCTGTTCAGATGGTTAAGCTTTCAACATTTATGGGCATTCTAAAATTATTCCTAACAGTAACACTGATTAGTTGTCATTCTTCTCTAAAATTATATTCGACAAAAAGTTGATTAAAAAAAAATATCACATCCTAGGGATCAAAGTAAATTAGTGATTTTCCAAGAATAATACCCTTTGTAAAAATCATTGATCACACTGAAAAGGAAAAGTAGCATGGAGAGCACCTCGGATTGAAGTATATTAGTAACACATGATTTATTTATCAGACGTAAGCCATTTTATAGACATTTTTCTCTCTTTGGGAGCCTGCCTTTGACAGAAAACATACACTTTGGTTTCTGAGAGATATTCTGTAGACAACTGACAGGCCAGGTCTTGAAGGAATATACTTTTCCCCGACAAGTGGAGGTATAAAAATCTTGTGACTTGTCATCATATGGCATTTCAAGATATCTGTTTATTTTGAGAATCTATTGAATAGATTGCCTTGTCAAGTGAGCAATTCAAACCCTCTGACACTAAATTCTCTCAAACATTTTTTGCCAGTGTGAGTTGAGAGAAGGTGCATTTAACTCTTAACTTGCTGAGTATTTTCAATATATTTTTCATCAAATCTAGTCATGACTGCTAAAAAGCAGCCATGACTAGATTTGATGAAAAGTTAATCTAAATATAAGAAATCATCGGTTCAAAAATCCTTTTAATTTACTGGAGGATATATGATTAAATGTGCCCAAATTATACTTCTTTCAATGACAAGAGAAACCTTGGTAATTCTTTACAATAGCGGGTTTTCTTTTTTTGGGGCAAAATTAGTCAATTTTTTCTTGCTTCTTTGGGTTTTTTTCTGTTTTAAAACACTTTTCCAACAAATTAATAGAAAAATATTTGATTCCGGGGCAAGAAATTTAATAAAAAATGCATTTTAATAACACACTTGAGTGTAGCATTTTCGAATATAGTCGTCAGCTCAATTTTGTTTCAGCATCAGTGCCCTCTATGTGTCTTCTTCAAAGCGAGGGAGGCATCAATGTACGTGCAACAAGATTTGAGGTGACATCAAAATAGGGTCAGTAGCAGTGGGGCCAGGGTTAAGATACCATAACCTGGCCCCAGCTATTACTACTGACCCTAATGATTTAGGGTACCCTAACCCTGGCCCCAACTACTACTGACCCTAGTGATATTAGATTGATATAAAAGTTATTCACTAATTTACTAATTTTCACTAGCCTGAAAAACAAATCTTTCACTGATTTCTCCCGTATTCCACCCAGGCTGTATATTACACTTTCACACAAGCACACCCATTTACTCCCGACCAGTGTGAAAGAACAAGCCAACCGCAATGGCGACTTTTGAGTTGACTGATTTTCAACGGCGCACTAAAATAGTGTAATTCTTAATAAAATATGAATATTTTCATCAAAAAAGTATGCGCTTTTGTTGGAAAAGTGTTTTAAAATGGAAAAAAACAAAAAGAAGCAAGGAAAAATTGCCTAATTTTGAAAAAAAAAAAAACCACTATTGTAAAGGATTACCAAAATCTTGTGCTGGCAGGCTATTTTTTGTATTTTATGTGATCATCCATTATTCCAATTCAAAAATGGTAAAACTACAGATAAATAGTGTAACGATACACCAATTTATTTGGTCATGCGAAATGATAAATTTAACCACCATTTTACGAGTGTTTTCAAATCAGTTGACAAAACTTCACTAGTGTTTTCTACGATGTCGGTGCCTATAAATTAGCTCCCTTGATGTGCACCAGTCATTCTTCATAATCAACTTCCAGGACTTTTTTCATTCAGGTGGGTCGATTTGAAAATTGCAAAGTGGAAGTTGAATTATGAACTGCAAGAGCAGGTTTCAATCACTGATGTATTTAATTTTCATTGCCAACCCAATGGACCAGGGTACTCTAGCTTTTTGTGTATTTGGTAAGGTTATATTATAGTTGTCACGATCATCAGATGACTACTTACCTATTTTGTCGTAACTACCAATGCCTGTGACTAAAATTGTCTTTATTCAAAAACTGAAAAGTTCTTGTGGAAGGGTGTGCTTATACTCAGAGGGGCCACTTGGTAACTCACATTTGTAAGGTTAGGGATGCTAGAGTATGAGCTCAGACACAAGTAACCAGGCAGTGCAGTATGTGATAGAAATTGGGAAATTTGGGAGGGGGGGGGGGGGGCTGGTGGGGAAGGGGGTGAAGTTGAAATTGCTATTCAGTTTTCCAGGACAGCGATAAAAACTGCTAAGCAAATTTTTAAAAACAAAAAATACCCTGGCTGGCAGGAATATCTGCCAGCAGCATGCAAAGAGTTAACTACCAACATATAGAGTATTTTCTTGAATAATTTTTATAAATTCAAGTCATGACCTGATTTTATGAGAATTCAAATGAGTCTGGCATTTAGAAATAATTTGAGAGAGGAATACTGTTTATGAGGGTTTATTTTGTTGACAGGAGCCTGGAACATATCTTATATTGACTAAGAGTATTTTTGTTGTGGGCAGGAAAATCTGCCTGCAGTTGACAAAGTGTTATTACTCTGAATAGGTTGTTGTACTGTGTGTGGTACTAGCTGCCCCTTTTTATATTTGGTATATAGTATTACATTGTACTATGAATCTAAGATTTAAGTTTGTTCAAGTTGTTACCTTGACGGATTTTGGGAGGCACCAGAGGGGCAGAAATTGAACAGAACTCAATGATGGCATATTTAATCTTCCTTTATAGAATGAATTCTGTCCACATGTGACATAGCAGTTTGTGGTAAAATTTAGTCAAGTATGATTGGTAAATAAGATTGATGTTTGTACAAATGGGGCTTACAGACTGTTTGAGGCCTGGAGGGTGGGGGGAGTCCATTGGGCCAATTGTATTTTTGGTGAAGTTGTTTCAAAAACTCTCTATCTCGCCATCTGCCTATCCATGTCATGATGTCAGCACGATACCTTAAAAGGACATTATCAAATTTTACCAAATTTGTTCTGGATTCAACTCAAGAATGTCTTGCCTTCCTGAATTTTTTTGAAGGATTTATGCCCTTAGATTGATTTCTTGTTTGAATTTCCAACTTGTGGGAAATGTCAACTCGATATCTTGAACAATTAAAAATTATCAAAAGTCAAATTTGGACTGTGGGTTCCACTTGAGAATGTCTTTGATGAGGCTGAAAGCCAGTTCTTCCCAAAATTTTTTCTTGGGATTTATGCCTCTTAGATTGATTTCTTGTTTGAATTCTGTTAGTGTCAGTCTGATAACTTGAACTAACATTATTAAATTTTTATGAAACTTGGTCAGTGGGTTCTACTCAAGAATGTCATGAAGGAGTTCGAAAACTAGTCCTGCCCAATTATTTTTTCAGGTGTTGTGCCCTCTGCAGCCAGGCATGGAGATACTGAATGCAGCCATAAATCCTTTGTTATGAAAATTTGGTGTTCCTTTGATAACAACCTGTTGAAAGCAATAACTTAAACAAATATAATAAGTTTTTGATAAAGGCATAGGCATACATTCTGGGCATATCTCATTTTCATTGGATATTCAGCAAGTTTCATCATTTTCTGTAGGAGTAGCACCCATTTTAGCGGAAAATTTGGTACTGTTTGATAATGACATTGTGAATGCAATAAAATGCAATTGAACAAATATAATCTGGTTTTGATAAAATTTGGTAAAGGAATACATTATGAGAAGATCTTGCTCATACCCAATTTTGTTGACTTTTTTTTCAAAAACATTTTGATCCACTACTCTCTGTTTGGCAGGAGATTTTGACATCCTGTGGCATATGCTTGTTTTTTTTATATTTTGTCTTCCAAACATCATTTGAAGAATGACTTCCACTGAAGGTTCATAAGCTATGTTTTTTGAGGAGAAAAAGGACTTTTTTAGTTATGCAATAAATACTTTTGTACATGTCTTCCTCAAATTAGCTGAAGAGTTAACTACCACCAATGATACAATGATAGAATTTTAATCACAGACACTGCAGACACCTAATTTGCTGATGTTGGAGTAAAAATTTACTATGTTGGTCATTAAATATAATTGTATAATTATATAAATATAATTGTTTTAATTCTCAGTGGCACTATGGAAAAATTCTGCTTCTCAAAAATGGTCATGTTCACATCCAAGCCTGAAAATATGCAGACTGTCATCTGCAAAATGAGATCCCCAGAGGGTGAATTTGAGCAGTGGCAAGCAAATATCAAGGCTCTCCAACTCATTAAAAGCAGTGGAAGGCAAGTGCTCCATCAACATGCAATACACCTCACTACACAGTGCATCCACTTGGAAGTCAGCATTAAGTGTCATGCCCAAGGACACAGCACAGATGGGAAGGGTTGGGATAAAACCATCAACAGCAGTGTGCTAAATAAGGAGCATTAATTATCTGGTTGAGGGCTACATTATTTTTGATGGTCTGAATCTCTCAGGAACTCTTCAATAATTTGTGATAAATCAAATTTGTTTTAACAAAATATTATTCCTGTTTGACCGAATATGAAATATGAGAAAGGAAAATGTTGGCTTTTTCTCTGGTACTCTCATTTTTTTCAAAGCCCTGATTATGTCTTCTAGCTAAGCCTGAAAATAAGCAGACTGTCATCTGCAAAATGAGGTCCCCCAGAGGGTGCATTTGGTGACGCTACCCTGCACAGCAGGGTAGCATCACAAAATTTACCCTCTGTGGTTCTCCTTTCTGTTTTGGCTTGAGACCCTGATTCAGACTAGGTACTTGGAGGATAAATTGGCCCACTGGGGACCTCATTTTGCAAATGACAGATTGCTTGTATTCAGGCTTGTTCACATCAGTATGTCTGGGTTTAACCCTTCACCCAATGCACACCATATCAAAATTTATTAGTTTTGCTATTATTTTTTTTCAAAATATTTCAACAAAACCAAACGATTGAGCAGAAATATGTGACCTTCAACATCAATAAAATAATAAATAAATTATTATAAATTTAATCATTGGGGGGGGGGGGGGGGGGCGGGTAAGAGTTAAGAAGTGTCTATTGGTCTTTACCAGCCAGCGAACCCTGGCCCCAAAACGTCCTTGAAAATCTTCAGTTCAGATTATTATATTATATAATATACTTTATTATGCCTCAAGTTTGTTTCATCATCCGTGATTGGTTAATTTGACACCTTCTAAAAGTCATTGTACTGGAGTTTTGGGGCAAAACACTATCAGAACGTTTTTCCCTGGAGACAAGAGAACGAAGAAAATATAAGCGCCACTTCCATTGATCAGCGTCGATTGGAATTTCTCAACACCAAATGCTGACTCCGTGTCCGTTTATCTTTTTTAACATCGGAAGACACAAACTTACCAACAAATATATCATCTTCAGTGTGTATGTTTTCAATTTTAACTGCAAACAATGAATTCAAAAGAATCAGAAATATTAAAAAACTCACTCACGTGTTGTTCACCACTTCAGTGAATCCTGAATATGAGTCTCAGTTATGACTTCAATCAATTATATTTAAGAAATAACTGTTTTCCTTCGGTTTATGCGATATAAACCGCAAATTTTCAACACAAGCTTCATAACAAGCATTAACAATGAATTATAACATGAACAGCATGATGCAGTTGTAAACATTGGTTTTTGTTGATATAGAAACTCCCAAAGCGACGGAACTTATGACAATTCATTTTCGAAGAGACGTCATTCGTTCGAAATGACGTCATGTTTTTGGATTCGACTACATTGTTGTTACAAGATTGATGGCATGTTGCAGTTAACGCTTCACAATGAAAGTCATATTTTGTTCGGCATAATAAAATAATTAGAACGTTTCTTTTCATGTTCTATTGGTCAATAGTACCTGAGTTTGTGTGATTTCAGAAATAAAACCTTCAGCAGCTTCCTTCAGATTTTTTTTCAGAAATCACACAAACTCAGGTACTATCGACCGATAGAACATGAAAAGGAACGTTCTAATATTATAATATTATATCTTGTTTGACAGAACTCAATGTATGGTATAATAGAATAAACGCTTAGTTGTTCTCTAGAAAACAGGAAAACGACCAAATCCATGTTAACTGAATACTGATAATTGAATAATTTTCATTAGTAAAGTGGCAATTCAGTTAACTAAGGTTCCACGCTACTCAGTGGAAATTGCTTTGCAATACCCTAATGATAGTATCACTTTTGAGTGGAACAGAAAATTTTATTTGTTGGTTCAAAATGTCATTCCACATGAGGTATAGAATTTCATTGCTCCAAAGACTTGGTCTCCATTGGCCAGCTTTGATTTTGCTTTGTAATGCTTAGCCTGCTGGCATTATGTTAAATTTTCCATAAAATCCAGCCAAATGAAGCAGCCATGTGTTGATTTATGAGAAAAAAATGTACCCTTGAGAAGTGGAACAGTGCTTGTTTACTGTGGTAAATAAATTATGCGTCACTGGAAAAATAGGACCTCAACCCATTGGGCCAAAGATGCTGAAAGTGACTTTAAACGCCGCTAAACAAATAAACCCCAAAACCCTATTGGGCTATACGATTGAATTATTACTGAACGTCGCTGAAAATGCAGAAAGTACTTTATCGAGTGTAACAACCAGTGATCTCATTAACCCTTTGCACATCCCATGTGGAAACCCCAAGGAGTGGACTACAGCTTGATTATTGCAGTAAATAGGAGGTTCTGCTTTCTTGATAAAATAGGACTTGGGTAGAAGTACTCTAAAGTAGGCAGAAAGATAAACAATTGGCTAAACTTGACTCCATCCCTTTGTTGTGGTCATATGATATCCAATGTTGCAGGTGACCTTAAACACCAATAAATAAATGAACAAAGAAAATGAAATAAATGGTGCTCAGAAATTATTCAGGAAAAGATTGGTCCAATTTACAGGGATTTGTTTTTCTAATGAGAGGTGAGATTATCCCTATTTAGTTGATAAGAGTATTGCTGTCCTCTCAGGAATATCTGCCAGCAGCATGAAAAGTGGTAAGCCGTTTACACTCCCATCAACCTGCAACCATTCATTGACCATCTTGAAATTTCTTTAGTGCCTATCCCTTATTCAATGATAAAATCTAATTTACAATTCATGATATACCTCCTCTTCTCCATGGCCAAAAATTGGTTAAAAAAACCCAAAACTTCTTTCAGATGAGTGTTTTGGGTTTCTTGTTATTTATTTATTTATTTATTTATTTATTTATTTATTTATTTATTTATTTATTGGAGTTTAATGACACTTTTGGCATCCATTGTCTCATCGTTTTGGGCAGTTTTATGGCTGAAGGAAGTCTGGGTACCCAGAGAGCCACTGAGCAATGGCACACAACTGTCAGACTTTTCAACATACTGACTCCACACAAGCAAGGTTAGCATTGGTTGAAGACAAGTGCACCATTGATGTGCAGTACGCCTTAGTCCATGGCGGGCGTGTCCCCACTAGAGCAATCAGGATTAACTGGTTGAAGGCTAGATTACTTTTGGAGGTGTGAATTGGTTACTCAAAATTCGTTCCATTACAAATTATTGGAGAGTGCCCAGAGGCACTCTCCAATAATTTGTAATAGAACAAATTTATATAAACAAAATATCATTTGTGTCTGGCTGATTATGAAATGTAAGCAAAGAAAATATAGGCTGTTGCTCTGTTGCCATCTTCTTTTGAAAGCCCTGATAGTGGCTTCTAGCACTCAACCAGTTAAGTGCCTTGCCCAAGGACACAACGCAGTTATCCCAGGCAGGGATCAGACCATGGATCTTTTCGGTTGGAAGTCCAATGCTGTAACCACTGAGCCACCATGCTCCCTCACAGGCCTCTTGTGGCTTCTTCGTATTCTAATTGCTGGTCACTTGTGTTATATGTAAAAGAAAGATTTTCTGAGATAAAAAGTAATTTTGCAAAAGCTTTTAAAATATACTGTCCAAAAAAAGTTAAGCAACCCCTCCCCGCCACCTCCCTATAATACCAGTGAGTATACAGTAAATGGGTAAATTCTCCTGAGAAAACCTGCTATTTGCAGTAGAGGGAATATGCCTTATTAGTGAAACAAGGGTTTCTAGAGCTTTCTTTTTTATTGAATGAATATTATATATATATCACAACGTTAAAAATCGTCATGCCTCGAGAATATTTAACACATCTTAACCCTTTACCTAACATGAAAAGCAGACGACACTTGCAAACAAAATTCTTGAATAACTATTAAAAAATCACCAATTAATTTTCATTATTTTTTTATTTTTTGTCTCAAAAACATAGGTTATGACCCCTCTTTGGAACGAGCTCCAACGAGGGGTCATAACCTATGTTTTTGAGACAAAAAATGAAAAAATAAGAAAATTAATTAGCGATTTTTAGCTTAACTTGACATAGTCAAGATAAGCTATTGCCATCACGCATGCGGAAGTCTGTTAGTCTGTGAGTCTGTGACGTTTGTGACGTCGGTTCACATTTTCCTTTAGCATGGGCTACACCCCGCAGTTCTTGTCTGATCGTCACGAAATTTCAGATGCAGGTTTGGGGTCATGAGATGAGAACGTCCCCTTTTGGTCGCGATCGGGCAACCGGTACGGCTGCCCGAGCCCAAAACCCGAAAACCATTAGCACACTCTACAGGTCGTATTTATGAAGGAATTTTATTGTAACTTGGTAGGATGCCTCTGTATAATGCCTAGATGAGAACGTCCCCTTTTGGGCATGATTTATCAACTGTGATGGCTGCCCAAGCCCAAAACCCAAAAACTTTTAGCACAGTCTGCAGGTCATGTTTAATGTGGAGAGATTTCATTGTAACTTGGTAGGATGACTCCATATGATGTCTAGATGAGAATTTCCCCATTTGGGCATGATCTGCCAACCGTGATGACTGCCCGAGCCCAAAACCCGAAAACCTTTAGCACAGACTACAGGTCATATTTATTGAGGAATTTCATTGTAACTTGGTGGGTTGACTTCATACAATGTCTAGATGAGAAAGTCCCCTTTTGGATGTGATTGGGCAACTGTGACGGCTACAGGGGCCCGAAGCCTGAAAACCTTTAGCACAGTCTAGAGGTCATATTTATGAAGGGATTTCATTGTAATGTGGTAGGATGACTCCATATAATGTCTAGATGAGAACATCCTATTTTGATCGCGATCATGCAGCCTTGATGGGTGCCCGAGCCCCAAAACATTTAGCATAGCCAAAAGGTCATATTTATGGAAGGATTTCATTGTAACCTGTTAGGTTGACTCCATATAATGCCTAGATGATGACATCCCCTTTTGGTCGTGATTGGTCAGCTGTGATGGCTACAAGTGCCCGAAGCCCGAAAACTGTGAGCACAGTCTACAGGTCATATTTATGAAGGTATTTCATTGTAACTTCGTAGGATCACTCCAGATGATGCCCAGATGAGATTGTCTCCCTTGGTTGCGATCATTCAACCATGATGGCTGCCCAAGCCTGAAGCCCGAAAACCTTAAGCACAGTCTACAGGTCATATTATGAAGGGATTTCATTGTAACTTGGTAGGTTGACTTCATATAATGTCTAGATGAGACCGTCCCCTTTTGAACATGATTGGGCAACTTTGACAGCTAAAGGTGCCCGAAGCCCGAAAACCTTTAGCACAGTCTACAGGTCATATTTATGAAGGGATTTCATTGTAACTTGGTAGGATGACTCCAAATAATGTCTAGATGAGAACATCCCATTTTGGTTGTGATCATTCAGCCTTGATGGGTGCCCGAGCCCAAAAACCTTTAGCATAGGCAAAAGATTATATTTATAGAAGGATTTCTTTGTAACCTGTTAGGTTGACTCCATATAATGCCTAGATGATGACATCCCCTTTTGGTTGTGATTGGTCAACTGTGATGGCTACAGGTGCCCGAAGCCCGAAAACCTTGAGCACAGTCTACAGGTCATATTTATGAAGGGATTTCATTGTAACTTCGCAGGATCACTCCAGATGATGCCCAGATGAGATTGTCCCCTTTAGCTGTGATCATTCAATCATGATGGCTGCCCGAGCCCAAAGCCCGAAAACCTTTAGCACAGTCAACAGGTCATATTTATGAAGGGATTTCATTGTAACTTGGTAGGTTGACTTCATATAATGTCCAGATGAGAACGTCCCCTTTTGGACACGATTGGGCAACTGTGACGGCTTCAGGGGCCCAAAGCCCGAAAACCTTTAGAACAGTCTACAGGTCATAATTATGAAGGGATTTCATTGTAGCTTGGTAGGATGACTCCAAATAGTGTCCAGATTTTGGTCACGATCATTCAGCCTTGATGGCTGCCCGAGCCCAAAAACCATTAGCATGTCTGTAGGTCATATTTATGGAAGGATTTCATTGTAACTTGTTAGGTTGACTCCATATAATGCCTAGATGATGACAGCCCCTTTTGGTCGTGGTTGGTCAACTGTGATGGCTACAGGTGCCTGAAGCCCGAAAATCTTGAGCACAGTCTACAGGTCATATTTATGAAGGGATTTCATTGTAACTTCATAGGATCACTCCAGATGATGTCCAGATGAGAATGTCCCCTTTTGGTTACGATCATGCAACCATGATGGCTGCCCAAGCCTAAAGCCCGAAAACCTTTAGCACAGTCTTCAGATCATATTTATGAAGGGATTTCATTGTAACTTGGTAGGTTGACTTCATGTAATGTCTACATGAGAACAGCCCCCTTTGGACACCATTAGGCAACTGTGTTGGCTACAGGGGCCCAAAGCCCGAAAATCTTTAGCACAGTCTACCGGTGATATTTATGAAGGGATTTCATTGTACCTTGGTAGGATGACTCTAAATAATGTCTAGATGAGAACGTCCCCTTTTGGTCGTGATCATTCAGCCTTTATGGCTGCCCGAACCCAAAACCCCAAAACCTTTAGCATAGTCTATTGGTCATATTTATGGAAGGACTTCATTGTGACCCGTAAGTTTGACTCCATATAATGCCTAGATGATGACATCCCCTTTTGGTCGTGATTGGTCAAATGTGACAGCTTCAGGGGCCCGAAGCCCAAAAACCTTGAGCACAGTCTACAGGTCATATTTATGAAGGGATTTCATTGTAACTTTGTAGGATCACTCCAGATGATGCCCAGATGAGAATGTCCCCTTTTGGTTGCGATCATTCAACCATGATGACTGCCAGAGCCCAAAGCCCAAAAACCTTTAGCACAGTCTACAGGTCATATTTATGAAGGGATTTCATTGTAACTTGGTAGGTTGACTTCATATAATGTCTAGATGAGAACGACCCCTTTGAACGCAATTGGGAAACTGACGGCTACAGGGGCCTGAAGCCCGAAAACCTTTAGCACAGTTTACAGGCCATATTTATGAAGGGATTTTAATGTAACTTGATAGGATGACTCATTTTGGAATAATTTCACTGTAACTTGGTAACTTTTGTTGATATACGTTAACTGTGAGGGCCACAGACATTAACTGTGAGGTCATATTAACCAACCCCCCAGCTCTTTAGTACAGTGTACACCTCATATTATTTTTATCATAAGCATAGCATACAGGGAACAGAAATTAACATATTCCCAGTTATCACAATTCTTGTCTTTTTTCATAATCCTTTCATAAACATTGAACATTATCCTTTCCATCAAACACAACACACAAGTTAAGCTACAGTGTAATTGACACTTTCATTGAGAATAGAGCTGGACAGTTTTGGCCGTTACTTTGGGTAAAGTGTTAATTGGCATGGCATACTGTCCATGACCTTCCAAATTTCTCTCACTGTGATGTTGTCTCATTTCTCTATAAGCACATGGCAGTGAAGTGGTCATTAGCCAGCAGATATTCACCGGTTTTAAGAATGTATGCCCAATCTGATACAAGAATGCAGAATGTCATAATATGAGCTATTCGTTACTTGTTTTGGACAGTGTATGTTTATGAAACTTCCTAAGAGAGTTTTAACATTACATGTCCCTGTGTATTGTTTTCCAGAAATTCATTTAACTTTAATAGTGCGTGGCATTGTTGAGAGAAATTATTCTAAATAACACAATTGAGATGGCACTAGTCTTACAAAAATTTCACACCCACTCTTTTATCATGCACAGTCTCCTAATCCTAGACACTGCACTCTATAGAGTGCTTGCAAACCTGCATCAATTATTGCAAAAAATTAGGAAGGGGATTATGTAGAAAGGATATTCAGCTGCTGTCATGCTTGTTGCAGCAGTTGAAATCAATAACTTGAGGATATCTCATGAGCTCTCGAATGAAAGATATTTATCACATCATCACCATCAAATAGCTGACTACAGAAAATATCATTCACAACACATGAACTACGGGAATGACATCAGAAGTCAATGTTGACCCAGTGACGTTGTGAGTTGGTTTTGGAAGTAGAATTGAATTAACCCTTTACCCAACGTAACGGCCAAAACCGGCCAGCGCTATTCTCAAAAATCGTCAATTTTCAAAATATTTTCATTTTTTGTCTCAAAAACATAGGTTATGACCCCTCGTTGGAACGAGCTCGACGAGCTCGTTCCAACGAGGGGTCATAACCTATGTTTTTGAGACAAAAAATGAAAAAAATTAGTTATTCAAGAATTTTTTTTGCAAGTGTCGTCTGCTTTTTATATTAGGTAAAGGGTTAATCTTCTCTTATTTTTCATTAACTTTCTACTTTACCCTTTACCCAACGCAGACGATATCAACATTTATTATTTTAAATATCATTTTTTCAAATTTTTCAAAAAATTTCAAGAAAACCATATCATGTGACCCCTCGTTGGAATGAGCTCGATGAGCTCATTCCAATGAAGGGGTCACATGATATGGTTTTGTTGAAATTTTTTGAAAAATAATATTTTTTCAACTGCTGAATTTGCATATTACGTGGGCGGATGCGGGCGATTCGTTAGGTAAAGGGTTAATACAAATAGGAGGTGACATTTGCAGAAAACATTTCTTGAATAACAAAATATTTTCATTTTTCTGATTCGAAAACAATGACCCCTCATTGGAACAAGCTTGACAAGCCCAGTTCAGTGAGGGGTCAAAAGCTATGTTTTTGAGGCAAAAATTGAAAAAAATAATAATAAAATATAGCTTGCAATACATGTGTGAATAGTGCTGACCAGCTTTATTCATTACATTAGCTAAAAGATTGAATTACACATTGTGATTAAGAGAATGTCAAAATCATCATGATTTGACATGAATTCTCTGGACATCATTCATTAAGATTGATTTTAGTGAACTCGGGAAACAGAAATTTCATATGGAATCTCGACTTGTTAGAGATTCTCTATATATAGTCGTCATATCATAGAAGAGTTGTTCAATGCTGTACAAATTCATTTACCCTTTGCACAGTTATGTCAAAATATTTGAATTTAAAGCTGCAAATTCTATTCATAAATAAACTAGGAATTTTGGGCGAAAAAAGTTAAAATTCTGTTTCTCTGGACCTCCCGCATGGTCCTTTTGGCTGCCACATTCTCTCTTTTTAAACAAATGCAAACTTACAAAAATAAAAATTAAATGATTTATGTCTGATTTCTGACTTTAGTTAATAAAATTGACAAATTTGTCCCTTGAATGCAACAAGGCTTTGTAATGCTTTAGCATTGCAAAGCCGTCTTGCACTCAAGGGACAAATTACACCACCACCCATGCTATTCTGTAGATTATAAGGCCTAAAACATAAAACAACCAAGAACATGAACTTTTGTTGTCAAAGAAATAATTACAAAAATAAAAAATAAAATAAAAAAACACCCGCCCATATGCAATTTTACAGAAAATGGCCTGAGAAGCAGAGGATCTACTTTGCTAAGCCTTAACTAATTCAATGTTTTTGACAGAGTTCATTGAACGCTGTCAAACAAGATTGAATTGGTTAAATTCCTAGTTGCATTATGACTTCTATGCTGGATGTCCTGAGTTCGATCCCTGTCCGGGACGACCCGCATTGTGTCCTTAAATTGGGCAAGGCACTTTATCCCGGTTGCCTACAGGGGGCACGATGGCGCCGTGTACTAAGGCATACTGCACGTCGATGGTGCACATGCCTTCAACTGCTGTAACCCTGCTTGAGCGGAGCTTGAACAGAATTAGAATGTTGAGAAGCTGACAGTTGCTCGCCGATGCTCGATGGTTCTGTCCAGGTACACTGGCTTCCACCATACCTAAAACTGTCACAGTCATGATTAGCCATTGTGCATAAGTATGTGAGGTTCCAATAAATAAATAAATAATAAAATGAGAAAATTTGTTGCTTAAAGGTTTGATTCTTTGACATCAGTGTGCAGAGGGTTAAATTAAAATTCATAATGTTATTGATGGTGAATTATGTTCATGTTGTGCAGTATCAGTTTCATGGGACTGCCTGATTTGCTCCAATGCTGTGCTGGGGAAATCAGCTTGCAACATCAAAAATGAAAGCAGTCTTTTCATAAATTTTCAGGGCTGTTCAACTACATGTGTTAAAAATGCTTTATCTAAAAATGCATTATCAATGATTAAAAGTGGATGTGTTTTAAAAGACATACCATTCTTCTTAATTTTTGTTGTTACTTATTTTCCATGTGCAGTCGTAAGCAGTTCATTTTAGATGGAATGTAACCTAACCGTTTTTTCATGTCATTGTGCTTTACATAATTAAACCGTCCATCACAAACTTTTCTTGCAACATAAACTATAGCATCTATCGGAAAGTGAGTTGTCATTCTTGGACTAACTACTCCTGGTTGGTATTTGCGCTATTGTAAACATAACAACTCGGATTGATAGCGTATAGTCAAATTATGCCTAGGGCGAACACCACGGTATACCTTGGGACCCCCGACATCAACTCCCCCCAGTCGGGAATGGGTTGGTGGAGTGGGGTCCCGAGGTGTTCTCCCCCAGGAAAAATGTGCTTGGCAATCAATATGACATCACAATCAACATCGGCTTGTACACTGCACATCACACAAATCAATGACATGACCATTGAAAACTTTGTCGTTGTACATGTAATTATGACACACAATTACACGGTAGACGTTTACCATTAATATGATCGCAATTTTGACAACGTTATTTAATTGAATCACAATGTACACAAACGAACACTCAGAAATAAAGAATTTTGCATACCAACTGTAAGTAATTCATATTAGTCTCCACAGCATAGAAGAGTTCATGGATTCAGGTAGGGATAACCTATTTATCGATAGAGCCTATACATTTCAATGTACTTCATAAATTTACTTTTGTCATTGGTTATGTTGCAGGGTCCAAAGAAGACAATTTGGAAAAGTGATATGCACCAAAGTTATTTGCAAGGTATGCAGCAAGCACCCTTTTTACCCTTTGCCCAATGTACAGGTTATCAAAATCTATTATTTTAATTGTTTTTTTCAAATTTTTCAAATAATTTCAACAAAACAATGTCATGTGAATACTTAATTGGAATGGGCTCGTCAAGCTTGTTCCATTGAGGGAGTCACATGATATGTTTTTGTTGAAATGTTTTGAAAATTTATTTTTTTTAACTGCTCAGTTTGTATATTACGTGGACAGATGTAGCTGATTCATTAGGTAAAGGGTTAAAGCAGTAATGGGTGGAGCTTTCAGTGGGTAGTTGTGTAAGTGTGCTATATTCTGTAGACTGAATATTTCTATGAGGCACAGAGTGCAGTGGCTCAGTGGTTACAGCATTGGACTTCAAACTGAAAGGTCAACCGTTTTATTCCCCCCAGGGGTAACTGCGTTGTGTCCTTGGGCAAGGCACTTCATCCGATTGCCCACATGGGGGCACGGTGGCGGTGTGTATTGAGGCCTACTGGACTTTGATGACGCACTTGTCTGCAACCAATGCTAACCCTGCATGTGTGGAGTTAGTACATTGGGAAGTCTGGCAGTTGCTGTCCATTGCTCAGTGGTTCTCTCCAGGTACTCTGGCTTCCTCCACCCATAAAACTGTCTGACCCGCGGTGACCCTGGCTGTCAAAAGTGTTGTTAAATCCCAATAAATAAATAAATTTCTATGCGGCGACTAGGGGCATGGTGGCCTGGTGGTAACTGGTTCTTGTCAGATCACCGAAGTTAAGCATTTGTTGAAGACAAGTCCACCATCAATATGCAGTATGACTTTGAACACAGCACCTCTTTGCCCCCAGTCTTTTAGCATGTACTGACCCAAAGCTACCTAAATCTCACAAGTATAAGACAGAGATATTTTGAGTGTGTTGCCAATGTTGTCAAAAGTAAGTGCACTCAGGGTGTGGGTATTGCCCCAAATTCTGGGAGATTCTGCAAGAAGACAGGGAGAACTTTTTAGCTTGTGTAGTACTAATAGGCAATATTGTAGCAAAAATGAAAAGTGCTGAAACCCATTTGAAACAAGCTATTAATTGAAAATAGAATATGTTTTCATTTTTGGAATTCACTGAAAAAAAACAATGACGGGTCTAAATCTGAGTTTGAATTGCACTGGCCGGTTTGGGCCATTACATTGGGTAAAGAGTTGATATAGATGAGGTTTACACTAAGGCTGTGCAGTGCACAGGGTTAGTTACTCAGTTAGCAATGAAAATTCTTTATAACCAGAAAGTGTCACTAACCCTGTGCAATGCACAGGGTTAGTCACACTTTCTGGTTATAAAAAATTACTAACTGCCATATCACACACTACACAAAAATATACACTGACTAATGTTGTTAATGTGCACAGGCTTAGTTGGTTACATGTTGTTACATAGAGTGCAGGATTCAAGGAACTATTTTAAATAATTATACTGGATTGTGGAAATTGTTTTAAAGTGAATTCCAAAAATGAAAAGATATTCTGTTTTCAATTAATAGCTTGTTTTGAGTGGCATTACACTTTTTTTTTACATTAGCTTATTGTTCATCCAACAGTAGAAAAAAATGTTTATATAAAATTGTTTTGTAACTATTTATTGGAGAGTTCCAACAGACACTCCCAAGAAATTGTAATAATGCAATCAGGAACAAAATCTAGCTAAACTTTGGCTCCTCTTGGTGGTTGCATGATACAAAAGGCAATATCGTAATCAAACACAAGTTGAAAGAGGGTGGCCAAAGATGGGAAGCACTTTTTAACCCTTTGAACCCTGATGGTATATTCCATACCAGTTCAGAGCCATCAACTGGTAGAGTGTATATTCGTTACTTTTTGTCCAATCAATATTTTCAACATGCAGCCTTGGGGCTGCACATAGAAAATCTTGATTGGTCTACCACACAAATTCAGTGAGCAGCTATTGATTTATGAATCCAGGTTGTATCATGATCCTGGTCCACAAAAGCAGTCTATCCGATTCAAATGGTTAACTTGTGGAGTACTAACAGCCACTATCATAGCTCCAGTGAAAAGTGCCGACAGCCACTTTCGTTGCTTTACACTATGTATATTAGCTTATTGTTTACATCACAGTAGAAAAAATTGTTTATATAAAATTATTTTGTTACTGTTTATTGGGGAGTGCAAACGGACAAAAATAAATTGTAACAAATCAGTTATAAACAAAATCTATCTAAAATCTGCTCCCACACACATCCTGCTGGTTGCATAATACTCATGTTATGAACCATCTTCAAAAAGTATGTTCTCTACCACTTAAGTTGATGGCGGGTGATACTTGGGGGAGACCAAAGTTTGGCCAGACAGTGACTATGGAAAGTTCCAGGGATGCATAAGCAGCAGAAACTATTTATATAGTGTATTCCTCTTGACTATGGAAAGGTTCCTTGCAATAACAAGCTTTCTTATAAATCCAACAAGGCCATCATGGCAGCCATCTTACAGTCTGCATCTGCTTGCCTGAGTAATAACTTAAAAAGGAATGACCAGTGGATCCAATTTTTTCTCTGGTGCTTTATTGTTAACTTTAGAAAGGTTCCCTTTAGCTCTTTGAATGCTAGAAGCCACTATCAGGGCTTTCAAAAAAAATGAGGGTACCACAGCAAAAGCAAATATTTTCCATGCTCATGTTTCCTGTTCAGTCAAATGCAAATAGTATTTTGTTTATATAGGTTTGTTCTGTTACAAAATATTGGAGAGTGCCTGTGGGCACTCTCCAATAATTTGTAATAAAACATTTTGTATAACAAATTTTAACACCAAAAATAATCTAGCCCTCAACCAGTTAATAACCAGCATTCTGGTATATCCATTATGGCTACTATGGCAACCATCTTGAATTTGTTTTTGTGATTTTTGCTGCCATGGCAGCCATCTTGAATGTTTTTTGTGTTTTGCTTGTCCATTTAAAACATGAAAATGCCTTGACTAATTCACCATGCTATTTGTTTGTGGCTTACATTGAGATGCATTTGAAGTGTGTGAGGTATATTTTGCCATGCAACAGGATTGAATTTACATCAATGGGCTGTATAATGATTCCACTGCCCTGCACTGCTTTAGTTGAAAATTTGCTAACTGGTCAGTCGGAACTGTATTGAAGCCTCTGAGTCTGCATGGCAATTAATTGGAATGGCCAAGTTTAATATTTCCATAATTGGCTTTCAAACCAGCCAAAAAGATTTCTTAGTTAATTCATGTAATTTGTTTACTGGTGGTCAACAGATCAGCAGTAATCTGGTTTCTTAATTAACCTTGTCTGGTCAATTATCAAACCAAAAAAAAAAAATCCAATACGGGATATTGCAACCAGAAGCTTTAAATATAGCATGCTGTATGTCCCACATATATCTCATGAACATTAGATAATGTACAGAGGTTTGTTCCAGGAACATATTTTGATAACCATTTACTCATCCTGCTTAGCATGTTAGCTGCGACAAGCAACTTTATATGGCTGTGTTGGTGGGTCGGTCTGTATGTCTCTTGGTGGTCGGTCAGTCAGTCGGTTGGCTGGTCTGTGACCATCAAGTTTTAAACTCGATAACTTTTAAAACTGTTCAATACAGGTGTTATTCGAAGTAGTTTTGTCAGAGTTATTACCCTTTGTGGACTTGGAAATTGTTTCATTTTTTCCATCCATCACAGCTCGGGTGCAATTTTTAAAATATTTTGTTATCAAAAAGGTTTTGAAGAAAAACACAAATGTTTATCGAAAAAGATTTGAAGAAATTTGATTCAATTTACAAAGGAAATTGGTTAAAAGTCCAAAAATTATACATTTTTCTTGTCAAGAGATTTGCTATCCACTAACAGATGTACAGAGTTAATTATTTATGTGCACTTCAAAATTTCTATGGTTCTTTCTCTTGATGTGCAGTCATCCCTGTTGTTATATACTTGAATTAGCCTGTCTGTCTGTCTTACAAGGAGTGCAGTGGATCAGTGGTAGACTGTTGGACTTCTATGCTAGAGGTCCCGAGTTCGATCTCCATCTGGGACGACCTGCGTTGTGTCCTTGGGCAAGACACTTTATCCCAGTTGCTTACGTGTGGGCATGATGATGCCGTGTACTAAGGCATACTGCACGTTGTTGGTTCACATGTCTTCAACTGCTGTAACCCTGCTTGAGCAGAGCTTGAACAGAGTTAGAATGTTGTTGAGCTGACAGTTGCTTGTTGATGTGCGGTGATTCTCTCTGGGTACTCTGGCTTCCTCCACCCATAAAACTGTTACTGTCACAATTAGCCATTATGCATAAGTATGTGACCTTAAACCACAATAAATAAATAAATCTGTCTGTTTATAGACAAATTTTTGTCTTGAGCTATTTTCGGTTATTTGTGAACCAATACATTTTAAACTTGACACATGTGTTAACCACCATGGGAACCTGTGCAGCTGTGATTTTGAAATCGATTGAACATATTTACCTTTTTAAACCCCTGCAACAAAGTTGTGGGAGGCAGGGGGAAGGGGTATAGCTTGTTTGTCTGTTCATCTGGCTATCTGTCTGTGGACACTGCTTTTCTTGGCCATTTATGAATCAATTTTTCGCTTGCCTGACTTTCAGTCAGGGGAGCTATAGTGATCACTCAGCATCCATTGTCCGTGAACATGGTGTTTGCATCTTTTCTTTCAAAACCGCAGAACCAATTTAATTGAAATTTAAGATAATAGTTTGTTATGACATCGCATTTTGATTTCGTTCAAATCAAGTTGCCTAGCCCCTCGGTAGGGCCACGCCCAAAAAGTGTGCTTAAATTTTAAAAAATCTTCTCATAAACCAGCAGTAGCAGAGACTTGATATTTGGTGGGCAGCTTCCTTTTGAGGTGTAGACTCAGATTTGTTCAAGAGAAGTTCACGGAGCTTTATTTGCCTTCATTATGGGAGGGGCAAGAATTTTCCCCTTGCCCAATATTTCTATTTTCCAAACCGAGAGGCTGATTTGAACCAAATTTGATATGAGGGCTTATTGGGTCATAAGTACTTAATTTATGCCAAAACAAATTTTCCTGTCGCCCCATGGGAACTGCAGGAGCTAAAAATAGAAAAAATTTAAAACGCCCACATCTCCAAAACTACACGGCACTGAGAATTCTTAATTGGTGTGAAGCTTCCTTAGGATGAACAGAATGGAATGGTAAAAAGAAATTTCTATCAGTTGTATCATGGGGCACTTTTTCGAGACTTTGAAAAAGTGCTGAGTCAGCATTTTTTAACACTTATGGGTAATGGGAAAAACATTTAAGACTATTTTTCTCCCAAACCACTGCTTGTAAATCTTTCTAATTTCACATATAACATCTTTGGAAGATCGTTTCACATGTTTATTGAAATCAAATCCCTGGGTCCTTATTTGGTATGTCTATGGGAGCCCAAATGTTTAAATTAGTGCAGTATGAGGAATATTCTTTAAAAATCTTCTTCAGATCTACCAATCAAAATCTTTTGATATTTGGCATGCAGCATCCTTAGGGGGGATAAGATTCAAGTTTGTTCAGGCCAAGTCCCTGGGTTCATATTTGGGCTCACTGTGGAAGCCCAAATTATAACTTAGTTCAAAATGAGGAATTTTCTTTAAAAATCTTCTTCTTCAGATCCAGCAGTCAGAATGTTTTGATATTTGGTATTCAGCATCCTTAGGGGGGGTGAGATTCAAGTTTGTTCAAGCCAAGTCCCTAGGTTCATATTTGGGCTCAATGTGGGAGCTCGAATTATAACTTAGTTCAATATGAGGAATATTCTTTAAAAATCCTTTTTTTAAAGATTCACTGGTCAGAATCTTTGGATATTTGGTTTTAGCTTTTCTTAGGAGGGGCAGATGCAACTTGTTGAAATCAATTCTCACCATGTCAGGTGAGCGCCCTCAGGCCCCCTGGGGCCTCTTGCTTTCATACTTGGCAGATATTTGACCACCATGGGAACCTGTGCACATGCAATTTTGAGATCAATCAGCCATGTCATTGCAGAGTTATTTTCTTTTTTGTCTTAGAATATGTCATCCATGCACATAATTTTGTCTGAGCTTGTATTCCTTTATTTGATGGTCAGTTTTTTTGTAGACTTAGCAGATATTTTAACCACCATGGGAACCTGAGTACCTGCATTTTTTAAATTGATCAGCCATGTCCTTGCAGAGTTATTGCTCTTTTTGACTTAGAATTTATCATCCATGGATCAGCTTTGTCCGAGATTGTATTTCTTCCTTTTCTGGTGAATATTTTTAAAACAGTGCACAGAGATTAATTGGCGTGAAAACCTATGCACCTGCGGTCAGACTTATTTTTGCCAAATGTTTTTCCTTTTTTGACTATTTTTGCAACCCTTCATTTGTCCAAGCTTGTATTGCTTTATTTTCCAGTCTTTTTTTTTAAAACTTGGCATTGCGATTAACTACCATGGAAGCCTGTGCACCTATGGTTTTCAGATTGTTCAGTCTCATTTTGTTCTCACCCTTTTTTGACTTGGAATGTTTTTGCAACCTTCATCATTTTGTCTGTACTTATTTGGCCATGTTTTTAAAAATGTAACACAGAGATTAACTAGCATGGGAACCTAGCTGTGCCCCTGTTATTTGGGGATTGGCCAGACTTATTTTGGCAGAATCCATGGATGGAATATTGTACAAGCCTGTATTTCTTCATTTTCTGGTTTATTTTTTACAAAACTGAGAATAATCAGCATTGGAGCCTGTGCTCTAGTAGACCCATTTTGCAGAGATATTAGGCCTGATGTAGAGTATATTTGCAACCTACTTAATGTGGCATGCTGGGAGGTGGGTATATTCTTAGTCCCAATGGAATAAACACTTCTATTTTTCTGAGAATTTTGAGATTTTAAATTTAGACTTGGGTCTTTTTTTATGTGATTTAACTATTCAATCCAGGCAGCATAAATTGTTGCGTGAGGAAAAATTTGTCAATGTCTGGTAAGATGATGCAAAATAACAATAAACTGGAAGTGAGGATCTGTAATAAATTTAATCCTACAGCTTTACAGAGCTGTAATATTAAATTTTTACTGAACCTCTCAACAAAATGCAGACTGGACTTGAAGACAGACAAAATATTTATTGGATTCATCCATTTCACCAGAGACAGTATTGTTGATGATGTCAGGCTTGTCAGCATTGTACCAGGGTTGAAAGATTTAATGCAGCTTTATAAATGAGTTCTCTTCATGTCTATCCTCAAAATAATTTAAGATGGTATATGCTACTTCCCTCTCTTATGCTCCTCCCCCCCCCTACCCCCTCGCAATGCCATGGCTGTGGACATTGTTACCCTTGTCTATCTATCGTTCTGTCATTCCAAAACAAAGTGCTTGTTAGCATGATAACTTCAACAAATATTATCCAATTGGTTCATATTTGATATGTGAGTTGTTCTTAAATACTTTATGAGCCAGTTCAAAAACCACCCCTATTCAGTGATCGGGGGGGTGTTCTGGTTCCTAATCATACCAGAAAATAAGTGGTCAGACAAGGACAATGTCAGGTACAAAAAAGCCAATGTCTGACAGAGGTTTAAAATCATCAGTCAAAATGTCTGATGCCAAAATTATCAATGAAGTTCAGTGATCAGAATATCATGCATGCTGGAAATCATGTATATAACTAGCAAGCCTAAAATTAATGATTATTGTGATTTCTGGTCCTGGCAAGTTGGGAAGTGTGGTGAAAGTGACTTTACAGCTCATCACTATTAACAGCATGTGAGGAAATATGATTTGATATAGCCATACATGTATCTAACTTATGTCTGAAGGGTAATTCAGTTCCAATTCAGAATGAAACCAATCATACCTTGTTTGGCAGGACTCATTGAGCCCTGTCAAACAAAGTATAGTTGGATGAATTCTGAGCAGTTTTAAGATGAAGGTACATGTACACCCAAAACACATTATTTCGAATACTCAAACTCCATTTTGTAATATGTCAGATATCATTCTTAAATGACAGACATGATTCATTTGGTGTCTGACATCCTGTCTGGAAGCACAAATGAAAATTATTTTCAGGCTTGTTCCTAATTTGTCAATTTTAATGAATTTTCATTTGTTACAATGATAACTTCAACAAACATTCATTGATTGGGCCAATATCCAGTATTTGAGTTCAACTACAGGTCAAGTTAAAAAACCAGCATGGTCCGATGGGTTATGAGCGAAGTTACGGCTCCTAATTAGTCAATTTTAACAGATTTTTCATTCATTAGCATGATAACTTGGAAAAAAAAATTTATTGATTGAGCCAATATCTGGTATTTGGGTTCAAACAGAGAATCTACAGGTCCAGTTCAAAAACCAGCCCAGTCCGATAATGAGGGGTGGAGTTACAACTCCTAAATACTTGATTTTAAGGGATTTTTCTTTTTGTTTGCACAATAACATCAACAAATATTAATTGATTTGGCCAATATTCAGAATGTAGGTTTAACCAAAGAATCTATGGGTCAAGTTTGAAAACCACCCAGTGTGATAATTAGTAGTTATGACTCCTCTAATCAGTCGATTTTAACAAATTTTTGTTTGTTAGTGTGATACTTCAACAAATATTAATTAATTGGGCCAATATTCAGTATTTGAATTTAATCAAAGAATTTACAGATCCAGGTTGAAAACCAATCCAGTCCGATAATTAAGGGTGAAGATACAACTCCTTATTAGTTGACTTTAACCCTTTACCTAACATAGCGACCAAAAATGGCCAGGAAATTGACTAAAATAATTTACCACAGCCTAAAATATCTTACAAATGTCTTGTCAAAACCATACAAATATGGATATCATTAGAACCGGCTCGTTGAAAAATTGTGAGATTTGTTTTCAAAAAATGTGAAATTTATTTTATTTTTTTTAAAAAGCTGTGTTAGGTAAAGGATTGACAGATATTTCGTTCGTTAGCGCCATAACTTCATCAAATATTAATTATTTTAGTCCTTTAAAGTTGTGGGTAGTGTCCTTGAAAAGTTCTTAAATAGTGCTTGAATTTCATTCTCAGATGTCAGTAGAAACTCTGTAAAATGTTTAAATCCATAAAGTAGCATTTCAGACGACTCATGACACTTGGACAGTGTTCCCGCAGGTCTTGAAAATCTGAGAATTTATGAAAGAAAATCCCTGTAGTGAAAATCGACCACTCATGACACTCGGACAGTTTTCCCACAGGTCTTGAAAATCTGTGAATTTATGAAAGAAAATCCCTGTAGTGAAAATCATTGACATTCCAACGATTTTCAAAATATTTTTAAAAATCATTCAATTTAACTCATTTCGGCCTCTGTAGTTTTGTATACTTTGAGTGGAATATGGGACAATCAGCATAAGATGCAATACCAGTCAATTTTAACCAATCAGTATATTAGTATGCAAATAACTCACATGCAACCATTCAATTACGTGAATTACTGCTCATCTTTGCTGCTGTAACATGGAGATCATTCAATTAAAATGAGTGTTGTTTTTTGCAATGTGTGTTGCACTAAGCCAGTCCAAAAAAGCATTTTACACAAGCCTGGAAACCTGATGATTTGCAATGTGTGTTACATTTTATTTTACCTTGTCACTTTTCATAATGTCCTGCAAGTTTCAAGATTCTTGGTGTGAAACTTAAGTGGTTCCAGGAAGTGAACAATATTCATTAAGTGGGGTGTATAATATGTAAAAAAAAAAAACCTTCAGCATCAAAGGTATGGGTGTCGGTGCATTGAAACTGCACAAAAAAAGTGGAAAGCACATGTTTACTTAAAACAGACTGATACAAATCTAGGTTAACAAAAGTTTTCTTAAAAACGGAATCAAATCAAAGTGGCCAAGTACCAAATCACTTTATATGTACTGTACTGTTAAGTTCAGGGCTATTTTGTGATTTGTGATAAAAATGTAAGGATTAGTGTTATAGAAGGTAAAACATTCGCCCACACATTTTTGGTTTGATGTTTGATATGTAGTTTGAATTTATCTTTGCAAATCTTTTATTTCTGTTTTTCGATGTCTTGGAAAATCTTGGAATTTCACTGGAAGCTGTTTTTAACCCTTTACCCAATGTAACGGTCAAAACCGGCCAGTGCTATTCTAAAAAATCCCCAATTAATTTTCATTATTTTTTCATTTTTTGTCTCAAAAACTTAGGTTATGACCCCCCTGTTGGAACAAGCTCGTCGAGATCATTCCCATGAGGGGCCATAACCTATGTTTTTGAGACAAAAAATGAAAAAAATTAGTTATTCAAGAGTTTTTTTTTGCAAGTGTTGTCTGCTTTTCATGTTAGATAAAGGGTTAAAAATCATTGAATTTAGTTCTCACAAACGTGCAGGAACCCTGTCAGATAATTGATCTGAATAACAGTGACACTTATTTATTCATTGTTTGTGAATACTGATGGCCAGATATGGCCATTATTTCTGGTAAAGGGGTACTAGGATAGTTTGAGAAATTGTTTTTTTTTTCTTTTTGTTCTATTTTCACACACTTAACTTATGGTTATTTATTTATTTATTTATTTATTGATGTGTAAGGTCACATATTTATGCACAATGGCTAATCATGACCGTGACAGTTTTACGGGTGGAGGAAGCCGGAGTACCCGGAGAGAACCACCAAGCAACGACGAGCAGCTGCCAGCTCCCCAACATCGCAACTCTGCACTGCAGCACAGGCAGGGTTAGATTGGTTGAAGACATCCGTACCATCGACATGCAGTACGCCTTAGTAGACAGCGTCATCGTGCCCCCACGCAGGCAATGTAGATGAAGTGTCTTGCCCAAGGACACAACGCAGTTGCCGCAGGTGGGATTCGAACCGAGGACCTCTCGGCTTGCAGCCTGCACCTCTACCTACTGAGCCACTGTGCTCCCCAACTTATGGTTAAATGTCTCATCACAGTGTACTGTCATGGAATAAAAAATACTTTTTTAAGCCTAAAAAAGTTATAAATCTGTTTCTCAGGCCCTCCTGCATGGTCCTTTTGGCTGCCGCATGCACTCTTTTTTTTTTTTTGCAAACTTGGAAACTTGGTTTAAATGGTTTATGTCTGATATTTACCTAAGTTAATAAAATTGATAAATTTATCACCGGAGTGCAACAAGCACAACAAGCTAAAGCCTATTGCAAAGCCTTCTTTCACTCAACAAACAAAATACACCACCACCCATGCTATTCTGTAAACTATGAGGCCTAACACCAAGCCAGAAAATAAGCAGACTGTCATCTGAAAAATGAGGGCCCCCAGTGGGTTAATTTGGGGATGCTACCCTGCACAGCAGGGTAGCATCCCCACATTTATCCTCTGTGAACCTCAATCTGAATCAGGATCTCAAACCAAAACAGAAAGAGGTACCCGAGGATAAATTGGCCCACTTTATGGGATAGCATCTGCAAATTCACCCTCTGGGGACCTCATTCTGCAAATGTCAGATTGCTTATTTTCAGACATGCCTAACACATAAAACATATCAAGAACATGAGCTTTTGATGGCAAAGAAATAATTACAAAAATAAAATAAAACTAGACTTTATGATTCTGGAGAATCATGGCTTTTCCCTATGAGATTCCAGGATTTTTCATGACCCCACGGTGTCTGATGAATTGTTTTTAACTGCCTCACTGAAGTTCCTTAATTGATGTTATGAGAAAGGTGAGTATAGTAGTCTCAAATGACACAGTTTGATAAAAAATTGTTTAGGTAAAAACCATCATTAACGGTGGAGTGGCTTAATGTCAATATCGTCGTCCAACAAGTCAATGACCGACAAAAGGAGTGTTTGTTTGACACATACCCACTGAGTGCAATGTCAATTTAACAATGGTCCATTTTATCTCAAATGTATCCAAAATATTGATGTCTGGCAGCTTGTAGAAGGTTAACAAGTGCTAACAGGAATATTTATTCATGCAACTTGTAATGTCACACCAAGAACTGTGAATGGCCATTTTTTCTTTAAAATCTACAAGATGTTTTCAGAGAAATCCAGGGATAACTTGAATTTTAAGCTTTTGATGGGTATCATTGTTTGTCCAGCCCAAAACGGGTTAAGTGTTGTTTTTTGAATACTCTTATTACTTCCAAAAATAATTCTCAGTGAATTCTACTCCCACTTATTTTAATCTCTCCTTCCAACTTCGGGTGCTGTGGGTATGCAAACACAGCCCATTTTATCAACATTTTGATGTTTGAGAACCTGCATAGGGTTAACAAATGCTTACATGAATATTTTGTACATGGAACTTGTAATGTCACACTAAGATCTGAGAATGGCCATTTTTTCTTGAAAATCTTCGAGATGTTTTTAGAGAAATCCTCCGATAACACGAAGTTTTAACCTTGTGAGAGGTATCGCTCTGTAACCAGCCCTAAACGGGTTAATGCTTGGTTTTGTGAATAACTTCATTACTTACAAAAATGATTGACGGTGAATTCCACTTCCAATGAAGGAGGTTATGTTTATCTCGCAGGTACACATTTAGTGTTATGGTTGCCCAAGAACAGCCAATTTTCTCCAAATGTCTATGCTTGGCAGCCTCTGAAGGGTTAACAAATGCTTACCGAAATATTTTGTTCACGCAGCTTGTAATGTCACTCGAAAACCTGCGAATGGTCAATTGCTCTTGAAAATTGTTTTTTGAGAAATCCACAGAAAACTGGAATTTTAAGCTTTTAAGGGGCATATCTCCTTAACTAGTCAAAAATGGGTTAAGACCTCGATTTTTTAATACACTTACTACTTACAAAAATGTTTCCCTGTCAGTTTTGCGTCCAGTAAAAGATATTACATTTCTCTGTTGCAATCCCATTTGATGTTGTTGGTGTTCAAAAACAGACTATTTTTTTCAAAATTTTGACATTTAGCAGCCCATGGAGGGTTAACAAATGCTTACCGGAATAATTTATCCAATCAGCTGATAATGTGACACCATGACCTATCAATGGGCATTTTCTCTTGAAAACCTTACCAGATGTTTGTAAAGAAATCCAGGGAAAACATACATTTTTAAGCCTTTGATGGGTATCACTATTAACAACCACAAAATGGGTTAACGCTTGGTTTTGTGAATACCCTTATTACTTACAAAAATGGTCTTCGGTGAATTCCACTTCCAACAAAGGAGATTATGTTTATTTCTCAGGTACACATTGGGTGATGTGAGTGCCTGAAAACAGCCCATTTCAACAAAATTACGATGCTTGGCAGCCTCTAGAGGGTTAATAAACGCTCACTGGAATATTTTGTCCATGCAACTTGTAATATCACACAAAGACCTGCGAGTAGTCAATTTTTCTTGAAAACCTACAGGATGTTTTTAGAGAAATCCACAGAAAATGGGAATTTTAAGATTTTAAGGGGTCTCTCTCTTTAGCCTGTCCAAAATGGGTTAAGACTTCGACTTTTGAATACCCTTACTACTTACAAAAATGTTTGCGTATAGATTGTGCGCTCGATAAAAGAAAGCACATTTCTTTGTGGTGAACCCATTGGGTGCTGTTGGCATCCAAAAACAGCACATTTTATCACAATTTTGACATTTAGCAGCCCGTGGAGGGTTAACAAATGCTCACCGCAGTATTTTGTCCATGCAACTTCTATTGTCACAACAAGGCCTGGGAGTGACAAATTTTTCTTGAAAATCTACGAGACTTGTTCAGAGAAATCCACGGAAAACATGAATTTTTTAGCATTATGGGGGTATTGCTGTTTAACCAGCCCAAAACGGGTTAACGCTTGGTTTTTTGAACACCCTTATTACTGACAAAAATGATCCTCGGTGAATTCTACTCCCAATAAAGGAAGTTATGTTTATCTCTCATGTATTGTTTGGGTGCAGTGGGGGCCTGAAACCGGCCTATTTCATCAAAATTTCGATGTTTGGCAGCCTGTGGAGGGTTACCATATGCATCGCCTGATATGTCGTGTGTATCAAAAGGCGTGTCACAGACAGGTCTAGCAATGACGAATGTATAAAAAAAATCTACAAGACGTGTTTCGAGAAAGTGCCGATAAACCCCAGTTGTGGCAGGTTTTTGCCAATTCTGACGAATAAGGGTTAAATCGAAAATTCCGCTTCGGTACATTTTTAGATTTTGTGCCCCTCTATGCGTGTGCAAAATTTCGTGAACGTCGGTTCGAAAATGGCTTCTGAATCGTATGGAAAAAAAAAAAAAAAAAAAAAACCCAAAAAAACAAACTAGACTTTATGATTCTGGAGAATCATGGCTTTTCCCGATTAGATTCCATGATTTTTCTTGACCCCACAGCGTCTTGATGAATTGTTTTTAACTGCCTCACTAAAGTTCCTTCATTGATGTTATGAGAAAGGTGAGTATAGTAGTCTCAAATGACTCGGTTTGGGTTTGATAAAAAAATGTTTAGGTAAAACCCATCATTAATGGTAGAATGGGTTAATATCAATATCAGTTTTGCGTCCGGTAAAAGAAGTTACATTTCTCTGTGGCATTTCCATTTGATGTTCTTGGTGTCCAAAAACAGACTATTTCCTCAATTTTTTTTACATTTAGCAGCCCATGAAGGGTTAACAAATGCCTACCAGAATAATTGATCCATGCAACTGGTTATATGACACCAAGACCTATCAATGGCCATTTTCTCTTGAATACCCCACAAAATGTTTGTAGAAATCCAGGGAAAACGATTTTTAAGCTTTTGATGGGTATCCCTGTTAACCTCCCCAACAGGGGTTAACGCTTGGCTTTTTGAATACCTTTATTACTTACAAAAATGGTCCTCTGTGAATTCCACTTCAAACAAAGGAGATTATGTTTATCTCTCATGTATACATTAGGTGCTGTGCGTGTCTGAAAACAGTCCCATGTTAACAACATTACGATGCTTAATTGGCAGCTTGTAGATGGTTAAAAAACGCTCACCGGAGTATTTTGTCCATGCAACTTGTAATGTCACATAAACACCTACGAATAGTCAATTTGTCTTGAAACCCTACAAGTTACCGTTAGGGAAATTCACAGAAAATGGAATTTAAAGTAGAGTAGTCAATTTTTCTTGAAAACCTACAGGCTGTTTTTAGAGAAATCCACAGAAAATGGGAATTTTAAGATTTTAAGGGGTCTCTCTCTTTAGCCTGCCCAAAATGGGTTAAGACATCGACTTTTGAATACCCTTACTACTTACAAAAATGTTTCCATATAAATTGTACGCGCGATAAAAGAAGGCACTTTTCTTTGTGGTGTACCCTTTGGGTGCTGTTGGTGTGCAAAAACAGCCCATTTTATCGCAATTTTGACCTTCAGCAGGCTGGGGAGGGTTAACTAATGCTGACCGGAATATTTTGTTTATGCGACTTGTAATGTCACACCAAGACCTGCAAATAGCCGATTTTTCTTGAAAACCTACAAGATGTTGTTAGAGAAATCCACAGAAAATGGGTATTTTAAGATTTTAATGGGTATCTTTCTTTAACCAGCCCAAAATGGGTTAAGACGTCAAATTTTGAATACCCTTACCACTTTCAAGAATATTTTCCGATCAATTTTGCGTCCGATAAATGAAGGCCTCTTTCTCTGTGGTATATCGTTTGGGTGCTGTTGGTGTCTAAAAACAGCCCATTTTATCACAATTTTTATGTTTAGCAGCTCGGGGAGGGTTAACTAATGCTGACCGGAATATTTTATCCATGCAACTTGTAATGTCACACCAAGGCCTGAGAGTGACCAATTTTTCTTGAAAATCTACAAGACTCGTTTAGAGAAATCCACGGAAAACATGAAGTTTTGAGCTTTTTTGGGGTATTGCTGTTTAACCAGCCTAAAACGGGCTAACACTTGGTTTTCTGAACACCCTTATTACTTACAAAAATGATCCTCGGTGAATTCCACTTCCAATAAAGGAAGTTATGTTTACCTCTCAGGTATCGTTTGGGTGTTGTGGGGGTCTGAAACCAGCCCATTTCATCAAAATTTCGATGTTTGACAGCCTGTGGAGGGTTACCATATGCATCGCCTAATATGTCGTGTGTATCAAAGGTTGTGTCATAGGCAGGTCTAGTAATGATGGTTGTTTAAAAAAAATCCTAAAGACGTGTTTCAAGAAAGTGCCGATAAACCCCAATTTTGGCAGTTTTTTGCCAATTCTGGCGAAATAAGGGTTAAATCGAAAATTCCGGTACATTTTTAGATTTTTTGCCACTCTATGCGTGTGCCAAATTGTGTGAAAATCGGTTCGAAAATGGCTTCTGAATCATACGGACAAAAATGTGTGGAAAAAAAAACAAAAAAAACCCCCCAAACCCCCCCCCCCCCCCCCCCCCCCAAAAAAAAAAAAAAAAATAATAATAATCCGTAGAAAAACAATAGTCTTTTCCAGAGGGAAAAGCCTAAAAAAAAATAATAATCCGTAGAAAAACAATAGTCTTTTCCAGAGGGAAAAGCCAAAAAAAAACGCCCACCCACAATCAATTTTACAAAAACTGGCGTGAGAAACAGATGTACTTTGTGGGGGCCTCAAGTACTATGATTACTAAAGCAAATGGAGAATTTTTACCAGATTGCAGCTGCGTGGCAGTCTGGTCAGAATTCTGTGTTTGCTTTCCTCACCACATCACTAAAAAATCTCACATGTTGAAAAAGAAATCTGAGAACTTTCAATCTCAGACAGGGTATGTACAGGTCCTAAAATCATGGAAATTAAAATATATTTTTTCCTGGTCTGGAAGTTTGGGAAAAATGGGGTTATATCTGCTTCCAACATTTTAAGCATCTGGGTCATGGAAAAGTCCTAGATGATCCAGGACTTTTCCATGGCCTGGATGCTTGAAGAATTACACTTTCTTTCCAGAGTCCTGTTAAAGCCTTCCACCGTGGGAGCCCCGGGAAGTGAAGCAGTGCTTGTTTACTGCGGTAAACAAGCTCTGTTTTACAGGTAAAATATGACCCAGTCACTAATGTTTGGTGTGGCAATCCTCTAAAATAGGCAACATGGGGTATAAATGATTGACTGACCTTGGCTTTATCTCCCTGTTGTGGTCATGATTAGCCATTGTGCAGAAGCATGTGACCTTAAACACCACTAAATAAATAATGTTAAAGCTTTGGAAAATTCACTTGAGAGGTCATGGAAAAGTCATGGAATTTCATATTTGTAAAAGTGTTTGACCCCTGTCAGACACCATTTTCATTTTTTTTTTAAAGTGTCATGTTGGTCCTGACTTCACAATATGTTATTCAGGAAATGCCTAGCCATTGGTGTAAGTATGTTGTGACCTGATAGCCAAAGAGATCCCTTTTGTGAAGCTGTACCACAGATCATACAACTGGTTTGCTGGAATGCATAATGGTCATACACAGAAAATCATCTGTCTAACCCACCATCATCTTGGTGTGCAGGGCAAATTATTGCTATAATTAAACAATTCTCAACAACAAAATTTCCCGAAGGTTTTCAATTTTCCATTGTTTTGAAAACACTTATCACCTTTCAAAGAATATACTTTGAAATTGTTTTGTACAAATTGAATATTTACAACATATTTTAGTTTTTGTTAAAAGAAAATAAATGTTGAATTTGGAAAGCTGATCATTTGTTACTGGTTCTCATGGAAAGCTTGTGTTTGATGTTTGATGATGTAAAAGCTGTTATGCTGTGACTACTGTTACAGCGTAACAGCTTTCACATCATCAAACATCATTGATAGGAGAAGTTACTGCATTGATCGACTTGACACCAACTTGAGGGAGCAGATTGAGTTTTGTATTTTGCTGACATTCCAGCGAATCATTTTTAGCTCATCTGACTTTCAGTCAGGGGAGCTACAGTGATCACTCACCATCCATTGTCCGTGAACATGGTGTTTGCATCTTCTCCTCCAAAACCACTGAACCAATTTAAGCGAAATTTGAGATAATAGTTTGTTATGACATCGCATTTTGATTTTGTTCAAATCAAGTTGCCTTCCCCCTCGGGAGGGCTACGCTCTAAAAATGAGCTTAAATCTTAAAAAATCTTCTTCTCATGAACCAGCAGTAGCAGAGACTTGATATTTGGTGTGCAGCTTTTTTTGAGGCATAGACTCAGATTTGTTCAAGAGAAGTTCTAGGAGCTATATTTGCCATTGTTATGGGAGGGGCAAGAAGTTTTGCCCCACCCAAAATTTCTATTTTCCAAACCGAGAGGCTGATGTGAACCAAATTTGATATGAGGGCTTATTGGGTCATAAGTATAATTTATGCCAAAAAAATTTTCCTTTCGCCCCATGGGAACCACAGAAGCTAAAAATAGAAAATATTTAAAATGCGCAGATCTCCAAAACTACACAGCACTGAGAATTCTTATTTGGTGTGAAGCTTCCTTCGGACCAACAGAATGGATTGGTCCAAAAAAAATTACTATCGGTTTTATCATAGGGTACTTTTTGGGGACTTTCAAAAAGTGTTGAGTCAGCATTTTTTAACACTGTGGGTAATGGGAAAACTCCATCCTCATCCGGGATGACCCGTGTTATGTCCTTGTGCAGGGCACTTTTTCCCATTGCCTACATGGGGACAAGATGACGCCGTGTACTAAGGCGTACTGCATGTCGGTGGTGCATATGTTTTCAACCACTGTAACCCTGCTTGAGCGGAGCTTGAACAGAGTTAGAATGTTGAGGACCTGACAGTTGCTCATCGATGCTTCTCTCCGGATACTCCGGCTTCCTCCACCCATAAAACTTCACGGTTATGATTAACCATTGTGCTTAAGTTTGAAACCTTAAACACCAATAAATAAATAAATAAATAAATAAATAAATAAATAAATAATGGGAAAAACATTTAAGACTTCTCTTCATAACATCTTTGGAAGATTGTTTCACATGTTTATTGAAATCAGATCCCTGGGTACATATTTGGGCTCTCTATGGGAGCCCAAATGTTTAAATTAGTGCAGTATGAGGAATATTCTTTAAAAATCTTCTTCAGATCCACCAATCAGAATCTTTTGATATTTGGTATGCAGCATCCTTAGGGGTGAGATTCTAGTTTGTTCAAGCCAAGTCCCTGGGTTCATATTTGGGCTCACTGTGGGTGCCTGAATTATAACTTTGTTCAAAATGAGGAATTTTCTTTAAAAATCTTCTTCAGATCCAGCAGTCAGATTGTTTTGATATTTGGTATGCAGCATCCTTATAGTGGGGGAGGTGAGATTCAGTTTGTTCAAGCCAAGTCCCTGGGTTCATATTTGGGCTCCCTGTGGGATTCCGAATTATAACTTAGTTCAATATGAGGAATATTCTTCAAAAATCTTCTTCACATCCACCAGTCAGAATCTTTTGATATTTGGTATACAGTATCTTTTGGGAGGTGAGATATAAGTTTGTAAAAGCCAAGTCCCTGAGTTCATATTTGGGCTTCCTGTGGGAGCACGAATTGTACCACAATTTCTATTTTCTTATCAACCTACCTTGCAATTGTTTACTACAGGCTTGCACTACAGTGGAAGAACCTAACTCAGATAAAATACTCTCTATTTTAATGTTTCCCAGGAGATTTGGGAAAGAAAAGTGGTGTAAAAACACCACGAAAAAATAAGCCAAAACTGGGTCGAGAGCCATCGACGCCACCCAGTATGGGACGCTCTTCCATAGTACAAATCCACGACTTCCGTAAACCAATGCGCAGTGCGTCATCAATTCATCATTCCTTTGATTATCCGCACACGTGGTGGATGTGTGCCATTTTGCTACGTATCAGTGATAATTCAACTCATTGATAATGGTTTTCCTTCCCCGTGGGAACCCCGGGAAGTAAGCAGCACTTGCTTACTGTGGTAAACCAGTTCCGCTTTACTAGTAAAATAGGACCCAGTCACCAATGCTTGGGGTGAAAGTCCTCTAAAATGGGCAACATGTAGATCAACGATTGACTACACTTGACTTCATCTCCATGTTGTGTCACGATTAGCCATGGTGCATAAATATGTGACATTAACCACCAACAAACAAACAATGGTTTTCCTGTGACTGGATTATGGATCTGAAGATCGTATAATAACAGGACTGTGTTTTATATATTCTCGTTAATATTTTCAACCACATTCTCCTTGTATATTATTTACTATTCCGTTTTCGCGAATGTTTTTTTTTTTACATCGTGTCAATGCGGTTCGACAATGAATTTTTTTGGTTGATAAATTTAATTGTTATTGGAGTTAGGTGTCAATCAATCAGGGTCTGTCTGGACAGGATTTCTTCACTCTGCTGAGGGCTGAATTTCTGTTCTTTCAGTCCATGTCGGCTGTCTGGGTTCTGTCATGTACCCACAGTTTTTTTTTCTGCCACCTTCTCTCGTAGTTTAGGGTGTTCTTCTACTTTCTGTATCTGTTGAGTTCACCTTTTTCTTCTACTGCTCTCACCTCTGTCTTTTCCGGTTCTGTTCCTTTAAGGCAATTCCTTTTGTCCTCGCCTTGGTGCGTTCTCGTGGCTGTTTCTTCCGCACCCGTGGGTGGTGTGGAACTTTGTCATTTCGGGGCCTCCGGACTCGACCACGTCCAGTGTGAGTTATACCCCCCTCCGTGGGGGATGTGCAGCTCTTCCCACACCTGTTGGCGGTGGAGAATGCTGTCGTTTCGGGGCCTCCCGACTCGACCACATCTGGTGAGAATTACTCCCCCTCCGTGGGGGATGTGCGGCTCCTCCCACACCATCGGGGGTGGGAACACTGTTGTTTCGGGGCCTCCCAACTCAACCATGTCTGGTGAGAGTTATTCCCCTTCCGTGGGGGATGTGCATTTTTTTTTACCGTGGTGGATACTGCGGGAGCTGTTGGATTTCTGGTGAAGAGATGCCTGGTTCTGGGACTATGCGCCCTCTCCAGTCGACATCTGAGGCTGTCACTAGGGTTGTGACTCCTCCTTTGCGGGCCGAGCTAGGTGGCTCTCTCCCCTTTTCCGCCAGTTCCAACAGCTTCCGTCGTATCTGCTGCTACTGCTGTTCCGTCTACAACGTCATCGGGCCCCATTTTTAGCCGGCCTCGGCTTATCCCTGCAAGGGTCTGCAGGGGTGTCTGTAGTGTGGTTGTGGAGTATCAGCCTCAGCCTTCCCCTACTTCAACTCGGCGAAGTCGGAAGGCGCTGCCGACTGAACCCCCTACTCTGTCCTCTCAGCCGTTGAGCACAGTAGTTTTTATACCTGCAGTGGTCTGCAACGGTGTCTGGGAGTGTAGACGTGGGGGTGTCGGCCTCAGCCTTCCCTGACTTCAACTCGGCGAAGTTGGAAGTGGAAGCCGGCCAGACCCTCTACTGTGGTCTCTGCGCCGTCGAGTACCACAGTTTTGTCATTGGCGTTTTCCATCCACTCATTCTGGTCACATGGCCAGTTTTGCGGGACCAACGCCTTCTGTGCAGCCTGGACCTTCTGCCCTGCAGAGGTCCGCAGCAACTCTCTTGAGTTCCCGCTATGTTGATCCTCGGGGTGTGTCGTACCCCTATACATGTCTGCCCTCAGATGTTTCGGCTGCCGCCTGTCACCCCACTTTGGGTGTATTGGAGGATTGTGACCCTTCGCTAGTTAAGAGGGTCAGGTGTGAAGCTACTTTGCTGGTTCGTTCCCATGTCGAACCGGCTGGTATGGGCAGTGAGCTTAGGGAGGCCCTCTCCTTACTCACTCAGGTTCTGTCCAAGAGCCTTCCCGTTGCTTCCAGCGAGGCAGCGAGTGGTTTCCAGGTGCCCCCTATGGCGCCGCCTCCCGGGATTGGAAACTGGCCGCTTTCTGATCCCCCGATGCCTACACCATGGGAGACGTCGGCTGGTTTGCCCACAATGGGCTAGGTGTCTTCCAATCTGGGGAGGAGTCAGACATCCTTGATGTTGAGAGCCAGCAGTCTTCTGACTTGTTGGCCGCTCTTGACTTTGTGTTTGGGTTCCTTCCGGATCTCAAACCATCAAACCAGCCGACAGTGTCAGCCAGGCCGCGATCATCGGTCGCGCACCTGCAGCCTGTGGAGCAACCTGCTTCTGGGCATCTTCGACCGTACCAATCAGTACAGGTGGTTGAAGCATTTTCAGCATTGGACTCTAAGCTGAGTTCCAAGGCTATGAAGCTCCATTCTTCACCAGGGTTGACACCTTTTTGCCTCCGATGCTTTATCGTTACTACGATTTCGCCAATCCATCAGTCTGCCAGACTTTGACGGTTTTGGATCAGGACTCCAATTCTCTTGGGCTTTCCAAGCCCAAGTCGGCCGTCATTCCTATGACGACTCTGGAGTCCATGTTGGGCTTATCGAGAGAAATGCTGAGTATGCTTTCTCTCTCCGATCACATCGTATCTATCTCCAGATAGGTTTGACGATGTACAGGCTCCTTTGCGTGTGCTGTCCAAGGTGCTCGTGCATCTTACTCACACGCATACCTGTGACACTGCTATTTTGGGAATAGTTCGAAGGGACTCTGTGCTGGACACAGGCCGGTCCCTTCCTGAGGGCAGCATGCTGCTCTTCGATCTGCTTCTTTGGCATGTCCGCTACTGTTCCATGGGTTCCATGTCGACGGTCCGGGATGACGTCCAACGTCATTCCAAAGATCAGCTGCTGCTTCGTCAGCTTGATCAGCCTTCTAGGGGAGGCAGGGACCGTTCAAAGCCTAACAAGTACCCTTCTGCTTCCTCTGCGAAGCAAATGGCTGATCCTTCTGCCACCGCTTCTACTTCTTATTCACGGGGTAAGGGTAAGCGCCGGCAGGCTAGAGAGAAGTCTCAGTATTCTTCATTCAGTAGAGGAGGTGGTTTCTCCTCTCACGGGTCTCTTCGGGGCTCGAACTGAAGGTCCTCACCTCGATTCGTCCAGGTTGGAGGAAGGATAGCAGAGTTTGCAGACCGTTGGGCCACCATCACATCCGATCCTTGGGTGTTGGATGTTGTTCGGTCCGGGCTGCGAATATCCTTCCAAAGGCACCCCACTCTGTCCAGAGTGCCTCTTCCAACCACAGTTTCTTCAGACGTTTTATGTTGGAAGCTTTTGTCCACAGAGATAGACAATCTTCTGGCCAAGGGGGTGATAGAGGTCGTCAAGAACATTCAGTCATTGGGGTTTTATTCCCACCTGTTCTTGGTGCCGAAGAAGGGCGGCTGACTCCGACCGGTTGTCGATCTGAGTATCCTGAACCAGTCTATCATTGCTCCCAAGTTCAGCATGGAGACTTTCAGGTCGGTCCGCAGTTCCATTCACCAGGGAGATTTCGCTTCCAGCATCGACCTGCAAGACGCTAACTTTCACGTTCCGATTCCTCGGGTGTCGCAGAAGTATCTCAGGTTCGCTTTTCTGGGGCGAGTTTACCAGTTGAAGGCCATGCCTTTCAGCCTCAACCTGGCTCCTTGGGCCTTCACCCGTCTGATTTCGCATGTGATAGCTTTCCATCGCACACAGTCCAGGGTGACTACTTTGGCATATCTAGATGATATCCTCCAGAGGCATTCCAATGCTGCCTTACTGGAGTTGGATGTCGACACTCTGTTGAGCTTGCTAACGTCGCAAGGATTCAGAGTCAACGAGGAGAAGTCGGATCTGGTCCCTTCTCAGTCGTTTTGTCATCTGGGTATAGCCTTCCGCACTCAGTTCAATACGGTGGCGATTCCCCAGGCCAGGGCTGTGATTCTCTCAGCTTTTGCTCTGACTCTGTTCCCAGTCCACATCCCTGACAGCACGGGGTATTCTCCAGCTGTTCGGTCTCTGCGGTTCAGTGACGGATATCATTCCTCTAGGTCGGCTGCATGTCATACCTCTCCAACACTTTCTGCTCAGTCGTTGGAGGCCAAATGTCGATTCTCTGGATCTGGTGCTTCAGTTACCAGAATCTCTTATCCTCACATTCGTCCGGTGGATCACGCAGGGTGTCCCGTTGGACTTACCCACGTCCGATCGCATTCTGACGGCAGATGTCAGCGATCTCGGATGGGGTGCAACGTTGGATCCTCTAGGTCTTTCCTTCACGGGATGTGGGACCAGCATCAGGCATCTCTACACATCAACCAGAAGGAGCTTCTTGCTCTTCTTCTGAGTTTCAGGCAATGGATCCCTCACCTGTCGAATCGTCAGGTCCTTCTGTTGTTCGACAATTCGACAGTGGTTGCTTACATTCGGAACGAGGGTGGCACGCACATGGTTCCAGTGTACGAATTGGCTCAGGATCTTCTACTACTCGCTCAGGATGTCAACGCCGGGTGTGGTTGTTCGTCACATTTCCGGTCATCTGAACATCCTAGCCAACTCCCTGTCCCGACGGGGCAGGTTCTTTTCCACCGAGTGGATGCTCCACATGGCGGTGTTCCATCGATCCCTTTGTGACTCGTTGGAACCATCTGGTAGACACTTTCGTGTCCCCGTGTCCAGATGCTCTGGCTTTCGCTGTGGAAGCTCAGGCCCTCATTTGGGACGGTCTTGTTGGCTATGCCTTCCTGTCGGTTCCGATTCCGCCTCAGGTTCTCGCCCAGATATGAACCTGCAGTCGTCGAATCAAGGGGGGTGGGGGGGGGGGAACGCTATCGTTTCGGGGTCGCCCGATTCAACCACATCTGGTGAGAATTGCTCCCCCTTCGTGGGGGATGTGCAGCTCCTCCCGCACCAGCGGGGGGTGGGGACCACTGTCGTTTTGGGGCTTCCCGATTCGACCATGTCCGGTGAGAGTTATTCCCCTTCCATGGGGAATGTGCAGTGTTTTTCTGTGGTGGATACTGCGGGAGCTGTTGGATTTCTGGTGTAGAGATGTCTGGTTCCGGGACTATGCGCCTTCTCCAGTCGACATCTGAGGCTGTCACTAGGGTTGTGACTCCTCCTTTGGAGGCCGGGCTTGGTGGCTCTCTCCACTTTTCCGCCAGTTCCAACAGATCCCATCGTATCTACTGCTACTGCAGTTCCGTCTACAACGTCATTGGGCACCGTTTTTAGCCAGCCTCGGCTTCTCCCTGCCAGGGTCTGCAGGGATGTCTGTAGTGTGTTCTGGGGGTTCGGCCTCAGCCTTCCCAGACTTCCACTCGGCAAAGTGAAATGGGGCTGTCGACTGAACCCCCTACTGTGTCCTCTCAGCCATTGAGCACAGTAGTTTTATACCTGCAGTGGTCTGCTGTGGTGTCTGGTTGTGTAGACGTGGGGGTATCGGCCTCAGCCTTCCCTGACTTCAACTCGGCGAAGTTGGAAGTGGCTGCCGGCCGGACCCTCTCCTGTGGTCTCTGCGCCGTCGAGCACCACAGTTGTCATTGGATTCGGTTGTTCTTAGTATGAACTCCGTGGCGTTTCCATCCACTCATTCTGGCCACACGACAGTTTTGGGGGACCAACGTCTTTTGTGCAGCCTGGACCTTCTGCCCTGCAGAGGTCTGCAGTGACTCTCATGAGTTCCCGCTATGGTGATCCTCGGGGTGTGTCACACCCCTATACACATCTGCCATCAGATGTTTCGGCTGCCGCCCGTCGTCCCACGTCGAGTGTTTTGGAGGATTGTGACCCTTCGCTGGTTAAGAGGGTCAGAGGTGAAGCCACTTTGCCGGTTCGTTCCCCTGTCGAACCGGCCAGTACGGGCAGTGAGCTTAGGGAGGCCCTCTCCTTACTCACTCAGGTTCTGTCAAAGAGCCTTCCCGTTGCTTCCAGCTAGGCAGCGAGTGGTTTCCAGGCGCCCCCTATGGCGCCGCCTCCCGGGATTGGAAACAGGCTGCTTTCTGATCCCCCTGGTGTTCCGACACCATGGGTGGCGTCGGCTGGTTTGCCCACGATGGGCTATGTGTCTTCCGACTCAGGGGAAGAATCAGACATGCTTGATGTCGAGAGCCAGCAGTCTTCGGACTTTGGGGCAGCTCTTGATTTCGTGTTTGGGTTCCTTCCGGATCTCAAACCATCTAACCAGTCGACAGTGTCAGCCAGGCCGCGATCATTGGTCGCGCGCCAACAGCCTACGGAGCAACCCGCTTCTGGGCGTCTTCGACCGTGCCCGTCAGTACAGTTGGTTGAAGCATTTTCAGCCTTCGACTCTAAGCTAAGTTCCAAGGCTATGAAGGCTCCGTTCTTCACCAGGGTTGACACCTTTTTGCCTCCAGCACATTATCGTTCCTACGATTCCGCCAATCCGTCGGTCTACCAGACTTTGACGGTTTTGGATCAGTACTCCAATTCCCTCGGGCTTTCCAAGTCCAAGTCTGCCGTCATTCCGATGACGACTCTGGAGTCCACATTGGGCTTATCAAGAGAGATGCTTGGTATGCTTTCTCACGCCGATCACGTCGTCTCAGCTTTAGCTGCTTATCTGCCTCCAGATAAGTTTGACGAGGTACAGGCTCCTTTGCGTGTGCTGTCCAAGGCGCTCATGCATCTTACTCACACGCATGCCTGTAACACGGCTAATCTGGAATTAGTTCGAAGGGACTCTGTGCTGGACACAGGCCGATCCCTTCCTGAGGAGCAGTGTGCTACTCTTCGATCTGCTTTTTTGGCAGGTCCGCAACTTTTCCATGGTTCTGTGTTGACGGTCCGGGATGACGTCCTACGTCATTCCAACGATCAGCTGCTGTTTCTTCAGCTTGATCAGCCTTCTAGGGTAGGCACGGGCCGTTCCAAGCCTAACAAGTACCCTCTGCTTCCTCTGCGAAGCAAAGGGGCTGATCCTTCTGCCACCACTTCTACTTCTTACTCAAGGGGTAAGGGTAAGCGTTGGCAGTCTTGAGGGAAGTCCCAGGATTCTTTGTTCAGTAGAGGAGGTGTTTTCTCATCTCGCAAGCCTCATCGGGGTTCGAAATGAAGGTCCTCACCTCGAATCGTTTCAGGTTGGAGGAAGGATAGCAGAGTTCGCAGACCATTGGGCCACCATCACATCCGATCCTTGGATGTTAGATGTTGTTTGGTCCGGGCTGCGAATATCCTTCCGACGGCACCCCACTCTGTCCAGGGTGCCTCTTCCAACCACAGTTCCTTCAGACATTTTACGTCGGGAACTTTTGTCCACGGAGATAGACAATCTCCTGACAAAGGGGGCGATTGAGGTCATCAAGAACATTAGGTCAGTGGGTTTATATTCCCACCTGTTCTTGGTGCCGAAGAAGGATGGCCGACTCCGACCGGTTATCGATCTGAGTTTCCTGAACCGGTCTATCATTGCTCCCAAGTTCAGCATGGAGACTTTCAGGTCGGTCCTCCGTTCAATTCACCAGGGAGATTTCGCTTCCAGCTTCGACCTGCGAGACGCTTACTTTCACGTTCCGATTCATTGGGCATTATGGAAGTATCTCAGGTTCGTTTTTCTGGGGCGAGTTTACCAGTTCAAGGCCATGCCTTTCGGCCTCAACCTGGTTCCTTGGGCCTTCACCAGACTGATGTCGCATGTGATAGCATTCCATCGCACACAGTCCAGGGTGACGACTTCGACATATCTGGACGATATCCTCCAGGGGCATTCCAATGCTGCCTTACTGGAGTCGGATGTTGTCACTCTGTTGAGCTTGTTCATGTCGCTAGGTTTCAGAGTCAATGAGGAGAAGTCGGACCTGGTCCCTTCTCAGTCGTTTTATCATCTGGGGATGGCTTCCGCACACAATTCAATTTGGTGGCGGTTCCTCAGGCCAAGGCTGTGATTCTCTCAGCTTTTGCTCCGACTCTGTCCCAGTCCACATTCGCGATGGCTCGGAGTATTCTCTGGCTAATCGGTCTCTGCTGTTCGGTGACGGATCTCATTCCTCTAGGTCGGCTGCGTGTCAGACCTCTCCAACACTTTCTGCTCAGTCGTTGGAGGCCGAATGTAGATTTTCTGGATCTGGTGCTTCAGTTTCCAGAATATCTTTATCCTCACCTTCTCTTCTGGGCGGATGTCCAGTGGCTTTCGCAGGGTGTTCCGTTGGACTTACCCACGTCCGATCGCGTTCTGACGGCAGATGCCAGCGTTCTCTGATGGGGTGCGACGTTGGATCCTCTAGGTCTTTCCATTCACGGGATGTGGGACCAGGATCATGCAGCTCTACACATCAACCAGAAGGGGCTTCTTGCTCTTCTTCTGTGTTTCAGGCAGTGGATCCCTCACCTGTCGAATCGCCAGGTCCTTCTGTTGTCTGACCATTCGACGGTGGTTGCTTACATTCAGAACCAGGGCGGCACACACTGTTCCAATGTACGAATTGGCTTGGGATCTTCTACTGCTCGCTCAGGATGTGATACCGCATTGTTTCGACACTCATCCTTGCCTCTCCAAGCTTGTTCAGCTCTTTTCCTTGAAAAGGCCTAGGACTTTGCAGTTTACTCCAAGATGGTCACTTTCTTGGGCGCTGCTCTGCTTGGGGGTGGGGGGGGGGGGGGGGCGCTCGCGCCTTTATCCTGTATGAATATGCGTTTTCCCACATGCCAGATCTCTCCTGCATCCATTTCTTAATGGACTTGTCTTGCTACTCATGCAGCTTCCGCTCGTCTAGCTACTGGTGATTGTATTACCAATTGTTTTTTCTGCCACGAGGTGTGTGCATTGTCTTCCTCTTTTAATAACTCTGTCATGTTGTCGGATGACTGATGTTATACTGGCAGCCTTCTGGAGAAATGCTACATTCTCCTTTTATCTGCGACAGTTGCAGGAGCCGAAAGAGAACCTTGGGGCCCTCTTTCTTCGGCTCAGGCTGTTGTCTATCCCAGCCTTTCAGCTTTTTTCAGGGTCAGTTCCAGCTTTGTGCTGTTACTGCCCTTTTCTGTCTGTGCGTCACACTTCAACATACGCCTCATCTTTCATTGTCTTTTTTAATGTTTTTGATGCTGTGGTTTGATAGGCCTGGGGATCTCTTCCTCTGTCCACGGTCCCAGTGCTATTGAGTTAGGTGTGGGTTAGTTATGTCATTCCCTCCAGCCTTTTGTCTATTCAACCTCTAGTAAACAATTGAGGTAGGTTGATAAGAAGCATAAATTTTATAGTAAATTTCCTTTCTTATTATACCTACCGAAATTGTTTACATGGAGGCCCTCCCGACTTCTTATTCGGGTAAGAATCCTTCCTCCCCGCTGATCACATAACTCCTGTGTTGTTCGGAATCAAAAGAATGACGAATTGACGCACTGCACACTGTGTTACGGAAGTCGTGGATTTGTACTATGGAAGAGCGTCCCATACTGGGTGTGCACCGATGGTGCTTGACCCAGTTTTGGCTTATTTTTTCGTGGTCTTTTTACACCACTTTTCTTTCCCAAATCTTGGGAAAGATTAATATAGAGAGTATTTTATCCGAGTTAGGTTCTTCCACTGTAGTGCAAGCCTGTAGTAAACAATTTCGGTAGGTATAATAAGAAAGGAAATTTACTATAAAATTTATACTTTTCCTTAGTGCAATTTAAGGAAAAATCTTCTCCAGAACCAGTGGGCAGAATCTTTTGATATTTGGTATACAGCATCTTGGTATGGGTCTGATTCAAGTTTGTTCAAATGGAGTCACTTGATCAGTTTTGAGGCTCACTATGGGGACCTGATTTTTTACTTACCGGTAGTGCAATTTAGAAAAAAAAATTTTAAAATCTTCTTCTCCAGAACCAATGGGCAGGATCTTTTGATATTTGGTATACAGCATCTTGGTATGGGTCTGATTCAAGTTTGTTCAAATTGAGACCCTCGATCAATATTGGGGCTCACTAAAGGAGTGTGAATATTTACTTGGTGCAATTTAAGAAAATTTCTTTAAAAATCTTCTTTTCCGGAATTGATGGGCAGAATCTTTTGATATTTGGTATACAGCATCTTGGTATGGGTCTGATTCAAGTTTGTTCAAATTGAATCCCCCGTTCAATATTGGGGATCACTATGGGGGTGTGAATTTTTACTTAGTGCAATTTAAGAAAAAATCTTTAACAATCTTCTTCACCCGAACCAGTGGGCAGAATCTTTAGATATTTGGTATGCAGCATCTTGGTATGGGTTGGATTCACGTTTGTTCAAATTGAGTCTTTTGATCAATATTGGGGCTCACTATGGGGGCGTGAATGTTTACTTTGTGCAATTCAAGGAAAATTCTTTAAAAATCTTCTTCAGAACCATCATGCAGAATCTTTTGATATTTGATCAACAGCATTGTCCCATTCAGTCCTGTTGTTGTTTTAGCTCCACAGAGAGTATAGATTTACTCTGTAGAACCTTAAGAATAGCTTTTGATAAAATTTGTGTCTTAACAGTATGGAACATTCGGTGAGTGCCTAAGGCCCCCTGGGGCTTCTTGTTATACATGTGAAGGCGTGAATTAAACACAGAACGAAACGTGTGTGTGAATGGGTTAATCAGTATGGCACTTGTGCCATCGCAGAAGGATAAAACTCGAGGCCTGCAGCCTTTCGTTCTATCCTTCCATGCTGGCACTTTTGCCATAACGATTAACCCATTCACTTGTGTGTGTCATTCTGTGTATATATTCATCTGTCCATCCATCCATCCGTATATGGACATAATTTTGTTTGGAGATTTTCTGAGATGTTTATGGATCATAGTTCTCGAAACTAGGTATGCTTGTTCACCACCATGGGGACCTATGGCTCTGTGATTATAGTTCCGGTCGGACTATTTTTGCCCGAGTTGTGCCCCATTTCGACTTATCTTAGAATGCTAGAATTTTGTCTGGAGATTTTCTCAAATGTTTATGGGTTAATTCCTTTGAAACATGGTATGGATGTTCACTACCATGGGAACCTGTACACCTGTGATTCTAGTTTCCATCAGCCTTTTTTTTGCTAGTGATATGCCACTTTTCGACTTGTTTTAGAATGCCTGAATTTGAGATTTTCTTGGATGTTGATGGGTTGATTCCTGTGAAACATGGTATGGATGTTCACTGCCATGGGAACCTGTGCATCTGCAATTATGGTTTTGATCAGACTTTTTTTGGCCAGAGTTTTGCCCCTTTTTATCTTAGAATAATCAAGGCAGTGGGGAGGGGGGGGTGGGGGGGGGGGGGGTATTGACAGGTCCATCTGGGGCAGTCACACCTGTAGTTATCTGTGTACTGAATCCACAAAGTATCTACCTGCCTTCAAAAATCTTGAGTTGGGGAGACGGGAAAGAAACATTTTCAGTGTTTGGCCTAGTATTGATTGGCCTAATGATATTCTTTACACAAAGTACAAACAGCTGTTTTTATGTTTAAGATCAAGATTGGTCAGAATTTTTATTATGATTGCAGTGACATCTGTTCTGACCTGTCTGAGTTTATTGAACTACATCAATAAATGTAGCAAAACATACATAGAACAGATGTAAAGATTTTTTCATAGTTCTAGTTTTTGAGCAAAACACATCATGCATTTACTGTTGTATATATATGTGTGTGTGCTCAGTAACTACTTGATTATAATTGCCCCTTCACAAGATTCAACTAGGAAGGAGGTGTTTCCTCAAAGTTTGAAGATTTTATATCTTATGTTTGATTACTTTATGACTGATGAACAATAAATACCACCATTGGTATGATGCCATAGGAACCAACACCTGGGGTGGATGTCCTCTATAAGTAACTCCATTTTATTATTAAAGGACAATCAATAATTTAATCCAACAGCCTCCCTGTAGGAACCCTGGGAAATGGAGCATTGCCTATTTACTGTTGTGAACAATTTCTACTTCACTGGTAAAATAGGACAAGGAACCAATGTCTGGATTGGAAGTCCCCTAAAGTGGACAACATAGGTATAAACAATTGATTACACTTGACTTCACACAATGTTGCAGCCATGGTGTAGCCAAAGATGCTGAAAGTGACCTTAAACACCAATAAACAAATTAAATCCCCCAACCCTGTGGGGCTATATGATTGAATTATTACTGAACCTTGCATCGAGTGTTACATCCAATAATCTCATAAACCCTCTGCACATTCCCTGTGGGAACCCTGGGATATGGAGTAGTGCTTGTTTATGTGGTAAACAAGTTCTGTACAGGAAAAATTGGACCCTCAGCCAATGCCTGGGGTGAAGGGTTCTGAAGTGGGCAGAATAGGTATAAATTATTGACTGTGTGTCCATCCACCCATGCACCCATCCATCCATCCATGCCTCCATTGATATGCAGTTATATCTCAGCAGTGAGTAGATGGATTTCAATGAAATTTGGTATGAGGGATCCTTGTGACACACAGCTCCTGCATAATTTATAAAAAAATTGCCTGTATATTTCCCACCAGAGATACAGTCCTTATTATTCAGGGGTATCTGTGAAGCCCTCTATCGGTCCATCTGCCTGTCCGTCTGTCAGTCTGTACAAATGTTTTGTATTGTAATTTCAAAGCCATTAGTCGGATTTGGATCTCCTTTGGTATGCTGATAGTACCGCATTAGGGAATGGATATGCACAAGGAACGGATTCTGTCCAATAACTTTTTCCCAGAGTTATGGGGCTTTTTCACTTTTTGGATTTAGAAAATTTTTCTGTTTTCACTCTTTTGACCTAGAAAATTGTTCTGTCCCACAATACCTTTAAGGCTACTTCGAACATGCCTATGGTTCAGGGGCAGTGGCCCACGATTTGTGTAGCCCTTGTTTTGTCAATTTTTCATGATTTTTTTCCGTATGCAGCGATATCTTACAAGTACTGGGATGGATTTCAATGAAATTTGGTATGAGGCATCCTTGTGACTGCTCCTGCACATGTTATAAAAATGTTGCCACCGTACTTTTCACCAGAGTTACTGTCCTTACTTTGTAAATTTTTCATGATTTTTTGTTCATCTGTCCATCCATCCATTGGTCAATCTGTCCACAGTTTTTCTCAGCAGTGAGTGGATGCATTTCAATGTAATTTGGTATAAGGGATCCTTGTGACAAGCTGCTCCTGCACGTGTTATGAAGAATTTGCCCACATATTTTCAGTCAAGTTGCCTTAACCACCGAGACCTATGGTTTGGCGATGGTCGGTGTGTGTCCGGGTGGATGGGTGGCTGGGCAGTCATCTTTGCATCCAGACGTCCTCACACTGTTAGCACAATAACTTGAACAAATGTTCACCATTTTTACTAATGTTTGCCATACAGATCACTTGCAATAATATCTCAAGCAAGTTCGAAAACTGGCCCATGTTTCATTAGAGTTAGGGACCTTAATTAGTCAATTTTTATGAATTTTGAGCTCATTAGCACAATAACTTGAACTGAGGTTCCGATTTGACTAATATTTCCCATACAGGTCTTTTGCAATAATATCTCAAGTGAGTTTGAAAACTTGTTATGGGCCTTAGTTAGTCGATTTTTATGCATTTTGAGCTCATTAGTGCAATAACTTGAACAAACGTTCTCAGATTTGACTAATATTTGCCAAATAACTTGAACAAACTTTCTCCAATTTGACTAATATTTGCCATTCAAGTCTTTTGCAATAATATCTCAAGTGAGTTAGAAATCTGGTGCTGCCCAATTTTTCGTTACAGAGCTGTGGCCTTAATTAGTCAATTTTTACAACTTTTTAGCTTCTTAGCACAATAACTTGAGCAAACGTTCTCCAGTTTGACTAATATTTGCCATGCAGGTAATTGCAATAATATCTCAAGTGAGTTAGAAAACTGGTGCTGCCCAATTTTTCGTTACAGAGCTGTGGCCTTAATTAGTCAATTTTTACAACTTTTTAGCTTCTTAGCACAATAACTTGAACAAACATTCTCCAATTTGACTAATATTTGCCATGCAGGTAATTGCAATAATATCTCAAATAAGTTTGAAAACTGGCCACACCCAATTTTTTGTTGCAGAGTTATGGACCTTAATTAGTCAATTTTTATGCATTTTGCGCTTGTGTTAGCACAATAACTTGAAGAAATGTTCTCCGATTTGACTAATATTTTCCATACAGGTCTTTCGCGTGGTTTTTGGTTATGGACATACAATACTTTCCGATTGCCACCACAAATTGACGTCTGCATCTCTTCTTGTTCACAAGAGTTACAGTCCTTGCATTTCAAAGACATGTGCCAAATTATTTCTCATAGCAGGGAACCACTATTTTACTAATCTGCTTAACTAATTTAATCTTGTTTAGCACTCGGCACTCTGATGGCAAATGGCAAAGTTTTCAGCAGCAAATATTTCCCATAATGCAGTTGGATATTTAACCAGATCTACCTTGTTTGGCAGAGCACTCTGAAACAAGATATAGTTGGTTAAATTTGTTGTTAACCCTTTACCTAACATGAAAAGCAGACAACACTTGCAAATATAATTCTTGAATAACTACTTTTTTTCATTTTTTGTCTCAAAAAACATAGGTTATGACACCTCATTGGAACGAGCTTGATGAGCTCGTTCCAATGAGGGAGTCATAACCTATGTTTTTGAGACAAAAAAATGAAAAAATAATGAAAATTAATTGGCGATTTCTTAGAATAGTGCTGGCCAGTTTTGGCCATTACGTTGGGTAAAGGGTTGAGAGAAAACAGAGTGATTGATGAAAATTATGTAGTACTACCAGTGTGTTAGGGGTTAACAGAGCTGATTAGGGCTCTGCCAAACAAGATCGAATAGGTTAAATTTCTAGTTACAGTATGGGAAGAAAGTACTGCTTGAAATGTTATTTTGACATCAGTGTGCAGAGGGTTAAATAGTTTTGTCTGGCAAAGTGACTATTCAGTTTAGACGATTCCACTGTATCATATATTTGGCAGTAAGAATTTAAAACTTTTCCCACCACATGATAATTTGTATTCATTTTAACCTTTACCATCCTTCAAGGAACTACATGAAGTGGACCAGTGGTTATTTACTGCAGTAAATTACTTATGTGTTACTGGTAAAATAGGAGCCAATAATCAATGCCTGAAATGGGCGCCGTAGATACAAGTGTTGGTTAAGGCCTCACAATGTAGATCTTCTGTCTCTCAGGCCACTTTTTGTAAAATTGCATCTGGGCGGGCAGTTTTTTATTTTATTTTTTATTTTTGTAGACCTTGGGATCATTTATTTCTTTGTCATCAAAAGTTCATGCTCTTGGTTTGTTTTAAGTTTTAGGCCTAAAATTCTACAGAATAGCATGGGTGGTGGTGTATTTCATTCCTTGAGTGCAAGAAGGCTTTGCAATGCTTCAGCATTGCAAAGCCTTGTTTTACTCAATGGACAAATGTATCAATTTTATTAACTTAGGTAAAATATCGGACATAAACCATTTGACTGTATTTTTTTATGTTTGCGTTGGTCTTAAAAAGAGAGCATGCGGCAGCCAAAAGGACCATGTGGGAGGGCCCGAGAAACAGATTTTTAACTTTTTTAGGCCTAAGCTTGACTTTATACTTGTACTGAGGTCATGATATAGCCATATATGCTGAAAGGTACCCTAAACACCAATTAATAAATAAATATCTTCTACCAAACTCAAGTTGAGATGACGTATATTGGTGTATTCTCCAAATTTCTCAACATTTTAAATTTTTTTTTTTTAAACCATAGCATATAACCACTCACAGGAATAACCACTCACAGGAATGATCTCGTTCCCATGAGAGGTCAAAGGCATCAGTTTGGAAGAAACAAACTGAAAGATAATAAGATTTAACTCTTACCTGCTGAGTATTTTCAAAATATTTTTCATCAAATCTTGTCATGGCTGCTGTGAAGTAGCCAAGACTAGATTTGATGAAAAATTCATCTGAATTTAACTGAAGACATCATTTGTCAAAAAGTCCATTTAATTTACATGAGTGAAATTTGGTTAAATGATCCCAAATTATACTTATTTCAGTGGCAAGAGCTTTTATGTCCTCTGCAGGAATATCCATCCACCAGCAGCATGCAGAGAGTTAAATATCCATTTTTGTGTGCATCTCTGGAGGATTTGGTCAGTGTACGGTAGATATTGAGTAGTTGAAAAATTAACAATCTGGAAAAATTTCTATATATACCAATCCTATTTTTCTCCATATTTTAGATGCCAATTAATTTCCTGTGAAAAAGACCCTTTGTTATCGCTATACCTAATATAGCAGCCAAGAAAATTTAGCTAGAATAAGCCTACCACAGTGTAAAATATCTAAGAAGTTTCTCAATAAAATCATACAAATATGGATATCATTAGAAGCAGCTCAACGAGCTGGTTCTAATGATATCCATATTTGTATGGATTTATTGAAAAATTGTGAAATTTAACTTACTTTTTAAAACTACTGTGTTAGGTAAAGTGTTAATCAAATATGCCCTTGAAGCCTTGGATATTGAATAATCTATGAAATAGGGCAGAGGAGTATTCTTAGGCTTGTTTTGAAAGCCAGGAATTTACTCTGCAATTTAATTAGTGTTATTACCTAGAGTGAATTACTGAATTATTCGTTATTACTCCTGGGATGTTATTCCACAAATGTTTTCCAATAAAGGAACTGCGTCAGGCTGGCTTGTGGATTTCACATCATCATTCTATTAATGTTTCATTTAGGCTTCTCACGGTGAAGATTGAAGACGTACAACTTTTCTTCTCTCATTAGGTAGAGTTTGATAGATGGATAAACATGGACTTTCCTGGAATGGATATATGAGAAATCAGTCTGTCAAAATATCTTAAAGTGGAAGTAATAAAATGATTGATTGGAGATCTCAGTTGATAGATATAGCTTGGGTTGTCATTGAGGAATAACCTGTGATTGTTCATTCTAATTTTTTTATTCCACATTGTGAATTGTTCAATTCAACAAGGTCTGAGGAAAATTGTGGATGTTTTCTTACTATGGAGATTTGAAGGGGATAATTTTGGAGACATTGATATTGCAGTAAGTATCGGGGAAATATGTGTTTGTTTAATACGTAAAGCTGAAGAATAGAGGACTGTGCAATTTATTTTAAAAATTCCTGGTCTCCTCCATTTTTCTGTGTTACATTTTCATTCCATATCATGTTCCCAATAAATAATAACTGTTCAGGGTCCAACAGTATCATATTTATTTGTTATTTTAACCCTTTTCATGCTGCAAATTTAACTGGTTGAGTGCTAAATTATTTTTTAAAGGCGATTTGAAACAAGGATATATTTTTTTTCAAAGCTAATAAGAGTAGCCTTTGTTTAGCAAGATTTTGTTCATAAATCATTGTTTGGTTACCATTTATTGGAGAGTGCCAATAGCACTCTCCAATAAATTGCAACCAAACAATTTTATATATAATAAATTTTTCTTCTACTGCTGAGTGAACATCAAGCTAATGCATACAGTGTAAAGCCACTAAAGTGGATTCCAGTACTTCAGTAGAGCCATGATAGTGGCTTCTAGCACTCAACCAGTTAACATACTGAGAAGCAAAATCTTCATCTTGAAGTGAACTAACACGGGAGACATACAGAATGGTTTATGGTCAGTTTAGTAAAGGTAAGGGGGGGGGGGGGTGGCTCAGTTGGTAGAGGTGCAGGCTGCAAGCCGAGAGGTCCTTGGTTCGAATCCCACCTGCGGCAACCGCGTTGTGTCCTTGGGCAAGACACTTCGCCCCGATTGCCTACATGGGGGCACGATGACGCTGTGTACTGAGGCGTACTGCACGTCGATGGTGCACCTGTCTTCAACCAATCTAACCCTGCCTGTGCTGCGGTGCAGAGTTCAGAGTTACGATGTTGGAGAGCTGACAGCTGCTCGTCGTTGCTCGGTGGTTCTCTCTGGGTACTCCGGCTTCCTCCACCCGTAAAACTGTCACGGTCTCAATTAGCCATTGTGCATAAGTATGTGACCTTAAACACCAATAAATAAATAAAACTTGGTTCAAATCCCTCCTGCGGCAACCGCGTTGTGTCCTTGGGCAAGACACTTCACCCCGATTGCCTACATGGGGGCACGATGACGCTGTGTACTGAGGCGTACTGCACGTCGATGGTGCGCATGTCTTCAACCAATCTAACCCTGCCTGTGCTGCGGTGCAGAGTTCAGAGTTACGATGTTGGAGAGCTGACAGCTGCTCGTAGTTGCTCGGTGGTTCTCTCCGGCTTCCTCCACCCGTAAAACTGTCACGGTCACGCTTAGCCATTGGGCATAAGTATGAGACCTTAAACACCAATAAATAAATAAATAGTAAAGGTAAGAGTTAGAAGTGTAAACCTTTTCTACTCTTACTAAACTGACTCCAGTTATCTCTCTCAAGTTTTAAATTTTCTTTTCTTGCAGCAGGTGACATTTTATAAATACAAAAAAATACAGACAAGAGGGAAGTGTGTACCATTCTTTTGCAACGCACAAGGTGGGCTTATAAAATTGACACGCACGAGGGTTAGGCCTAAAAAAAATAAAAATCTGTTTCTCAGGCCCTCCCACATGGTCCTTTTGGTTGCCACATGCTCTCTTTTTATAACCTATCCAAACTTAAAAAAATCAAAATCAAATGGATTATGTCTGATATTTTACCCAAGTTAATAAAATTGTCCCTTGAGTGCAAGAAGGCTTTGCAATGCTTTAGCATTGCAAAGCCTTCTTGCACTCAAGGGACGTAATACACTGCCACCCATGCTATTTTGTAGATTATGGGGCCTAAAACATAAAACAAACCAAGAACATGAACTTTTTAATGGCAAAGAAATAATTACAAAAATAAAAAATAAAATAAAAAACCGCCCGCACGCATGCAATTTTACAAAAAATGGCCTGAGAAACAGAGGATCTACTTTTTGAGGCCTTAAGTCCTATTTTTTTCACTAAATATATATAAAATGCGTTGGAGAGTAGTGGAAAATGGAAAAAAGTCCCCTATTCTCCTGCTTTTGCATTTTATCCTGTATCCAACCCACACAAAGTCAAAACCTGTTATTTTAATTTTTTCTATTTCCAAATTTTTCAGAAACTTTCAATGGAACCATTTATGACCCCTCATTGGAACAAGCTTGACTACCACATTCCAATGAGGGATCACATGGTTTGGTTGTGTTGAAATTTTTTGGAAAAATACTTTTTTCAGCTGCTCAATTTGTAAATTATGCAGGTGGATATGGCCAATTTGTTAGGTTAACCTTGGGGATTTTCCGCAGAAATGATTTTTAACTCTCTAGCAAGTGATGTCAGCTGTGAAGCAGCTATTTATTTTTGAATCATCTGAAAACATTTTTCATCAACATTATTTTCAAGATGAATTGGTGAAAAAAAAGGATTTTTAGTCAGAAGGAGCTCAATTCTCAGCTCTTTCAAAACATTGGGATAAATTGGTGAAATTCTATTCTTTATTTTTCTCAGTTAACCCTCTTCACAATTATGTTGAAATTTCATGTAGCAGTTTTTTTCCCAAAATGCAACTAGGAGTTTAACCAATTCAGTTTTGTTTGACAGAGTTCATTGAGCTCTGTCAAACAGGATTGGATGGGTTAAATTGCTAGTTGCATTATGGGAATGCTCACTGCACAAAATTTCAGTTCTTTGACACCATTGATTATTCAATTTACAGGATTTCACCGTATCGCTTGATTATAATTTTTACGGAAATGTCAGCCTGCATATTTTTCCCATAAAGAAACTAAAACTTTATCCAATTCAGTCCAGTTTAACAGAGCTCTCTTGAGCTTTATCACACAAGATTGAATTGGATAAATTCCGAGTTGAATAATGCGTAAAATGCTTGAAATTTTGTTCTGTTAGTGTGGAAAGGGCTAATAAATTTTTATACCCCCCTTTTTTTTTAGTAGGGTATACTGAATTGTATTTGTCCATGCGTGCATCCATACCTCCATCCAATGTCCATTCAGGTCATAACTTAAAGATTTGTGCTCAGATTTTGATGAAATTTTATACATGTATTCTGTATCATAAACTTCTTCAGAAACGAAGCCATTATGCAGTCTGCTTCTATTTTCCATGAGTTATGACCCTTAGAGTGTACAAAACAGCCATTTTTGTGTCTGTTCGCCTTGTTTGGGTTTGGGTTGTCAGATCTCAGTGAAATTTGGCAGGAAGATTACTTATGAGAAAGGATTCCAAACAAGTCTCTAATAATGTTTCTTACATTTCACTTTCTTGAGTTATCCCCCTTTTTCGATTTAGAACCATTCTTTAATTTGCCCGTCTGTATCTGTTCAGGTCATAACTTGAACATTAGTACTTGGATATTGATGAAGTTTCATACAGGTGTTCAGTATGATGAGGTCTTTCAGAAACATATGCCATTTTGCTCTCCATATATTTTTTTTCCATGATTTATAACCCTTAAAGTGTACAAAATAGTCAATTTTTGTCTGTTCGACTTATTTGACCCATGGGTTTATGTGTACATTATAATTGTGACTGATGGATGGTCTTTCATGTCCCTGCAAAGAAAATACATGCAAATCACCTCCCAACATATTGCGTTATGTCTTTGTTCTGTATCTCTTATGTGGATGGTCCAATCATCATTAGACTTCAGTAACTAGTGTTTGTGGCCTTCATAATTACCTCTGGGTATGTGTGTGGGAGGTGGAGGGGGGGGGGGGGGGGGGGGGGGGGGGGGGGGGGGGCGGGTGTGAATGAATTTATTGCTGTAAAACAAAGACAATAGTTTCACACCTGCCATGTCGATGGTCTGATTGACACATAACTATTAGTAACAGGTGTACATGGATCTCACAATTTGTACTGGATTGGATTTTCCCTGCTGAAAAACAAAGACAATAAACCCCTCAAGTGTGTATGCCTAGTGTTGAAAATATGTCCATTTTGAGAGGAGATGGGGTGCATATGCCATGATTGGCATCCTTTTTTTAAATTACATGACTATAGTGTTACTTAAGAATTTTTAGTTCACCTTTACAGAGTTAAGCTGAGCTAATCTAATCGCCCTCTGTCAGTCAACAACATGTTTTAGTCCTCTCCTCCAAAACCACTGGGCCAATTCAAGTGAAAGTTTGTGTGAGTGATGGTACCGAAGGGGCATTGCATTTTTGTTCAACTCAACATGCCCAGCCCTATAGGGAGGGGGATGGGGGAAAATGCTCCAAAATATTGTTATTTGTTACAGAGCTTCCTTATGAGGTATAGAACCAAATTTGTTCAAACAAAGTTTGTGAAGCAATATTTGGCTTTGTAATGGGAGGGGTAAGATTTTTGGCCCTGCCCAAAATTTATATTTTCTGAACCGATGGTCCAATTTGAACCAAATTTGGTATGTGGTATTATTGGGTCATAAGTACTCTCTCGTGCAAAAAAAAAATTCCTTCATCCCAATGGGAACCCCAGGAGCTAAAAATAGAAATATTTTCAAACACCGATATTTCCCAAACCACACGGAACAGAGAACTGTTATTTGGTATGAAGCATCCTCAGGACAAGTAGAACTGAATGGTAAAAAAAATTGCCATCGGTTATGTTAGAGTGTTCTGTAGAGGGCATCTAAAAAATACTGAGTCTGCATATTTGCAAAAATTAAAACAAAATTTTCTCCAAAACCAATGGTCAGAATCTTTTGATTTTTGGTATACAGCATCCATAGGGGGGTCAGATACAAGTTTGTAAAAATGAAGCCCATTGGTTCATATTTGGGCTCAATACAGGAGCCCAAATTTTTAACTTAGGGCAATATGGGGAATATTCTTTAAAAATCTTCTTCTTCAGATTCGAGATTGTTCAAACGAAGTCCCAAGGTTAATATTTGGGCTTCCTGTGGAATCCCAAATTTGAACTTAGTTCAATATGGGGATAATTTTTTAAAATCTTCTTCAGAACCACCAGTCAAAATGCTTTCATATTTGGTATAGATTATCTCTAGGGGTGCAGATTCAAGTTTGTTCAAATTGGGTCCCTAGATATATATTTGGGCTCGCTATGGTAGCCCAAATTTTAACTTATAGCAATATGAGGAAATTTAAAAAAAAATCTTCTTCAGATCCACCAGTTGGAATGCTTTCATATTTGTTATAGAACATCTCTAGGAGGGTCAGATTCAAGAATGTTCAATTCAAGGGCCTGAGTTAGTTAATATTTGGGCTCCATATGGGAACCTGAAATTTAACTTAGTACAATATGAGGGAATTTCTTCAAAAATCTTCTTCTTCAGATTCACCTGTCAGAATCCTTTCATGTTTGGTTTACAACATCTCTAGGAGAATCCGATTCAAGTTTGATCCCTGGGTTAATATTTGGGCTCCCTATGGGGGCCCAAATTTTAACTTTGTGCAATATGAGGAAATTTCTTTAAAAATCTTCTTTTTCAGATCCACCAGTCAGAATGCTTTCATATTTGGTATACAACATCCAGATTCAAGTTTGTTCAAATCGGGCCCGTAGGTTAATATTTGGTCTCGCTATGGTATTTTAACTTCGTGCAATATGAAGAAATTTCTTTAAAAATTTTCTTCATCAGATCTGTCAGTAAGATATCGTTCATATCTGGAATACAACATCTCTAGGGAGGTCAGATTCAACTTAGTTCAAATCAAGTGCCTGGGTTAATATTTGGGCTCCCTATGGGAGCTGGAATTGGCCATATAGCTGAAGAATTAGAAAATTTGTATTCAGTACCTGCTAGAGGTGTGTAACTATAAGATCAAGGGTCTTCATAGGGGAGCTCCACATTTTACATTATGATCAACTGAAGAAAAGGCATGATGCTCGGACTATTTTTGTCACCCCTGATTGAGGTGTTCAAGGATTGACAATGTATCCTATGGAGATGGATTGTTTAATGTAGACTCATTCTTGGACTCTGTTTATATCATGTTCTGTTCAAGGTGAGCGCTTCAGGCCCCGTGGAGCCTCTTGTTTGTTTTGAAATGGGTTTGTGAAGATTTCAGTGATTTTTCCCCAAAACTATTTTCCCCTTGAGATTGGTGGCTGGGTCAGTCCATTGGGTGAGAGATATTGTCCATCTGACACAGCCTTATCCCTCAACTTGACACCGGTGAAGTATGTCAGCACCTTTGGTGCAGTCTCTTGTCTTTGTTTTCCATTAATGTTTAAATTAGAGGCATCATACTGTTTTGAAATTCCAAAGAGAGAAGAAACATTGTTCTTATTTTGTTGTATCGCAGTGCAACTCTTGTGCGGTGTTATATATCCTCTTATTTGGCAAGCCCGTAGTCAAGGAGATTTGTACCATTTGAACAAAAGTCTGTACAGGTATCATAAACATTATATAAAATTATGAAGTTTTGAGCTCAAATGTAACAAAATCACATTTAACCCTTTACCCAACGTAATGGCCAAAACCGGCCAGCGCTATTCACAAAACTCGCCAATTAATTTTCTTTATTTTTTTCATTTTTTGTCTCAAAAACATAGGTAATGACCCCTCTTTGGAACGAGCTCATCGAGCTCGTTCCAATGAGGGGTCATAACCTATGTTTTTGAGACAAAAATTGAAAAAAATTAGTTATTCAAGAATTTGGTTTGCAAGTGTCGTCTGCTTTTCATGTTAGGTAAAGGGTTAAGGTGGCATAACATTAAAACATTTCTCAAATGGGTTGCTCAACTTGATGCATATGTCTATATTTGAATTACAAATGAAGAGGCATAGATAAAGCATGGACACCTTCAATTAGTTATATCTCACCAAGGCGAATCTTTTGAGCTCAGTCTTTCGATTTTGAAAATATTGCTCACTACCATTTGAAGAGAAGGGAAGCATGCTATTGAGTATCAGCATTGGAAAAAATGTTTTCAAGACAAACATCAACAAACATCTGCACACTGTTCACTAAACTGGTGCACATCAAGTAGGGTTTTTCAAAAATATTGACCAATTTTTAGCTCAACTTTGACATAGTCAAATTTGAGGATTGGTCGTGGCCTGTCATCCGTCAACAATTCAATACGACTTGGGCTTGAGGCCGCATTTATGAACTGATCTTTTCGAAACTTCTTGGGTACCTTTGTAATCAGAGTGGGATGAGATTGAGTGTTTTTGGGTGCGATCCAAAATTCAAGCTGGCCACCGGCAGCCATTTTGTACCGAAATGAGTGCTATCAGTGTTTTGTACAGAACTTCTGTATGAAAGTTTTGATTTGAATAAATTTTTGTATGAATGTTTAATGACATGGAATACATCACATATAATACAGGTTTTTTTCTCGAGCAGAAATTCTGCAAATTAGATGAACTTTCATTTATTCAGCGCTACTTATACACAGTAAGTACACATGGCAATACGGCTCGGGCTAGGGGGCTGTATTTATGAACCGATCTTCAAGAAACTTCTTGGATACCTTTCTTATCAGCGTGGGATGAGAATGATTGTTTTTGGGTGCGGTTCAAAATTCAAGATGGCTGCCGGCCAAATTAAGTACAATCAGTTTTTTGTTCAGAACTTCAAAATAAAGGTTCTGATTTGAATAAAGTTTTGTATGAATGTTTAGTAACATGGAATACATCACGTATAATAAAAGGTTTTTCTCGTGCATAATTATGCAAATTAGATAAAGTTTGATTTATTCAGTGCTGATTTTCCACAGTTAGTACACATGTCAATACGACTCAGGCTGGAGGCTGTATTTTTTTTAACCAATCTTCACAAAACTTCTTGGGTACCCATATTATCTATCTCCTTGGGACAAGAACGAGTGTTTTGGGGTGCGGTCCAAAATTTTAAGATAGCTGCCTTTGGCCAATTAGACAAACTTTGATGTATTCAGTGCTACTTATACACAGTAAGTGCACATTTCAATACGGCTCTGGCTAGAGGCATCTAATTGTTTCCCAACTTTACAATACTTTAATAGTACATTTGTTACAGGCTACAGTTAGTATTTATGTATAGACTTTTACAATACTTTATATATACCTTTGTTATCAGGTCATTACCTAGATGTGTGTCCTTGCTGTGTCACAAACTATACATGTACATGTCTTACACAAGTTGAGCTACAGTGTCATTGACGCTTTCATTATACCCCACGCAACGAAGTTGCGGGGGTATAATGTTTTTGACTGGTCCGTCTGTCAGTCCGTCAGTCAGTCCTACTTGTTTTCCGGACTTTTTTTCTACACGCTTCCAGATATTGAGCTGATTTTTGGTATGCTAGTCTGACATGGTGGCCTACAGATCAAGTTTGCATTTTGTTCCGCCCCACTGATTTTTACCAAAATTACGGCCCTTGAACTTTGAAAAGTTCATCAAAATTACAGTTTTGTGGACTTTTTTCCTACACGCTTCCAGATATTGAGCTGATTTTTGGTATGTTAGTCTAACATGGTGGCCTACAGAACAAGTTTGGGTTTTGTTCCACTCCACTGATTTTTACCAAAATTACGGCTCCCATAGACTTTGAAAAGTTCATCAAAATTACAGTTTTCCGTGCTTTTTCTCTACATGCTTCCAGATTTTGAGCTGATTTTTGGTATGTTTGTCTAACATGGTGGCCTACAGATCAAGTTTGTATTTTGTTCTCCTCCACTGATTTCTACCGAAATTACGGCCCTTCGACTTTGAAAAGTTCATCAAAATTACAGTTTTCCAGACTTTTTTTTCTACACGCTTTCAGGTATTATCGAAATTACGGCCATTTTAGTGTGTGAGTCTACCACAATGACTTACAGATCAAGTTTGTGTTTCGTTCTGCTCGTCTCAATTTTGCGGAAATTACAGGCCCTGGACTCTGAAAAATACAAGTAACAGATTTCCAGGTCATTTTTCTAAAAATTACAGTTTTCTGGACTTTTTTTCTACACGCTTCCAGTTATTATCTAAATTATGGCCATTTTAGTATGTGAATCAACCACAATGACTTACAGATGAAGTTTGCGTTTCGTTCTGCTCGGCTGAAAAACTTAGTTCAAGTTATGGATAAATTAGATAGACCTCCTACTGTAATTGTTGGTGACTTAAATGTCAATACTTTGAAAGAACCAAGCAACGTATTAGTAAAAACATTGTCTCCAAAGTGTTAAAGCCAAGTTATTTGCTCACCGACTTACATTTCTGGCTCCTGTATTGACCATGTGTACATAAAAAAAGACATAGCTTGTGACACAAGAATAATCCCGGTTCCATATTCCCAGCATGCAGTTATTCAATTCAGGATTAGAATATGAAGCGACTTCGAATTTGTTTATGAAGTAAAACAATAATCTATTTCACTTTTTGTGTATAAACACTGTTATTTGGGATAGCAATTCTAAATCTGACACCTTTTTTTATAAACAAGCATACACTAAAGTAATTTTATCAGCAAAGACCTAGTGTGACCTTACATTATTTACAATGTGTGTTGGAAAGATCAAATTTGATTTGAAAAGGTTGGTATCATTAAATCTTAACATGGCTCCATATTTCAATTAAAATTAATTCTGCTGTAATCCGCATTGGATAAAGGGTTAAGTATGCCCATATCAAGCCTGAGTATAAGCAACCTGTCATTTGCAAAATGTGGTCCCCAGAGGGTGAATTTGCTGATGCCATCCCATACTGTGGGCCAATTTATCCTCTAGGTTCATCTTTCTGTTTTGGTTTGAGACCTTAGATTCAGATTGAGGTTCATAGAGGGTAAATATTGTGATGTTACCCTGCTGTGCAGGGTAGCATCACCAATTGCACCCTCTTGGGACCTCATTTTGCAGATGACAGTCTGCTTATTTTCAGGCTTGGTCCATATCCAGCTACTGGTACAGTATAATGATCATGCAAGTGAACAAGTATGTCAGAATGTAACTTGCATGCTTTACTCTGTCGCCTATAAATGATGTGAGTCAGTTTGACAATGTTTGCCTGTTTTGGAGCAAGTTTGTTCCTTTGTTAACCCATATAATACAATAGTTCAAAAGTAACAGTTAATCGATCAATTACTTTTTTGGTCAATCAAGACGTTGATCATTGGTTAATCGATTAATCGATTTACCATTTCAGTTCTACCAAAAACTTTCTGACTGCATACATTCCATGAACTGATAATTTAACAATTGATAAGTTGAAGCACCTTAAAAAATATTTGACTGGAGTTGTTATCTTAGGTGGACCCTGAATGTCCTTGAATCACTAATCTAAAGCATGCAATGTCATTTTCTGCTAAATCAATTTTAATTTCTCATCAAGCTCCAGCAAAAGCTTCTTTCATGACTACTGTCTAATCATTATCATAAATTTCTGAACAGTTCAAGTCTTGATGCTTTACGGCAATGACAACTTGGACCAAATTGTTGAATTCAGAAACAAATGAGTTGAAGAAAATAATCCGCAAAATAATTGACAACTGCAGAATGGTGCATTATTCAGCATCAGGGCTCTCACACAGCAAATTAGATGCAATGAATCAATTACTTGTCTGAATTAAAAGTCAGGTTAGTGATAGCATGTGAATTATTTGTCATGTGCTATTTCAAATCTCAGCTTTGTCAATTCTTTATTTTCTGAAAATTCAACTTCTCTATCAGATCATGGGTTGAGAACTTGGCTAAGATGCATCATACATAGATTGGAATCAGGGACGTGGGAACTGGGGGGGTGCAGGGGGCAAATGCCCCCTCCCTCTCTCCACCCACACACACACTCTTCCAACCCCCACCCCCCCCCCATACCCAAAGAAAGAAATAAAACTCCAAGAAAAGTGAGATGTGGAGAGATTGTATAGCCACTATGGACTGGGTTTAATCCACACATGGGCTGTGATGTCTACGCATGCGTTTACCAGATAATAAAAATTATCAGCAGAAAAATTATCCTTCCACAATGGCACAAGTGCCATATCGATTAGAGCTGTAGGTTAACCAAAACCGAACCGAGGTTTTTTGTTTTTTTTAAAAACCGAAACCGTCGACATCCCGTAATCTAAGGTTTTTCGTTTTTTTATTAAATACTCTCTTGCTGCAGAAATTTACAGAATGTAGCCATCTCAGAGTAGTGAGAGCACCCAGACACTGCCAATGGCAGTGTCTGGGCACTCCCACTATTCTGGGAAGGCTACATTCTGTGAATTTCCGACATTTCAGTTTAGTTGTGTTTGCAGCTTTCCTCAAGTTGCATGTAGGTGTCAGACCTCGAAAAATGGCCAAGCACAATAAAAGTTCTGTATATTTAGGTAATTATTATATTGGCCTTCCTGATTCTTCATGTATTATAGCTTAATATTTCGGGCATTCATTGAGTTTCACTCAATTTCACAACCATTCAGTTATGACTCCGGACATAAGAATGAGTTTTATTGAATTTTACTTGGCCTCATGAACAAACCGAAAACCGAACCGAACCAAGGTTTTACTCCACCTGAGAAACCAAAAACGAAACCGAACAAGGAAGTTAAACACCTACAGTTCTAATATCGATTAATCCATTCACACATGTGTGCCGTTCAGCGTTTATTACATGCCTTCATGTCTATAAAAACATTTATTAGAAGGACACTCAGCACACTCATTTGACAACTATCAACAAAAAGAACACATTTTATCGCCAACAAAATTTGCACCCAATGATTTGAAACAGGAACATAGGATGCAAGCATTTCAAACTTGGGCAGGCATGGTCACACACACACTGATACATAGATCAGTGGTGGCACTTGTGCCTTTAACACTGTAGAAATACAAAACGCAAAACTATGTTGGGACTCATGCACCTCAACATTTTTCTCAACATTAGAGCCATAGTAGAGACAAATCCAATGAGGGAATCTTTGGTTATATCTTAACCCTTTACCCAACTAATCGCCCGCATCCGCCCGCGTAATATGCAAATTCAGCAGCTGAAAAAATATTATTTTTTGAAAAATTTCAACAAAACCATATCATGTGACCCCTCTTTGGAACGAGCTCATCGAGCTCGTTCCAAAGTGGGGTCACATGATATGGTTTTGTTGAAATTGTTTGAAACAATTTAAAAAAATATTTTTAAAATAATAAATTTTGAAAACATCTGGGTTGGGTACAAGGGTTAAGTGGTTAGGTGCTAAGAATACTATCATGGCTCTACTGAAAAGTTCTCGAAGCCACTTTAGTGGCTTTACATTCTATACATTAGTTTGTTTTCTGTTCAGCTGTAGAACAAAAAAAACCTTTATAAAATTGTTTTGTTACAATTTATTGGCGAGTGGGCAATAAATTGTAGCAGAACATTCATGAACCATATCTTGTTAAAAAGTAAGGCTCCCCTTGCTGGTAGCAAGTAATCTTTGCAAAAAAAACAATACTCATGTTTCAAATGACCTTTGAAAAATAATTACGAGTAAAGAGTAAATATAGTCCCTGCACTCCTTTTGTAAGAATTCCCAAGACGCATGCAACAGCGGGTTGGTAAGTATTAATGTTGGACTACAGTATGGCTGTCGTGGACTGGTCACTTTCCATGGGTGAGCAATATTTTCATGGACACAATAATATTACATTCCAAATACTGATTACATCACATGGACCACTGCAGCTTCTTGTTCTATACTTCCACACTGGTACTCGTGCCATATTGATTAACCCATTCACACACATGTGTTATTCTGTGTATTTACAGCAACAGAACAGGTGCCTCTATGTGCTGTCTCTATAGAAAGGTGCAAATTACATTCTAAGTACGTTGGCTGTACAGGAAGCCAAGACTTTCCTAGAAACAACTGCAAAGCCACAGGATTAAAAAGTCTATAGCTACGCTCTTGAGATTTCAGTTGCATACAGTTGAAACTAGAAATCCGGTGACTGTATTGTGCACTATGTTGAAGTAATAGCGCCCTGAGTAAGTGCACTTTTGTCACTGTCAAACTTCACCATTAGTGTAACTCAATTCCTGTAGAAAAATGGCATTCCCAACTCTGTGCAATTCTATACTAGTAAATAAAGATCATAACTCCTAGCATGCTGCTGGCGGATATTCCTGCCCAGGACAGAATTTCTCTGACCACTGAAATAAGTATATTTTGGGAATATTTAATAAAATTTTCCCTGCGTAAATTGAATGTACTTTTTTGCAAATTATTTCTTGAGTAAAATTTAGATGAATTTTTCATTGAATCTAGTCATGGCTGCTTCAAAGCAGCCATGACTAGATTCCTTGAAAAGTATTTTGAAAATACTCAGCGGGTTAAGAGTTAACATCATTCATAACCTCTACTGGGATACATGTAATGACATAAATAGATATTATTAAAATTTGACTGCATATACTGAATGAAGAGATTGGATTACTACTTAATTGCAGCACCATATATTCTCCACTCGAAAAGTATTTATAATTGTTCATAACAGCACAAGAAACGCTTGCAAACTTCATTATTGGACCATCAGTGCAACCCAGTGGTCCATGTGATGGAAGTTTGTAAGTGCTTCATGTGTTTTGTCCTTAGAAATTGTAAATAATCACTAAGTGAAAAATCTATCCCACAGCGATTTAGTAGTAACTCACCCTCCACATACTGTAGTCTCAATATTTTCTTTCTCTTTTATCAGTTCAGTTTGTGATTTCACTACCGACCTCGCTAATAGCGCATTACATTTTGCATTGCACAGCACAAATGCTCTTGTGTTTTTCAGGCTATTTCATCCTTCATCAGTAAGGAGCACATTAACTGACAAGCATTTTCTGTACTACAGTTAATTGAATAGCCACTTTGCCAATGAAAATTAACAGGAGTATTCAATTAACAGGAATTGTCACTTTCCTGTATTCTAGAGATAAACTTAGTATTTATTCTATTATATCTTGTTTGACAGAGCTCCATGAGCTCTGTCAAACAAGATATAATAGATTAAATGCCTGTATTGGATGTACCGAGGCCAAATAGGGCTATAAACAAAGGAAAACTGGGGAGAGTCAGGGTAATTTCTCGAAAGGTTACAAGATTTTTTATTCAATTAACAGGAGTTTACTCTATAACCTATATTCAGTTAACAGGTCAAATTTGTACTGGAGGTATGGCAAATGGTTTTGTGTTGGAAAATTATATTCAATTAACAGAGATATACAGTTAAGAGATATCCAATTAAGTGGGCTCCACTGTATTTGTGACAGGACTTCTAGTTTCAACTGTACGTCAAAAAAATGGGGAAAAAAGTTTTGAATATCAGATTTTGTGGCAAAAGTGGAAGACACTGAAAAGAAATAAAAATGTCCAATGAAGGTTTCAGTTTCAGTGAGAGATTGCCTGATAAGCCATTATTTTGCCTTAATTGTTGTTTTCTAAACTCTGTAGTGCGGGCCTGAAACTCTAGTGGGCAAAATGTCTGGGCAAAAGAAGGATGAAACGTTCAGACACCCAATTTTAATAATATTTCTGAATACCATCAGGCTAATCACTCATATAGGACACTAGTGTTAAATCAATAAATCTGTTTAACAACGACTTCTCATGCCGGACTTGAGAAAATTAATAGGGTTATCGAGTTTTCTTGATGGATTGTGTCAACTGACTTCTGGCTTTGCTATTATCATTTCTGGAGGAAGCAATCTGTTTTTAAGTGATTTTCACCATTCAAGTGAATTAGAAAAATAAATATGCAATGTCATTTACTTATTTTCTTTAACCTCCTGCACACTCAGGTCAAATTTTAAAACTTTACCCTGCAAATCTTTACCATAATGCAACTAGGAATTTTCATCCGGGAACATGGAAAATGAAGTAGTGCTTGTTTACTGTGGTAAACCAGCACTGTTTTATACTCGTAAAATAGCACCCAGTCTCCAATGCCTGGAGTGGAAGTCCTCTAAAATGGGCAACATGGGTGTAAACAATTGGCTAGACTTGACTTTATATCCACGTTGCAGTGACAATTAGCAATTGTGTAGAAAAATGTGACCTTAAACAGCAATAAATGAATAAATAACAAGGAATTTAACCAATTCAGTCTTGTTTGACGGAGCTCATCAAGCTTTGTCAAACAAGATTTATTTGGTTGAATTCCTTGTTGCATTATAGCAGAAAATGGCTGCCTGAGATTTTGGTAATTTGACATCAGTGTGCGAAGAGTTAACCACTATTTAAATGGTTGAATGAGTCCTGCTACATATAGAATAAATATATAGTGTTTTCAAGTAAAAAATTTATTCTACAAGTAGGATTAAAAATGAAGAGGCGAGTCGGTTTCATTCTTAATCCTATGAGTAGAATAATTTTTATACCACCCACTTTAAAAGTGGGAAGTATATAGTGATCCCTTGGTATGTCCTTACGTCCGTCCGGGGGGTACACATCTGCTATCCGCAACTCTTCCTAAACCAGTGAACGGATTTCATTGAAACTCTCAGACATTCTTTTACATACACTGAAGATGTGCACCTCCTATTTTCTTTTCAGATATTTTCATTTTTACAGTTTCCCATATTGAAAAATGAACTTTGTCAAATTCAATTGACATTCTGTACAGATCTGCTATCCACAACTCCTCTTAAACCATTGAACAGATTTTCATTGAAACTTTCAGACATTCTTTTACATACATTGCAGATGTGCACCTCCTATTTTCTTTTCAGATATTTTCATATTTACAGTTCCCCACATTCAGTCTTTATCAATTCTGGTTTTAGTAGGGAGGGGGGAGGGGGTGTGGTGGCTCAGTTGGTAGAGGTGCAGACTGCAAGCCGAGAGGTCCTCGGTTCGAATCCCACCTGCGGCAACCGCTTTGTGTCCTTGGGCAAGACACTTCACCCCCATTGCCCATGTGGGGGCATGGTGACGCTGTGTACTAAGGCGTACTGCACGTCAATGGTGCACCTGTTTTCAACCAATGCTAACCCTGCTTGTGTGGAGTTGGTATGTTGGGGAGCTGACAGTTGCTTGCCGTTGCTCGGTGGTTCTCTCCGGGTACCCTGGCTTCCTCCACCCGTAAAACTGTAACAGTCGTGGTTAGCCATTGTGCAGAAATATGTGACCTCAAACACCAATAAATAAATAAATAAATAGCAGGGAGGGGTATAGATCTGCTATCCGTTACTCCTCTTAAACCATTGAACAAACTCCATTGGAACTCGCAGACCTTCTTTTGCATACATTGAAGATGTGCACCTCCTATTTTTCTTTCAGATATTTTCATATTCCGACATACGTCCGTCCGTCCGTTTTGCTATAGGGGTGTTACGCTTTTGGGGGGGAGGGGTACACATCTGCTATCCGCAACTCCTCTTAAACCAGTGAACGGATTTTATTGAAACTCTCAGACCTTTTCCATACATTGAAGATGTGCACCTCCTATTTTGTTTTCAGATATTTTCTTTTTTACAGTTTCCCATATTGAAAAATGAACTTTGTCAAATTCAATTGACATTCTGTACAGATCTGCTATCCGCAACTCCTCTTAAACCATTGAACAGATTTCATTAAAACTTTCGGACATTCTTTTACATATATTGAAGATGTGCACCTCCTGTTTTGTTTTCAGATATTTTCATTTTTAGGGTTTCCCGTATTTAAAAATGGGCTTTGTCAATTCAAGCTTGCTTGGGGGGTTGTTGACATTTGCTATCCTCGACCTCTTTTAAACTAGTGAATGGATTTCAATGAAACCTTCAAACATTGGTGTCAGAGTTTGTGCTCTCTACATTAAACACACTTTTACTGTTGTAAAATGTTTCTTGGTGGGAGTGGGTGGTATCTTTTAGTGAGCAGTGCTCACCGTTTTTCTAGTTTTACTTGAAAACTCTATATGTTTATTTTGTTTATCCCATAAATCATTTACAGGCCAGTCATGGCAAAATCGTGCTGTTACTCGCTGCAAAACACTGCGTGAAGTGAGGAGCACATTGGTCCAATTCGATCGACAAGCAAAACTGCCAAAAATAAACAAGGCACAGTGATACATTTCTTTCTAAAAATAATTCACCTACAAACTTGAGCTAAAGTTGCAAAAATACTTTATTAAATGAACAATGTTTATCTTTCTTATTTTTGTTGTTTATTGTTGTTTATTTTTGTTGTCGATTCAACTTGAGTTTTATAAACAAAGCAGACGACACATGCATTTGTTTACTTACACTTTCCTAATTTGGAAAATGAAACCTCACTCATCATGTGCCCGCCTTTCACAATCGAACTTGTATGCTTTTCAACGCGTGGTTTTGATTGATTTATTTTGTGTTTTCTTTGTTAATTGTTATTAGTTTTATTGTTAGACGGAGTTGAATGTGTCATATATTCTAAAACTAAACATTTCATCGACAGTCAACATTTGATAAACGTCGGTTCATTTTGTCTCCTACAAACGTAAAACAGGTCATGACAACACAAATGTGGTAGAGGTCAGAGGTCAACAAGTCCGTCTCTACTATAGGAATAAATTCTTTCAGTGTGAAACCTACGAGGAAAGTTTATCACCCTACTAGCAGCTACTACTAGGTGAATAAAGCAAAAATGTATCCAAGACTTTTATTGTTCGAACAAATGTCCATTTATGGGATAAATTAAAATTTCACTCTATTTGTCAGTCTGTCTGAATATCTCTAACAACACACTTGTGTTGTTGTGAGTTAAGATGTAGCAGCTATAGTAATTTATTTCATGCTCAATTACAGATGATAGAAAACCTTGCATGGAAAATAATAAAACAATAATTGTATCTCCCGCAGTGAAGATATAGATATTTTTACTGTCTGTGTGTTGGGATATCAGAGAACGTTATAAAATCACTTGGATCAGTGTTCATGGACAGTGTGGATACAATACCTTGGCCAAATAAGTTGTGCTACAATGCACCCAGTGCTTCATTATTCAAATTTTTGATAATTATTCCTACAATTTGTGTTAGGAATCTAATACAGTGGAGCCCACTTAATTGGATATCTCTTAATTGTATATCCCTGTTAAATGAATATAATTTTCAAACACAAAACCAGTTACCATACCTTCAGTACAAATTTGATCTGTTAATTGCATATGGGTTGTAAAGTAAACTCCTGTTAATTGTATATAAATGTTTGTAATATGTCGAAAAAATTACTGTGACACGCACCAAATTCCCCTTATTTATCAACCTTTTTGGCCTCACTACATCCAATACAGGCATTTATTCTATTATATCTTGTTTGACAGAGCTCTATGAGCTCTGTCAAACAAGATATAATAGAATAAATGCTCAGTTTGCCCCAGAAGACAGGAAATTACCAAATCCCTGTTAATTGGATACTCCTGTTAAATGAATAATTTTCACTGGCAAAATGGATATTCAATTAAGAGGATTCTACTGTATTATTGAATCCGTGGAAATATTGCCCACCTGTGGTAACTGACCAGTCCAAGGCTATTGTACTATATTGTATCTCACGTGACTTCCTTGCATTCTGATTGGCTGAAAGATGATACCCTATTTCGTGTAGTTTGCATCCACAGAACTGACCAGGCACTACACGTTTTCTATTTTTAGCACACTACTATATCAGTTTTCTTTTCATACTGGCCGAATAAAACTGATCAGGCTAAATTTAAAAATCGATTCACAGAGGCACAACATCCACAAAACGACCCAGAAAGAAATCTTTGTTTCCACAATGTATCGCTTTTCCATTCAGTGTTGAAGTCACATTTTTCAAGGCGTTCATTTTATTCCTTGAGAAGATGATCCATTATTTCGTTTCGAAGAGAATGATCCATACCTGGGTCCAACTTTCATAAGAACGCGTCCGGATATGAAAAATCGTTTGTTTCGCTGCTCATATTATTTCGCTATTTAATTGTATGTTTTGGGCAGTAAACGAATAAATAATGGAATTCAATTGAATCTTCAGAGTTTGTATCCCATACTGACCCATTCGGTAATGTATATGTGTGACAAATGTGTGGAAATTATCAAACTGCATTGTCAAATTTCGAAAATTTTAGTTTTCATTCACGAGTTGCACGATTCTAGAATACACAGTTCCATTTGAGGAAAATGTTATGTTTATCCTTGCCGACCGATTCAAAATCTGTCTTCTGCTCATATCAATAATCCAAGTTAGCCATGTTTTGGAAGAAGAAAATGTTTTTTAAAAACTACATGGTATTTTTTTCTATATAACGCTGGTTGGTAGGGCTGATACCTTGGTAATAGATTAACAAATCGGCCAGATGTTTTTCTGGATGGGTGTTCGATATAATGTAAGGATTAGTGCATGTCTTGTCGTTGACTATGCCCATATAGTGCCCACTGAGGTGGTGTAGTTCCCTCTGCTTCGCGGCGGGAGCTACACCACCTCACTGGGCACTATATGGGCATAGTCAACTCCAAGCTATGCACTATTCCTTAAGTATTTTGTTTATTACACACCAATTAATGTAAAACATGGGATTTCTACTGTTCTGCCTGTGCTATAAAAATAAAGTTGTATCGCACATGTTCGATTTCATTTCCAACATAAAAAGAGAAGGAACCTGTCTAAATAAATCACGTCATCATTCAAGTAAAAAAAAATAAAAATAACATTCTGACTGCTTGTTCCTTGACAACTGCTTTCCACAACTGGTCATATAATGATGGAGTGTGCTAAACGTATTTGCTATTAAAACGTTTTTGTTGTGTTATTCCCTGCAGTGTAGTCAACATTTGAAGTTCGATCATCGTGACCATGACTCTGATCGCTGTCATTTGATTTCGACCAATTGAATGCCGTAAAAATTAAAAGCAAATTAGGGTTGGTACCCCACCTGTTACAGTGATGTCTTCTTGGCAACGAAGGAAAAGCAGCAATTATCAACTTTGAAAGTGCTTTTAGTTCAATTTTCGTGTAAACTGGTTGTTATATGGGAGGTGTGTGATAAATACAGAACCGCACATACGTTTGAATGGGTTAAGAATTATAGCACGAGATTGCTTTGGCCCAGGATATCATGAGAGCCAAAGGCTCGAGTGATATCCTGGGCCAAAGCAATCAAGTATGTGCAGTTTGGTATATTTATAAATGATGAAATATGTTAACTGTTATTATTATAGTTATATTAAGTATAATATATGTTGAAATTTGATACATTTATGAGGTATATCAATGGAAGTATATGGGAACTATATTTAATCATGGTGGGGTCTATTAATGTGGAAAAGGGCAACAATCAGCTGTAGGCTTTCATTTTTAGCTTAACTTGACAAAGTCAAGATAAGCTACTGCCATCACGTGTGCGGAAGTCTGTGAATCTGTTCACATTTTACTTTGGCACAGGCTACACCCCATACTTCTTGTACGATCATCACAAAATTTCATTTGCAGGTTTGGGGTCATGTCTAGATGAGAACGTCCCCTTTTGATCGCAATCGGTCAACCGTGATGGCTACCCGAGCTCAAAACCCAAAAACTTCTAGAACAGTCTACAGGTCATATTTATGAAGGGATTTCATTGTAACTTGATGGGATGCCTCTGTATAATATCTAGATGACAACGTCCCCTTTTGGTCATGATCTGTCAACTGTGACAGCTGCCCAAGCCTGAAACTCAAAAACTTTTAGCACAGTCTGTAGGTCATATTTAATATGGAGGGATTTCACTGTAACTTAGTAGGGTGACTCCGTATGATGTCTAGATGAGATTTCCCCATTTGGTCGCAATCTGTCAACCGTGATGACTGCTCGAGCCCAAAATCTGAAAACCTTTAGCACAGTTTACAGATCGTATTTTTGGGAGGGATTTCATTGTAACTTGGTAGGTTGACTTCATATAATGTCTAGATGAGAATGTTCCCTTTTGGTCACGATTGGTCAACTGTGATGGATACAGGGGCCCTAAACCCGAAAACCTTTAGCACAGTCTACAGTTCATATTTATGAAGGGATTTCATTGTACCTTGGTAGGATGACTCCAGATAATGTCTAGATGAGAACGTCCCGTTTTGGTTGCGATCATTCAGCCGTGACCGCTGCCCAAACCCAAACCCAAAAACCTTTAGCGCAGTCTATAGGTCGTATTTATGGAGGGATTTTATTGTAACTTGGTAGGTTGACTCCATATAATGTCTAGATGATAACATCCCCTCTTGGTCGTTATTGGTCAACTCTGATGGCTACAGGGGCCCAAAGACCGAAAACCTTAACACAGTCTACAGGTAATATTTATGAAGGGATTTCATTGTAACTTGGTAGGATGGCTCCAGATAATGCCCAGATGAGAACGTCCCCTTTTGATCGTGATCATTCAACCGTGATGGCTAGACAGGCCCGAAGCCTGAAAACCTTTAGCACAGTCTGCAGGCCATATTTATGAAGGGATTTCATTGTAACTTGATAGGATGACTCATTTTGGAATAATTTTACTGTAACTTGGTAACTTCCGTTGACATACATTAACTGTGAGGGCCACATACATTAACTGTGAGGGTCACATTAACCCACCTCTCAATTCTTTAGTAGAGTCTACACCTCATATTATTTTTATTGAAAACACAGCATACAGGGAACAGAAATTAACATGTTCCCAATTATCACAATTCTTGACTTATTTCATAATCCTTTCATAAACATTGAACATTATCCTTTTCATCCAACACAACACACAGAAAAGTTAAGCTACAGTGTCATTGACACTTTCATTTAATTTGAAACCTAATCAAGCAAGGTGAATACCATTGATTTATTAGCAAATTATCACTGAAAATTACCTACTTTTGAAATGGGTTTTATAAAAATCATCATCAGCAAATTTTTAATTAATGAAGCACCGGGTTGTAATTGGTGCTTCATTAATGAAATTGTTGATGATTATTCCCATAATTAGTGTTTGGAATCGAATATTATTGCATTTGTGGAAATATTGCCTAGCCATGGACATACTGTACCAATGCTTGGGGTACAAGTCCTTGAAAATGAGAAACATATGGGTATAAACGATTGGCTAAACTTGACTTTATCTGCATGTTGTAGTCACGATCAGCCATTGAGCAGAGACATGTGACCTTATAAATAAATAAATATGCTATTAGTGCACTCAAAGGTAACACTAGTTCTACGCTACTACTTCAGTCACACTGACCATGACATGTATCAGAACTTCAAAATTATTACCTAAAAATATGATCAAAACATAATTCTTTTTACAAATGTACATTGGATTATGTTCCATAAATATGTCATCTCCTATTGATTATTAAAGCAATTTGTGAGTGGGTGACTTTAATGTGTAGTTAATATTTTTCAGAATCCAGAGAATAAAAGAAGATGAAGATTACCCTAGGATAAAAAGAGAGAACAATATCTAGTGTCAAGCTGGATAATTCATATAGCTTTTCCAATTATAAAAGCCTCATGGTTATTATTTTGCTGAAAGAAATTAAAACTAATTAACAATGGGGGATCTGACAATGAATTATATCAATTTGACTGACAGTAATTCTACAGTTAGTTATGACACTGATCATACTATGGACATCAGTCGTGTGCAGGAAATGATTGAAAAGGCCAATATTCGTTACAAGACTGATGTGATGGCACACTATCTACATGGTATTGCAGGAGTTAGCATCTGTGGAACTGGCATCATTTGTAACATTCTTTCTGTGGTTGTGCTCTCGAGGAAGTCACTACGATCATCAACATACTCTTATCTCTCAGCTTTAGCACTATGTGATACTTTGGTGCTTTTCTTCATGCTTCTACTGCTGATAAAAGACACAAAGAAACCAGCAGGAGAAATTCGTTGGGATGAGCCCTATTATGCTGAGATGTTTCCTATTGTTCATCCAATGGCACATACTGCCCAGATAGCATCAATCTGGCTGACCTTAGCTTTCACAGTTGACAGGTACATCATGATCTGCCATCCTTTTAATGCTGAGAAATACTGCAGTATCAGTAGGGCGAGAAAAGTGGTATTTAGCTTGTGTGTTGCTGCTGTTATATTCAACATACCAAAATTCTTGGAGTATGAAACAACAGAAGTCCCAATACCAACGAATGAGACAAGACTTGTTTTTGAATTAAGTGATATTGGTAACAGTCAGCTTTTTCGAGAAATAGTTCATTCCTGGTTGTACCTAATATGTGTCTGTGGTGTGCCTTTCTTAGCTTTAGCTGTTTTGAATGCATTCCTCATTCACGCTGTTCGTTTGTCTCAAAAAAAAGGAAAAGAAATAAATCCACGTGAGGTTCGGAGAAATGACACCACAATCATGTTGATAGGAATTGTAGTTATATTTTTAATTTGTCAATTTCCTGCCTTGACATCACGTATTATGTGGGCAGTCGATAAAGACAGATATCTCAGATCATGGGCTTTGAGTGTACTGAATGAAGTGGGCAATTTTTTGGTCCTTCTAAACTCTGCAATAAATATTTTGCCATATTACTTCTTTGGGAAGAAATTCCGTCAAGAGTTCTGGATTCTCCTGTGCCCATGTTGTTTGAATTTGGAAGAACAACGCATGCTTCGGAGCTGCAGCATGTCATTTGATGGAAACCGCAAAATGAGTGTCATGAGTAACAATGCCGTAAACATGGATGGACCAGCATCGTGTAGTAATGACAGATTTACAAATTCGCGCTTTCAGAAAACAACTCCTCTCATCGAAAATAGTGCAGATACTTCTGAAATGACAGCTTTGTGCAAAGATCCAGATGCTGAATTTCCTATAAATGGTCACTGTAATGGGGTTGTCTATCCAGTTAATCTGTGTGTTGAACAAAATGGTAATGAGAAGATCAGTTGTAACAAATGTCGTTCTAAATCTGCACTGTAATCACTTTATAATGACACTATACAGTTATGCGTACTGTGATTGCAAAAGGCAGTCTTTTTAGTCCAATAAAAAAATACATTTATTTGGTTCTCGGGCAATTAATTTTTCAAAGCAATGAGGGAGGGAGGGAGGATTTTATTTTTATTTTTTAATTTTTGTTTGTTTGATAACTGGTAGAGTGCTAAATTATTTGTTCACATGTTCTTGCTTTGTTAATTTATGGGAGAGTGCATGGAAATGTTAACAATATTCCATAAATTATTGTTTATTTATGTTTATTGGGGTTCATCGACACTTTTGGGTCACCTCTTGTTGGACTGTTTTACAGGTGGGGGGAAGCCAGAGAGAACCATTGAGCAGCAGTGAGCAACTGTCCACATAAGCAGGATTAGCATTGTTTGAAGACAAGTGCACCATTGACAAAGGAATTAATGAATTCTAAATTGTAACATTCCAAGATTTTGAATTAATCAAATTTTCCTTTCCAAAAATTTTTATTTAATCAAAATGATTCAGCAAATTTCAAATGCTGATAATATTACAGTGGAACCCTGTTAATTGAATAGCCACTTTGCTAATAAAAATTATTCAATTAACAGAAGTATTCAATTAATATTAATTGTGTCACTTTCTTGTTTTCTAGAGATCAACTTAGCATTTATTCTATTATATCTTGTTTGACAGAGCTCTATGAGCTGTGTCAAACAAGATATAATAGATTATAATAGATTAAATGCCTGTATTGGATGTACTGTGGCCAAATATGTCTATAAACAAAGGAAAACTGGGGAGAATCAGGGTAATTTCCCAACAGGTTACAAGATTTTTTATTCAATTAACAGGAGTTTACTCTATAACCTATATTCAATTAACAGGTCAAATTTTGTACTGGAGGTATGGTAAATGGTTTTGTGGTGGGAAATTATATTCAATTAACAGGGTTATTCAGTAAAGAGATATCTAATTAAGTGGGCTCCACTGTAATATATACAGATTATCACCACAGTGTGTGTCTCCGGGAATTCAGATCAAGTTGAGTTGCAGGAACAGAATAGTATTTTGATGAGCCTGTTAGGGCGAGTCAAAATATGCGATTCTGTGCCTACAACGAGACTTGATCAGAAATTTCCGGAGACACACACTGTGGTGATGATAAATTTATCTCACAATATTGACCACAAAATGTGTTATAAAACTATTTTAAGAGGAACTTTTTCATTTGCCTTATCGATGGAAAGACTCAAATTGAAAAATAGAATAGTGTTCATTGATCTCCATATTGGGGTCAGTGATGACGTTACACTTCAGAGAAAATTACGTCACTGGGATTCACTTTACTGAATACTGTCTTGCGAAGTGCAACAACTGTCTGTTTCATCAACGTGAATTTGGTTGTTAACCCTCTGCACTCTGGTGTCAAAATGGCAAAGTTTTCAGCAGCAAATATTTCCCATAATGCACTTTGATATTTAACCAAATATACCTTGTTTGACAGAGCTCAGTGAGCACTGTCAAGATATAAATGGTTAAATTCATAGTTAAGAGAGGAACAGAGTGATTGGAGAGAATTCTGTTATGCTACCAGAGTGCTAGGGGTTAATTTTGCAACAATTACTGGTGAATTAAATATCCCTCTTGGTGTAAAGGTTTATTATATTTTAAAATGTGCTCTTCATCATTTATTGAGGTGGAGTTTTCCACATTTCAGAGCGAAAGCTAATACTTTAACTTCAAGAGAGAAGCATCAACTCGAGCGTTCAGGAAAATCCCAATAATAGGCTACAAACCAGCCCAAGGTGCCGAAAAGTGTGCATAATTTAACTACTCGTTGAGTTAACTTCCCCAGTGACATTTTAGCATGCCGTGCATAATAAATACGTCACAGGGCGTTTAGTTGGCAGATACAGTGTCATATACGGCTCAGAGAAAACAATATTGTTTTCTCTGAAGGGAAAAACTCGAAGCGATCGAAAAATGATGCCGTTGTTTTGGCAACAGCAGAATCACGCGCTTGTATCAGGGGCCCTTGATACGGATTCGGAACAAGGGCCCAGATACATTAAACTTTAGTTGTGTAACTGTGCAAAAACGCCCCGATTGTGAGATAAAGAGATATAAGATATGCTTCTCAAGAATTTTCACTTGTTATACATGAATATTAAAATGTCAAACAAAGTCAATCTCTAGTGCTGAACATAAGCACATAAAAAGTTTGTTTTGTTTGTCGAACAAATTTACAAAATCGTATGTAATGATATAAGTAAACACTTAATCAGATACTCATTATTTTTTATACAATCTCCAGAGAATCTGCTCCATTCCAAAGTCAAGGTAAAGTGTGTTTCAGGTTCACATTTGAGAACCTACCCTGGAACAAGTTAAAAATTTGTGAGCCATGTCGCAGGCTAGTCGCATTGCTCTCTTTAATTAGTAATGATGAAACAACGTCTTTCTTTTCAGCAAGACAAGTTGTGGCAGGGAGGGTCTTGATACAATCCAGTGCATCAAATCATGGTCGTTGATGTTTTTCTTGAAAATATTTGCCCAACAAGACTCAATAGGAATGCACCTCAGTTCAAATGGTAACGAGCAGTACACAGCACACCACCCAGTTCAAATCGAGAGACTGCAGGCAAAGTAATTTAACTTCACAAGTAATATGAAACACACCCACGGAATGGTGTTCAGTTATATTTATGCACTTTTTTTAAAAAATAAATGCCGGTCACAAAATGTTTTAGATGTTTTCTGCATAACTGAGCAAACTGGATATTTACAGAACAAACATTATAACTACACACTGTATTTTAATCATGCTTTGTTAAAAATATATGGAAATAAATGTACACCAATCAAAAAAGGTAAAATTTTAAATTCCTATGATTTCGTTGTAATTATTGAAGACACTGCAATCAAATAAAAGGTTCAGTGAAGGGTTTCATTTTCACTGAGGGATTGCCCGAGAACCAAACGCCCTTTTTTGTGACCAACACATTTTCATCAGTGGATGGAGCTTTCATAAATAGAATACAGTGTAATCTGCTTAATTGTATACTGGTTAATTGCATGTGACTTTCAAACACCAAACCATTTACCATACCATCCATACAAATTTGGCCTGTTAATTAGTGCCCTGCGAATCACACATTTTCGATTTGAATCTAATCTCAAATCTAATCATGCTATTATTCAAAATCGAATCAAACCTTGAATATCGAATCAGTGGTGTCTTGAAGATAACCGATGAGGGTTGGGGTGCTATAAACTTCATTGTTCTGACTGTGGTGGCTCAAGTCCCAACTGATAAAGTAATCCAGTCACATCATCAAGGCATGCTTTCATCAAAGGCATTCCTTGATGATGTAATTGGAATATTACTCTGTAAGGATTATAGTTCATTGTCAACATTACTTTGAAACCTTAAATTTGAATTTAACATTGGTAGGAACTAGTGATATTGGAACTGGCATGGCTGGTCGCATAAGTACAGATGTTATTCATGTTAACCCTTAAGCCCCCATATAGCCCCCAGCCGCCACTTTTATATTGCATTGAAGCAGGTGCTCCCTTGTGTAATCTTTTTTATTACTCTTGTGTGTAGAATGAATTTTCCCTGGCAGTGGTTCTACATCACTGCTGGCTGCCTGTATAGGCAGCCAGCAGTGATGTAGAACCACTGCCAAGTCATCAATAACTGTGTAAGCAGAAAAAGGCCATAAATACTTTAAAATTAATCTGAGGACTTAAGGGTTAATGTAGTGGGAGTTACATTCAGTCTTCTATTTCAACATTATTTATGTACGATTTCCATCTGAACTATATGTGTTGGAGACAATGAAGATGACTGATACCAAGCCATATGAAAAAGATTCAAGAGAAACGAATTGGGCAGCCAATTGTGAATCGAACTGCATATCTACTTAACTGGTTAGGTGCTAGAAGCCACTATCAGGGCTTTCCAAAAAATGTGGGTACCATAGAAAAAGCCAACATTTTCCTTCGTCATGTTTCATATTCAGTCAAATGCAAATAAAATTTTGTTAATGTAAATATGTTCTATTACAAATTATTGGAGAGTGCCTGCAGGTGCTCTAATAATTTGTAATAAAATAAATTTTGAATAAAAAATTTAGACCGCAAAAAAATAATCTAGCCCTCAACCAGTTAACATTCGAAATCAAATCAAAGCTTCGCTGGGCACTACTGTTAATTGCATGTGAGTTAAAGAGTAAACCCCAATTAACTGAATAATAAATAGTGTAATCTATCGAAGAATTTCTCCAGCAGCCAATAAATCCTCAATGTTTGTAGACGTTTTTTACATCACTACATCCAGTATAGGCATTTAATCTATTATATCTTGATTGACAGAGCTCTCTGAGTTCTGTCAAACAAGATGTAATAGAATAAATGCTTAGTTTTATCTCTAGAAGAGAGGAAAATTATCCACTGTTAAATGAACACTCCTGTTAATTGAATATTTTTCACTTACAAAATGGCTATTTAATTAGCAGGGTTTTCCACTCAAGTGACTGTGTTGCAAAACCAAAAATAAATCTAGGAAACAAATGTAAATAGCATCTGAGATATAACAGGGTTCCCATGGGGGCCTTGGGATTCAATTTGACTGATGGTCAGTCAGGCCTTAAAATCCTAGCAAATGTGTAAGGAGGCCTTGAAAAGCCTTGAATATTAACAAAATAAAAATGTTGACAAAGCATATAATCATACTACAGTGGAGCCCACTTAATTGGATATCTCTTAACTGGTAGAGTGCTGGAAGCCCATATTTGGGCTTTATTCTGAAGTGCGGGTGCGGCAACTTAATGGCTTCATATTCTATGGATGTGCGTCATATAATTTTTGAACTGAAATTAGTTAGTCTGTGAGGATTTGCCTTGTTACAATTTATGGGAGAGTGCCACTAGGCACTCTCCCATAAATTGTAACAAGGCAAAGAGACGTGGACAAATTTGAATGACCAAAAATAATTTAGCACTCTACCAGTTAAATGTATATCCCTGTTAATTGAATATAATTTTCAAATACAAAACCACTTACCATACCTTCAGTACAAATTTGATCTGTTAATTGCATATGGGTTGTAGAGTAAACTCCTGTTAATTGTATAAAATTCTTTGTAATATATCCCAAAAAATTTCTGTGACACACACCAAATTCCCCTTATTTATCAACCTTTTTGGTCTCACTACATCCAATACAGGCATTTATTCTATTATATCTTGTTCGACAGAGCTCCTGGAGCTCTGTCAAACAAGATATAATAGAATGAATGCTCAGTTTACCTCCAGAACACAGGAAACTGACCAAATCCCTGTTAATTGTATACTCCTGTTAATTGAATAATTTTCACTGGCAAAATGGATATTCAATTAAGAGGATTCTACTGTATATAGTTTTATATGCCCGAGTTGTCAAGGGATAGTCCTAATAAGGAACCTCTGGTCATTTTAGGGAAGTGAGAGCAGGGGGTAATGACCAGTGGTCTTAGTTGGGACTAGTGAAGGCAGGGCAGTGAAAATCCTTCAATTTAGTGTGTTGAAAATTCTTGAATTTAGCTATTTGTGGGGCCTTGAAAAATGCGGAAATATATCAAGAAACAGCCTTGAATAGCCTTCAGTTATATCTAACAATCATGTACATTTTGGCTTGAAAACCACGAGAAATGGTACGTATGACATAATGTGTTCCGATTCCGTATCATATATACAACTCATTCTGAATCCGTATCATATAGACTACTCGTTTCTGGAAATGCAACAGGCTATTATAACGGGTGCATGAATACATTCTATGTGCATTTATGTGATCGACTCAGCTGATTGCTTACAAAGCAAAACAAAATCCCTTACAATTAGCGACAGAACTATTAATAGCCAATGCCCCCCCCTCCCCCCACACACACACACATAATAAATAGAAACTGCACAATTAAATATTACACACTTGTAAATTCAAGTGTAACGTCACAGGAAGTTACATTGAGAGTCAATAATTTTTCAATGCATGCAACTTGGAAAATTTGCGGTGACCGCATTACGCTTTGTTTGTTAAAGTCCACAACAATATTGTTCCATAAAATGTGTTGTTTTTTTTTAACTTTTTCTCTCCCAACCTTCTGTCCCAAAACTGTATTAATAATTTAAGATTTAATCTGTTTATGTGACAGAATTGTTAGATAAATGAATTATCATGATAATGTGCCTGTCCTGTGATTTGAATCAGATTCTCGGTGGTGTCCAGAATGGGATCACAACTCGCCGGCAAAGCCGGCATGTTGAGATCCCATTCTGGACACCATCGAGAATCTGATGCAAATCACAGGACATGCACATTATCATGATAATCTGTATATATCAGTCTTTGCCTGCAGAAATCTTATACAATGTTTCCCATTTCTAGTTTGACAAGTGATCAAAATTCTACTATGTTGTGGGTATGTAAAACAGACAGATAATTTTGAACAGATCATACCCAAATTACGATCCAGAGTGTGGGGTGTTTTTTGCTAACATAAAAGGCTGTTCATGATGTCAGAATTTGAAGTAACCATTTCAAAAATTGTGATGAATCATTGACAATAAAACAACAAGTATTCTTGGTGACTCTAACAGGGAAGCAAGTGACTTAATGATGAATCGTTGACAATAAAACAACAAGTATTCTTGGTGACTCTAACAGGGAAGCAAGTGACTTAAACACAACACGTCGATAATAGTTGTATCATGTATCATTCATGTAGGGATTCATACTTCTGTCTCAACCAAACAAAAAGTTGCCAGGTAAAAGGTTTTCTGTTTTCTTCCATCTGTCTGTCTGTTCATCCATCTGGTAACTGTTGCTTGTCTCAGCAATCACTTGAAAAGTGTACATTCAACAGAGCCCATTTTGTTATGATGGATCAGATCTCACCACCAGAGGGTTCCTTTCAAAAACTAGCCTTCTGGAATATGTAACATAGCCACCACCTTGTTTTTTTTTTATTTTCACTTGTTTGAGTAAAAACTTGAAAAATGAATGACTAATGAAACCTATGTTTTCTGGTGCATTACTGTTGGCTATAGAAAGGTTTCTTTTGATAACCAGCATTCTGGTGATCCAGTATTGCCATCATGGCAGCCATCTTGGATTTTTCATTGTCTGAGTAATAACTTTAAACTATGTTCTCTGACCAGAATTGAGGGATATGGTGACCAGTCTTTTTTATGTGTACCCATACTATGTATGGTACACATAATGCCGGCATCCAGGGTGACCATCCGTCGTTCATCCATCCTTTGTCCATCCATCTGTCCGTCTTTCCGTCCGTCTGTCCGTCCGGGGTCCGTATCCATTTCTTTGGCATTCGATAACTTGAAAAATATTGCTTGGATTGTCAAGTTACTTTATATTTGTGTTCAGGTTACTGATGTGCCGAGCTGTATAGTTTTTGGTGTAAATCGGATAATTTGATCCCGAGATATTAACCCTTTATCCTTCAAATTGAAAATTCCTCCAATCCCTTTGGCATTCGATAACTTGAAAAATATTACTTGGATTGTCAAGTTACTTTATATTTGTGTTCAGGTTACTAATGTGCCGAGCTGTATAGTTTTTAGTGTAAATCTGTTATTTTGATCCTGAGATATTAACCTTTTATCCTTCAAATTGAAAATTTCTCCAATCCCTTTGGCATTCGATAACTTGAAAAATATTGCTTGGATTGTCAAGTTACTTTATATTTGTATTCAGGTTACTGCTGTACCGAGCTGTATAGTTTTTGGTGTAAATCTGATAATTTAATCCTGAGATATTAACCCTTTGTCCTTCAAATTGAAAATTCCTCCAATCCCTTTGGCATTCGATAACTTGAAAAATATTGCTTGGATTGTCAAGTTACTTTATATTTGTGTTCAGGTTACTGATGTGCCAAGCTGTTTAGTTTTTGGTGTAAATCTGATACTTTAACCCTGAGATATTAACCCTTTATCCTTCAAATTGAAAATTTCTCCAATCCCTTTGGCATTCGATAACTTGAAAAATATTGCTTAGATTGTCTAGTTACTTTATATTTGTGTTCAGGTTATTGATGTGCCAAGCTGTATAGTTTTTGGTGTAAATCTGATGATTTGAGATATTAACCCTTTATCCTTCAAATTGAAAATTCCTCCAATCCCTTTGGCATTTGATAACTTGAAAAATATTGCTTGGATTGTCAAGTTACTTTATAATTGTGTTCAGGTTACTGATGTGCTGAGCTGTATAGTTTTTGGTGTTAATCTGATAATTTGATCCGGAGATATTAACCCTTTATCCTTCAAATTGAAAATTCCTCCAATCCCTTTGGCATGAGATAACTCAAAAAATATCAATCCGATTGTCATGTTACTTTATATATTTATTCAGGTTACTGATGTGCTGTGCTGTATAGTTTATGTAAATCTGATAATTTGATCCGGAGATATTAACCCTTTATCCATCAAATTAGACACTCCTCCAATCCATTTCTATATGTACCCATACCTTGTATGGTGTACATAATGTCGGCATCTGTGGTGGCCCTCCGTCATACAGCTTTCTACTAGTTGCGAATATGGGTACACATCTGACGATTTCATCGGCCTATTTTTTCCATCTGTCTCTCTGCCCATCCATTCATAAACAAGAAATAAAAATCACCATAGGGCAGTTCAAGGCCGATTCTTTTGATACTTGTTACAATGGTGAATATCGACAAGTGAAGAGGATTTCACATTTGGGGCTTTGACAGCCATTAAAAATGGCCACTGTCCTAAAAATAGCAGTTACTCTTTTTAAGCAAGAACTTCCAAATGGTTATTCAGATTTTGTTTACATGTAGTTCTTACATGGAAAACAATTAGCACAACATACATAACCTTTTATTTGGGTTTTCTGGCTTGGATAAATTATGCACATTAGGCCTAAAAAAAGGTTAAAAATCTGTTTCTCAGTCCCTCCTGCATGGTCCTGTTGGTTGCTGCATGCTCCTGTTTAATGAAAACTTTAAAAACTAGAAATTAAATGGTTTATGCATGATATTTTACCCTAGTTAACAAAATTGATAAATCTGTCGCTCAAGTGCAACAAGGCTTTACAATGTGTTAGTATTACAAAGCGTTCCTGCACTCAAGGGACAAAGTAGATAAATAATCTGCAGATTATGAGGCCTAAAACATAAAACAAATCAAGAACATGAATTTTTGATGGCAAAGAAATAATTACAAAAAGAAAATAAAAACCACCTGCCCACATGCAATTTTGAAAAAATGGCTTGAGAAACAGATCTACTTTTTTGGGACCTTAGCCAACCATCTTAGTTTTCAAAACTGACCATCTGTGGACAAAAAAACCCAAAAATTACCCAAGTCACAAAAGCTCAATTAATTCAAGACCAAGTGAACTTAATACCGTGGTTCACATTGACAAGAGGAAGAGGATTTTTTTAAACTTTACTTTTCCTCACCTTTGCAGAAATACATATGCACCAATTCCCACCCCCACCCCATTTCTTTGGTGATACTTGCACAGGTCAGGTATTTTTGTTAGTCCAAACAATAGTTTGAAAAACTGTTGCATTACTGTTGACTATTGATAGATTTGTTTTAGTAATCTGCATTCTAGCATTTTCAGTATGGCAGCCATCTTTGGATTTTTGGTGAGTTTTGCTTGTCTGAGTAAAAACTTTAAAATCTAATGACCAATGAGTCTCTTTTTTTTTGCTCCAGTAGTAGATTCAGAAGGATTTGAAATATGTGGGAGTTTATTCTGCCATGAAAAATGATTGAATTTACATAAAGCGACTGTAGAATGATATCACTGCCTGCTGGTGCACTTGTTAATAATTTGTTTGAATTTACATAAAGCGACTGTAGAATGATATCACTGCCTGCTGGTGCACTTGTTAATAATTTGTTTTTTATTTAGCTCTGCAAGTCAAGTGTCAATGGAGCTTTTCTGGTAATAAATGATTTGTCTTGTCCTCAAAATTTTGTTCATCCATGCCGTAACATCTTAACCACTGAATAATTTTTGACAGAACTTTATAACAATATCAAGCCTGGAAATAAGCAGACTGTCATCTGCATAATAAGGTTCCCAGAGGGTGAATTTGGTGATGCTACCCTGCACAGCTGGGTAGCATTATTAAATTTACCCTCTGTGAACCTCAATCTGAAACAAGGTCTCAGGCCCAAACAGAAAGAGGTACCCAGAGGATAAATTGGGAATTCTACCCCACTGTAAGGGATAACATCTGCAAATGCACCCTCTGAAGACCTCATTCTGCAAATGGCAGATTGCTTATTTCCAGACTTGAATATGCATTACCAAAAGACAGTGTGTCGCAAATTATAATATGGTATGTGCCCCTCAAGGTCAAGGGCCTAAATGATAAGGTGACAAAAAACTTTGACATTTCACTGCCACTTTTGTCCGGCCCATATAACTTGGTATGATTGACATATCTTATTCATACTTGGTACAATTTATTGCCCATGACTCAAAGGAGTGTCATAACTTTGATCTAAGGTCATATCATCTGGGTCAAGGTCACAGACAGCAAAACATTGATATTGTTATACAGCCCTTGTCCGGTCGATATAACTTGGTATGATTGACAAATCTTATTCATACATGGTAGAATTATTCCTTATGACTCAAAGGTGTGTAAAGACTTTGATCCAAGGTCATATCATCAAGGTTAAGGTCACAGAAATCAAAAACTTTGTTATTGTTATACAGCCCTTGTTTGGTCTGTATAATTGAATGTATGTGACAGATCCTCTTCATCCTTCACACAATTGTTACCAATAGCCTCATTGTCATATCATCATGGTCAAGATCACAAGCACTAACACTTTGATTCTTGTCATGTATTTAGCTTCCTCCAAAAAGCAGTGACACTGAGCAGAGCTGTCCAGGCTGAGAGGCTTCTTGTCATTTAGTTGAAATATATTTAAATGATTAAAGCCTTTGTCAGCATGGCATTTTCATTATTTTACAGGCATACTAATTTCACAGAAACACTTGTCACTTGTTCCGTTCCCATGCAGGTTCCATCAGGGCAATAACACAGAAACAAAACACATAAAAGTTTTCTGCCATGACCAAAATTGTGTTAATTATCATGGATGAAACAGTGACCCATTAACAGCAACAACATTGTGCTCATTTTGACAATGTCAGTCAATTCAGATTGGTGAGCATGCATGTTGCCAGCTGTTTCTGATTCATAATTACTAAAATCGAATGCACCCAATTTCAGCATATTTGACAACAAAACCATGTGAAGCCGAACACATGAAACTATTATTTGAAAACAATAACAAAATCTGTTTTTATCAATGAACCTGATGATGAGGGGAAAATTTCTATGCTAAAATGCAAGATATATTCTTCCAGTTTCACAGTGCTATGTGCAGAAATAAGGAAAAGATGTGCGTTCATGCTTTATTTCTAATCAAGGTTTATCAATCAATTCAGTACTGTTACTATCCTAAGTGGGACATTTCACACTTGGGTGATTCGCTATTTCTGAATCAGAATGCACAAAGAATTTTCACTTTTTTATTTAATGATTTTTTTATTTGTTCAACTTTAAAGTAAAAAATTAAATAATTATTTCATTGTCCTATAGTTATGATTGTTTTTCCTTTGTTATTTTGCAAGTAATGATGCACATGCTCTTCTGAGTCATCACTGCCTCAGTTCATCTGTTGCGATTAAATTGAGTGTTTAAGGTACAAAATACACAAATGGAAACACAGGTAATTTGTTTTATTACACATCCATTAAACTTTAAACCCTTGTATTCAACGGAATCGCCATTATGATATAAATGATTCTGTATTCAACAGGTGATATACAAGCCAGAACTTTTTTACCGCACCGTTTAGTTGCGCTTCGAAAAGTTTCCAAATTCTGTTATACTGTCGCATAGTGTGAAAAAGAAAACGTCCAAAGCAAAATAAAGTTGGTTCACAAAAAATTAGCCAACAATGAGATAATATTTTAAAAAAAAACCCAATCATTTCCAACCAGAACATTAATCCAGTAACCCAGTCCCGTGGCCGTCTCGTTTTGTGGATCCCATTATATCTAAATGGTCAACTTTATTTCAGTAAATCTTTGTACATCTTGACATGCTTCGAACTTCTTTTAAAAACGTTTCTCCCAGCTGTTTTGCAAAATCTGCACATATTTGTACTTATATTTTTACTAACAGTAATAGCCACCAAATGGTTAGGCGTGAATGGGCACCAGCCCATTCACGCCTAACCATTTGGTGGCTTTTACTGTTAGTAAACAGTGATACGAATTTCAACAAACACTGGTTCCAAAACGGTTGTTTTGATTTTTTATCGATGCATTTGATCAGTACAGCTTCAGTCAAAACAAACTCTTCACCTTTGGGTTTAAACATCGGAATTAAAATTTGTTTATTTAAATGAATTTTAATGCATGAGTTGTGTAATAAACACAGAACGCGATGTGTGTTTGAATCGGTGGGTGTTTTACATAACTCGTTGGAATGGCGTAATCCTATTTCGCTCGAGCCTAAGGCTCTCGCGAAATACGACTACGCCATTCCAACTCTTTATGTAAAACACCCACCGATTCAAACACACATCGCGTTCTGTCTATTTACTTCTTAATTTTTTATTTCATCTTAAACATTTGCGAGTCTTAAACTGGAAATCAGGACAAGAAAATGGGCACAGAATCAATAACAAATAAAAATAGGTTCCCTGATAACTCTTGTTGGAACACAAAAGTAGGTGACATATGGTTACCAGACATCAAATACACGGAACCTGTTTTTAGGTTCCGTGAATTTCTGCAGTCTGCGTGCCTGTTCTTATTGCCTGTTCCATCATTCGGAATGAACTTTGGCACAACACTGTTGCAGAATTTCCATTGTAGCTCTAATGCACTGCTATAACACATTTCATACAGCTTTTTTGATTGAGTTTCCTTCAAAAACTAAACCTATAGTTTGATGAAATCAATCCAAGGGTGGGTGGGCCTGACCTTTCTTGTCAGCACAACAACTTGAACAAATATCAATAAATTTGGTCAATATTTGGTATGTGAGACTTTCATAAACAAAGCATTATTTATGTATTTATTTATTAAGGATTAACAACACTTTAACAGCCAAGGTCATATCATGTCGGTGACAGTTTTACAGGTGGAGGAAGCCAGAGTACCCAGAGAGAACCACCGAGCAACGATGAGCAGCTGCCAGCTCCCCAGCATCGTAACTCCGCACTGCAGCACAGGCAGGGTTAGATTGGTTGAAGACATGCACACCATCGACGTGCAGTATGCCTTAGTATACGACATCATCGTGCCCCCATGTGGACAATTGGAGTTAAGTGCCTTGCCCAAAGAGGCAACGTGTGAGTCCAAATCGATCGCTCAGACAGTCACCCATCCAAGGACTAACCAGGCACAACGTTGCTTAACTTTTGTGATCTAACGAGAACCGGTTACTGCAACGCCACTGCACCCCAAACAATGCCTTGAACGCATTTGAAAACAAGTATGACTTGGGCATACTGAGCAGAGTTATGACCCCCATTTTGACCCTTTGTTCAAATCTAAGCCATTTCGTCCAAATGCAGTCATCAAAGGGTTGGACCTGGAAGACATTTATACACCTATTAAAAATGGGTTATGTCATTTTATTGATCTATTCACCTGCCCTCCCCACCCCTGAGAACCCTGGGCTCTCCCGTGAACACTGAGAAGTGAAGTAGTGCTTGTTTACTGTGGTAAATAAGCTCTGTTTTATAGGTAAAATAGGACTCAGTCACCAACACTTAGGGTGGAAGCCCTCTAAAATGAGCAACATGGATATAAACGATTGACTAAACTTGACTTTATCTCCTTGTTGCAGTCACCATTAGCCATTGTGCAGAAATATGTGACCTTAAACACCAATAAATAAATACTGTCCAACTATTTCTATCAGTCTATAAACTTTTTGGTTTCTGAATGATAACTCGAGTTCAAAAAGAGATATCCTTTCTAATTCGGTATGTAGGATGCCTCGGAAATTAAATCATAAAGTTGAGGTATACTTGCCACTTTCTCACTGTTTTTAAAAAGTCAAGATTTTTGATAAGATCTCCTCCCAAAGTATTGGACCACTTTCACTCAAATTTGCAGGGCTTATATTTCGTCTAAATTTGTGAGAATCCATTTGGATTCTCGTGAAAATGGTTGCGCGAATCCATACCTACTATGAGTGTCCCAGGATCCCATGACATCACCAAGGTTGAACCACTGTTGTATACTGATAACACATGTTAACCTTTTACCCAACACGCCTTTTTAATTTTTAAAACTAAATTTGATAATTTTTAAACAATAAATAATAAATAGATGATAAAATAATTAAATGAACAATATTTACCAATAAAATCTTACAAATATGGCTGTCATTGGAACCGGCTCAATGAGCCGGTTCCAATGACAGCCATATTTGTAAGATTTTATTGACATAGTGTCAGGATATTTCAGGACATGTTAGCCTTCTGCTGGTTAATTTGTTGCCGCTGTGTTAAATAAAGGGTTAAATTGACTCAATTCTTTTCACGCGAATCCTAGCAGAGGTGCAGCGAGAATCTACATGGATTCTCGCCGGTTTCATTGCGCGAATCTTTGTGCGAATCGATTCTCGGATTCTCGTCGAAATATAAGCCCTGATTTGGCATTGAGGTATCTTTGGTGACTGGAGTTCAGATTTGTATATTTGCATCTGACTAGTCAATTGGGAGTTAGGATAGGTGGCCACAACTCTACATGCAAGTACAGTTCAAAAAGCTCAATAAGCATATTATGCAATGCCTGGTAAAGCTCATGCTTGCACAGTGGTGGTTGGAAAGTGTCGGACACACCTGACCGCTAATAAGTACTGTGAGCTGAGTCCTGAGAATGTAGTAAATTACCAGATTCTGTTAATTCAATACTACTGTTAACTGAATATGAATATTTTTCACTTGAAAAGGGGAAATTCAATTGACAAGGTTGTGTCAATCAGCGTACAATTATTAGAATTCTCACAGCCAACAAGAATTGTGAAATATTAGTATTAATTTATTATTACATAATTAGTTCATTTCCGAGGATATTTTAATAATATCTAACATAACTAGGCTGGTGACCTTCCACCAAGCCAGCATTTTGAATTTTCCTAAAGTACAGTCACCGTGGATTTGACTTAATCCACGCATGGGCAGTGATGTCCATGCATGCATTTACCAGATAATAAAAATCATCAGTAGCAAAATTTTAATTAATGAACCACCGGGTTGTACCTGGTGCTTCATAAATTAACTTTTTGATGATTATTCCTATAATTACTGTTTGGAATCAAATATTATTGCAGCTGTGGAAATAATGCCCACCCATGAAAAGTGACCGGTCCACAGCGACCGTATTGTATCTTCAAGCATGATTTAAAAAGTTGGCTCAGTGCCACTTGTGCAGAAGAGAACAATAGGTGTTAATCTCCAATTTTGGTATAGTCTGTTTAACATATACTACCACATACAATATTAAAAGCGCAGAATATGATTCGAAATGATTCATTTATATATTTTCCATTGACTATTTTCACTGTCATAACATTAAAATGATGGAGAAGTTACAAGTAAATTACTTGAGTTGGACATTCCAAAATAAATCTTGTGTCTCTGGCACTTCCCTCATCCTTAAAATTTTGCCAAAAAAATAAACCTCTAGCACACGGAAAATATGCCTCAGAAACAAGATTTTTTCAGTTTGAAACCTGTGTACACTGATGCCAAAAATTGTAATTTCAAGCAGCATTCTTCCAATCATTTGAAAAATAAAAATTATGAGCAAATGATCACCATGTTGCACCTTGTGGCCTCGCTCTTTTCTCAGATAATGCAAATTATAGAGTTGTGGAAGGAGTGTTAGGAAATTCATGCCCATGATATTCTTGTAGTAATACACCTTCCCTTTTGCATTGCTGAGGGTACCTTGCTGCACTCAAGGGTCAATATGAACTCGGCATCCCATATGGAACCCAGGAACTAACTAGTGCGTGTTTACTGTTGTAAAAACAAAAATCTGTTAAACTGATCAAATAGGCCATCAAGTCCCTGTGATGGAAGTTCTCTAAAGTGATCAGCATATGCATAAATAATTGTCTGAACTTGACTTTATGCTTGTGCTGCAGTCACTTTTGACAGCCAGGGTCACCTCATGTCTAACAGTTTTGCAAGTGGAGCAAACTGGAGTACCCAGAGAACCACCAAGCAATGGGAGCAACACTCAGATTCCCCAACATCCTAACTCCATGCAAACAGGGGTAGAATTTGCACCATCGATGTGTAGTACGCCTTAGTACACAGCACCACCATGCCCCCACATGGGGAATTGGGATTACGTGCCTTGCCCAAGGATGCAATGCAGTTACCACTGGCGGGAATCGAATTGTGAACCTTTTGGTTTGAAGTCCAATGTCATAACCACTGAGCCACTGCATTCCCAAATGAAGAGACGAGATACAGATACACTTATGTTTAACCCTTTACCTTGTGAATTGGAAGCATCCACCCATGTAATTTACAAATTAAGCAGCTGAAAAAAAGATATTGTTAAAAAAATTTCAACAAAACCATATAATTTGACACCTCATTGGAACGAGCTCATTGAGCCCATTCCAATGAGGGGGGTCACATGATATGGTTTTGTTGAGACTTTTTGAATAATTTTTTTGAAAAAAACAATAATTAAAATAATAAATTTTGATATCCTGTGCATTGGGTAAAAATTTAAAGAAAAATCTATGGCCAACCATGATCTACTAACATCAGCAGATCCAATTGGGAAGCTTCATATAATAGTTCGGTTAATACATTTGTTTTCAGAAACATACAGTACGTGGAGAGTGGATTATAACTAAATCACCCGCAGAGTGGAGTTACCACCCAAGCAATAACTTTCAAATTTTTTACATATCGACAAAAAACACAAGCATTGTTTCAGCCAATGGACCTCCGGGTTTAACCCGGAGGTCCATTAGCTGAAACTTTGCTGGTGCTTGTTATGCTTTGCAACAAATTTGCAATTATTGTCCGGGTGGAATCTCCACGCTGTGGGTGATTTAGGGATAATACACTCTCCACATACTGTACCTGTATCAGAGCATACAAAGTGTTCCAATGCACCAGTGTATAGTGAGTAGGGGCATAATATTTGTTCAGAAATAGTATGTGTTCTTGTGCCATTGGAAACCTCTTCTTAAACACATCTACAATAAATTGGCTGCTATTCTTTACCTGCTGGTTTGAATCAGTTTCTACCCTTATGGGAAAATTAATTGATTCATTAATTAATTATATATAACCCCCAAGCCACTAATGTCGAAAATGCTGTAATGTATTCATTTAGCACCTGATCAACAAAACAGGATAATATTTTCCAAACATTGAAATGTATTCTTCCATAAAGGTATGTTTCGATATTGTTACATGTCGTTTTTCTAGACAAAATATCATATGATCTTATTTGCATGTGCCGAAAGGTGTGTTTCTCCAGAGGTGTGATCTCAAAAGTTCTGTAAGAAAATTGAATTTGAAAGTTGGCCAGAGTTGGCAGATAAATTTAGTAATTTTCTTCAAGAATAATACAGTGGAACCCACTTAATTGGATATTTGTTAATTGAATAACCCTTTTAATAAATATAATGACCAAACATAAAACTAGTAAACATACACTCAGTGCAAATTTGACCTGTTAATTGCACATGGGTTATAGAGTAAACTCCTGTTTTTAAATGAATAAAAAAAATCTTGCAATATGTCAAGAAATTACCCTGACAGTCACCAAATTCCTCTTCTCCTCCCCCATGGGAACTCTGGGAAGGGAAGCAGTACTTCTTTACTGGGTAAACAAGCTCTGTTTTATTGGTAAAATAAGTCCTGATCACCAATGCCTGGGGTGGAGGTCCTCTAAAATGGGCAACATGAGTATAAAATAAACAACTTGATATTATAACCATGTTGTGGTCATGACATGAACAATAACACCAATAAACAATAAACCTCTTGTTAGCTCACCTGACTGAAAGTCAGGGTGAGCTTTTCTGATCACTTTTTGTCCATCGTCCGTCGTACGTCGTACGTCGTGAAGGTGGTGTTTGGGTCAGTTTCTCCCAAGCCACTGGCTGCAGTTCAATGAAAATTCACATGAGTAGCGGTTATATAGGGGCATTTTGTTTTTTTTTCAAATGGGGTTTCTGCTCATATTGTGGAGGGGGTTGGGGCCAAAATGCACAAAATTTTTAAAAATCTTCTTCTCATGAACCAGCCGTAGCAGAGACTTGATATTTGGTATGCAGCTTCCATTTGAGGGGGGGGGGGGGGGGGAGGGGAGGAAGACTCAAGTTTGTTCAAGAGAAGTTTGATGGGCTATATTTGGCTTTGTTCTGAGAGGGGCGAGAATTTTTGCCTGCCCCGAATTTATATTTTCTGAACCGAGAGGCTAATTTGAACCAAATTTAATATGAGGTATTATTGGGTTACAAGTACTTGATTTATGCCAAAAAGATCTTTCCTGCAGCCCCGTGGGAACCTCCAGAGCCAAAAATATAAAAAAAAGAAAACGTCCATATCTCCAAAACTGCACAGCACTGAGAATTTTTATTTGGTGTGAGGCTTCCTTGGGACCAACATAAAGGAATGGTAAAAAAGAAAATTACCATCGGTTTTGTCATAAGGTACTTTTTCGGGACTTTTGAAAAAATGCTGAGTCAGCATTTTTTTTAACACTGTGGGCAATGGGAAAAAATTAAAGAATCGTTTGCTTCCAAACCACTGCTCCAAAAGCTTTCATATTTTACATATAACATCTTTGGAACATTGACTCACATATTTGTTGAAATCAAATCCCTCGGTCCATATTTGGGTTCCCAAATGTTCAAATTAGTGCAGTATGAGGAATATTCTTTAAAAATCTTCTTCTTCAGATCTACCAATAAGAATCTTTTGATATTTGGTTTGCAACATGCTTAGGGGGGTGAGATTCAAGTTTGTTCAAGCCAAGTCCCTGGGTTCATATTTAGGCTGAAAAGTTGGGGTCCCGGTCCGGACATAGAAATTTTGGACCAAAATCCGGAAATTAGTTTTTTGGGTTTTTTTTATGCGTTTTGGTCAATTTTAAGAAGAAAAAAAATTTTAGTCTGTAAATATTTTGTTTGGGACTTCGAAAATTTCCGAACAAAAATATAAAAAATCTGGTTTTTTATGCGTTTATCTCAATTTTGGGACATAAAAGTGCAGGAACTGAAAATAGAAGGAAAATCCTATGTTTTGTGTGGGCACAATCGCTTCATCTAGTTGGTATATGCTTTTCTTAGGAGGGGCGTATGCAGCTTATTCAAGTCAAGTCTGGTTTGATATTTAGTCTACCATCTCAGGTGAGCGCCCTCGGCCCCCCTGGGCCTCTTGTTTATAGACCTATTTGACGTCTCAACATTCAATTTGGGGATAATCTATTATATCTTGTTTGACGGAGCTCCATTAGTGGCTATTCGATTAACAGGGTTCCATTGTACAATTAGTGATGTTGGGAGTATTTCATTAAAAAGAGGTTCCAGACACAAAACTCCTTGCCATTATGTACGGCTTCTTTGAAAATAACACACTTGGAACACAAATTAGTGTGCATGACTGTGTAATTTATTAATGCCTTTGCCCGTTCTTTTAACTGGAAACCAGGGGCGCGGTGGCATCGCCGTAACCGGTTTTCTTCAGATCACCGAAGTTAAGCAACGTCGAGTGCGGTTAGTAGTTGGATGGGTGACCATTTCAGCGTCTGATTCGCTTTCCCGCGTTGTATCCTCCATGGGGGCACGATGGCTCTGTGTACTAAGGCGTACTGCACGTCGAAGATGCGCATGTCCTCAACCAATCTAATCCTGCCTGTGCCGCGGTGTAGAGCTCAGAGTTACGATGGTGGTGAGCTGACAGCTGCTCATCGTTGCTCGGTGGTTCTCTCCGGGTACTCCGGCTTCCTCCACCCATAAAACTGTCACCAGCATGATATGACCCTACATGTTAATGTGTCGTTAAACCCTAAAAAATAAAATAAATAATTGGAAACCCCGGGAAGTCAAGCAGTGCTTGTTTACTGTGGTAGACAAGCTATGTTTTACTGGCCAAAATAGGACCCATCCACCAATGCTTGGGGTGGAAATCCTCCAAAATGAGCAACATGGGTATAACCGATTGACTAAACTTGACTTCATTTCCATTTTGCGGTCACGATTAGCAATTGTGCAAAAATATGTGACCTTGAACATGAATAAATAAATAAATTTAACTGTAAATGTGTGGACAAGTTGCATAGTAAGGTCAGAAGGTTGAGTTTTGAAACCTCACCTCACAATGTAGTATTTGTGATGTATATCTTCCACTTGGAGGGACTGCACACACAATGATTAAAGAAGAGTGATTGTACTGGTTTAAACAATTTAACTTTTAACATTATAATTTACTTGTATACTTTCTGTAAATTATTAACACAATTTATCTATTTTTGTTGATTGCATTAAACTTTGAACAGAAGACGTTATTGCCTTTGTTTATAAGAACAACATGGGGAATAGTTTATCCCGCGGAACGTGACGGCCTTAAAGAGTCCAACGATTTTTTTTATCACATAATCACCATCCAATAGCTTATTACAGAAAATATTTTATACCATGCTAGCCTATATTACTAACTGTGAAAAGCCTGTATGTTAATTTTTTCATTTAAGGGGCTATATAAGTAATTGAATTTTGTTTATTTTGAAATTCTCACCTCTCATATTCCTTAAATTCAGATTAAATATACATAAATTATACATCAAAATAAAGGTTGGGATGTAAAGACCACGAAACACGTATGCAATCCACTCATAGAGTTGACAGGAGGCACCAGTGGTGCCTACAGTCGACTCTATGAGCTGATTACACGTGTGTTTCTTCTTCTATACATCCCAGCCTTCATTTTGATGTACATTTTGTGTATATTTAATTTGAATTGAAGGAATATCAGAGGTGAGAATTTTCAAAATAAACAAAATTTCATTACTTATATAGGCCCTTAACCCCAGTAAAGCTTCTGCTGCGGTTAAAAAAATTACATCTGGGCCTATTGTCGGAAGTTCATCAACTTGACCCTTGGCAGGACGCACTTTGCCAACTTCCGATACATTCACACTTCGCGATGTTTCATTCAAACATACGACATTTTGCGGTACTATCTACTACGTGTAAATGACTTATTAAGTTTAAAATACCTACAATTAAATATTTAAAATAAAATTTAAGAATTGTTAATTATAATTTGACTGAAAAAGCAAGGTAAATTCAATCAACTTTGACGATGTGTCTAGCTGTCAATCAAGCATTCACACACAGCCGGTAGTACTACCCATCGGCACAGATGTTAACAAAACACACCATTGTGTTTGCGATAGAAAGTGTCGTTTTTTCTCCATTTTAAGTGACAAAGTCGATTATTTATTGAGAGCATGGTATAAATAAAACAAATAGGTACTAGGGCCGGTAATCAGATTTAAACCACTCGTAGAATATGGGTTTTAACCACTCGGGAAGCCGACTGGTTAAAACCCTTATCCTACTTGTGGTTTAAAACTGATTATCGACCCTAGTACCTATATAGTCTATATCTTCACAACACGTCAAATAACGTCAGATGTCAACGACGTGATAACGTTGTGAGTTGGTTTCGAAGTAGAACTGAATTCATCTTCTCATATGTTTCATTTGGTTCCGCTCCTCAGTTTTCCAGGCATTTCCTAAAATGGCATGCCATACACCCTCTTCAGATGCAAATATTCTGTAACTTAGTTATCTAACCCATAACATGTACATTTCCCAAATCCACTAAAAACATATAACACTATCTGACTAAGTAGAAATAAATAATCTGATGTGGGTGAAATAATCTATTGTCTAAGGCAAGACTTCAACCTGCAAAATTGCATGAAAGAATGCCGATGCCAGTCATTTTCAGCCACCCAGCAGCCTCAAAAGCAGAATTTACCCATTATCCCTACTCACCGAATCCTGGATCATATAACTTCCTGTTTCTAATATGTGACAAAAAATTCCAACGTTTCCGTCTGATTTTTTAGTTACATGTCTGGTAACAAACCCGTGTAAAAATGACATTTTAAGTTATAGCCGATATTTTTCGAAGTCGCTGATTCCCATAAATCATCTGGTAATTTACCACTATGCATCAGACTCCAACTTTAGAACCCAAACTTCAAATTCTCTTGTCAAACAAACAGTCTAATGTAATCGTATATCTTATACTAAAATATATATCTCCAATTTACATGGCATTAGTTTCAACATATGCTCTATGATTAGAATTGGGAGCGCAGTGGCTCAGTGCTTGACTGCTGGCCTTCTATGCTAGAGGTTGCCGTGTACTAAGGCGTACTGCACGTCGATGGCGCACGTCTTCAATCGCTGTAACACTGCTTGAGCGGAGCTTGAATTGAGTTAGAATGTTGAGGAGCTGACAGTTGCTCGTCGAGAACTCGATGGTTCTTTCCGGATACTCCGGCTTCCTCCACCCGTAAATCTGTCACGGTCACGATAGCCATTGTGCATAAGTATGTGACCTTAAATACCAATAAATAAATAAATAATATGTTTAGAATTTCATGTGCATAATAATGCTAAACTGTAACGCGGAACCTTAACTGGCTCATTCTCAATAAAAACAGTGCAAATTGGCCACCAGGATATGGAAAAAATAAAGTTGATCCCATTTATCCGTGCTTGCTCGGTTGGAAGATACTTATCCAGTCTTACAGAAAATAAATGGTTGCAATCAGTGCGCAATTCATGTTCATGTTACATACGTTGCTTTATGGTGCGATAAAAATACTGATTTGCAATTTGTAACTTCCGTTATTAAATGAATTCTTGGTACGATGGGAAGTAACTTCACTGCTGTTTTATTTACATATCCCTGGAAACCTTTTAAATTAAACTCAAAGCCTCCCCGTGGGAACCCCGGGAAGTAAGCAGCACTTGTTTACTGTGGTAAACCAGTTCCGCTTTACTAGTAAAATAGGACCCAGTCACCAATGCTTGGGGTGAAAGTCCTCTAAAATGGGCAACATGTTGATCAACGATTGACTACACTTGACTTCATCTCCATGTTGTGTCACGATTAGCCATGGTGCATAAATATGTGACGTTAACCACCAACAAACAAACAAACTCAAAGCTCATTAGTTGTGATTAACCGACACCACTGAACCATTTGATAAATTTATATGAATCATACATCATCACGAAAGTTGCTGATAAATTTGTACAGGGAATTCGTTTGATATTCTTCTACATGACAGTACTTTCAAATGTCTCAGTTCTGAACTAGGTCTAAAGAACAGTAATCCGTCCAGTTAATTTACACAACCAATGATACGAATAGATATATATTGATCCCCCAAACTACTTTTCCATGGGAAAACTGGATCTCGGTTTCATAAGTAAACCTCGGGGAAATGTGACGGATGTTACAAGATACTCGAAGACGCACACGTAATAGTATTCCAGGAGCGTTGGACATTTCGTGATTTTTTCCTGACTTATTTAGTTAATAGACATATATCATATATATGGTTTTGGCCATAAATAGCCTTGATGCAAGACCTTATGTCTTGTATCAAGAGTACCCGGGTTGGGTTTGGGTGTGGGTTGTTAATTAGTTGTCATACATGAATAGACACATTTATACCAAGTGAAGAGTAATTTTAAATTGGACAATAGGCGATGAGCCAGCATTGTATAATAGGGGTCATCGGTACCAAATTAGGGGAATAATGCCCATAGTGATTTTTGACTAGGTATTGACCTCTACAATAAGAAAATATGTGATAGCATTTCAGGAGTTACAGCTTTTTGGGTGAAATCGCTAATTTTCCAAGATGGCCGCCAAAATGCCCGAAATAACATATAAATGGACAATTATGGTATTTAAAATGGCAGTATGTCAATTTCATGCTCTTCCCATTGATTTAAGAATCCTAAATGCATTCATATTTTTGCGAATGATCTAAAAGAGAAATTTTGATTTACCAGTCAAGATGGCGGATTCCAAGATGGCGGTCAAACATTCTACCTTAAGTGTTACATTTTAAAGTTTTTCATGAAAATTCATTCATCATTATTAAAGTCAGCCAGATTTAGAAGTCATAACTGTTTTCCAACTCATCCTCATCCTCTTCGGCATCCTCTAGTGAAATATCGTCATCTTCAGATATTGATGGTCTGTTCTCGCAATCCTGCAATCTACACATATCTGTACATTTAAGTCCATTAGCTAAGCAGTCACAGTGCGGAAGTACACAACTTCTTGTACATTTACAAGCTAGCAGATCTAAAATTGCTTGAGGTGCTGGTTTACCGTCCATCCAATCTACCACCAATTGTTCCACTCCTTCTACTGTTTCGATCTTCCACCCTCTTCCAACTGGATTTGGCACTTGCGGATCGTTCTCTAGACACCTTTTCCATATTGCCGCCTGGTAGTTTGCCCTTTCTGCGTGCTTTATCAGACAGTCTCTACATGGAGGAAGCTGGTGACTCTCTATCTCACCTTTCTTTGCACAGAACAAGTTGTACCTTAGATTATTAACCCTGGTGAACGATGCTTTTGGAGCATAGAGAAGGCATGTAAAGGCCTCTAGTTTGTCTAGCAGTTGTGGAGTGAGATCCCACTCCTCACCTAATTCTACAAATACATCTGTGACTTCTTTATTGTTTGTCAGTAGCTTTAAAGCGCTTGCTTTACCCTTGCCAGCAAAGGCACTTGTAGTGTCACATCCTGTGTATGAATGCATTCCGACAAGAGCCCTGCAAACATTTACGCCGAGAGTACCAGCAACTTTCCTAATGTCATCCAGCCTTTTCCTGGTTTTTGTACCACATTTCTGAAATATTGGAACTCCAATCTTGTCTTGGAATGCAAGGCTCATGATGAAGACATCCGTGTCTTCTGAACAGATCACTACAGCTTGATAACCCTCTCGTGCAGCATGAACAGCATGGAAAAGTAAACGCCCATCTGCTTCTTCTTGATGGCATTCTAGCTCTGGCACCAGTTGACTATCCTGTGATACTATTCTATAGCACTTATCATTCACAGTCACATACAGAATCTTCTTTTCTAGTCTCTCACAATACTCTAGCTTCTTCCATTCATCAACTATGAATGCGATAAGACTGTTTTTATTACTGACTCGTGTGAGAAAATGTTTCCACTGCCTAACTATTTGTTTGCTAGTAATACTCTGGAGTTGGTGCCCGGAGTCTTCACCTCTCAGTGATCTTTCAGTGTTCTTTATGGAATTTTCTTGATATGTGTCGAAAACAACATCAATTCTGTCACTTGACTTTCCTTCATTTAGAGCCATTGACAGGATTGTACTGGCAATATCGCCAAAAGTCTCTTGGTCCCCTTTCACTCTTTGGACTAAATTCATTCCATCAATCACGGAAGCACATTTTTCTGGTACTTTCTCTGCTACTGTTACATTCTTTTGTATATTTGTCGCTAGAGAAGACTTGTTTGTCTTTCTTAATAACCCATCTGGTGTAGCTAGAGCCCAGGGCAATGGTCCAAGGGGGTGACATAGGACATCTTCCATCTGAAGATCTCGGACTTGTGCCATTACTATAATACGGCCGTAGAGTGACCTGTCTGCTTTGAGAATTATTTCCTTTCCACTGGATTTTACTGCCTTCTTCTTACACATATCAGTGAAAGTTTTGAGTTTTTTGGCTTTTATGGGGTCATGAAATTTTTGAACTGGTGGGTCTTTTTCTAGTCGTTCCTCCTTAAATGTAGCATAGCTTTGCTCCCCAATCACACATGCCCTTAACAAATCAGAGGAAATCTCTTTGGGTGCAGTCTTGGCTGTTGAAATGCTAACAATGTCTCTCTTCTCTGCGAATGGGTTGATCCAACCTTGGATGAGACTGATAACTGATGACACCGCTTCCTCATCTTTCTGGATTCTTGGTTGTTGTAGGTCTGCATGATGAAGTCTGGATTCTGTACCTTCAGTCATTTCTCTTAGAAGTCTCAAAAAGCACTTCTATACTCAGCCGTTATGTAGTGCCTTTTTATTGCTCCAGCTTTTAGGCTAAACTTAATAGTACCCCCAGGGGTTTGAGTGTCTTTATTTACTGTGACTTCAATGGGCTGGTCTACGGGGAGTTTTCCTAAAGGGTTACTGCTGGAAAGCTGTACAGCAAACTGGCCATCTTTGAAGGCTCTGTAGACATCAGGATTCTTCTGTGGTAGGTTAGTCATTTCTGCCAAATATGCAGATAGGTACCTAGCGTAGTTCACTTTATCATAGGCAAAACACCACGGAATCATTGCTCTGATGGCGCTGATGTGCAAATCCCAGTTTCCTTCACGAGAAGCACGCAACAACCCGAGTAGAACACTTTCAACCATATCTATATAAGACATCCAATACTCTGAAAGCTCACCATTGTTGTGACGGAGATGTTCAAGAAATTCTGTCCACAAACTTATTAGCTCAGTAAATAATGGACTTTGCAAGATGTTGTTAAGAGCCTGTTGGTTCAGGTCCTCAGTAATGCTGCTCACCTCTGATATCACTGACCTAATCACAGTAGCCTTGTGTGGAATATTGTCAACCCACTGTGTAAATTCAATCCATGCCAGACGCATCAATGCTTCATAAATGCATTTGTGAGTTCGTATAGCACGGTTGTATTGTTTACCATCAAGAACTCCATTGATGGATCCCTCAGCTACTAGCCCTGCTTCAATACAAATGTCTTTTAATCCTGAATCACGAAATCGCTTCCCTAGGATTGACAAAAAGTTCATGATGGTGTGAAATGTACCCATTCTAAGCAAAATACCGGAAAATCGATCTTTGTGATTCCATGCTATTTCAACAGCTTTTGCGTATAGCGCTTGATCCATGACCACCACAAGTGTTTTCAGTGATAAATGATGCCTGATTTGTTCCGATTGTTTCAATATTTCAAATACAGTAGTCAACTCTGTGGCTGGTGCATTGATTGTAGGCAAGTATGCAACAACATCTTCTGTCGCTTGCACTTGGTCTCTTGTTCTGATATTGAATGCCGTCCAGCTTGGTATTCTTTGGGTGTCTAGACTTGATTGTCTTGCAAGGGTCCAAACTAGGTTTTTGTTACAGGATACTTGAGCAGCTTTCTTGGCTTCGGGGATGAGGTTTTCCAAAGTTGAAATTGGCTGGGGGCCTACTCGTGCCCCAGATATATAAGGCTCTAACTCCTGCTGCACAATATTAATGGTTCTTTACTTTTGCTTCTCAATAAGAGGAAGATCGGGTCTCGGGAGGTGAGGTCCATAAATCTTGGGTTGAACTGCTATGCCATTGACTCTATGAGATGTTCCCTTTCCAGTAAGAGTTTCCTCCAGTCTATCGATGTTATCCCATGCTAGGTTGGTGAAGATGCCAGGATTGATGGATGCTGGAAGTACAACATCATGATTAAGATGCATTGCAAATTTTTGAAGGCACAGGGCTGTTTCATTCTCTTCAAGTTGAGAGTAAGACACCCCATGCCCTAGTTTGTTAAGTGTGCGTATGATTTCTGTGTTTCCAGTGAGTGATTTAATTCCATAGGGAAGCAGTATATGTTTGGGAGGTTTGTGCTGTCCACCTGTCACAGCATATATCATATCCTGGCTGAAAGATTGGATCAAAGTGGTGATGCGGTATGACTGATTTTTTCTGTCTGGATCACCTGTTAGCAGTCCAAGAAGAAACCGTTCTAGTTCACTTGGGATGGCAATGTGTGCACTTTCTTTAATATCATTTGGATGATATGGCCATGGTGTAGGCGTCTTATCTCGTTTGATGGCTGATCGAATCTTTGAAGATGTCTGATCAATGATCTTATTGATGTCACTTGACTTGCCCTTCCATACTTTGAGCTCCCTTTGAAGAGACTGATTTTGCAAAACAACATCCTTTATTGTTATGTTGTTTGGTACCAGCAATAATTTTCCATTGTCATCGAGAAAGATGTCTACTGAATTCCCGAACTCGGATTCTAGTGACCTGTGGATGTGTTTTCTTGTGGAAGTTTTCAGACACGTGATTCCATTAGAGAACATGTATTCTTCTAGTTTTGCAGTCAGAGATATAACAGGTACAATTGTTTTGTTTGGTATGATTTCAGTTCTAATGAACTGAAAAAGTTCTTCATATGCTAGTCGTTCGATCCTGTGATACGTTTCAAATTCATCTGCGGCAACTTCATGATCTTGATTCACGTTTTCTGTTATATTCCTTCTGGTAAAGTTCTTGTAACATGACACATGATAGTGTGCTTCTGCAGCTACGATGTCTCTGCTGGTCAGCGCTATCATTTCTTGGTCTCTCTTTTCAATTGCACACTCTCGTAATTTTTTATCAGCCCTAAGTTCTACAGCTTGAACAATCTTTTTACGTGTGCTAGAGCGTTTAAGGTACTTAACTTTGTGACAAAACATGCAGACTGGCTCATATACTCTTGCTTCTGACGAAGACTTTCTGGTTGACCTTTTCTGTGCAGAGCTACTACTTTCTGTTATATCACTGGTACTTTCCTCAGCTTTTCTCTTCATGGTCTGTAGGTCTCTTTTCATTGTAAAAATGCTTCTACATTGTCGATGATAGTAGATTTCAGGAACCTCTCTCTCTTTTAGTTTTTTAGCAATATTTAATATGGGCTCATGGTTTCTCACTCTAGCTGCTTCTAGTAAAGTTATCCAAGAATCATAGCTTTGGGGCATTACTAAATGGTTGTCATTATCAGTCCCTGCTTTATGGATGATACACTGAGGTCCTTGGGATTCTTTGTGCTTTGTTTTATCCATCTTGAAAGAGGTGCTAGACCACTACTTATGATATAGTTCTATTCTAATCTCTAGTCTACTGTCTATTTCTTTCTCTACTCTACAGTCTATTCCATTCTCTAGTTGACTGTAACTTCACTGCGAAAAACAACCACCAACCTGAAAAAGTATGAAACGATTAGTGTTATCACATAAGATCAATGGTGTCCATATGTCCCAAACCTATAATACAAGTACCATGTGTGGGTTGTAACATATTATTACAACCTTCAGAGCTATTTTAACTGATTATTTTTGTTTTTTATATTTTTTTGGGCTAAAAATGGTATTTTGGAGGACGATGCGCATTTTGTTGTTTGAATGGCATTTTAAGAAGTTATTAACTAAAGTGAAGGAATTACTCATGGATGTAACTTCTATGTATTTTATTAATATCAACGTTGCGATACAGAACTAGTATCGTTGTCAAGACATAATTATGTTTTGATAACGATACTAGTTCTGTATCGAAACGTTGATATTAATAAAATACATAGAAGTTACATCCATGAGTAATTCCTTCACGATGCGCATTTTTAATCTCTTTATTTTTAATCTCTTGATTTAAAATACGTTGAAAATAATTTTTAAAAAACGTTCATTGCAAAAACCCAATTTTAAAGAAGAATAGAAATTTCGAGGCCATTTTGAACTGCATTTCGGGTATTATTTTGGATTTGAACAATGTTAAAAGCTAATTTGAGAGGAAATTGTCTTGCAATCCCAGTCACATTTGCTTTATTATTTTAAACATTTACTGCTCTTTTACTTATGGCGACAAGTTTGAACATAAGTATGGGCGCCATGTTGGATTTGAACCATATTAATGATATATTTTGAGCCAGTAAGTATGTTGTTGTTGTAACCATAATAAAATGTCCCTTTCTATTGACAATACGCGATATTAAGCACTTTTTGGGTTGTTTGTTAATGAGTTGTAATGAAAATATGCTATTCTGGCGCATTTTGGAGCTATTTGGGCGCCATTTTGGTGGAATTTTGGCGTCCATTTTGAATCTGCAGCAAACAAAATTGTAAATGTCAAGCTGGCTGTATTTTTTGTTGCTCCAGATAGGATTTCCCAATGACATATTCAGATAGAAAGTGTTTTTGTAAGTTGTTTTACGCCATTTTAATGAAAATCTTGTATTTTGGCGGCCATTTTGAAAAAAACGAGTGATATCACCCATAAAGCTGTAACTGCTGAATTGCTATCACATTTCCTCTTATCCTAGATGTCAATACCTAGCCGAAAATCATTATGAGCATTATTCCCCTGATTTGGTACCGACCGACTCCCCTGGCTCATCGCCTACAACAACATATGGCAAGAACAACGAAAAAATCAATTTCCCTTTCTAAAAATTAATGTAATATACCACTCTCCTCTGGAACTTTAAACATTCTCGCCAATTATCTGTCTATAAATATGTCATTTTCATATATGCTCCATCGCCATATATGAAGAGACACATTTATACAGACTGAAGACTGGTTTGCAGTTTGCCAAAGACATGTGGCAGGAACAAAGAATATGCATTTCCTGTTTGGAAATAAACGAGTTATATCATTCTCCTTAGAGACTTCAAACATTCTCACATCATATATGAAGAGACACATTTATACAGAGTACGAATTAATTTTCAAACGGCCAAAAACATATCGCAAGAACAACGAACATTTATTTCCTTTTTGAAAATAAATGTATTATATCGTCTTCCTCGGGAACTTTGAACATTCTTGCCAATTTGCCTGATGGTAACGGGGGTTTCAAATGTATGAGGATATCGCGGCTACTCATCCAAAATTCATCAGGTGGTTGCGGCCACTTGAAGAATTATTTTCCTCGCTCCATGAAGCTGATTTCGAACTCCCCATCATCTACATCAACGATTTGCCGTACAAACCACTCCCCTTCATACACTGCTGCCACAAATTCTCCCAACAGAATAATCGCTGTGTGGCTCAACAATGCCTTCTGGTTCACTATCAACAAGAGACCACCCATCACATTTGTTGTCAGTCAAACAAACGCTACAATAACAATTATAACATGTATCCCGTGTTGCAGGTCTGTTCTTATGATTCAGTGTTAATGCATGCCACTTCATGGTACCCACAACAGTTTCGCAGTCCCATTCTTCAATCCACCGACAATCGGCTTTTGTTACAAAGAAATAATCGATAGCAGTTTGATTTTTGATCGCCCAATCAAAGAAACCATTGGCGTCTTGCATACCCATTCCTCCACACTTGGTAGCGGCGTCGGCTGACCTCTTAGCTCAGTGTACCGCCGATTCTGTCACTTGGCTCTCTTCCGTGCCCTTTTTCAAAATAGTTCCATGTTGCTCTGCATCCAAACAATTGTTCGTGGTTTTTGACTGCATGAAATATTTATTTGTTACGATACTGACTCGTGGGACTGTCGGTCCAGTAATGCACGTATTTAACTTCAGTGAAATCAATAGAATCCATCTTGAACAGCCCATTGAGTATGAATAGAATAGTACGTGCAGCACGATGTGAAGATTCGTCCGACACACAAAAGAAACTCTTATGGGCTATTTCTCCCGCATTCAAATCTCTATAATAAATCACGATTGGATGTAAAGTTGCTTGTGTTTGGGATCAGTTGGCCCTCTGGATTTCATCAGGTGTTTCACATGTGTAGTTTTCACTGAACGTCAGATTTTCCTTGAGCTCCATTTGCTTCTTATATTGAATATTAACACGGATTACGTGATCCTTGCAGGCTTGGCAATTTCAGGAGAGCGATTTTTTTTTAGCTCTCCTTACTGCCCTCCTGAAAGAATTAAGGAGAGCGAAAAAATTTCCCTCCTAAATATTTTGGTCTGGGATGATTGAGATTACATGTATTATGGTCACATTAAATTTTTGTTGTAAAGCAAAAATGTAATTTAACTTCGAAGTCACATAACATTTCATTTTGAAAGTGGTTTAGTGGTAAAAGGTAATGGCTGCAACCATACCCAAACACAGTTGCAATCATTTGAAGCAAAATGGGTCACAGCAATATTTTTTTTTCTCTCAGTTTCAAGTTCAACAACTGACATCACAGTTTGAGGGGTAATTATTCAAGGAATATTGACACTATAATATACTACCATTACTACTATCCTGTCACTTGAAGCACTTGCACCAGGATGTGGCTGTAGATTCAAGCAGACCTGTTGTCCAAGAAAGTCATACGCCTACCACTACCACCTTCAACCCCCCCAAGGGGGGTTGAAGGTGGTAGTGGTAGGCGTATGACTTTCTAGGACAACAGGTCTGGGTACACACACAGGTCTTGTCAAGTGTGTGTTCGGTTGTTGAGTGAGACATCTAGATGTCTAAGAGATTTCGCTTTACCTTAGTAAAGTTAATAAAATCACTGATGTAGTCTGTTGGTTTCAGTTTCAATGAGTTTGTTCAACTGGATACTTAAAATGCTGTGTAAAGCTAATTGCTCTCCTAAGCTGATTGAGGAGAGTGATTTTTTGCCCTTCTGCAATTTTCAGAATGCCAGGCCTGTCCTTGAAAGTGTTGAGTTCTTGTGGCCAAATCTTGATGAAATCTCGCAGCATTTCCTTCTCAACTTCCTTGACTTTTTTCTTTCCATCAACAAGAACTCGTTTCCACACTGAAAATTTCACAACTTTGGGTAACTTCTGTACGTCAGTCGAATTTGATTCATTTACCTATTGATCAGGATTAGCAGTAACATTAACAACTATAACCTTTTAGCATTTTCAACTTGAAGGCAAGGTTCTGGTGTTTAGAACAAAGGCAAGAATTCCGTTTCAGAAAATTCACAGGCATAATATGCTTCGGTCTTAATCGATAGAAAGTAGCGAACGACAAATCGCATGTTGGGTTTTCGGCGATAAACTTCTTATGCAGATTACCCAGGTAATCACGCGGCCAACTTTCTTACAATCCCTTTTACCCGGTAACGTTACACAATTGTCCTCACGCTCCATAAATTTTTATAACACCTGCGCGATATTTCACTTGAACACGATTCCTTTTCAGGGATGTAAAGTCGATTCCTTTCTTGATTACAGAACGCAATCGATTTCTATTAAGCGACGTTTCTACGCATAAACGTTTCATGCAGCGATATTTCATTACGAGCTTCCCAGCCACGTTAGCGAACACTCTCGACTTCTGGCCGCGAACACCATCAGAATTTCTAGCATTAGACCGCAGCTGCGAGATTGCCACATTTCCCACCAGAAGATGTTTCCTTATTTTTTAAGCATTTGATCCGCGAATTCCGGATCCTCTCAACATAGCATTGGACGTGCTCCTCGGCGTTGATGGGCCAAACTCTGCCGGAGAACGTTGTCTTTGTACACGTCTCTGTATGGTTTTCAGTCGGCGTTGCAGATCTTTTTTCTAGTTTGTAATGTATCTTATTCTGCGATATGCATTCGACAACGCCCTGGTTGTCCTTCTTGGACCATTTCGGCGTAAATTCGGCAGCCGAACGATAAGTCGACACGGAGTTGTCTCGTAGCCATTGGTTTCCGCGACATCTAAATTCGCAGCGGGCGAGGCCTGACCAGGGTGAGCAACTTGCAAAGCCTTCGCCTTTCGCCGAGCTCTATGTTTTCTAACGCGTCGCGAATCTTCTACTCGCGGACCGCTCGTGCACTCTCGGACAGGAGGGCGGCTGGCATGTAATCTTTCCGTTTCCTCTGTCGATCCTTCTCAGGATAAGCTTCCCAATCAGTTTGCTTTTGGTGTTCTTCATAGCGCCGCTGAATTTCAGCTCGACTCAATGGCATCGTGTGTTAATTATTACTGCAAAGAGAAGAAAGGAAAAAGTATAAATATTTGAAATATGTTTATACTTTTCAATTTGTTCTATTATATATTTGTTTTATATTATATTATGTTATTATAAATTATTCCATTTTGTACCATACATTTATGTATATTTCTACATTCTACAATTTATTTTTCGTTGATGTCTTAGCCTATAAGAAAGAAAATGTATCATCACCTCTGGAAGTCAATGGAAGTGATGATGGGGTGAGGTGTTTGGGTTGGGGTTCATACAATTCTGTGGAGAACTTTGACATATATTGGTTGTTGGCACAAAACCCAAGTTTGATGCACTGGCGGCCATCGGATTTCGATTTAGGGGTGCCTAAGTGAGATATGTGGGGAGGGGCAGGGTCGAGATGTCTAAGGTATCTCCAGAAGGTCGCAGGTCCAAGTTCGGGGAGGGTATGGGAGGGGTGGCCTCCTCCCGTTGGCGGGGGTCTCTGAAAGCTTCCCTAGGAAAATGTTTCATATTTCGACGCCCCGAGAGCGATATCTGAGCGTTTCTCCAACACCTGACATGATGTCCTACCGTATTGTTGTGTCCGTGTGTTCGTGGGTATGATATTGGGTGGGAAAACCACAGTTAGAGAGCAATTTGAAGTTTGATTTTTGGGGGCCCTAGGGAAAAGTGGGGTGGGGTGGGGGCTAGCACCCCCGCCGTCACTGTCTGATGGAATTTATTTAACTTAATAAAATGGTAATGCATCCATTCCACAATTACACATATATACTTAGGCCCAGCCAATCACCCACGTAAAAAGGGCTAATTAACATAATTTGTGGTGAAATATTTCAGTTTTCTGTTTGCTAAAATTGTTTTCATATTCTTAGAACAATCCTTTATTTGCAAGTTTGACAGCAACTGTACTCAAACCGATACACTTCTCCATGTAACTTCCAGTTTTACAGTGTACATGTATTATATTTTAATTTTTTATCTCTAAAATATAGCTCATGACCCCTTATTGGAATGAGCTTGTCAAGCACCCTCCAATGTGGGGTTCATAAGCTACGTTTTTGAGACAAAAAAGAAAAAAAGGAATTCAATAATTTTTTTATACTAGTCATATCGGCATATTTTCACAAAAACTATTTTGCACAAAAATTCCACAGAAACCTGTATGGCTCAACAATGGAAGATAAAAGATCTCATGCTGTGTGTGTTCACACATGAAATAGATTGTACTTCTAAAACGGAAAGTCAATAGATAAATTCGTTACCCCGTGTCTGATCACGTGGTACGGGTTTTTACCTACCCGAAGCCAGCCGTATCCCATTCGGCCGAAGGCCTCATGGGATACGGCTGGCTTCGGGTACTTAAAAACCTGTAACACGTGATCAGACACGGGGTAACTAATAATATCCACTCGGAATGGGTCGGAAAGCAGGGCATTGGTAGGTGCACTGACAAACTAAACGTCTTACCTTGATTAATAACTTTTGTTTGAGACTGTGAATATCTTCCCTGAAGGTGACAAACATGGCCGTAAACACGTGCTTACGAAAAACGCACGCACGCGCGCCCATCAAGGGAGACAAACACGGATCGTGACGTAATTGTTGTAACGGATGTTACTCCGACGCAAACGTATACTCGAAGCTATCAGAGGTGTTTTTGATACAATACCTTTTAGTATTCATCCGCAAGTGATCAGTTCCGTATAATATGTATATATAATAATGAGTTAGATACGAAGGTTTGGTCAGGTGGTTCCATGAAAATGTGCGTAACGGATGTTTCATTCTAATTTTCACGCTCGTCAGTTCGGGCTTTTCACGAATGATCGGACGGTGTAGGTGCCCCATCAACGCACCAATGCGACACAGACTCAACGTACATTCACAACAAACGACCATACGCCATTAGGGGTATGTTGTGTTTATTCTGAAGACCTAACTGAGTGTATTGTAACGGAAGTTTCTGATTTTTTGGTGACATTTAATTTTGTCGGTAATCGGTGTCGCCAAGTAAGACCCTACAATTTTGTTTACCTCGCTTGTTAGCAGTGCTTATAGGGCTAAATTTAAACATACAAATATAATATACCCGCTGGAAAATTTTAGCCAAACAGGAAAAATGAGACGCGATTTTTGAAAAAGCGGCAGTAACGGACGTTAAATTTGACCCTATATAATACATAACTACTTCAAAACTAATTGATATATTCCCAACTTTGGGTGTGCACATATTTGCACAATGACATCTACAAATCCTCCATGACGAAAAACCCCTAGGGCCCACCATATGGCAGACCCACACCGGCGACACAGTTTGTACTGTTTTATTGAGAATGAGCCAACTGTCTACCTGATACAAATAGCAAACAACATTTGTAGAAAACATTTCCTGACTAAATATTTTCATTTTTTCATTCGAAAACGTAGCTTATGACCCCTCAATGGAATGGGTTCGACAAGTTCGTTCTCTTGAGGGGGTCATAAGCTATCTGTTTGATGCAAAAAATTAAAAAAAAATAATAAAATTTGGCTGGCGATTTTTGTGAACAGTGCTGGCCAGCTTCAGTCGTTACGCTCGTTAAAGGTTTAAATTACACATAATGTGATGGACAGAATCTCAAATTCGTCAGGATTTGACATGAAATTTCTGAACCTTCTTCATTAAAAGCGATCTGAGCCCAGGAAAACCTCGGCTCAGATCGATTTTAGTGAACTCGGTAGAGAAATTTTATATGATATCGCGACTCATTTCAGATCCTCTGTTGAATTTTTAATGTCAAGAAGAACATTATTTTTTCAATTTCTGTTAATAGTACAAACGACTGAAACTTGAATTTTTACACAATGACGTAACCATTTAAAGGTGCAGTTTGTTCAAAACGTGATCAGAATCTGACGTATAATTTTATTTGTCTGTCAAATTTGACCCACCGAAGGAAATGGCCACCCACGTGTGAGAGGTAATCTTTTTCAAAGAAAGCCAACTACGTCCCAACCTCGTGGAAGAGTGACAAGGATGACGTTGTTAACTCTTTATATTTTCCACAGTTTCAGATTTTTTTTGTTTTTTTTTGTTTTTTTTTGTTTTTGTTTTTTTTTGGGGGGGGGGGGGGCGGGGGGTGCCTCAAGAGCATAACTTGCGACTCTCATTAAAACAAGCTCAACGAGTCATAATCTTTGTTTTGGGGGATAACTGAAAAAGAAAATTCTAATTTGAATAGGGTTGGGTGGTTATGTTAGGTTAGGCAAAGGGGTAATTTTTCCTCTAATATGTAATGTGGAGCGACTTTCACCATTGCTTGTTGTGAAGAATATTTGGGTAGAGTGATGGAATAACGTTTTCTATCAAATTCTAAAAATTTCAACGAGTAGTAAAAAGTTAACTTTTGTCGCTTTTTTTGGTGTAATACTTCAACAAGTGGGGACGTTTCTAATGTCTTTGTACAGATAATATACTGAGTCAAAAAAGAAAGTATAATAGAAACAAATGTGAAAATATAGCATAAAGGATGAAATATAATAGTTCTAATGTTGCATGTTTGTGGACAAGAAGTCGCGCAAAGAGTTTAATGACATGTTGTTGTTGTCCACCCAACCGTATACAATTTTGCTACGGATTTCACAATAGCACGTGCTACCCGGGAATGTCAATTTGAATGGGTGACCGACGATTTTCTTTGTGTTATGATGTGCTAGAGAGACTGGGTTATTGAGAAAACACGCTAGTTTTTGTCTTCCGACATTTTAAAAAATGCCAAGGTTAACCGAAAATCGAGAGGTTGCGTGCCATTGATATGCATGGGGCTGGGATACCTCCAGATGAGCTCGCTGCTGAGTTCTTAGTCACTGAGGCCACTATTTACCGTCTCATTGGAAGGTATAGAACCACTGGATCTACTGCGGACCGACCGCGTTCAGGTCGACCGAGAATTACGACCCCTGCACAAAGCCGACACATCAGGTCGTCTCACTTGCGGGATCGCTTCCATCCGCCGACGAGGACAGCAGCAATAACTCCTGGTAGAACTAACAATAGAATTAGTGCACAAACTGTCCGCAACAGACTCGCTGAACACAGCATCCGAAGTAGGCGTCCAGACCATGGACCAATCCTTACCCAACGTCATCGTACCGTCAGAGTGGAATGGGTACGTCAGCGTGTTCGCTGGACTCAGTAGTGTTTGAGCACAGGTCTTTTTAGTGGTGAATCACGATTTTATCTACGGCGCGCTGGTGGTAGGGTAAGAGTTATCGCCGTCGAGGGGAACGGTTTTCTGATGCTTGCGTGCGGGAATGCGACCGTTTCGGTGGAGGTAGTGTAATGATTTGGGCACCATCGAACGCAGTTGATCTTCATCGATGTTAATCTAAATGGACAGCGTTACATCGACGAAATTCTTAACGCCTTTATTGTCCCGTTGTTCAACGCTAACGTCGGATTGCAGTTATTCCAGCAAGACAATGTCCGATGTCACGTGGCTCGTATCTGTCGTGACTTTCTTGAGGAGGAGCAGAGCATCGAACTTCTTCCCTGGCCCCCACTTTCGCCAGATTTGTCGCCAGTCGAGCATCAATTGGACCGACGGGTACGACTTCATGATTTTCAGACGTTAGGTGTTTTACGTATTGTTCTAAGGCAGGAGTGGAACGCAATAGCACAGGGTGACATCCAGAGACTTATCAAGTCCATGCGCCGTCGATGTCTTGTCATCCAAGAGACAAACGGTGGACAAACACGCTATTGACTGCATATGTGAACTTTTCATTTCACCCCATGTCTGAATTGCGACGTCCTGGCGTGACGCTGGCAACAGTAAGAACATGAAATGGTGCAAAATCATACAGCTGGACTCGAAATATGAATTTACAATAAGTTGTTTGGGACTAATGTCGATAATACTAAAAAAATTGCTACTCAAAGTTTATTATACTTTCTTTTTTGACTCAGTATATAATATGACCAAGTCGTGAATTCCTCTACTCTTATTTTGCCTGCGGATCTTTTTTGATAATGACTCGTCAAGCGCCGGTGTATTGTTTGTTATCAATCGTCCGTCGTCATTGTTATGGGCTGTTTATTTACCCACTTTTCGTAGAGTTTTCGCGCAGACTATCGTTGATAAATTATTTACTATTTATTTACTGGTGTTTAAGGTCACACATCTCTGCACAATGGCTAATTGTGACCACAAAATGGAGACAAAGTCAAGTTTAGTCAATCGTTTATACCCATGTTGCCAATTGAAAGGACTTCCACCCAAATCATTGGTTACTGCGTCTTATTTTACCAGAAAGAGAGAGCATGTTTACCGCAGTAAAGAAGAACTACTTCGCTTCCCAGAGTTCCCACGGCGGACTCCTGTTGATAAAATGCTATGTCCTTTCATTAAAGGTCACAGAAATACACATCTATTCCTTTGTGGTCCAGTTATAGATATTCCAATCAAGGGGTATTCTTTTCACCTTGAAGACTTAAAGATGTTAACACATTTCGTGGAATTTCGCGGCCTTATAATAAAACTACGTCCTTGCTGAGTCTTCATTCATATTTATTTAGTAAACAAATGTGTGTAGTGATATTCGTATTTATTTATTAGGGTTTAACGGCACATTAACAGGCAAGGTCATATCGTGTCGGTGACAGTTTTACGGGTGGAGGAAGCCGGAGTACACGGAGAACCTCGAGCAACGACAAGCAGCTGCCAGCTCCCCAACATCGTAACTCCGCACTGCCGCACAGGCAGGGTTAGATTGGTTGAAGACATGCGCACCATCGACGTGCAGTACGCCTTGGTACATGGCGTCAGTTTGTCCTGATGTGGACAGTCGGGGTGAAGTGCCTTGCCCAAGGACACACCGCGGGAGTCCGAATCAATCGCTCAGACAGTCACCCATCCAAAGACTAACCGGGCTCGACGTTGCTTAACTTCGGCGATCTGACGAGAACCGATTACCGCAACGTCACCGCGCCCGGTGATATTCGTAATGTCATCCAAGATTTAATCAATCCAAGCTCGATTGAGGAGCATGTCTTGCGTTGATTCATAAAACATGAATATTTATGCTATTTTTAGATTCAGATGGCTGGAATATTTCAGTTTGTTGGAAAGGCGAGCCGTAGGTTCGCTTTTCCAACCAACTTAAATATTCCAAACGAGTGAATCTAGACATATGCGGTGGACTATTTAAAAACCCGCCTGGTTCCGGGGCACAACAGTGTCGAATACTTTACAAAATGTGACTTGCTCTTAAAAATGAGAGCTTGCTTTGTGTCGTCTGCTCGTGCACTGCCATTTTTCACTCAGGGGTTTGTACTTTCCTTTGTTAAGGGGGTAATTATGTGACCAGTTACCATCGTTTGTCTACAAGCTGTTCCTTAAGTGGTATTTGTGGCCTCTGTCACAAAGTTGTTATTATAGGAAAATTTGAATCTTCTAAAATAAGGAGCGACTGCCTCTGTCATAGCCAGAGGCGGTTTTAGTGTATCGCTAGTTGGCCATCTGCCACACGTGAAAAATTAGAAAGAAAATTGTATTTTTCCAAAATGGAATTAAACATTGAAAACGTGAATTGGTAATAACAACGAAGGAGGTTTAGTGTATGCCCTCGGTAGATATTTTAAAGTGGTCGGCATAATAATTATTAATCGGCAGAATAACTGTCCAGCAGGTAAAATCTTGTAGACCCCAGATGTTAATACCGGTACTGAGAAACCTATAAATTCAGAAAGACGCATTCCGGAATTTCTGCCACACAGCGGCAACCTCTGGTTGTCATCAACGGCATCTTCTGGTTGCCACTTATCGCGTGTCAGAATTTCTCAGTATTCGTCATTCCCATGCCCGTGTGCCCTATCTGACTCCAAAACCGCCAATGGTCGCGGCTCCGGCGTCCCTGATTCTGGGCGATTTTAAAAAGAATGATGCAGGGGTTACTGAAAGTGGGAAAGTGCAATTTCTCTTCGACATCGATTCTCATAGACATTACTTATAAATATTTGATACCTTCTGCCACCTCTGCAATAAAATGATTTAAAAACGTTTGGTAACTGTGGACTGTGGAGATAACTCACGAGTCAGCGAATGAAGCTGGACCGTCGGTGTATCGCACAAAATAAACAAATAAATTAACGGAGGGGAAATCTTTAAATTCACTTCGTGAAATAATTACATACTATCCAGAAGCACGCTTTCAGGTAATATATAACGATTTAATAAGACATTTTTATTATAAGTGAGCGATAGCCGCATATATTTAATAACTATCGTAGAAAACATGATGGTGTGAGATAATTATGGTAATTCGCAAACCACGTGTCACGTTTGTTTATTTAAGGGCCTATATAAGTAATGCAATTTAGTTTATTTTGAACATTCTCACCTCTGATATTCCTTCAATTCAAATTAAATATACACAAAATGTACATCAAAATGAAGGTTGGGATGTATAGAACACGAAACACATGTGTCAGTAATCAACTCATAGAGTCGACTGTAGGCACCTCTGGTTCCTGGAAGTCTGCCACCGTATTCGCACCAGAACTGATAATTTAATAATATTTCACGAAAACAACTCCTGGACAAATGTGCTTTACATATCCAAGAACAAAGCTAGGGGGGCAAAATTCTTCAAAACACGACAACAGAGCTGCATGGGGTAAATTCCAAAGCCTTTGCTTTTGTTTACGTATGAATATACTTTCGATTTCCTGTCGACGTCATCGGACGGGAAAAGCATGTAAAAACAACGCCGTGTAAAATCAAATAATGAAAAAGATCGCCTTCATACAGTATACTGTTATTAGACAGAGATTGCACAGTTGCAATATTCAACGCAAGGTATCATGATACCTGTCGAAATTTCTGAGAATTACGATTTTGTTTTTTCGATGGAAATTCGTGGTATCGAGTGATTTGCGCATGTCTGTCGAGCATGGAAATCATCTTCAGTAAAAAAATGCAGACAGTGTTGTCCCAGTCCAGTCGCTGTAATCGAAAGTGTTTTGAATGCCTAGCTTTGTTCTTGGATATATGAAGCACATTTGGCCACAAGTTGTTCTGATGAAATATTATTTTATTATAAGTTCTGGTGCGAATACGATAGCAGACTTCCAGGAACCAGTGGCGCCTACAGCCGACTGTATGAGTTGATTCTATACATTCCAACCTTCATTTTGATGTATAATTTGTGTATATTTAATTTGAATTGAAGGAATATGAGAGGTGTGAATTTTCAAAATAAACAAAATTTCATTACTTATATAGGCCCTTAAGTGCGTTTGTGCTCCACAAGAGTTCGAGACTTAACCTTTACAGTTTTTTTAAACATATGTCGACCACATGAATCAACGAACGAAGTACTGTATTTTTACACGTGTAGAATTATTGTCCTTTGAAACTCGTCATTGAAGATAACTTTTTCTTATATTTTCCCTAAAGTCGTGGTGTTTGTTAATCGGCGGGTGTTTTGTCATGGACCGCCCGATAATAGTGTGCGAGGAAAGGCGTAACAACTGAGCAGTTCTTTCTAGTCTAACAGACGGACGATATTTCACCCAGAAACAGCTGTTAGTCCGAACTTCCTGAGCATGTTTGATGTTCAGTATAACGTATATCAGAAAGTAGGTTGTCGTTCCTGGACTAACTACTACCGGTTCATATTTACGCTATTGTAAACATTAGGACTCGATTCGATAGCAGTTTTTCAAATTTGTCCACGGGAGAACACCCCTGGAGTCCCTCCATCAATCCATCCATATCGACGTGGGTTCCTGAAGGGGGTGGGGTGTGTGTGTGTGTGGGGGGGGGGGGGGGGGGGGGCTTGAGCTGTTCTTTTCTGTAGAAATGTGCATGACAATCAACAGAGACGGACTGGCCGTATGGTTCAGCGGAAAAAACTCGCGCTGGGCCCCCTATTGGGTGGGTGGTCTCTGGGGGCCCCCAAAATTGCTGCAGCCCAACACCTATTGTTTGAAATTTCATAAAAATGCCAAACAGGTGAAATGGATCTGATTGCATAGACTGTCGATATATTGAAATGTTAGTAGTATGTCATGTTCCCCTACAGGGATCATTTGGATGACCCCGGAAGTGACGTCATGTCACGTGACCTAGTGGCGCCATGTTTGGTTGTCATGGTAACCCGCGTGAGCGGCCATCTTGTGACGTCATCCCAATAGTGATACATGCTGTTAGTACGCATGCACAGCGCGTGTTGTTAGGGTGATAAGTGTTTCCGTCGTCCATTTTATATACTGGAGGCCGCCATCTTGGTTTCTATGGTAGCACGTGATTGCTATGTTACCTAAGGCCTACAATAGGACAGGGGTATGTTCGGAGGGTATGTTCGATTGAATCGGAGTATTTTCTGGAACGACTTCCCTGGATAATTACCACAAACAACCCGACAACTTGTATTATTTCGAATTCTTTCAGAATTCTCTGTTTCTATCTATATATGCAATAGTTTACGTCTACCTAGGCATGTTCCTTTATTCTAGAGTATACTCCAGTAGCGTAGAAGAGCCTATTAATTGGAACAGCTTTACTTATTATTACTATATTTAGCAATTTCTGGTCTATTCTTGTTAGTTCTGACCCTATTCCAAGTACTCTTGTTGTTTCATTTATCTAGATTATAAATAACCAATCAGATTGCTTGATTTCCCCTAATCTGTATGCAGGGTTATCTCCCTTCTGTATAACAAAAGACTATATCCAGTGGCCATATCCCATGGAATCCCATTTTTTGCAAAACACCCGTGGCTATTGAATCACTTTTTTGTCGTATGAGGCCATGAGGGCAATGTAAAAGCCCTCAATGAGTCCTAATTTATTATCCCTCATACCCTCATTGAATTTTGAGGTTATGAGGACCTTGAAAAATCCCTCAATGAGGTATAATTTACTACGACTCTTATCCTCATTTCAGTATTTAACAGGTATATCCTATGGAATCCCATTTTGGAAAACGCCTGTGACTGTGGAATCCCTTTTTGTCGTATGAGGCCATGAGGGCTCTGTAAAAGCCCTCAATGAGTCCTCATTACTATCCCTCATAGCCTCATTGAATTTTGAGGTTATGAGGACCATTAAAAATCCCCCAATGAGGCATAATTTACTACGACTCTTAGCCTCATCTCGGTATTTGAGGATACCCATGGCCTGGTATTGTATTATTCGAGGATACCTACCGAGGATACCTTTTATAGGATACTTATCTGAGGATACTATATAGGCTGTACATATCCCTATAGGTCTCTTGCTTGTCCTTAGTACTATTAATCCACCTGATGCTTTATGTTATCCTATGACTGGTATAGGTAGTATGCAATGCTAGGCATAGGGGTATTGTGGGTAGGGGTACTGCCTGGTAGTTTAGAACGGTACTATAGTATGGGCGGTATATACACCTATAGGCCCCTGTTAGTGCTTGGTACTATTAACCAACCTATTGCTTTGTTTTATTATATGGCTGGTATATGTAGTACGTTATGGTAGATCCCATCCTAACCGTTGATAGTATTAACCTACCAAATGCTTTGTACCATCCTGTTACTGGTAAGGTGGTACGTAATACCAGTAGTTCCTACTTTATTCCGAGTTCTCTTGTTGTTTCATTTATCTAGATCATTTATATAAATTATAATTAACCAATTAGATTGCTTGATTTCCCATAATCTGTATGCAGGGTTATCTCCATTCTGTATAATAAAAACCTATATCAATGGCAATTTCCCCGGCACCCCAATTTCGGCACCCCTTTTTTTTAAAAAACATATGACCTTCGGCACCCCTTTTTTTTGAAATGAGGATAAGAGTCGTATTAAAAATCGTACGGTTAGGATGGGATCTATAGGGGAATATACCAACCATACTCTGCTGCCGTTCTGTATTACCAGGCATTGACCCCACCCCAGAATACCGCTCAATAGTATGAAGCACCTGGTGGATCAGTAGTACCAAGGGCCAGCAAGAGACCTACAGGGATATGTACAGCCTATGCTATACTACCGTTCTAAACTACCAAGCATTACCCCCACCCCCACAAAATCACTAGGTCTACCATAACGTACTACATATACCAGCCATATAATAAAACAAAGCAATCGGTTGGTTAATTGTACCAAGCACTAGCAGGGGTCTATAGGTGTATATACCGCCATACTATAGTACCGTTGTAAACTACCAGGCAGTACCCCTACCGACTATACCCCTATGCCTAGCATTGCATACTACCTATACCAGTCATAGGATAACATAATGCATGAAGTGGATTAATAGTACTAAGGGCCAGCAAGAGACCTATAGGGATATGTACAGCCTATATAGTATCCTCAGATAAGTATCCTATAAAAGGTATCTTCGATAGGTATCCTCAATAGGTATCCTCAACTAATACAATACCAGGCCAGAGGTATCCTCAAATACCCGTATGTACCTATGTGATAGGGCATATTGTGTCACATTGTGCCTTTTCACATGAGCACATATGACAAAAAGGGATTCTCCAGTAGGTATCCTCGATAGGTATCCTCAAATAATACAATACCAGGCCATAGGTATCTTCATATAGCCGTATGTGCCTATGTGATAGGGCATTTGTGTCACATTGTGCCTTTTCACATAAGCACATATCGGCACATAAAGCATGTGCCTATGTGATAGGGCATATTGCCTTTTCACATAAGCACATATCGGCACATAAAGCGTGTGCCTATGTGATAGGGCATATTGTGTCACATTGTGCCTTTTCACATAAGCACATATCGGCACATAAAGCATGTGCCTATGTGATAGGGCATATTGTGTCACATTGTGCCTTTTCACATAAACACATATGACAAAAAGGGATTCCATAGCCACAGGTGTTTTCAAAAAAGGGGTGCTAAAATTGGGGTGCCATTGGATATAGGCTTTTGTTATACGCAAGGGAGATAACCCTGCATACAGATTATGGGAAATCAAGCCATCTGATTGGTTAGTTATAATCTAGATATATGAAACAACAAGAGTACTTGGAATAGGGTCAGAACTACCAAGAATAGACCAGAAATTGCTAAATATAGCAATAATAAGGTAAACTGTTCCAGTTCATAGGTTCTTCTACGCTTCTGGAGTATACTCTAGAATAAAGGAACATGGCAAGATAAACGATAACTATTGCATATATAGATAGAAGCAGAGAATTCTGGAAGAATTCGAAATAATACAAGTTGTCGGGTTGTTTGTGGTAATTATCCAGGGAAGTCGTTCCAGAAAATACTCCGATTCAATCGAACATACCCTCTAAACATACCCCTGTCCTATTGTAGGCCTTAGGTAACATAGCAATCACGTGCTACCATAGAAACCAAGATGGCGGCCTCCAGTATACAAAATGGACGACGGAACCACGTATCACCCTAACAACACGCGCTGCGCATGCGCACTAACACCACGTATCACTATGGGGATGACGTCACAACGTGGCCACCCACGCGGGTTACCATGACAACACAACATGGCGCCACTGGGTCACGTGACTATGACGTCACATGAGATCATCCATGAGATCATCCAACCTAGACCTCAAACATACGAACACTACTACTTTCATTAAATAAGTATTTATTTATTCATTTATTATTGGGGTTTAACGACACTTTTGACAGCCAGGGTCACCTCGTGTCGGGCAGTTTTACGGGTGGAGGAAGCGAGTACCCGGAGAGAACCACCGAGCAACGGCTAGCAATAAATAAATAAATATCCTATAACCGTAAATGAATCGTTTTCAGAGAAACTTCGTCGATTAGATCGAGGTCTGGATTGGACATTGTACAGAAATATGTGACCTTAAACACCAATAAATAAATAAATACGTCGATTGAATTTTAATACTTTCTAAATCACTGAGAACTTCAGAAGACGCGTTCTTCTAAAAAGTGTCAAGTCATGAGGAACAGGTTTGAACCTGGTTCAGACGGCGTTCTCTTTGTTCTGGCCCAATATCTAGATCATCGGCGCGTGACAGCCGTTACTTATCCCTAGTTCCTTTTTCGACATTCGTTATCAATAGATAACGAATGCCGAACAAGGAACTAGGGATAAGTAGCGGTTGTCACGTCCTTTAGATCCTCTTATTTCTCTCACCTAACCAATATCGTGGTACATTGATCGGGCTGTCAAAGTTTTTGCCGTTCGTGACATTGCGCAAACTCTGAGTTCCACTGACCTAACCGCTGAGCGCTTAATGTTTTCAAGGCTTCCGCAATCTGTAATATAATTCCATTTTTTTACCTCTCCCAGTTCCGGGAGGCAATACCATTTTCATAAAGAAGGAATCATGTCGTGATAAAAAGTATCTTGTTCTTTGCAGATATTCTTAATCAGACAGGCAAACATCATTGTACTTGTATGGATTCGCCTCATTTTAAATTATTGGGAAATGCCCAAAGGCGCTTTTCCTAGCGACAAAACAGTCACTGACAAACGAATTTCGTACAATAAAATAATCTAGAAATAGACGTGGTTCCCGGGCAATTCGCCCCAAAAATCTTTGTCCATAAGGAAACCTCAAATGAACGGAACTGGTTGATGCACCCATGAAAGTGTTATATACATAGCAAGGAATTCAAATACGTCGCATTTGTATAAAAAAATAGTGGGAATAAACTATAAGATAACTTTAACCCTTTGGACTCTAGTGGTATCTTCCATGCCTGATCAATGGAAGCACTTGGGAGAGTCCATATTCATTATTTGGGGTTGAAGAATCAATATTGCCTCGGGGCTGCTCGTTGAAAATAATGATTGGTCTACTCCACACATTTACTGAACAGCCATCTTATTTACTGACTTTATGACGTATCATGTTCCTGGTCGGAAAATGGGCCGCTAGAGTTCAAATGGTTAAGAAAGGGGGCGGTGCTCGATTACATATTGGTTAGAGCAATAAACTTTAAACAGAAAGGTCGATGATTCGGTCCTGAATCTCACTATCTGCTTTGTCCTTGGATAATAGCGCAGTATACTTGGGCGTACTGCTCGTCGACTGTACACTTGCCTTCAGCCACTGCTTACTCTGCCTGTGACAGCGTGGTGATTCAGTGGTAACGGTATTGGACATCAAATCGAAAGTTTCACGACTCGATCCCCACGGGGGTAACTACGTTGAGCCCTTGGGGCTGGCACTTATTCCCGTTTGCCCACGTTGGGGAGCGGTGGCGCTGTGTACTAAGGCGTACAGAACGTCGATGTGCACTTGTCTCCAACCAGTGCTAAAGTGTCGTTAAACCCCCAATAAATAAATAATAAATAAATACTCTGCTTGCGTCGAGTTAGTATGGTGGATAGTCGTGATAGTTTCTCGCCACTGCTCGGATGTTCTTTCCGAGTACTCCTGCTTTCTCCACTCCTAAAACTGTCCGACGCGATATGCTCTGGCTGTTGAAAGTTTCATTAAACACAAATAAACCAACAAACAGTTGTAAGAATCTCTCATTACACTCATTGTTCACACTCATTCATATACAGAGTTTTCGAAGAGCTACAGTCAAGAGATGGAATTATCAGAGCGTGAAATACTAGTTTTTGTGCAGTTACCATATTTTACTGATGACCCAGGACGTTTTAAAATCGTTTCATTTTCAGATGTTTTCCAATTATGCTATTTTGGGGTAAAACCCAAAACAGTAGAAAAAACAAATCAAAATGTCAAACTAGCTTTCCGTCAGACTGCGGTTCGAGGATATTGTTTCAGACTCTCAACTGATTATGGGCTGGAAGCCCATATTTGGGCTCCATTTTTTAAGAGCAGGCACCATAACTTAAAGGTATCATATTCTGTGCATGCGATACACATTATCGTTGAAGTGAATTTATTTAATCTGTATGGATTTGCCTTGTTACAATCTGTGGGAGAGTGCCCTCCCATAAATTGTAAGGGCGAAGGATAGGTGAATAAAGTTTGGCAGCCATGGAGAATTTAGCCCTCTACCGGGTAAACTGATCTTATTTGATCACCAGAGGGCGAGCAGGAAGTGCCCTAGCTGCCCACCACGATTTCGTCCTACGAGAGAAAAATAAAACACCAATAGTTTCGCCTTTTGGACACACAGGTTCCTGGTCGTAAAAGCCATCCCTTTCTCTATTAGAACGCGATATAGTGGCAAAACACTTGAAGTATGATTTGATATATTCATAAATAAAATAATCCGAAATCAAGATCGAATAAAAAAAATGACAAACGATAACAGCATTTGAGAGTCAGCATTCTTGGAATTCATTATCGACAGGTGAGATTCTGAAATGATGACGACAGAAAAGTCCATTTTTGCTATCATAGTATGTCAATGTGTTAAAAGATGTCAAGACAAAATGTCTTCATCTTTATAAATATCTTGGGATAAAGTTTATATATTCTCATGTTTTCGACGAATAACGAAGAAAAGTAACTAATATTGTGAAGTTTAGAGACAATATTTAGTACAAAAACTGAATTGGCCGTGTCAAATAGATCAGAAGGTACATGTACGCATTTGTCTTAACCCTTACTAACATGAAAAGCAGACGACACTTGCAAAAAAAATTCTTCAATAACTAATGTTTTTCATTTTTTGTCTCAAAAACATAGGTTATGACCCCTCGTTGGAACGAGCTCGACGAGCTCGTTCCAACGAGGGGTCATAACCTATGTTTTTGAGACAAAAAATGAAAATATTTTGAAAATTAATTGGCGATTTTTGAGAATAGCGATGGCCGGTTTTGGCCGTTACGTTGGGTAAAGGGTTAAGAGAAGCGTGGCGATAATTAACCTGCAGTTCAAGTCATTATAATGTCACATTAATGTAAATGAAGCACTTAGTAGCTGCAAAACAAAGGAAATTGGTCTTTATTTATACCGACCCGTTTAAGGTATGCGGCGTTCTCGAAAACGGTGTTCAAAAACCATAATGTGCGCACAGGTTAGAAAAAAAATCGTATTCTAATTGAAAGGGGCATTTATTTTCCCTAGAGTAGAAATGCAAGAATCTCCAGGCACCCATAACTATCGTCTGTTATGGCAAGAAAATATCTAAACCAGAGAAATTTAAACGGAGTCGAATTTAAAGGGCATCAAACTATCTGGGTACTTACAATTCAGATCCCACCTGCGGCAACCGCGTTGTGTCCTTGGGCAAGACGCTTCATCTCCATTGCCTGCGTGGGGGCACGATGACGCCGTGTACTAAGGCGTACTGCACGTCGATGGTACGCATGTCTTCAACCAGTCTAACCCTGCTTGTGCTGCAGTGCGGAGTTACGATGTTGGGGAGCTGGCAGCTGCTCGTCGTTGCTCGGTGGTTCTCTCCGGGTACTCCGGCTTCCTCCACCCGTAAAACTGTCACGGTCATGATTAGCCATTGTGCATAAATATGTGACTTTAAACACCAATAAATAAATAAATAACTTCCAATTCAAAGAAAGCGGTGATTGCTAAAACCGATTGTTTTCAAACTGTATATATTCTGGGTATGAAGTGGGAGGAGGTAGTCTCTCATGCCCCAGGGAACTCGTAGGTCGCATGATCTATGAATGTCCATAAAGACAACCCTACGAGGGCAAAAACAGTGAATGTGTAACAGAGCTTAGTGAGACAGAATCGAAGTGACGGCGACAGTGGAACTAGTGTGTGAAAGCGCCGACGAGTGCGTACGATAGCAGACCGTAAAGCAAGACGAAGTCAAGGTGACGGTGTGTCGGAGCCTTTGAAGTCGTTGAAAAACGTTCTTTAACTCTATCATAAATCCTAAAACCAAAACCAGTTGTAGAAACCGACGACGGAGACAGAAGACAGAGATGTATACGTAACCAGGGGGACACAACTAGATGTGACTGCGAACTGTAATCGTGTGTTGTAAAAATATTCACGGACTGTTGATGAATTCGAAAGTAAACTGTACCATACATTCGGGTTCTTTATACATGTAAATACAATTATCGTGTCAGTCAGTTAACATCGAGAGGCCTTTAAATATTTAAAATCATTGACCCCTTTAGGAGAACGAACAGCCCAAAACAAAGAGGTGTCGCAGACACGAGGCCAGGACAGGAACGTTGCTGGAGATGTGCGCTAAGTGGCGATCGACGATGACCATGGTTCGCCCCGGAGGAGAAAAGTTTGAAAAATGAGTATCAAAAGAAGCTTGGGTAGCATCCGGGGGAAAATATTGTTTGGAATTTTGAATCTAAAATATAAGCACTTTTGGACTACTGCATGTAAATATTACAAACAAAATAGATCGATGAAGTTGAAAGACATGTTTTATTTTTTATCCTTGTGTTTTCAAGGGTCAGTGTATGGGAATTTACACCGGTTTGGGAACCCATACACCTTGAGGCAAAGCCGAAGGGTGTATGCGTTCCCAGACCGGTGTAATCTCCCATACACCCTGGAAAACGCAAGGATAACGGATTTATTTCAAAGAATTTTGGTGTACTTAATACTTTAACCTAAACTGTGAAAGAAAACTGACAGAAAATGTGTACTTTGTAAGTTTCTTACTAAACCCAGACAAATATGGATGTCATTGGAACTGGCTCATATCTGTAATACTTTATTACACATAAATATTAAATTCCTGTATGTTTATTTTTGTTCTAACATAACCGAGCAGAAGGTATGAATTAATAAATAAAAAATGGGTAATTTTTTAGCCACATATTCTGCTATTGTGTATTCTTGTTTTTACACCGCGGTTAACAACGGTGTAAAAAAAAAAAACTACTGTGGATTGCAAGTTACACAGTACCCCTCAGCCAATCAAAATGCAGTATTTTGTTTCACTTGGAAAAAAAATTATACTTATATTTGTAATTCTGCTTATAGGTGATTCTGACAGAAATTAAAGAGCGATAAGCTCGGTATAACACATACAGCCTGTAACACCAAGACCACGCAATTAGTTTCTTTGAAACGCCAATAGGCACTTTGATACTTTTTGTAGCCGAGGCTATAAAATATATCAAAGTAGAGCCTTTTGCGTTTCGCAGAAACTACAATACGGCCTCCGTGGACTGGTCACTTTCCACGGGTGGGCAATATTTCCACGGGCGCAATAATATTAGATTACAAATACTAATTATAGAAATAATCATCAACAATTTAATTAATGAAGCACCGGGTACAACTCGGCTCTTAATTAATTAAAATTTTGCTGCTGATGATTTTTATTACCTGGTAAACGCATGCGTGGACGTACTGCACATGCGTGGATTACGACCAGTCCACGGCGACCGTACTGTACATGTAAACGGAAACATACATTTTACAACTTACCCCGATACACAGCCACAGAGAGTACGGTGTATCGGTGTGAGTGAGATAGCCCCATTTATTCAAAAAATTTTAAATCCCGAATGGGAGATAATCCCTTAAGTGGAACTCCAATTTTCTTGGGAGGCGCGTTCGCACCCGTCGCACCTCGCCTGGCAACGCGCCTGCGTTGATAAGGTGGTGAAATTTCCGTTCGAACCGGGTTGCAGAGGCCAGCGTATGGTTGTCGACTCTGCCACTAGCGAAAACCGAGATTTCCCACCGCCTGACATGTGTTAACCCCCCGCCCCTATTCCGCAACATAGTACAACATTTTCCTGTATTCCTCAACGTTTCGCTTAGAAACATAGCTTGCGGCGACCTTGATGTGAGTGTTCCAAAATCTTTTTTGTTTCTCCATTCCAATAGATTTGATTGTGTGCCTGTTTATTTGGCGCTTAACGACACCACTTTCAACAACCACAAAAACAAACACATACAAAATATCAAATAAAAAATGTATGTTCTAAGGGTCTGAATGACTGAAGTTTATGTGAGCACTCTGATTCGATTATAAGACTTAAAAAACAATGTTTAAATCATATCGAAGCATGCGGCGACTTTTGAGAAAAATTAGAAGACAGATTTTCAGACCCGTAGCCCAAAACTCACAACGTGAACTGAACAAGGTAACTTCAATGAACAAGGCAGCTTTAACGATAACAAATTTAGTAAATAAACCTCTCGTGTACCCCACGACGTCACTGGACAACAGAAAATCAATAACTTGGATAAAGGTCGAAGTTACTCCATCTCAGTTCAAATGATAAACAAGTTCATGATTTGAAGAACTGAGATGGAGTAACGTCGAACTTTTCACAAGTGGGTTGTGGGTACACATTCAAAGACTGATCACTGGCCTCGAAAATACGATTTTATAGGCAGTGTGCACTTAGAATCTCCTCCCATTGTTATCATCTTTTCAAATATTTCGCTTGGTGACGTTATACAGTAACATATGCCACCGGAGCAGAAAACACAGAAAAGAGCTCTCGTGCAATCTCGTCCCATCAGAGGGCGAGGGTTCTAGTCTTATTGGAACATGGTGGTTATGTCTACTTGTTTAATTCAACGAGAATAAGAGAACAAGCTAATCATTCCACATGCCAAGTTATTCGACAAACCACTTGCTCCGAGTCAACCGATATCAAAACGCCGATGTGTTAATCAGTAATCGAATAAACGCATGGTGAAATTCGTGGTAGGAATTTAAAAAAGAAGCATTCCTATTATATCTTTACAGAAGGGATCGATTTAAAAAGAGTTCGAAAATGTGATAAATTATGTAAATCCGCGCTTATATTACAAGAGCATGGACTCCAATACACAACCTGGAATTGGAGCAGTTGTTATTTCGATGGCCAGCTACTTTTGTTTAACCCTTTACCCAACGAATCGGCCACATCCGCCCGCGCAATATGCAAATTCAACAGCTGAAGAATATTATTTTTCAAAAAATTTCAACAAAACCATATCATCCGACCCCTCTTTGGAACGAGCTCGTCCCAATGAGGGGTCACATGATATGGTTTTGTTGAAATTTTGGGGAAAATTTTATTTTCGAACTCACTTATGTGTCATGGGGAGTGCGGTGGCTTTGTGCTTAGAGCAATAAACTTTAAACCGAAAAGTTTCGTTCAATCCTGACCAGCAGTAACTGTGAAGGAGACTTTTTATCCCGATTGGCCACATGGAGGTACGGTGGCGTTGTGTACTAAGGCGTATTACACGTCAATAATACACTTGTCTTCAACCGCCGCCAACACTTCTTGTGCAAAGTTATAGTCCGGCAGCCAGAAGGGTGTAATCTTGCAATATCGGGAACTAAAAGGTTTTTTGATCGTTTCTAGGGTAATGTTTTGTGCTGAATCCGAATCTGAATGATGTCCCTTTGTAAACCTTGGGCAACTCGAGATATTCAAGAAGGCGTCCAAGATGGCCACCAAAAACCACTATTTTCATGAATTCGTTTATATATCACAATGTATGTACCACCTCTAGATGGTGAGTCGTGTACAAAAGTCATGGCTGACCCACAAAGGTCAAGGCCAAGGTCGTAGATCGAGATCAGCACATGGAATGAGCATGCGCATCAACTTTTTCGTTTCCAGGCCATAACCTTTTAATCGTAAGAGATATCACAATGAAAGTTACACAAATATGTACCTCCATTGGTCGATGTGTCGCATATAAAATTCACGACCGAGGCAACCACCGAGATTAACCCTTTACCCAACGAATCGCCCACATCCGCCCGCGTAATATGCAAATTTAGCATCAGAAAAAATATTTAAAAAAAAATTTAAAAAAAAACATATCATGTGACCCCTCTTTGGAACGAGCTCGTTCCAGTGAGGGGTCACATGATATGGTTTTGTTGAAATTTTTGGAAAAATGTTAAAAAATGTTTTTTTCAAATAATACATTTTGATATCGTCTGCGTTGGGTAAAGGATTAAAATCACAGATAGAGGTCAATACACGGAATGAACATGTATGTCAACTTTTTTGTGCCCAGGCCATAACTTTTTAATAGGTGGGATATCATAATGAAACTCCCACAATATATGTACCATCACTAGGCCGTGTGTCGCGTACAAAATTCAAAACCGACCCACCAAGGCCAAGGTCACAAATAGCGGCAAACACGTGAAATGGGTATTAAATTTCTTCGAGTTCAGCCCAAGCCCTTTTAGCAGAAGATATCACAATGAAATTTACACAACATATGGTGCCCCAGCTTTACGGTGTGTCACATACATAATTCAAGATCGACCCACCAAAGTCAAGGTCACTCTAAGGGTCACCATGTGGAATGAGCATGCACACCAACTTTTTAGTGACGGGGCTATGACTAGTGGAAAGAGATACCACAATGGCTTTTACACAATATATATACCGCCAGTAAATGATGTGTCGCATACAAAATTCACGATTGGTCCATCAAGGGCAAGGTCACAGAGATAGGTCAACATATGGAATCTATATGCACATCAACTTTTTTAGCGTTTGAGCCATAGCTTTCAGTGGAAGGGGACAATACGGCGAAATTTCCACCATGTCACTGAACTCATTACAAAAGGTTATCCAATGATCCTATTAAAGACAGGCCAAGAAATTACAGGGATGTTATTGACGTCAGTATCAGGTCTAAACGGAAAGTTTTACATGGAAACACCACTGGAAAGATCGCACCCATTCATTATCTTTGGGGTAAAAATCACAAACATTCTCACACCCTGTCGACCCATTACCGACCCACAGGGTTGTTGTGAGAAATTGTCGGATTTCGACCTCGGTAGACGCAAGATCCTTGCACCTGCAATATTAGCTGAGGCCCCGAGATGGGTATACCAATGTGCTGAAAGTCTGAAGAAATAATTGAATTTACTTATTGTGCTTCCTTTCCAGAATGTTTTACAGGGACACCAATAACACGCAAGTTTGTCATACTTCAAAGAAATATGTCATATAGTGAATTAGTGCTGGCTTAGATTAAAATAATAATAACTCGGTAGATGAAACTTTTCGTAAATATTTGAGTTAAAAAACCGGGCAACGTCATAACAACCTTACATTGGATGGCTGTTCAGTATATGTGTGGGTCAGACCAATCAATATTTTCAACGTGCAGCCCCAAGGCTGCACGTTGAAAATATTGATTAGTCTACCCCGAATAATGAATATGGACTCTTCTAATTGCTGCCATTGAACTGACATGGAAGATACCACCTCAGTTCAAAGGATTAAGTTTTGTATGGAATGCTACGTACTTCATACAACGCAACATATCGAGTCCACATTCAAACTCCGATAAAGGGGCAGAAAATTCATTTAAATTCCTAAATAGATTGAACTGGTTGTGGGGCTTTCCAGGCGGGGTGGGATATTCTGTTAACATACAAAGCCAGTTCGTCTCTAATGTTGGTAAAGACACGGATAACTGCATCCATGCGCCGCTGCATTCCCAGTATCAGACGTTGAAGCTAGCGTTGAAAGAACCTCTGCCATTCCCAACAAGAGCAACGCTAACGCGTGTGCTAATGCCCCCGAAGGTAGCCAAGTCGTACTCACATGTGGATAATCAGACAACAGCTTCACTGCTGCTACATTGCTGAACAACACTACATTGCAGAACAACAGTAAGGAATGGCAAAGTGCCAATAAAATTATTATTACTTATATTTTGTTAATATGTTTTGTAATAACAGTCAACAGCGTCACTGCTGCTACATTGAAGAACAGCACTAAGGAGTCAGTAATAGAGAAAAAGTTATAAAAATAATTGCAGATGACTTGAATGGAGCCATATTGAATAATAACTGAAAGAGGCAAAAATAGGAATAGTACATACCTTTGTAAAAATTCTCAAACCAGTGAAAAAGTAGAACTGGTCTTGCATCTTTTCCAAGTGAAAAAGGGGGCATAACTGCATCAAAAATTGCCGAGTCAAACCTCAAATTGAAACCGACCTGTACTTTGACATGAGTAGTCAGCATATAAAATTTGAAACTCATCGGTTCAGCCAAACAATTTTAATTGGTAGGAAACCAAAAAATCATCAATTTTCAAAGTAAATAAGGGACATAACTCCTGTAAGATTTGTCGGACGAAACCCTAGGTACAAGGGCATCCGTTCCCCTAAGCTACCCTATCACCATACCAAAGAACATTAAAATCCGACAACTGATGTTCGAGTTATAATACAAAATGTTCGTACGGACGGACGGACGGAAAAAGTAAATAAGGGACATAACTCCTGTAAGTTTTGACGGACGAAACCCTAGGTACAAGGGCATCCGTTCCCCCAAGCTGTCCTATCACCATACCAAAGCACATTAAAATCCGACAACTGATGTTCGAGTTATAATACAAAATGTTCGTACGGACGAACGAAAAAAGTAAATAAGGGACATAACTCCTGTAAGATTTGTCGGACGAAACCCTAGGTACAAGGGCATCCGTTCCCCCCAAGCCGCCCTATCACCATACCAAAAAACATTAAAATCCGACAACTGATATTCGAGTTATAATACAAAATGTTCGTACGGACGGACGGAGACCTCCACTATATACCCCTCGAAAAAATGTTTCGGGGCCTAATAAAATACTTCTTCTAGTTCGAGCAGTCTTTGTAACATTCTTGGTTGAAGAGGACGACATGGAAATCCGCATGCGCAGAGGTGGTCAACGGAGTTGAGAGCTTGGCTCTATGCCGGCTATAGAAATGTGCCTGTACCAGCTTTCCGTGAATGACCTTGAGTCCTGGTCTGGTTACCAATGGGTGGCTAGCCAAATGCGGATTGACCTCTCCAGTAAATACCATAAGAAATTTACATCAATGTCTCACTTGAGAACTCGTTTATCTCTCCATCAGTCAAATAGAACCACATCCTTTATTGGTGGTATCTTACGTTCATTGTTGGACATCGTATATCCTTCACGCAGTTATCCCACTTAAAGTACAGACATTAATGTACTGGTAGCACAATTTAGATTTGCACTCTTTGTCAACATATGGAGGTTGAGATTTACGGTGATCCTAGAGCTCCCCCGTAGTAAAATCGTACCACCTGACTTCTAAGTAAATATACATCTCGGCGATGACCTCATCCTGTCGATGGGGTAGAATCGTCATTTGGAGGCGTCAATGACTTCACATTTAAAAAATAACCGACGTGTATTTACGGAAACTAATTTAATGATATAATAATTGAAAAGCTTTACTCACATGCCCTCGGCAAGAATGGCCCATGAAAGTCCCCACGCTCTATGGTTGATTTCTCATGTCGTCCCTCTGCTCCTCGTAGTTTCCTCGCTCTACTGACGCAACATATTGTTTCCTTGCTCGTTCCAGGCCGCAGGCACTAGATGTATAGCGGGCCCCACTTTTGAATTATTCTCCTGCTTCAGCAACCATTAATGTTTGTCTAGTCCGTTGACGTGTACGTTACCAGTTTTAAGACCTATTGACACTATGTTGCCACCTCATCTACATTTAAGTGCACTTAGAAGTCTCTCTCCGATTAAAATCCTCCCAACTGCTTAAACATTCAATGTTCATGCATAAAATTTGCCCTGCTTTCACTGAGCACAGCTAGATTCAAATTTATTAACTTTCTGTGGCTTCCTCCAACAGACTCCACTTTTGGGCTATTCGGACCCGTCCAAATTCATAAATAACACTCCAGGGCAGCCCATTTTTGGCTTCACTTATGTAGCTTAACTTTTTCTGGTTCCTAACCGGTCTCTGGCCAAACAAAACTATTTTTGGTTCACTTAGTCAAGTCCTTCCGACAGTCATTATCAAAACAGTCCCTGGCTGAGGTTTCAAACGAAGACAGACTACCGAATATTTCCTCCATCCTAAGAAAATTTTATACAGAAATCCCCTGGAGTCGGGTGAGCGGTCTTTCTTTGAAGAACGTAATAGCTATTAATGGGTCTTCGAGTTCTATTGACGTAACCAGTGCGAGACAATATCCACTGCCTTCAGTCGCGTTATGAAGCTGTTATATGAACGATTCGCCCCATCTGATTTGCGTCTCGGGGGTTTCGAGGATTCACCTGCTGCTTTCGACACACTTGCGATATGGACAAAATGTCATTCGCCTGACGCAGTGTTTAATTAACGCACTGTTGATGCAGTGTTGATTTAATAGCATGTCTGGTCCATCAACAAAATAAGGATATACTTACATATCAATTTCGAATCGATCTTGACACTCTTTAGTTGGAGTAGGATGGCGGGGGTGGGAAGCGATGAAGGAAGAGACCTGAGAGGCAGCTTTGTTACAAAATCATCGATACAAAGGTATGATATTATGTTCAGACTCGTTGTACATTAGTTCTTTTTATGATAGTCTGTACCTCATATTCGCCAATAAGGAAATGGTGGGTAATTGAATTGAATTTAACTCAGCTTATTTCATGTCAGTTCAATGATATCAGTTGGAAGAGCCTATGTTTGTTATTTTAAGGAAACAAATTAATATTTTCAACGTGAAGCCTTGGACCTGCACGTTGAGAATATTGATTGTTCTACCAGCTGATCCTCACACACTCGTTGATCAAAAATCAAAAAGTGTCCCCACCGCCGCCATCTTGGAGAGACGGCGGAAGTTACTAGAAATAAACAATGCTGCACAAAAAAAAAACTTTCTCAAAAGTTTTCAGTTTACCCACGCCTCGTAATCCCCGATCGCCTTTAACCTTTTACCCAACGTAACGGCCAAAACCGGCCAGCGCTATTCACAAAAATCACCATTCAGTTGTTATTATTTTTTTTTATTTTTTGTCTCAAAACAATAGCTTATGACCCCTCATTGGAACGAGCTCGTTGAGCTCGTTCCAATGAGGGGTCATAAGCTATGGTTTTGACGTAAAACGTCAAAAAAATTAGTTATTCAGGAATTTTATTTGCAAGTGTCGTCCTCTTTTCGTGTCAGGTAAAGTGTTAAAGAATATACATTGATGTCTGCGAAAAATGAATATGTCAATGATGTGAACATTTTTCCCGGCGATGCAAATTGAATATTTACAACATTTTTTAGTTACTATTGACCAAAACAAGTCCCGAGACTGGAAATCTGATACAGTGTTATAAGTTGTCGTGCAAGGTAAACGCCATGACGTTTGACAAAGTGGAAGCTTTTACTTCACAACGAAACAGATTTCATCTCACCAAACATCCGGGATTGGGAGGAGTTACCGAGCTGATTGACATGACGCCACCTTGAGGAGGGGGGGGGGGGGGGGGGGGGCAGTTTGAGAGGCTACTTTTTTGATGACGTTTCAGCAAGTCTGTTTTACAGATATCAGTGAATCTAACCCACAACCTCTCTGAGCAGCCATTTACTCTATAAAATTATGATACATCATGACTCAAGCCCGGAAAAGTGGGCTTTCGAATTCACAATGGGCAAGGCTATAGTACAGTCGCCGTGAACTGGTCGTAATCCACGCATGGGCAGTGATGTCCACGCATGTGTTTACCAGGTAATAAAATCATCATCAGCAAAATTTTAATTAATGAAGCACCGAGTTGTATACGGTGTTTCATTAATTAAATTTTTGATTATTCCAGTAATTAATATTTGGGATCTTATATTATTGCGTCCGTGGAAAGATTGCACACCCTTGGAAAGTGACCATTCCACGGCGGCCGTACTGTATACACTGGACACGAAGCGAGCGTTGCAATAAAGTAACAATTTACGATTTCGATTCTCAGTTTAGATTATTGACAAAGTGTTACGTCTCTGATTTGAACCTTGCTGTCAAACAAAGACGAAACATTAAACTGAGTCTGGGGTCCAGAGTGAAACATGCAATCATTGATAATTCGTTGCGTCGAAATCATCAATAATTTTAAATTCCAGTTTGAACACTGGTCTCAGTGCAGTTAATATTTGTGTTTGTTCTACAGCAAGGCTCAAATCTGAGGTATTACACTTTCTCTAAACTGTGAAGAAAAACTTATTACTCGGCTGCACGATGCGCAACACTCGGATCGCATCCAGTGTTCAAGGTCAATCAAACCATCGTTATTTGCCAACTAATAGCGAGATGGCCTTGTGCGTCCATCTCAGCTGTTGTCCAGTTGCTCAGTAAGACGTTCCAACATTTTTCGTTAAAAAATATGCAAGTGGCCCCCGATGTATACCATGTAAATGTATACTACTCAACGTTTGCAAAGCACCAAGTATATCCATCTACCTGTTTTACGTTTAGTTGAAATATTGTGACGAAAAGTTTATATATTTTTTATTTAATTATATCTTTAATGATTTAACTACAGAAATTAAGATTTTATTTGTGTTTTGACATTATGTTTTAGCTTTTGAATACGATAAATATGGAAAATGGATATTATTGGTAAAAGAGGAAATTTTTCAATTTGCCAAAAAGTTGACGGAGCGAACTGGTATGGGTTCAATAACGAGTATGAGACCCATAATTGTAAATTACAGCTTGACAACGCCTTCTCATGCCCCCAATCAGGTTCCTGGTGGTCCTTTGTAGGATGTTGTTCCATTCTTGGACCAGCATGGCACCAAGCTCCTGAACACTTCTTGGCTGGACTGGACGGGATGAAATTGCAAGCTGCAACTCATTCCAGACAAGTTCGATTGGATTGAAGTCAGTGGATCTTGCTGGCCAGTCCATACGCCCAATCCCCTCCCTCTGTCGGTACTCCTCAACAGCATGGGCAACACGAGGACGGGCATTATCGTGCCTCAGAATGAATCTATCACCCACTGCACTTGCATACAATCTGACGTGGACATCCAGGATCTCATCAATATACCGCTGTGCAGTCAATGTTCAAGGACACTTAGCTCTGTACGGCCATCCATGCTAATGCCGCCCCAGACCATGATTGACCCTCCACCATAGCGGTCATGCTTAGCAATGTTGGCTGCATAGAATCACTCTCCAGGTCTTCTCCATTCCCCAGATCGCCTATCTGTATGGTCTAGGCAGTACCTTGACTCATCTGTAAAAAGGACAGGTCGCCAATCTTCTCTGGTCCATCCAACGCGGTCCATGGCCTATTCATATCGTGCCTGGCGGTGGTTGTGGGTCAGCGGACTGCGAATACACGGTCTTCTCGATCGGAGACCACATTCGTGCAACCTTGCCCGATAGTCTGTGTCGAAACATTTACACAGGATGCATTCTGAAGGTCACTGCGAAGCTGGGTTGCTGTGGCAACGCGATTCCTATGGGCCTGAATGATCAAAAAACGGTATTCAGCTGCAGATGTTGCCATGTCTCTGCCACCTCCATGCCGTCTTACTGGTGTGCCATACTGCTGAAATCTTGCCCAGGCTCTGGTGATCACCGTATGGTGCACACCAAGGGCTTCGAGGGGTATCCCCTTGCTCCACCATCTCTACAGCTCGCCACATTTCTGCTTCAGACAAATGTCTTCTTACATTTGCATTTGCCATATTTAATCATTAAATCACAAGGGTTTGTGTTGAAATGAAGATTGAATACCCTACACATGTCATGTACACGAAAACATCATGAAAATCAAGGGGTAAAAGCTTTCCATGACTGTCACGAAAAGTCTGCCTGTCAAGAGAGCTAATGTAAACACTGGGGATCATCTCAATACATTCCCCAATTCCTCCACCAAAAATATCGCAAATATGTCACAAGCAAATTTCACAATGATGCGTCAAATATTTGGTGCTTAGCAAACTGTGTGTAGAATATGTTTAAAATTCAACCCATATCAAGAAATTGTATAAATTACGAGTATGGTCCAAACTTCATTTCTGCAGTTTGACTTCATCCGATTGAAAATGCTGTGTACGTTTTGGTATTTCTCAGGAATGAGTTGGTGTAGTGCGGGATGAACGGGCCATATTCTCATTTGAGTATTCGAAACCCACCCCTCGTCTCTTTTTCGTCGTTGATACAAAACATGTTCTAGCAACGTCAACCTTCTCTTGGAATACACATAATTATGACCTTGTGTAATCTACTTATAAATATTAGGAAGGACTTTTTTCCTTTGCAGTCAATATCTTTATGTTTTTCTTCCAGGCCAGATACTAACCACTCCTGGAAATAAGAAGACTGTCATCAGCAGAATGAGGTCCCCGAGGGCTGAATTTGGTGATGTTACCCTGGACAGGAGGGCAGCATTACTAAATTTATCCTCTGTGAACCTCATTCTGAATCAAGGTCTCAGGCCTAAATAGAAAGAGATACCCAGAGGATAAATGGGTATGGGGGGGGGGGGGGGGAGGGGGATTGTATCCCACTGTATGTGATAGCATCAGCAAATTCACCCTCTGGTGACCTTATTCCTCAAATGACAGATAACCTTTTTCCAGACTCGATGCCAACAATATTTAGAGAATTAATCCACGTGGTGCTAAAATATTATCTTTTAATATATCGAGGAGACTGTTTTCATAATATTGAGATACCTCAACGAAAACGAATGATCATGGTTGACAATTACTAAATTTATTCTCTGTGAACCTCATTCTGAATCAAGGTCTCAGGCCTAAACAGAAAGAGATACCCAGAGGATAAATGGGGAGGGGAGAGGGGGATTGTATCCCACTGTATGTGATAGCATCAGCAAATTCACCCTCTGGTAACCTCATTCCTCAAATGACAGATAGATTTTTTCCAGACTTGATGCCAACAATATTTAGCGAATTAATCCGCGTGGTGCTAAAATATTATCTTATAATATTTTGAGGAGACTGTTTTCATAATATTGAGATACCTCAACGAAAACGAATGCACATGGTTGACAATTGTCGTCATTGGAAGAGATTTACAGGAAAGTTAGCTCCCCTTAATTCCCTAAAGCTGTCGGTAAATTTACACTACGTGTATGGAAATTTCATATAAAAATTGAAATTCGAACGAAATGGTTTAACGCGCCGAAGGCGCGCAGGGACGGTTTGGGGAGCAAGCCCCTTTCGACCCTCGGTGACTGTATATGATTTGGCTTGTCTGGCTGTGGTAGAGGAGGAAGAGGACGGAAGGAGAAGGTTTATCCCCGCTTGGACTTCTTACGGCTCTTTTTCATAGGAGGCGGTTGGCTTGAAGATGTGGATGGCGATGACGATGTTGGTTGGTTCGTGTTTTGGAGTGATGCTACTGCTACGTTTGGTATTGCCTGGGATTTTTTCCTTTATTCTTGACACTCTGCTATCATTCTGTTGGCTTCCGCTATGGTTCTCTTTACAGTTTCCAAGTCGACGGTGGCTGACGATTGAGGTGTTTTTTTCGGTTGTAGCTCCCACCCCCGGGCTATCCGGTAATGAAGGAAGAGGGGAGTGAGGGGTGGGAGGTGGTGAAAATGCGACTTCCAGTTCCTCCCCAGTCTCCACTCAGGAGCCAGCAGTTGGTTGGGTGTGCCAGTGGGACTAGGAGGGGAACTGGCGGCTGCCTCCAGAACCTCCACCCCCTCACTCAACTCTTTCTTCCTATTCCGGAAGGCTTCCAAGCGCCGGGCGTCCCTGGGCTTGGTCGATGGACTCTTCTTTCTCTTATTGTTGCTCTTATCAGGACCTCCGTGCCCCTTCGGGTGAGGACCAGTGGGAGAGGGAATCCTCTCTCCAAAGGTACTACCACTCGCCGAAGAGGTTGGTGTTGTGTTCTTCTCAATTTCAAACTCCAGTTTCAGGTGGACGCTCAAGCCTGTTTCCTGGATAGTCCAGGAAATAGGGCATGAGGCGCCCAGAGCTGAAATGGCTTTCACAAGTCTGTCTGGTAATTCCATGTCTTACAAGGTGTTCACGCTCTGAAGTCAGACGTGTGAATGATGAAAATTGAAATTTCGAAATGTTAGTGAATTTGTATCCTCCATGTGCGCATTATTTCACAAACTTCATGCTTTTCCCCCAATCAGTTTGAACGATTGACTATTATTATCTTATCTGTTGAAACCCATTTAAAAATAGGTTTTCATCATCTTTTGTTGTTCTGTAACATTTTTCTATTCATTATATCAACAGAGTGCGAATCGTTATATATAATGTAGGCATTGTCTTCATTAACTCTTTTGGCGCGACAGGCGACTCAAGTCGACAGACGGCAGACCGTGGAAAGGTACTGCAGTAGTCATTTTAGCCAAATGTGTGTGTCCATTTCCAAGTGCTTTTAACCCTTTAACCAACGCAGACGATATCAAAATTTATTATTTTAAATATCATTTTTTCGAATTTTTCAAAAAAATTCAACAAAACCATATCATGTGACCCTTCGTTGGAACGAGCTCAATGAGCTCGTTCCAACGAGGGGTCACATGATATGGTTTTGTTGAATTTTTTTGAAAAATAATATTTTTTCAACTGCTGAAGTTGCATATTACGCGGGGGGATGCGGCCGATTCGTTGGGTAAAGGGTTGAACAAACATACGTATTCCTATGTTTCATACACCATTTATGTCCTTTCCATGAAACAACGATATCGTTCCTTGATTTTGATTTAAACATATTTTATTGTCGTAAGATGTTGACTGACAAAAGGATTGGAACACAAGTTACTGCAACTTAGTTATGTTCCTCTCCTAATATACAATGGCGAAGCATACATATAAGATTTACATAACGACATTAACAAAATAGCATAATGAGTTGGACTTGTTCCTTGAAAGTATAAAGGTGTCATTTAAATATATACAGGAAATCATTTGAAAAACTGACAATGAGATCATTAGAACATCTTTTAAAATAATAACGCTTCAGTGTAACAACCTATATTTTTGGTAAAATTCCTGATTAATATTAGGCGCTAAGAATTCTGTTTCTCAGATTAGTCCGCGCCAAAAGAGTTAACAAAAAGTCTATTAGGTGAGGTTTCTTAACTTTTTCCGGGGAAGAATAAAAAAACTTGCAAATTACTGTAAGAACAGGAGAACAAAGAGCCAAAATGGACGTTTATTCCGTGTTGGTAGGTATGATACTGATAGTTATTTCCAAATGAAACAAAATACTGCGTTTTGATTGACTGAGAGGTACGGTGTAACTTGCAATCCACGGTGGCTTTTTTTTACACCGTGGTTAACCACGGTGTAAAAACAAGAATACACAATAGCAGGCTATACAGCGAAAAAAAGTAGCCATTTTTAATTATTAATTCATACCTTCTGCTCGGCTATGTTAGAACAAAAATAAAAATACAGGAAATTTAATAGTTATGTGCAATTAACTATTACAGATATGGATGTCATTGGAACTGGCTCATTGTTGCTTCATTGAGGCAGTTCCAATGACATCCATATTTGTCTGGTTTTATTAAGAAACTTACAAAGTACAAATTTTCTGTTAAGTTTTTTCCCATAGTTTAGGTTAAAGTATTAAGTATACCAAAATTCTTGGAAATAAATCCGTTGTCCCTGTGTGTTTCCAGGGTGTATGGGAGTTTACAGCGGTCTGGGAACTCATATACACTTCGATTTCGCCTCAGGGTGTATGGGTTCCCAAACCGGTGTAAATTCCCATACACCATGGAAAACACAAGTACAGCTAATAATATTCTTAATGATGGATTATGAGTGAAGTTGTTGCTTCTAATTGACTTGCATTAAAAAAGTCAAGTTACCTTCTGTAACTTTTAATTTATGCATTTATTTATTTAGCTGGGGTTTAACGACACTTTCGACAGCCAGGGTCACCTCCAGTAGGACAGTTTTACGGCAGAAGGAAGCCGGAGTACCCGGAGGGAACCACGATGCAACATCGAGCAACAGTCAGACTCCCCAACGTAGTAACTCCGCACAAGCAGGGTTAGCATTGAGCGCCATCGACGTGAAGTACGTCTTACTACACAGCGCTACGCGCCCCCATGTGGGCAATCGGGATGAGGTGCCTTACCCAAGGGCATAACGCAACCGTGGACCGTTCGGTTTGAAGTCAAATGCTGTACCACTGAGCCACATCGCTCCCTTGTAACTTTTAACTGGTAGAGTGCTGGAAGCCCATGTTTGGGCTTTATTCTGAAGTGCAAGTACTGCAACTTAATGGCTTCATATTCTATGGATGTGCGTCATATAATTTTTGAATTGAAATTATTTAGTCTGTCAGGATTTGCCTTGTTACAATTTATGGGAGAGTGCCAACCGGCACTCTCCCATAAATTGTAACAAGGCAAAGAGACGTGGACAAATCTGAATGACCAAAAATAATTTAGCACTCTACCAGTTAATACACGAAAGCAACAGAGAGCCCCGAAAGTTGTCTGTTGTTTTCGTTTACTAAAAGTACCAAAAGGAAAACTGCCTTTTTTCTACTGATGCCATCGGTGTTTTCTCAACAATTATACTTGCTTCTTATTTCGACCTTCCTCGATTGTCTAATAATTTCAAAGGAGATAACTTTTTCGAAAGTCGATTGTCACGACAACATAACTCAGGGATGGTATCGCAAACATCAATCGAGGTGAGGCTGATATCCATGAAAAAGTCGATTTTCGAAAACGAGGTAAATATCTCAGTGTCAGATCCACCCTATATGTGTATGTATTGTTTCTCTAGGGAGCGCGGTGACTCAGTAGGTAGAGGTGCAGGCTGCAAGCCGAGAGGTCCTCGGTTCGAATCCCACCTGCGGCAACAGCGTTGTGTCCTTGGGCAAGACACTTCATCTCCATTGCCCGCGTGGGGGCTCGGTGGCGTTGTGTACTAAGGCGTACTGCACGTCGACGGTGCACTTGTCTTCAACCAATACTAACCCTGCTTGTGTGGAGTTAGTATGTTGGGGAGCTGACAGTTGCTCGCCGTTGCTCGGTGTTTCTCTCCGGGTATTCCGGCTTCCACCACCCGTAAAACTGTCACGGTCATGATTAGCCATTGTGCATAAATATATGACCTTAAAACCAACTCTTTACCAAACGTAACACCAAATTTGGCCAACGCAATTCACCCCGCCATCTCTTTCAAATATTATTACCTTTGCTTCATAACGTAGCTTGCCCCAACGAGGGGTCGTAAGTAAGTATGTTTTGAGGTCAAAAAACATGTAAATATTTTAGTCATTCGCGAATTACGTTCGCAAATTTCGTCTAATGGTCGTGTTGGAAGGTTCAGTGACAATTTAACCCTTTAAACTCTAGTGGTGTCTTCCATGCCAGTTCAATGGCAGCAATTAGAAGAGTCCATATTCATTATTTGGGGTAGACCAATCAATAGTTTCAACGTGCAGCCTCGGGGCTGCACGTTGAAAATATCGATTGGTCTACCCCACACATTTACTGAACAACCATCCTATATAATGACGTTACCATGTCACAGGCCGGCAAAACGGCCGCTAGGGTTCAAAGGGTTAAGCCTACAGATCCCACTTGTAATGTACTGGAGAGCACCCGTGGGCTTTCTCCCCTTGAACCGTAACAAACACACATTGTGCAACTGAATTCAAGGTAACAAATTCATATACCAAATTACCATTACTCGCACAGGAGATTTGTATGACGAAAAATAAAACATTATTTTAAAACAATCTTTGAGATAAGAGGAATTTGATTATTCTCTGTTTGAAAAAAAATACAACTTAAAATTCTCTGGAGTCCATATTGATATCTTCTGAAAAATTACTCTCAGTGAAGGGGTAATATGGAAATATCATCGAGACGAAAAAAATGGAAATCACAGCCTCTTGTGAGTTGGCCGATAAGTTGAGTGCGTAAAAAATTCACCTTGTTTATCATAACGAGAATTCAAGCGTTGCTGTTTCTTCGCCTTCCTGTCTAAATTTCTCAACAGGTTCAAGAAACCATGCACCAAAACAATCTTTGATAAAGGAAAAAAGGAGCTTCAAACATATTTTGGTTCTAATGATATTCAAATGTTAATAATGACTTCCTTTATGAATGCAAAGACTGCGTCGGTGAGTGAACTCTTTGAACTAAACTGCTGATTGTGTCGACAATGTCGGGCAAAATACCACGAACATGTACCCACTTTCACTTAATGGATGACGTCAGGGAAGGGTGGCGTGGGGTGTCGGAGGTCAAGAGAGAGGGGGTGGAGAGGGGGGGGGGGGTGGTAAACCCGATTTATCTGGACTGTGATGGCTTTAGTCCCGACTGACCAATGTTCCATGAACATGACCAAGACTTACCTTCGTCGAATAAATGCCTCGATGATGTAGTTAGGATATTAGTCAGTCAGGATTATAGTTAACCCATTGAACTCTAGTGGTATCTTCCATGCCAGTTCAATGGCGGCAATTAGAAGAGTCCATATTAATTATTTGGGGTAGACCAATCAATATTTTCAACGTGCAGCCTCGGGGCTGCAAGTTGAAAATATTGATTGGTCCACCCCACATATTTACCGAACAGCCGTCCTATATAATGACGTTATGACGTATCATGTTCCTGCCCGGAAAAACGACCGCTAGGGTTCAAAGGGCTATAAAACCCTGAAGATTTCTTGAAAATTTATTAGTGAATAAATACATATTCAAGCAGTAGTCGTAACTTATTAAATTAACACGTACCGTACAGGTACTCCAAAATGGCCAGTTGGGTTCCCAACAACCCGAATCGGGTACTGACATCCATTTGTATTAGGGTTTAATCATGGGAACGGGAATTCCTGGGTTCCCGGTTCCGAAAGCCCGTCCCGATACCTAGGAAATATATAGCACGGAACCGGGAATCAAGCATGGCACTTGCACTGCCTCAACGTAACTTTGTTAGATTCCATCAGCCCTTCCAAGCCTGAAATTTTTACAGTCCTGATTCCCGACGAACCCCTTTCACCAAATCAATGTAGGAATATCTCTCAACCAGTTCTGGAGGACCCCTCTTCAACAGGAAGGTTTTTCGCAAGCTTCAAAATTCAAACTCATCTTCATTTTTCAGAATCACTAGTATCGCTATTCACTACCTCCTTCCACATCAACCCCATCTTTACTGCCGTCACCAGTCTCACTGCTTCAAGCAGAGGAGACTGGTGACGGCAGTGAAGATGGTGTTGATGCTGGAGGAGGTAGGGGTGATAATACCAGTGATTTTGAAAACGAAGATGAGATTGAAGCTGGTTTGAGTTTTCAGACTTCTCTCAGGAAAAGAACTTTTCCGTTTGAAGATGGCAGATTGCCAGTGAAATATGTTAATTTTCATTAAAACAAATGCGTCTTGTTACTCTCGTAAATTTGTTTGATTACCCGGGACATTCCTCAGTTTTCGGTTCTAAGGGAAAATTCTTTCCCGTTCCCGGTCCGTACAAAACCAGGGAATATCTTAACCCTTTACCCAACGAATCGCCCGCATCCGCCCACGTAATATGCAAATTCAGCAGCTGAAAAAATATTAGTTTTCGAAAACTTTCAACAAAACTATATCATGTGACCCCTCTTTGGAACGAGCTCGTCCAGCTCGTTCCAATGAGGGGGTCACATGATATGGTTTTGTTGAAAGTTTTTGAAATAATTTAAAAAACGGTATTTAAATAATAAATTTTGATATCGTCTGCGTTGGGTAAAGGGTTTTACCCTAATTTGCATGACCGAATGTGTGTATGACAAAAGTATCAATTCCACTCTTTCAAGAAAAAACACGATTACAAATTAATAAGAGAGAATCAATATTTTAAGATCCCAATACTGGCGAAAATATCCCGACTGGAAAATTCAAATTCGTCATCATTTTCAGAATCACTAGTATCACTATCCACTACCTCCATCAACATCAACCCCCATTCACTGGCGTCACCAGTCTCCGATGCTTCAAGCAGAGGAGACTGGTGACGGCAGTGAAGAGGGTGTTGATGCCTCTCTTAGGAAAAGAATTTTTCCGTTTGGAGATGGGGGATTGCCAATGAAATATGTTCATTTTCATTAAAATAAATGATTTGTTACTATCGTAAATTGGCTTGATATTACCCGGGAAATATCCCGGTTCCCGGTTTTTAGGGTAAAGTCATTCCCGTTCCCGGACCCTACAAAAGCAGGGAATATAATAAACCCTCATTTGTATGACCGACTGTGTGTATGACGCAAGTTAGAGTATCAAATCTAGTCTTTTAAGTAAGAACACGTTTACTAACTAATAAGACAGAAATATGATTGCCACTGTCACATCCCAAGTCTTCTAGGCAACGTCCCTGCCTCTACAGAATGGGATAAATAACGAAATCCCAGTTGTATAATATTTGTAATCATGAATGGTAAGTGCACGACGGGTGTTCAGACGGCGGTAAGTATGGGTGTTAAGGAAGGTCTGGGGGAGGTGAGTCGAGGGGGGCAGGTGGGGGAGAGCGAGGATACGGAGGCGTGCAGACAGTGTAATATGAGGTATGGTGGTGGTCGGTCAATGGAGAGTAATGGGGTATGTGCGAATTGTAGGGATATTTTACAGTTGTTAGAGAAGTGTGTTGGATTCGAGCGGGAGATTGCAGAGCTGAGAGGGAGGTTGGGGAGGGCCGGTGTATCTGGAGTTACCCCGTTGAAGGTTACCTACGATGGTGAGGTTGAAGGTGGGTGGAAGGTCGTTGTGGACTCTAGGAGGAAACTGGGAAGCAGGAAACGTGGGGGAATAATGCTTGATGTGGGAATTGTAACTGAGGAGGGGGATTCTAGTAGGAAAATAATTCGGAAGGTGGCGTCAGGTCAGGGCTGCGTTGAGTCCGGAAGCCAGAGTCGGCGTAAGGCTGCCAAGGTTGCTAGGCGGTGTTTAGAAAACAGGTTTAGTGTTTTAGACTCAGACACCCCTGGGGACGAGAGTGAGGGGGAAAGTGTGGGTAGTGAGATGGTTGTTGATGATGATAGGCCAGACGGGGTAAGGAGGGCGGTCAAGAGAAAGAGGGGGCCAGGAATTTGCAAAACGGGAGGAGGTGCAGATGATATAGGAACTGGGTACAGAAGAAGAAAATTAGTTGTAGCGGGGAGCAGCATTGTACGTGGGATTGACAATGTAGTTTGTGGTCCTGATAGTTCCAATCGAACAATCTTGTGCTTTTCGGGGGCGAAGGTGGAGGATCTCAGGGAGCGGGTAGATGGCATTGTGGCAGGGTCAGGACCGGAACCGGTAGTGGTGGTCCATGAGGGGACCAACAATATCAGGGAGAGAAGGTCAGTAAGTTTGGTGGAGTCGTATAGAGGCTTAGTCGGCAAACTGCTAAGTAGGAATGCAAGGGTAGTCGTATCCGGGGTCCTTCCTGTCCTTGGAGGTGGGGGCGAACGGAACTCAAGGATTTTGGCCCTAAATGAAGAGTTGGAGGACTACTGTGTTGATCTGGGAATACCCTTTATCGACCATTGGGACACGTTTTGGGGCAATGGGAGCATGTACGGGCGTGACAGGCTGCATCTTAGCAGGGTGGGGAAACGGGTATTGGGGGATAAAATTCTACGGGTAGCAGAGCCTTTTTGGAGAGGAGCGGGGTGGGAGGTCTGAGGCAAGTATAACTAGAGTGGACATCGGTGGGGTAATCAAGAGTGAGGGGGACAGAATAAGTTTACCAGGACTAGCGACAGAAAACAATGGGCCCAGTAGGCGGAAGCCAATGAACCTCGGTACCCTGAAAGTGGATTATAGCAACATCCAGGGTCTCCACCGGAAAGTAAGTGAAATTGCTACATTGATCGAGGCAGAGGAGTTTGATGTCATGGGCTTAAGCGAGACGTGGGTAAGACACGAGGAACGGATAGACCAAGTAAGTGGGTGTGTGTGGATAGGTGTAGGGCGAACGGAAGGCCAGAAAGGGGGGGGGGGGGGGTAGGCATGTACATTAAAGAGGATTTAAAACCGTCGCTGATCACAGATCTGGAAGATGTCATCACCTTGGCTGATGTTCAAATTAAATTGGATGGGTAAAGATCAGTCTGAGAAACAAAAGCATTGCCCTTGGGATTGTGTACTGTGCGGTGGAGGGAAGTAAACCCGGGTGAATGACTCGATATACACTAAGGTCCAATATCACTGAACTAGAAAACATGGGGCTCGGTATAATTCTGATGGGCGACTTTAATGGACACATAGGTGATAAGGAAGAATGCATAGAGGGTGGGGACAAGAAAGTCAACAGGAATGGAAGGAAGCTGTTGAACTTCACAAATGAGCTCGGTCTGAAGATTCTGAACAGGGACGCTAGATGTAAGGGGCAATGGACCTGGGAGAGAAACGACCGAAAATCAATAATTGACTACATTCTCACAGATATGAATTTATGGAGGGAGGTGATAGGGGTAGAAGTGGACGATGAGGGAAAAATGGAGTTGGATAGTGATCACAACTTTATTTCAGTAACGATGAGAGCCAAAAACCTAGAGAAAAGCCAAGGAAGCTTCAAGGAGGTTTGGGAACTCAAAAAGGATGCCGACTGGGCGAAGTTCGAAGAAAAACTGAAACCAAAGCTTGCAGCCGTACACAAGGGGGTCAGTGTCCAGAAGATGGCCGTCGCCATAGTTGCGAGCCTAGTGGAGGCAGGGAAGGAAAGTGTAGGAAAGAGTAGGGTGCCAACACGGGAACTTGGGTACAGAGTGAACGAAGAACTGAAAAGGGCCATAAAGGTTAGAAAAGCTAAATGTGCTGCATACAGGAGAAGTAGAAAACTTAAGGGGGTGGAAAGCAATGCGGCCATGGTAGCAAAGAAAGAATACCAACAAGCACGAAATAAAGTAAACAAGAGAAAAGACGACAACCGGAGAGTGCGAAATAGCAGTCTTATTAGGACGATAAGAACGACAGGGGGGTCGAGTTCGAGCGTATTTTGGAAATGGGTGAACAAACGTAACAAAGGGAATAACCCACAGAGCATTAAAGTAGATGGCAGAGTTACAGAAGAGCGAGATCAAATCGCATTAGAACTAGTCAAGCACTGGGAAAAGGTAAACGATAAGCGATGGGGCATGGGGGACCCACCAGAGTGTCCGAACCAGGTCGAGGAAAATCTGTCGAACTTCGTGTGTAGCGAAATCAAAACTGAGGAGGTGCGAAGGGTGATCTCGAAATTAAGGAATGGAAAAGCGGGAGGGGTGGACGAAATTCCTAACAAGTTCATCAAAAAATGGGGAGAGGAACTCTTGGAAAGCCTAACTTCCCTATTCAATTTAGCCATAGAAAAACAAGAGGTCCCAAAGGTGTGGAGGGAAAGTAAAGTGACATTTATTCACAAAAAGGGGGAAAAAGACGTCTTGGATAACTATCGAGGGATCTCTGTCAGCAGCAACATTGGAAAAGTCTTTTGTAAAGTCCTGTATGGGAGATTAGAGGAGGTGATCGAAGAGAAGGGTTTTTTTGGGAGAAATCCAGAATGACTTCAGGAAGGGAAGGAGAGTCACTGACCATCTTTTCACGCTATCCCAAATGATAGAATCCGCGAAAGCAAAAAAGAAAAAGATGTTCATGGCCTTTTTGGATGTTAAAAAGGCATATGATAGAGTATGGAGGGAGGGTATGTGGCGCAAGCTGGAAGCTCTGGGCTTGGGGGCGAGTTTGTTGGGATTATGAAAGCATTATATAAAGATGTTCAGAGTGAACTTAGCCTGGGAAACATTACAACAAAACGTGTGCCTATGGAGATAGGCCTAAAACAGGGGTGTATCCTTTCGCCAATTCTTTTTGCATTGTACATCAAAGGTTTAGGAGATGAACTCTTGCATAGCGACGAGGGGGTTGCAGTTGGTGACTTGAAGATCCCAGGGCTATTTCTTGCAGACGATATGGTGCTAGTGTCAGAAAGCGAAGAGGGGCTAGCGAAGATGCTGAGAATTGTTGGGAAATATGGGAGCAAATGGAGACTCGAACTTAATGAAAGCAAGAGCAAAGTTATACCCGTGGGCCGCAAAGTGGACCCCACTCGAAGGTGGAGAGTGGGGGAGTTCTGCATTCCGGAAGGTAGCAGTAGACTTCTTAGTGTAGGAGAGACTAGTGACTATGAGTACCTGGGGGTAAATATAAACATCACAGGAAGAGGCATCTACCGAAACCACATAAATAAATTGATTCTGAAGGGGAAGCGAATCCTTAACCAAATGAAACTTATAGGGAGAAACAGTTTCAATAAGGTTTTCGTGGGGAAAACTATTTGGGAAATGGTGGGTCTGCCAAGTATAACATACGGTACGGAAATTGTACCCCTAAACCACACAGTTGTTAAGAGCTTGGAAATCCTGCAGAACGATGGAGGCCGATGGATAACAGGCTCGAGTAATGCCGCAGCGCTAGAAGCGATCAGGGGTGAGCTTGGGTGGATGAGGATCAAGGACAGGATAGACCTATTGAAACTCGGTTATCTTAATTATTTGATAAATCTCCCCGATACCCGATGGTGTAAAGTAATGTTCCTGAGAACTTTCAACTCAAATATCAAGACGGGGTGGATGGTCCAAGTGAGGGAGCTAGTAGAAAACTACTCATTGGAGATTTCGGACCTTGACGTTGGGGCAAACCAGGGCAAAAAGATCGTCAGAGAAAGGGTCTGGAGGATTGTAACCGTAATTGGCGAGAGGGGGTCAAATCAAAGTGATCTTTGGGTGGCCTGCGTGATAAAGAGAAGCCTGGTTTTGAAGAGTACCTTGATGGCACCTTTGGGGGGTCACTGTTGTTCAAGCTGAGGTCGCGGTCCCTGGAGCTGAGGGGAAAAATTGGGAAAAACAGTGAAAAGGAGTGCCAGATGTGTAACTTGGGCGTGATGGAGACCCTGGAATACTTTCTTATAGAATGCCCAAAATACCAGTCTAAAAGAACAAGATTCACGGGGAGTATAATGGGGGAGTGGGATGGTAGAATGAAGGACATGTGGTTAGGGGGCGACTCAAAGGAGAGGGTTAATATACTAATCGAAGAGATTGGGAAGAATGAGGCAAGGGATGTCATCAAGCAGTTCGTCTCCGAGTGTTGGGAGGAGCGAAGAAGCGCGGGAATAGGGAGGCAGTTGGTAGAACATGGGTAACCAAGGCCTTTTCATACAAGAACCGCGACAAATCAGCGGCCGGCCGAAGTGTTATTATTATTACAAAACCAGGGAATATCTTAACCCTTTACCCAACGAATCGTACGCATCCGCCCACGTAATATGCAAATTCAGCAGCTGAAAAAATATTAGTTTTCGAAAAATTTCAACAAAACTATATCATGTGACCCCTCTTTGGAACGAGCTCGTCCAGCTCGTTCCAATGAGGGGGTCACATGATATGGTTTTGTTGAAAGTTTTTGAAAAAAATTAAAAAACGGTATTTAAATAATAAATTTTGATATCGTCTGCGTTGGGTAAAGGGTTTTACCCTAATTTGCATGACCGAATGTGTGTATAACAAAAGTATCAATTCTACTCTTTCAAGAAAAAACACGATTACAAATTAATAAGAGAGAATCAATATTTTAAGATCCCCTGGCGAAAATATCCCGACTGGAAAATTCAAATTCGTCTTCATTTTCAGAATCACTAGTATCACTATTCACTACCTCCTTCAACATCAACCCCCATTCACTGGCGTCACCAGTCTCCGATGCTTCAAGCAGAGGAGACTGGTGACGGCAGTGAAGAGGGTGTTGATGCCTCTCTTAGGACAAGAATTTTTCCGTTTGGAGATGGGGGATTGCCAATGAAATATGTTCATTTTCATTAAAATAAATGATTTGTTACTATCGTAAATTTGCTTGATATTACCCGGGAAATATCCCGGTTCCCGGTTTTTAGGGTAAAGTCATTTCCGTTCCCGGACCCTACAAAAGCAGGGAATATAATAAACCCTCATTTGTATGACCGACTGTGTGTATGACGCAAGTTAGAGTATCAAATCTAGTCTTTTAAGTAAGAACACGTTTACTAACCAATAAGACAGAAATATGATTGTCACTGTCACATCCCAAGTCTTCTAGGCAACGTCCCTGCCTCTACAGAATGGGATAAATAACGAAATCCCAGTTGGAATCGACATACCATATGACTGGCCAGTAGAATCAAAAAACGAGATGTGTTCGTTAGTATAAAATCTAGTCTATTTGAAAAAGTGTGTGATTTCTAATCAGCAAGAGACAATCGATATCGTACGACTAAAATCCTGGCAAAAAATACCCCGACTGAAAAAATTATTGGGGGTGTCAAAACCACATAAAAGCCCCCCCCCCCCCCTCCCTCTTAGCTATATCCTTGCCTCTACAGAATGGAATAAATCGCGAAATTCAAGTTGGAATCAGCATACTATAGGACTGACAAGTAGAAACAATAAACGATATGTGTTGGTTAGTACTAAATGTAGTCTTTTAAAAATGTACATGATTTCTAAAACAATGAGAAAGAATCGATATTTCCTCCACCCGTAAATCTGCTGTGGTCATGATTAGCCATTGTGCTGAAAAATTTGACCTTAAACACCAATGAATAAATAAATAAATAAATAAATAAATAAATAAATAAATAAATAAATAAATAAATGAAAATCGATATCGTACGAGTCCAATCCTGGCAAAAATATTCCGACTGAAAAAATAATGGGGGTTTCATTTAGGGCTGGCATGATTATGAAATTTCATGGCCGACTTTTGAAGAAGAATAATCGATTAAATTCGATTTTAATCGTACTCTGTGACCGCTTGAAACAACGATACAAAAAAGAATACTTTTGGTCATTGGTTACTCGGTTCGGGCATTCTTTAGGCATTCAAGTATGCTGCATGCCTACTGATCTCCGGGGAAATTCAGTCTCTTGACCATCTCAGGCCCAAAATTGAACCATGCTCAGGTTTGGACCTGAGGTGGTCAAGAGTCCAATAATAGTCGCTTTGAGATTTGAGAAGGCAATTGCGCTCATTGGTAAACTGAGAAAGGCAATTATTTATACTCCAATACCTTCCAGAACGTCAGACCTGGCGTCATGTGCTGTACCTGTATACTTCTTTCCCATATCAATTATAATGTATGTTGATATTCTACAGCCTCTGACACTCCTCATGAGCACGATTGGGAGGAGAGTAATAACTAATAATTCACCAGTAAAGGACTGATGAAAACCCATAATCGTCGACTTTGAAATTGTAGTCGATTATGGGTGTTTCCGACGATTATTCGAGTTCTTGACTAATAATGACAAACCTGGTGCTATTGTCACACCAGCCCCCTCCCCTCCCCCCGTGGCATCGACCCCGCCTTTCCGAAATTCTAGTTGAAATCTGCACACTATTTGACTAACCAATAGAAACCATAAACAAAATGCGTTGTTTACCGCCTTGTTGAATAAATTGGACAATAACACAGGTTTAATATATTCCCTGGTTTTGTAGGGACCGGAAACGGGAATAAAATTACATTCAGAACCGGGAAACGGGAAATTTCCCGAGTAATATCAAGCAAATTTACGAGAGTAACAAAACGCATTTATTTTAATGAAAATGAACATATTTCACTGACAATCAGCTATCTCCAAACGGATAAGTTCTTTTCTTAGGAGAAGTGTGAAAACCCAAACCCGCTTCAATCTCGTCTTCATTTTCAGAATCACTAGTATTATCACCTTTACCTACTCCAACATCAACACCCTTTTCACTGACGTCACCAGCCTCCTGTACTTGAAGAAGAGGAGAATGATGGCGACAGCAAAGATAGGGTTGATGTTGATGGATGTACTGAATAGTGATACTAGTGATTTCGAAAATGAGGACGAGTTCGAACTTTGAAGCGGACGAAAATCTTACTGCTGAAGAGAGAGAGAGAGAGAGAGAGAGAGAGAGAGAGAGAGAGAGAGAGAGAGAGAGAGAGAGAGAGAGAGAGAGAGAGATGGATGTACTGAATAGTGATACTAGTGATTTCGAAAATGAGGACGAGTTCGAACTTTGAAGCGGACGAAAATCTTACTGCTGAAGAGAGAGAGAGAGAGAGAGAGAGAGAGAGAGAGAGAGAGAGAGAGAGAGAGAGAGAGAGAGAGGGGTGGCTCCAGAACTGGTTGAGAGCTACAGTGATTTGGTGAAAACGGTTCGTCAGGAATCAGGACTGTAAAAAGTTCAGGCGCGGAAGGTCTGACAAAATCCTACAAAGTTACGTTGAGGCAGTTTTTTTAATTCAGAAAATTTCAGTTCAACACACAAACTGTGCCACACTTGATTTCCGGTTCCGTGCTATAGATTTCCCGGGTATCGTTATCGGCATTCAGAACCGGGAACCCGGGAATTCGAGTTCCCAAATTAAAATCCTTGTCCTAAGATGGAATGAAAGTTCTGGTTCTTTGGCAGATGTCACAATTAGCCCTTATGTGGAAATATGTGAGCTTAAACACCAATAAATAAATAAATAAATAAATAAATAAATAAATAAATAAATAAATAAATAAATAAATAAATAAATAAATAAATACTGGACTTCGCAAGTGACATGTGGGTATGGATAGCAGAAAGTTTAAGGTTAGTTCAAGTCCACGATCGGGTAAAAGATGATGGTAAAAAACACATTTTGTTCTGTTAGCGCAAGAAACATCCATTCGCACCACAGACTTATATAAATCTCTATACCTATGGTAGTTAGTTATATTTAGGCCATGATCGGTTGTTCATGTGTGTTCTCCATCAAGACAGAAGAAGCGTCAGCTTGGAACAAAGTATATCTTCAGGCACCAGAGTCCATTCTTGTCCTCACTCTAGCGGAATACCCCCAAGGGATTACTATTTTATGGACTGTGTCTGTTAATCAAATCACAGATCGTAAAACTATTGACCAGTCGCACTATGTCCTTTACATCTGTTTGGGTATTGACACTCTTCTGCCTATTAACCCCTTAAACTCTGAACGTATCTACCAGGTCGGTTCAGCTGGAAGACTCCATATTCGTGATTTGGGGATAGATCAATTAATATTTTCAACGTGCAGCTTTGAGGCTGCACACTGAAATATTGATTGGTCAACCCCGCATATTCAGAGGGTAGCCATCCTACTTCACGAAGTTATGACGTATCATGTTCCTGTATAGGAAAACAAGCGGCTTCGTGGGCCCAAAGGCTTAAGAGGAATCTCTCTTGTTTAAAATCAAACCGATGTGATTTTTTAATAACCGAGTGTGCCGAACAGCCACCCGATAAGGCACTCAATTCGAATTGACCTGATTGAGGTGCATCGTGAAAATATACAGACCTGATTGAGGTGCATCGAGAAAAAAATTCGGACACTTTTACACGGGAGCGTTATAAAAATAATTACTACTGTGGATCAACAGAGCTCCTTGCTCATTGGCTTATACCAAAGCATAGTTCTTGAACGCCTCTGCTTTTAGCCGGTCCATTGTTTTAGGCTCTTGGATAAGTAAGCATGCAACCGAAAGGCCCCACACTCGTCATTTCTTAGTTCCTGCGCGACCCTTTATACGGACCTTAGCTCTTTGGCTGTTGATAGATCACGTATTTCGATAGGCTCTTTAAATCCTAGGATACATCTCTCCTCTCAAAACTGAGTCCAATATTATTCTCTGCTTGTCCAGTTAGCTCAAGTGCCGTTCAAATGCTCACATGGTTCGTGGTGCCGATTTGGAAGAGTCGATGACTGTTCTGAGTAGTTATGATTTCTTCTGCATTTAAGCAAATCGTTCAATGTGGTACATTAAGTAGGGAATCTATCGGATTGGAATGACTGTCATACGCAGAGAGAAATGGTGACCAGTTCCGACCTATACTCTCTGGTAGTAGTAAGAGAACGATTGATCGGCCCATATTGGGGGCTCTCACGGAGGATCCCATGTGACGTCATAGTCAGGTGACCTAGTTATGTTATGTTTGGTTGCTATGGTGGGCCGCGTGAGCTGCTATCTTTTGGCCTCATCCCCATAGTGATACGTGGTTTTAGTGCGCATTTGCAGCGCCTGTTGTTTGGGCGACACATGTTCCGTCGACCATTTGGTATACTGGAGGCCTCCATCTTGGTTTCTATGGTAGCACATGATTGCTATGTCACCCAAAGGCCAACAAGATGACGAGGGTGTGTTCTGAGGGTGCGTTTGATTAAACTGGAGTAGTTTCTTGGTTTATCATCATTATTATTGTTTATTATTGTGTGTATGTTTACTGAGAAACGAAAAAAATCAATCAATCATTCAATCAATCGGATTTTTCACAAATCCTCGTTTATAATAACAATAATAAATAATAAATGGAACTTATAAAGCACACATAATACAATGATTAAAAAGTTCCCAATTGCCCACGTGGGGGCACCGTGGCGCTGTGGCTTCGGCGAAGGCGGTAAACAACACATCTCGTTTATGGTTTTTACTGGTTACTCAAATAGTATGCAGATTAAAACTAGAATTTCGTGATTTATTCCATTCTGTAAAGGCGGGGACGATGCCACGAGGACCTGATGTGACAATGATACCAGGCTTGTCATGATTAAACAAGAAGTCGACTGACTAATCGTCGGAAACACCCACAATCGGCTACAGTTTCAAAGTCGACGATTATGGGTTTTCGTCACCCCTTTACTGACGAATTATAAGTTATTACTCTCCTCCCAGTCGTGCTCGTAAGGAGTGTCAGAGGCTGTAGAATATCAACATACATTATAATTGATATGGGAAAGAAGTATAAAGGTACAACACATGACGCCAGGTCTGACGTTCTAGAAAGTATGGGAGTACAAATAATTGCCCTTCTCAGTTTACCAAGGTGTGTAATTGCCTTCTTCAATCTCAATGCGGCTATTATTAGACTCTTGACCATCTCAGGTCCAAACATGAGCCTAGGCCCAGATTTGGGCTTGAGATGGTCAAGAGTCTGAATTTTCTCCGGAGAGCAGTAGACGCGCAGCATAACTGAATGCCTAAAGAATGTCCAGCCCCAGTAACTAATGACCAGAATATTGTTTCTATATGCAGTTAAAACTAGAAGTCCGGTCATGAAATGCGCACAAATAGCACGTCGATCTGCGCGTTAATCTACGCGTTATGACCATAGTAAGGCTATAAAATTCTGTACATACGGCCTGTGCACAAGCAATGTTTCAGCCAATGAACCTCCGGGTAACCCGGAGGTCCATTGGCAGAAACATTGCCTGTGTTTGCGATGAGTAACCGGGAGAATCTGCCGTGCTTTGGATGCTATTCAATATGGCAATTGCGCTCAATTCCTACGCTCAATTAAGCCTTAATAAGCGCACAGTTCGTGACAGGACTTCTAGTTTTAACTGTAGTTGTTTCAAGAGGTCACAGAGTACGATTAAAATCGTCTTTAATCGATTATTCTTCTTCAAAGGTCGATCATGAAATTTCATAATCGTGCCAGCCCAAAATGAAATCCCTAATAATTTTTTCAGTCGGGATATGTTTGCCAGGATTTTAGTCCTACAATATCGATTCTCTCTTGATGATTAGAAATCATGTACATTCTCAAAAAGACTAGATTTGATACTAACGAAAGCATCTCGTTTATTGATTCTACTGGCCAGTCATATGGTATGCCGATTCCAACTGGCATTTCGTTATTTATCCCATTCCGTAGATGCAAAGATGTTACCTAGAAGGCTCGGATGGTGAAATTGACAATCATATAGTCTGTCTTATTAGTTAGTAATCGTGTCCTTACTTAAAAGACTAGATTTGATACTCTAACTTGCGTCATACACACAGTTGGTCATACAAATGAGGGTTTAATATATTCCCTGCTTTTGTAGGGTCCGGGAACGGGAATGAATTTACCCTCAAAACCAGGAACCAGGATATTTCTGGGGTAATATAAAGCAAATTTACGAGAATAACAAGACTCATTTATTTTAATGAAAATGAATATATTTCATTGGCAATCCCCCATCTCCAAACAGAAAAATTCTTTTCCTAAGAGATGCATCAACACCCTATTCACTGCCGTCACCAGTCTACTCTGCTTGAAGCAGAGGAGACTGGTGACGCCAGTGAATAGGGGGGTTGATGTTGAAGGAGGTAGTGAATAGTGATACCAGTGATTCTGAAATTGAAGACGAATTTGAACTCTGAAGCGGGCGAAAGTCTTGCTGTTGAAGAGATTGGTCCTCCAGAGCTGGTTGACAGCTAGGCCTACAGTGATTTGGTGAAAAAAGGTTCGTCAGGAATCAGGACTGTGAAAAGTTCAGGCTTCAGGCGTGGAAGGGTTGACGATATCCAACAAAGTTACGTTGGGGCAGTCTTTCAATTCCGATAATAAGAAGGGATCTACGAAGGGATCTTTAGCCTACATGGAGTGTGTGTCTCTCTCCGCACAGAGGACAGCCATTTTACGTCCCCACCCGATAGGACGGTACACTGAGACAGCATCAACCCCACAACTGATGCTGGCAGAGAGTGTTCGGACGCCTCGAGAACTTTCCCCGACCGGGGATCGATCCTGGGACCTCTGACACGAGAGACCAGCGCACTTATCCACACCGGGATGAAAGTCATCACAGTCCAGATAAATCGGGTTTACTCCACCACCCCCCTCTCTCGATCGGGCACCTTCGCAGTGCCCCCGTAAAGGGGAAATAGAAATATAGGTATTTTAGGTACTGAATATCACACTCAAACACCTTAACTCTTTCAACACGAAAAGCCGCTTTTCCGATCCAGGAACACGATACGTCATAATTTCATTAAGTAGGATGGCAGTAGTATGTCATGTACCCGGACAGTCCTCATTTGGGGGACCTCGGTGGGGGACCTCGAAAGTGACGTCATGTCACGTGACGTAGTGGCGCCATGTTTGGTTGTCATGGTAATCCGCGTGAGCGGCCATGTTGTGACGTCAGGTTATGGGAAATCAAGCGATCTAATTGGTTAATTATAATTTATATAAATGATCTAGATAAATGAAACAACAAGAGTACTCGGAATAAGGTAGGAACTACTGGTATTACGTACCAACTTACCAGTAACAGGATGATACGAAGCATTTGGTAGGTTAATACTATGAACGGTTAGGATGGAACCTTTAGGGGAATATACCAACCATACTCTGCTGCCGTTCTGTATTACCAGGCATTGACCCCGCCCCAGAATACCGCTCAATAATATGAAGCATCTGGTGGATCAGTAGTACCAAGGGCCAGCAAGAGACCTACAGCGATATGTACAGCCTATGCTATTCTACCGTTCTAAACTACCAAGCATTGCCCCCACCCCCACAAAATCACTAGGGCTACCATAACGTACTACATATACCAGCCATATAATAAAACAAAGCAATCGGTTGGTTAATAGTACCAAGCACTAACAGGGGCCTATAGATGTATATACCGCCCATACTATAGTACCGTTCTAAACTACCAGGCAGTACCCCTACCCACAATACCCCTATGCCTAGCATTGCATACTACCTATACCAGTCATAGGATAACATAAAGCATCAGGTGGATTAATAGTACTAAGGACCAGCAAGAGACCTATAGGGATATGTACAGCCTATAGAGTATCCTCAGATAAGTATCCTATGAAAGGTATCCTCGGTAGGTATCCTCGAATAATACAATACCAGGCCATGGGTATCCTAAAATACCGAGATGAGGCTAAGAGTCGTAATAAATTATGACTCATTGAGGGATTTTTAATGGTCCTCATAACCTTAAAATTCAATGAGGCTATGAGGGATAGTAAATGAGGACTCATTGAGGGCTTTTACATAGCCCTCATGGCCTCATACGACAAAAAGGGATTCCACAGTCACAGGCGTTTTCCAAAATGGGATTCCATAGGATATACCTGTTAAATACTGAAATGAGGATAAGAGTCGTAGTAAATTATACCTCATTGAGGGATTTTTCAAGGTCCTCATAACCTCAAAATTCAATGAGGGTATGAGGGATAATAAATGAGGACTCATTGAGGGTTTTTACATAGCCCCCATGGCCTCATACGACAAAAATGGGATTCCATAGCCACAGGTGTTTTGCAAAAAATGGGATTCCATGGGATATGGCCACTGGATATAGTCTTTTGTTATACAGAAGGGAGATAACCCTGCATACAGATTATGGGAAATCAAGCAATCTGATTGGTTAGTTATAATCTAGATAAATGAAACAACAAGAGTACTTGGAATAGGGTCAGAACTAACAAGAATACACCAGGAATTGCTAAATATAGTAATAATAAGTAAAGCTGTTCCAATTAATAGGCTCTTCTACGCTACTGGAGTATATCTAGAATAAAGGAACATGTCTAGGTAGACGTAAACTATTGCATATATAGATAGAAACAGAGAATTCTGAAAGAATTCGAAATAATACAAGTTGTCGGGTTGTTTGTGGTAATTATCCAGGGAAGTCGTTCCAGAAAATACTCCGATTCAATCGAACATACCCTCCGAACATACCCTTGTCCTATTGTAGGCCTTTGGTAACATAGCAATCACGTGCTACCATAGAAACCAAGATGGCGGCTTCCAGTATACAAAATGGACGACGGAAACACGTATCACCCTAACAACACGCGCTGCGCATGCGCACTCACACCACGTATCACTATGGAGATGAGGACACAACATGGCCGCTCACGCAGGTTACCATGACAAGCAAACATGGCGCCACTACGTCACGTGACATGACGTCACTTCCGAGATCCCCCACCGAGGTCCCCCAAATGAGGACTGTCCGGGTACATGACATACTACTGATGGCTACTAAGTGAACGAGTGTGGTAGAACAATTAATCTTTTCAACGTGCAGCCTCTACCCCTAAATAATGGATATGGACTCTTCCAATTTCTGCCATTTAACTGGCATGGAAGATACCACCAGGATTGAAAGGGTTAATATGTTAAATCTAATAGCAGAGTGACTGGAGCTGGAAGAAGCACTGTCCGTAGACAAATTCAGTTTTGCGAAACATGTCTACCTAATGCATTATTACTCGGGAAATAATAAATACAAGATTTCTGTTTTATCTGGTCGATCCAAACACAAAAATGCAATCCTTGAATTAAGATTATATATCTGAATATTATTCAGCAATCTCACTGTGCCCTGTGTTCAGTGTGAAGGACATGTAGGGACACACACACACAGAGACAGACGAAACCCCGACATTCTATGGCACGAAACTTGTGTATGTCGAATACAACGTGGGGCAGTTTCTGTTCTTTTAAGCTGTCAATTTTCTACACAGCGTTCTTGTTGAATAGGTTCAGTTTAAACAGATATTTTTTCGAACAACTGATCGGTCCACAGATATATACAGTGCAGTGATTACAAAAGCGGAAGAGATTTTCGACCAGATCGTGGCTAGGTCGCAATCTGACCGAAATTCTCTACCTGCTTCGCAGACCATCACACATTGTAGAATCTCACTTTTGAAAAAGAAATACGCTTGGATCTCAAATTAAATTTGTGCTTGTTTCTCTTGACTCAGTCTCAATTTCGAAAAATGTTATTTTTGAAATCTCGATCATCCTTATTGGTGTATCGCGACTAGATCGCGAGATGATCGAGAAAGAGATGTTTTTTTACGATCACAGTACTTTAGAACCAGTCTCTTAAGTTCTGAGTCTAGAATATGTACAGACATTATCCTGACGTGAACGTCTGTACTTTATAACACACTTGTGATTTGGTATTCGGCAGTATAGATTGCAGACCCTATCCTGGAATAAATGTCGGAACAGAAAATTTTTCACACGAGTGGTTTGGTATGTGGCCGCATGGCTTGTGGGACGGACTACCGGATATACACTCCGCTACTACCTTATTCCCCAAATTTTGACGGCACCGGAAGTAAATGTATTGTCTCGATATGCGCTTGAAGTTTGCTTGTTTGTTGTGGTTTAACGACGCTTTCAACAGCCATATCGTATCATTTTATGGGTGATGATAGCCGGAGTACCCGGAGAAATCCGTCCAGTAACGGTGAGTAACTATCGCACTCTCCAACTCACTAACCCGGCATAAGCAGGGTTTCCTGCAACTGAAGGCAAGTTCACCGTCCTCGTTCCCTCCGCCATGGAACACAGTGCCACCGTGTTCTAAGCTAGGCAATCAATTGGGATGAAGTGTTCCACCGGAAGTCCCCCATCCCGCACCAGCACAACCACACCAATAAATACACAGAACGCCACAATGTGCGAATGCATTCTTCAAAACGGCACGAGTGCCACTGTCAGCGCGAAAGGATAGACCGATAGGCGCAGCCTCTCGTTTTATATATTTATAGGTGTTTAAGGTCACATACTTCTGCTCAGTGGCTAATCGTGATAACAACATGGAGATAAAGTCAAGGTCAGTCAATCTTTTATGCCCCATGTTGCCTATTTTAGAGGACTTGCACCCAGAGCATTGTTGACTGTGTCCTATTTTACCAGTAAACAAGCCCTGTCTAACTTCCCGGGGTTTCCGCGGGGGCTTTCGTTCTATCCTTCCGCGATGGCATGCGTGCCGTATTGACAAACTCATTCACACATCGTGTCCCTCTGTGTTTATTACACGCCTTTGTGACCGAATCTATTAATTTGAAAATTCTGTCTTATTTTTAGAATTTGACAGGTCTGGTATTGCTTGAAATAAAAACAAAAACAAAACTCAAGCGTCACTGGCAAACATATCGGACCGCTCGATGCGTAAACAGAAAAATCTAAACGAAAACTGTGTCCAAATAGAATATTTATTTGTATGTTTAAGAAATTAGCTGCCGTAATCTGAGAGATATTCGCTTCAAAGTCAGAAGTTGAGAGTTAGAAAATCACTCCCCATATATAGTGTAAGTTGAATTTCATTAATATTGGTGCATTTGAATTCTGGTGGATTTGAGCCAAAATATTTTTCAATTGACATTCAATTTATCGGGTACCGCCACAGCTTCCGAACTGATCTAGGACAGACTGCGACAATGGTCGGAGTTTAGTTCTCTTAATACATCAATGACGTCAGGTGGAAAAATAGTCCGTCAGTGGAAATCCGTATGGAACGTGTTCCGTGCGGATTTGTAAATATGGAACTGGGGAAAAAGTAATAGCCGTGTGGCAATGTTGAAGATAATTTGCTATGACAAAAACAGGCGCAAGTCCCGGAAAAGGTGGGAAATCCAGACACCTACCATCCCCAACCTCACGCACCTCAGCTTTGTGATACGATATTTATATTCCAAAGGATGTAAACCCATAAAAATAGAACCCTAGATTGCCATCAGTACCCTCCCTCATATTTAGGACACGCCCCAGATTTTTTATTGCATCATACACACAAGAACCTCAGAAGATGAATCGGTTTGGGTATGAGTTGACCATTAATTGGGTGTACTACAGTTAAAACTAGAAGTAATGTCACGAACTGTGCGCTTATCTAGGCTTTTTGTGCGCGTAGGAATTGCGGGCAATTGCCATATCGAATGGCATCCAAAGCACGGCAGGTTCTCCCAGTTACTCATAGCAAACACAGGCAATGTTTCTGCCAATGGATCTCCGGGTAACCCGAAGGTCCATTTGCTGAAACATTGCTTGTGCACAGGCCATATATACAGAATTTGTTACCTTACTATGGTCCTAACGCGTAGATTAACGCGCAGATCGACGTGCTATCTGTGCGCATTTCATGACAGGACTTCTAGTTTTAACTATATTCCCACCTCTACGGCAGTTGTATGGACAATAATATCATTAATTACTGTCATTTCATTAAAACATCGTGTCAGTTTAACTGACTGAGTGCTGAAAGTTAATATTCGGGGTTTATTCTGGAGCGCAGCAACACAACTTGAGGTCTTCATATTCTTTGAATGTAGTTCACATTATCTTTGAGATGAAGCTGTTTACTTTGTGTGGATCTGCCAGGTTGTGGGGGAGTGTCTGCAGAGGTATAGTCTTTGCCTTTGTCAAACTAAGTCCTCACAAATAAAAATAGTCCTTTTATCAAAGTTTTCTCGACATCGGATTGTATTGAATTTTCTATCAAATCAAAGCAGCCATGACTTGATTTTATGAAAATTTCAAGAAAATACTTAGCTGGTTAAGAGTTAAGCAGAATAGATAGCAGCTTTCATATTGTTTCCCGATGGGTTTTGATTTTTTTCTCTTCCTGATACTAGAACCAATCATCTCCAACACCTTCCCAACCATCCCTGGCGTCATCTGTTGGGTGAAAGAGGATACATGTTCCTGGTATTTTGCCAGACATTGTCTACACAATCAGCAGTTAAGTTCAAAGAGTTCACTCACCGACGCAGTCATTGCATTCATAAAGGAAGTCATTATTCACATTTGAATATCATTAGAAACCCATCATATTTGGAGCTCCTTTTTTGCCTGATCAAAGATTGTTTTGGTGCATGGTTTCTTGAACCTGTTGGGGAATTTTTACAGGATGGCGAAGAAACAACAACGCTTGAATTCTAGTTGCGATAAACAAGGCCAAGATTTAACGCTCTTAACTGATCAACCATCGCACAATAGGCTGATGATTGGCATGTTTTTTCTCGATGATAATTCCTAATACCCCTTCACTAAGAGCAATTTTTCAGACAAAAATATCAATATAGACTCCAGAGAATTTTAAGTTGTATTTTTTTTCACACAGAGAATAGTCAAATTCCTCTGATCTCAAAGATCGTTTTAAATTGATATCTCATTTTTCGTCATACAAATCTCCAGTTCGAGTAATGGGAGTTTGGCATGTGAATGTGCTCTGTTATGGTGCACGGGGGAGAGGGTTCATAGGTGCTCCCAGTGCATTATAATTGGGGTCTGTAGGCTTAAATTGTCACTAAACCTTCCATCACGACCATTAGACGAAATTTTGGAGCGTAATTCGCGAATGACTAAAAATTTTACATATGTTCCAATAAGAGTAAAACCCTCGATCTCTGATTGGATGAGAGCTGGCGTAGTTTCTTTAATGTTTACGGGCCCAGTAGCGAATATTACCGTCTGACGTCACAACGCGAAATATCTGAAATGACGTCGCCCGTTTCGTAATTGTTTCATCAACGGAGTGACGACTAGCAAGCCGCTTCATTTTTCTGGATTTTTCACATGTGCAGCAGACAGTGTTCCAAATGAATTGTTGTTTAAATTACAAACAAATTTACCATTTGAACAAAGATGGAATGAGTTTATCTTATCTGATTTATTGATTATTTAATCACTGCTGTCGTGGGTTACACGAGAGGCTTATTTACTAAACTTATGATCGTTTAAAGTTGCCTTGAACAAGGCAACTTTTAACGATCACAAGTTCAGTAAATAAGCCTCTCGTAATTCACGATGTAGGTCTGGAGCTGTGGTTAGGGTAGTATTGGAACATATACGTTACTATGATAAATTGACGATAACATGGTCTGAGGTTTGTGGCTCGGAGCGTATGTTCAACCTTGACGCTTCGCGTCTCGTTTGAACATAAGCCCCGAGCAACAAATCTCAGACCATGTTACCATCAATTCACCACAATAACTTACAGTGTTTTGCCGTCAAAACATACTTACTTACGACCCCTCGTTGGGGCAAGGTATGTTATCAGGCTACATTTTAAAATAATAAGATTTGAAAGAGAGAGAGGGATGAATTGCGTTGGCTGAATTTGGCCGTTAAGTTTGGTAAAGGGTTAGAGAAACTATATATACACATATAGGGTAGATCTGGCATTGAGATAATTACCCCCTTTTCGAAAATCGACTTTTCCAAAGTTGTCAGACATACCTCGATTGATGTTTGCGATACCATCCCTGAGTTTTTTGCCATGGAAATCTATTTTCGATAAAGTTATCGCCAATGAAATTATTAGACGAGCGTGGAAGGTAGAAATAAGTGGCAAGTAACTGTTGAGAAAACACCTATGACAGAAGTAGAAAATAAAGCCAGTTTTCCTTTTGTTACTTTTAGCAAACGAAACAACAGATAGTTCTCGGAGCTCTCTATTATTATATTGTTAAAAATTACAAGGGAACGCGGTGGCTCAGTTGAAAGGCATTAGACTTCAAACCGAAAGGTCGATGGTTCGCTTCCCGCCAGAGGTAACCGCGTTGTGTCCGTGTGCAGGACGCGTCATTCCGATTTCCCACTTGGGGGCACTTGTCTTCAATCAATACAAAACCTGCTTGTGTGGAGTTAGTATGTTGGGGAGCTTAACAGTAACTGTTGCTCACCGTTGCTCTGTGGTTCCCTTCAGGTACCCGGCTTCCACCACCCTTCAAATTGTCCTACACGAGGTGACCCTGGCTGTCGGAAGAGTTAAACCCCAATAATAAATACATACAAAAATTAAAATTTAGAAAGGGTAACTTGGCTTTTCATGGCAATCTAATTACAAGCAACTACTTCACAGATAATCCATCATTAACCCTTTGAACCCTAGAGGGCGCTTTTCCGTCCAAGAACACGATACTCATAACGTCATTAAATAGGATGGCGGCTCAGTAAATGTGTGGGGTAGACCAATTAATATTTTCAACGTGCAGCCCCGAGGCTGAATATGGACTCTTCCAAGTGCTTCCATTGAACTGGCATGGGAGATACCACTAGAGTTCAAAAGGTTAAGAATATCTATCAGTATCATACCTATCAACACGGAGTAAACGTCCACTTTGGGTCTTCGTTCTTGTGTTCTTACAGTAATTTGCAAGTTTTTATTCTTCCAAGGAAAATGGTTAGAAAACCTCCCTTCCTCGGCTTTTTTTTCTATTAATGTAGACGCTGTCTGATTATATGTCAAGATTCACACACTGTTGGTATAATGAACAGAAAAAAGTTACAGAACAACAAACATATGCGCGTTCAGCACACTACACCTGAGACGCAATCTGCAGTAGTTGATTTGTCTTGCTCTTGTACCACAGTTGTAGTACTGGGGAATCTTTATGTCACTGTTTCTAAGTTTACTTTTAAAATACTATATTGAAATACTGTTCCACGCAACATGATCCAATTTAGTTGCAGAAGGTAGAAATGAATTTTGATAATTCCTAGTTTTCCAGTGGAACTACCGTAATAAGCTCGATGACCTTAACCGGTAATGAGAACGACTTGAAACAGGTCGGGATGCTAATAATGACAAATATGTTGGGCATTGACTTGTAATAATTTTGTAGAGGGCCACTAGTTTATGTCGTTTCCTTCTCTCGATGAGGGTAGTAAAACCTCTCTCTTCATATAGCAGTCGGTGGCTGGTTCCCCTAATTACGCCATTGATAGTAAAGGGCGTCTAATTGTAGTTGTTCCAGTAAATCTGCTTTGATTACAGAGAAGTTGTCCCACATTAGATCAGCATAATAAAACAAGGGTAGGATGAACGATCTATACATTGTCTCTAGAGTCAGTCTATTCAGTCTGTACTTTAGACCACGCAGACAGTTTATCATGGGGCTCACTTTGCTAATGATAGTGTCAATGTGAAAATCCCACGATCCCGATGAGTGAAAATGTAGGCCTAGATATTTGTGAGAGCTAACTTCTCTAATTGGGTGTCCAAGTAGATATAGAGTCGGTTAGGATTGGGTATTTGTCTTTCTTCTTTTGTACATTATCACTGTTTTTTCGGATTGAAACGAACCTGCCATTCTGCTGACCATTTACCATTTTTTCCCAAACCTCATTAAATAACATACTTGCACGTTGGGGATCCTCAACTATTAAGTATAATGAAGTATCGTCAGCATATAGACGAATATTGGATGCAATACCATTTATAATGTCATTTATGAATATATTAAAAAGAAGGGGGCCAAGAACGGATCCCTGGGGAACACCTGTCGGTATGAATTTACTTGTCAGATGAAGCTTTACCATCAATAACAACTTTCTGCGTACGGTTGGTTAAATAGTTTTGGAACCAGTTTAATAGTTTGCCTCCTATTCCTATTCCTATACCCTCCAATTTGTGCACAAAGCCTTTGTGTAATGCCCTATCAAATACTTTACTAATATCACAAAATATGAGACGGATATCTTTATTATCTTGATCTAAACTTTGCCTAATTGTATTGTTCATGTCAATAAGTAAATTTACTGTACTGTCACCTGGAATGAATCAAGACTGCAATTTCGTCAAAAGTTTGTTAGTTACAAGAAAGGAATAGACAGTTTTAAAAATTATTGTCTGAAATACTTTGCTCACACAGCTAGTTAGAAAGTGTTTTTTGTGAATTGGTAGGACGTTACCGGACAGTAGGCAATACACCTGTAACAAATGAGGTGTTAAATATACGCATCAGTGGGTACTTTAGTATGGTGTTGCCGATTAAGTCAGGTTCTCAAGCCTTACTTATATCCAATATTGCTAACTCTCTTTCAACTTCGTCAGTCTGTATTTCAAATTCTGCCAGCTCATATTTCGAATGTTGAGTTGTCGGTAGATATTTATCTTTAACCATGTCGCTTTATTCCATGAAATGTTTGTTAAAAAGCTCGCTAATTTCCTTCGGATCATAATCAACAACTCCATTTTCTTGTAGTGGGGTAAACATAACATTTTTATTACTCTGATTTTTTTAACCCTTTACCTAACGAATCGCCCGCATCCTCCCACGTAATATGCAAATTCAGCAGTTGAAAAAATATTATTTTTCCAAAAATTTCAACAAAACTATATCATGTGAGCCCTGGTAGGAACGAGCTCGTTCCAACGAGGGGTCACATGATCTGGTTTGTCGAAATTGATGGAAACATTTAAAAAATGATATTTAAAATAATAAATGTTGATATCGTCTGCGTTGGGTAATGGGTGAAAACTGCTTCATAGTTTTCCACCACAGCCCAGAGGAAAAGCCGTCCGGTGAGGCAAAATCATCTATCCTTTGCTCAGATGCTAGTTTTGCTTTTCTTACAGACTCAACAGATTCATTTCTCAATTTTCGAAATTTCTCCCAGTCCTGCGAGCGATTCGTACTTTCTGAAATATTATGGGCGTTCTTCCTTTTTCTTATTATTGTGCGGACATGGGAGTTCACCCTAGGCTTATCATTTGGTGTGATGAGTTTAGGTTTGAAAGGTTTATAGCGTTTTGTAGTGTCGAGGATATATTCGGTAAAATTAGATGTAATTTCATCCATGGTGTTCATATCGGAAATACGATTCCAATTACTTGTCAAGAAAGATGTTTTTAAGCCATTTACACCCATTTCTCTATAATTCCAAATTTGTCTGTAAAATGGTCTGAACCTTGACCGTCTTCATTTTATTTCTACGTAAACTGCGTGGTGATCGCTGAAGAATGGCGAAATTACTCCACAACTAGAGACTGATTCTGCACACGATGTTAGAATCAAATCGATAAGTGTTGCAGACTTTTCTGTAATACGGAGTTTCAGTAGGCTGAGTAATATTATACATCAGTTCAAGATAGGACATTTTGAGAATTTACATTAAAATCATCCATAATAATACATTTGAGAGATAGGACATTTCTACTGTTGATATAGATTCATCTATCAAGTCCCAGAAGCCATCGTTTGAAGACGGCCGGCGATAACAAAAACTCCTATCAGATATTTGTGGTTCTGCTGTCGAACTTCACACAACAATGCCTCCAACCCGGGGATATCTAAGTCCTCACGAGCTTTAAAGACAAGATCCAGTTTTATATATAGAACCATTCCGCACTCTTGTTCAAGGTCCCGGTCTTTACGGATGGGAGGGAAATGGTACCCGTCGATTTGGAGGTCGTTATCATCATCCTCCTTATTCAGGTTCGTTTCTGTTAGGACAATAAAGTCATACTCATCTAGTTCGGCAGTAATACATTTTCTATTATTCCGGAGCACCCTGACATTCAGATGAACAATTTTTATGCTATCTGTAAAGCCAAGGGGGTTGCGTTCAATATCTCCACATTGCACAAGAAGCGAAAATATAATTACAAGTACATTAACGGATCCCAGCCCAATGATGTTCTTTAACCCTTTACCTAACATGAAAAGCAGACGACACTTGCAAAAAAAATTCTTGAATAACTAATGTTTTTCATTTTTCGTCTCAAAAACATAGGTTATGACCCCTCGTTTTCGAGACAAAAAATGAAAAATAATGAAAATTAATTGGCGATTTCTGAGAATAGCGCTGGCCGGTTTTGGCCGTTACGTTAGGTAAAGGGTTAATATGTTTGTACTGCCACAGGACACTGCGTATATTTACATTCGTTAAATCGGTGCGATAAGTTTGTATATCAATAGCCATTTTTGTGCAAACTTGATTTCACAACAGTAAGGATTGGTCGGTAATCGTAAACCAGAGGACATCTATCACTTGGTGACCATGCTGACAGTCATTTGCATCTCAGACAAAGTGTTGGTGCATGAAAAGTGAAAATGGATATGATACTGAAAAACAGGTCATTCCCGTTCATCCTGCATCCTCAAATTAATTAACCTGCTTCAGCATATTATAGTCCGTATCCAAATAGTGGTAATAAAGTGGTCGGGTAGGCAAAATCGGCTTTGTCGCACAAAGTGAAATTATGATAATTGATTGCCGCTCATGTACGCTCTGATGTTTTGATTTTGTTTGTCCTAGTTGTTTTTTTATTACTCATTTAACAATATGCCGACTTTGAGCCAGCTTTGATGCTTTGTAGACATATGATTTTGTTTGTCGGAGCAATACCATGCCAGTTCTTCCTAAACCGATATCCGACCTTCAACTGCCAGAATCTTACACCAAACCAGCTACTGACGAAGATTTTCTTTTAGCAAATGATGGAGAAAACGACAAAAATCTTATTTTTTCAACACACCACAATTTGAGGCTTCTGTCGACGGCGAACACAATGTTTTGCGATGAAACTTTCGACAAACGTCCAGTAATTTTCTTCCAGCTGTACACTGTCCACGCATTTGTGGAAGTCAAAATGTGTCCTCTCGTCTATGGCTGTCTTCCAAATAAGACGCAGTCGACATACAGAAGGTTTTTTGAGCTGATCAAACAGAAGGCAGAGGAAATGAACATCATCCTCACCCTTAACTGGCATTTACGTGTTATGAGACGGCTGCACAGAATGCTCTCTCTGCGACATTTCCTGCAGTATGTCTAAAGGTGTGTTCTTTTTACTATGGACACGCGATTTGGAAAAATATTTAGAAGTTCCACTTGCAAGCTACGCACGATGACGATAATGACAGTTAACAAAAGACTTTTCTAAAAAGGACATTGGCACTACCACTGGTGCCTGCAACTCAGGTAACTGATGCTTGGTTTGAAGTTCTATCAGACTATGAAACTAGTGACAATACTGTGTTAGAGGAAAAAAGTAACAGGCTTTTGTGACTATGTTACGGAGTACTGGGTTGAAGGTAGTCACGGAACATTTATGTGGAATCACCACCAGACCATAGGGCCACGTACTACAAACCACGTCGAGGGGTGGCACCGGAAACTCCAGCAAGTGTTTCCAGGATCGCATCCAGATATTTTTAATTCATAGACTTTCTAAAACAAGAGCAGTTATATCATGAGGCCACTATAATTCAGCTAACAAACGGAGGAAAACTTCTCTCACACAAAAAAAATATAGAAAAGTTGACAGAAATCTAGAAAAGTTTAAATCTGACCTAGCAGAAAATAGACTGAATTTGTTAAGTTATATGGACTCTGTGGTTAACGCTGTGAAGCACTGATGTTATAATATGTACAAATATTTCTTATTATTATTAAATTATTATCTCATTTTTTGTTGCAAATTTCAGCCTTTTTCGAAAATCTATCACTACTTTTTATAACTTTAAATATACGTAAAAATAATTTTTTAAACAATTTTCATGTAAATTTAAAGAATAAATAGGTTTCTCGTTAAAAAAAATAATATATATATATATTATTTATGATATTAATATATTTTATAAAATTTAGTAAATACTCTGTTGTGGCAAATATTGATAATCATTAATGTGTACAAACACTCAATCCAATTATTGAATAAAACAGCTTTCAGTCTCCAAAAGTTCTGTTAATCTCTCCTACTAAGTTCTCCAACTAATAAGAAAAAAAACTATAGTCGGCAAACCTTTGATAAAGCGGATTATCACACTTATACTGATATATATATCCGATCCGCAAGTATACAGAAGAAGTCTCCTTGGTTACGAATCGAAATTAAGTATTTTTATTGTTTACTAATCATATATATTTCATTTTCAGGTTATTTTATTCAACTTTGTGGGGAGTTAGTTTAGTATAGTAACTGGGACAAAGTTAGGAGGTCTTAAATAAAACTGTGAGCGCTAAGTTGTCGAGCGGTTCGTCGTGTTGCCTTTTGTCGCGTGTTTACAGTTTTCCCTGTCCGATCGCGTAATTTTGTCTTGATGATGGCGAGCAAGTCTGTTCAGACGGAGGTAAGTATGGAGGTAAATACGTGTAATATCGCGGTCCAGGTCAACGGTGCCAACGGGGTAAGTATTGGTGTGCAGACAGAGGTCACTGGGGGTGTCGGTCGGAGCCGGGTTGGTGGGGCCACCGATGGCGATATTGGGCTTGAAGTTTGTAAACAGTGTTCTATGATGTATGGGCACTGTCGCTCGATGGGATATGGAGAGGTATGTGCAAACTGTCAGGAAATCCTCCGCCTACTTGAGACAATTGTTAAGTTTGAGGGGGAGATTGCTGAGCTGAAGGGAAAACTTGGTAGGGCGGGGCTGTCTGGAGTTACGCCTGTGAAAGTAGCTTTCCGAGAAGGATGGAAGGTTGTCGGTGGCTCCAAGAGGAAACATGGGGGTAGAACCTTTGATGTGAATGAGGTAGGTGATGAGGGGGGGGGGGGGGGCTGCTAGAAAAGTACGTAGGACAGATGAGGGGGGCCCAGGCCGGAGCAATGCTGTAAAGCGTTTGGCGTGGACTATCAAAAGTGGTAGGAAAGGGGGGCCAGAGAAGCAGGTAGATAGGGGTGTAAAGTCCAAAGGCAGTGGGGAGTGCAGCACCAGAAACAGATTTGATGTGCTCGATTCGGAAGAGACAGAAGGGGAGATGGCGGTAGTTGCAACAGATAGTAGCTTGGGGTCTAGGCCAGGAAAAAGGAGGAGGGATCCGGGAGAAGACAAGGGGAGTAGTCCAGGTAGTTCAGGGCCTGGAAAGAGACGGAGGGACAAGGATAGGAGTAATCCTAGGTCAAAGATACCGATACCGATATTGATTCCGAGTGGGGCTGTTGGAGAGGAAGAGGACGCTGTAAACAATAGGAGACTAGAGGAGATAAATAGGGCGAGGGCCAAAAGTAAGTTGGTGGTTGCGGGAAGTAGCATAGTTCGGGGGATCGACAAGGTTGTCTGTGAAATAGAACAGTTCTGTGCTTTCCGGGGGCTAAAGTGGAGGACCTGAGGGAAAGAGTGGACGGTATTGTAGCTGGATCGGGGCCTGATCCGGTAGTCGTATTACATGTGGGGTCCAATAACATCAGGGAGAGGAAATCAGTTCGTTTGGTGGACACATACAAGGACCTAATTAGTAAGCTACTTAGCAGGAATGCTCGGACCATCGTTTCAGGGGTGCTCCCCGTTATGGGTGGTGGGAATGAGAGGAACTCGCGGATTATGGCACTAAACGAGGAGCTGGAAGAGCACTGCAAAGACTTGGGAATACATTTCATTGACCACTGGGATTCATTCTGGGGACAAGGAGAGTTGTATGGGCGAGACGGATTGCATTTAAGTAGGATGGGTACAGACCTGTTGGGCCAAAAAATTTTACAGGTGACTGGGCCTTTTTTGGAGAAAAGGGGGGTAGGGGACCACAGCCGATAACCCAGAGGGGCACAAATGCTGGGAACATAGGAAGAACAACAAACATGCACAATACAGGGACATACCAGGGTTATAATAATGTGCCAGTGATGACAAAAAAACAAAGATTCATTAAGTTTGGGTACTGCAACATCCAGGGTCTGCACAAGAAAATAAGCGAAATATCAACAATGATGGACGAAGGAGACTTCGATATAATGGGTCTAAGTGAGACGTGGATACGACGGGATGAGCGGGTTGATCAGATGAAGGGTTGCGTGTGGATAGGAGCTGGGCGAACTGAGGGTCAGAAACGGGGTGGGGGTGTTGGCATCTACGCTAAAGAGGAATTACAGCCCTCATTGATTACAGATCTCACAGAAACAAGGACTCAGATTCCAGTATCCAACGAAATAGTCTGGGCAAAAATCAAGTTAGGAAGCAGGAGTGTTGCCGTTGGTGTTGTATACTTAGCAGTGGAGGGAAGTAAGCCCGAGTGGAATGATTCAATATATACAACTCTTAGATCGAATATCACAGAGCTTGGAAGCAGAGGGTTCAGTATTGTCCTAATTGGGGACTTCAATGGGCACATCGGGGATAAGGAGGAGGGCTTACGGGGAGGTGATAGGAAAATTAACACGAATGGGAGGAAGATGTTGGACCTATCAAAAGAGCTTGGTTTAAAGATCCTGAACAGGGATGTGAAATGTAAGGGTAAATGGACCTGGGAGAGGAACGATAAGAAAACAATAATTGATTATATACTCACTGACATTAGCGTATGGAGGGAAGTTATAGATGTAGAAATAGATGACGAGGGAAAACATGACTTGGGTAGTGATCACAACCTGATAACAGTTAAGATTATGGGCAAAAAGACGAATAGAGACAGAAATACCTTCAAGGAAGTTTGGGGACTAAAACAAGGAGCCGACTGGAAGCAGTTTCGGGAAAAACTAAAACCAAATCTTGAATGTATACCTAGGGATGCAAATGTCCAGAGTATTTCAGATGGCATAGTAAATAGCCTAACAGGGAAGGATTGTATAGGAAGGGTGAGGGTCCCAACGAGAGAGCTTGGATACAGGGTTAACGAGGGACTGAAAAAGGCTATAAAAGAAAGGAAGGTAAAATGCGCTGCTTACAGAAGAAGTAGGAAGCTTAAAGGGGTGGATAACAATGACACGAGACTAATGAAAGGAGAATATGAACTGGCACGGAGAAAGGTGAATGAGATAAAGAATAATAATAGGAAGGAGCGCAATTGCAGTCTTGCCAGAACAATAAAGAAAACGGGGGGTTCGAGCTCAAACGTATTTTGGAACTGGATAAATAAACGGGGGAAAAGTAGTGTGCAGAGTATCAAAGTGGATGGGGAAAGTACAGAAGATAAAGGCCGTATCGCTTCAGAGTTAGTCAAGCACTGGGAAAAGATAAACGATAGGCGATGGGGCAGTGGGTCCCCACCAAAAAGAAATACACTGGTGGAGGAGAACCTATCCAATCGTGTATGTAGCGAAATAACGGCAGAAGAAGTGCGGAACGTGGTCTCGAAATTAAAAAATGGTAAAGCGGGAGGGACTGATGAAATTCCGAACGAATTCCTCAAAAATGGAGGGGAGGCACTTATTGAAGTCCTGACAAACCTTTTCAACCTGGCTCTGCGAAAGCAAGAGGTCCCCAGAGAGTGGAGGGAAAGTAAGGTGTCGTTCATACACAAAAAGGGGGATAAGGAAGTTCTAGATAACTATAGGGGGATATCAGTTAGTAGTAACATCGGAAAAGTATTCTGTAAGGTCATATACAGTAGACTAGAGGAAGTTATTGAAGAGAAAGGTTTTTTAGGAGAAATTCAAAATGGTTTCAGGAAAGGACGAAGAGTCACTGATCACCTATTTACACTCACCCAACTGATAGAATCAACAAAGGCTGAAAAGAAAAAGATGTTTCTGGCATTTCTAGATGTGAAAAAGCGTACGACCGAGTGTGGAGTGTGGAGGGAAGGTATGTGGCGAAAGCTCGAGAGCATCGGACTGGGGGGTGACTTTGTGGGAATCATGAAAGCACTGTATACAGATGTGCAAAGCCAACTCAGTCTAGGGAGTATCACTACAAAACGAGTCCCTATGGATATAGGCCTCAAGCAGGGGTGTATCTTTTCACCGATTTTGTTTGCATTGTATGTTAAAGATTTAGGGGACAAACTAATTCAGAGTGCGGAGGGGGTAAATGTTGGAGACATAAAGATACCAGGCTTATTCTTTGCGGACGACATGGTGTTAATGTCTAGAACTGAACAGGGCTAGAGAAACTGCTGGAAATTGCTGGTAGATATGGGAACACTTGGCGGCTCGAACTAAATGAAAATAAAAGCAAGGTAATACCCGTTGGACGCAAGGTAGATATGACGAAGAGATGGAGAGTGGGGGAGTTCTCAATCCCCGAAGGGGAAAGCAAACAAATCACTGTAGGAGAAACGGGAGAGTATGAGTATCTAGGGGTAAGCATAAATATAACGGGAAGAGGGGTGTACAGAAATTACTCAGCCAAACTGATTCTGAAGGGGAAAAGAATTCTGAACCAACTAAAACTTTTAGGGAAAAATAGTTTCAATAAGGTCTTTGTGGGGAAGACACTGTGGGAGAGGGTGGGTTTACCAAGTATAACGTATGGCACGGACGTGATTCCATTAAACCAAACCGTTATTAAGAAGTTGGAAAGTACTCAGAATGATGCCGGCAGATGGATAACAGGGTCGAGTAATGCTGCAGCTTTGGAAGCAGTAAGGGGGGAGCTTGGGTGGATGAAAAGCAAGGACAGGGTAGATTTGGGAAAACTGTGTTACTTTAACTACTTGAGAAACCTGCCTGACAACCGGTGGTGCAAACTGATGCTCGATACCATTTGGAATTCTAATATAGAAACGGGGTGGTCAAAACATGTGAGGGAACTAATGGACAATTACTCTATAGAGGTCACAAACATAGAAAGAGGAATGAAAGAAGGCAAAAGGTTTGTCAAAGAGAGAGTCATGGAAGATTGCAATCGAAACTGGCGAGCAGGGGTTAGCGTGAAAAGATCACTGCAGGGGTTACAATATAAAGAAATGCCAGCTTTTGAGAAGTACCTAGATGGCACCTTTGGAGGGTCACTGCTGTTCAAACTGAGATCAAGATCACTGGAGCTTCGGGGAAAAATTGGGAGAGATGGGGAAAAGGGATGCCAAATGTGCCACTCTGGAGTAGTGGAGACCCTGGAACATTTTCTCTTGGAATGCCCACAGTATATACCTCATAGAATAAAATTTACTGGAAGAATAATGCAGAAGTGGGGTGAAGAAACAAAGGATAGATGGCTGAAGGGGGACACGAGGGAGAGGGTAGGAATGCTTATTGAAGAAATTGAAAAAGAGGAAGTGAGGGACATATTTAAGCAGTATATATCTGAATGCTGGGAGGAGAGGAGGGGAAGAGGGGGTGGGGTGCAGGGGGAATGATGGCCTTCTCTTATGAGGACCGCGACAAATCAGCGGCTGGCCAAAGAGTTATTATTATTATTACTGAGAACAATAGATGCAGGATGAACGAGAAGACCTTGCCTTAAACTATTCTGTTATAATTTACCGAGTCTGCACTGCAGCATGCCGATGCGAATGTAACTATTCCGTTAAATGATTCAGCTGGTCAGGCATATAAGTTCTCATAATATCAAATTCGAAATGTTCTGTATTTCTATCAGTCCGCCTCCACGATTATTTTCCATATGGCACCAACTTTGCACCGATGCAATGAACCCGAAGAACGCAGGTTTATACATTTTACACCTTAAGATATATTTCATGGATGAGTATTTTCGACATTCAACGAAAAATGGCTATTACGGGAACTGATACGTACTTGTTTATTTTACTGTTATCATAGTTACCGTCGCGAGTACTGTAGAATACTTCAGCTTTTTGATTTACAAATATTACAATTGATCAGCTTGACATCCATGTTGGGAAGCACGAAACGTTCGCAGCATATAATGTATGTAATGAAGCTTGACGCAAAACCTTAATAAACACAGCAAATATTCCATACATTCCCACACAAAAAACCTTACCAATTGTTTTCCTATTCCGAAATGATAAATTATATAGTTACTGAGTTTGATGTCATTACGCTTCAAAGTATCACGTTAGACGCGCATGCTACAGTTATTGGCAGAAAAGTTAACGTATCCTACTCCATAAATTATTTATGACTCTGAGAGCCTTTAGCATTATTAATATTTACACCAAAACAGGGGGAAAGCCAAATCCATATAGTCCAACGGCCAGAGCAGAAATGCTTGTTTTGGCGTATAAAGTTTTTTCTCAAAGGTTGTCAGTCCACGAGGGTGTCCTGTGAATATCCAATCGACTACGTCATACGCAGTTTTAGGGAAATTGAGATATTGTCAAAAATAAAGATGGCCGCCAAAAATATTGAAATTTTACTATTTACACCACTAATTGGTCAGAGAAAGCAAATGTTTACACGTTGTAGCGTAATGGGAAGGACAGTCTTCATCATACGGTGTCAAATGTCGATGAGACGTAACAAAATTATTTCAGAATGCCATTTATTTGGAAACTAAAAACCAAAAATCGCCACCAAAATGGCGGCCTCTTGATTTTTTTCAAAGATTGGTGTATACAGATGCTCTATAAAACGGACGGAAAAAACAACGTCTCTATCAGAAAGGAATTATTCTCATTATGTACATTATTATAGTAAAAAGACTTTTGTGAGAGTTTTCTCTGTGAGATGGCCATCGAGATGGCCTGCACTACAATATTTGGAAACGCAAATACTAAAAGACGAGTTTGAGGAGAATGTTTGTGAGACATATTCATTTGGTTAAGATACATTGATGAGGTGTCAGGTTAGTTGAGATACGAACAATGGAAGAATTCTAATTCAGGATATGTGAAAGATTTAGAATGATCGGCAAAATGGCGGTCTTACTGATAGAGATGTCACAAATGTGAAATGAATCCTACAAAAGTAAGTTAGAAAACTTCAAGCCGTATGCGTCGTATATGATGGCATTATAAAAGGATATGGGCAGTAGTCAAAACTGAGTCTTTGCGTCGGTCATCGTGTTGGACTGCTGATGATTCATTGTCTGCATTAGTCTGCCCATTGCTGCATTCAATCTCTGCACGACATATACAGAAAACAGTGCATGCTAATTTGGCTGCATTACAACTACATCGCAGCGTTTTACATGGCTGCTTTACCTGCAAACTGGAACACCTTATCAATCTGAGGATACTATCTGGTGCTGGTGACACACCGCGTGGCACATTTGTTGGTAAAATTGATTTGGATTCTATTTTCCTAACGTAGGCATAGTCTACAAGGTCCAGAGCTGGAGGGTCTAAGTTCAATGCATTCTTCCCCATATCTGCTTGAAGATGACCACGCTTTACATTCTCGGCGAATGCCTCTGTGCTTGGGGGTAAACTGCACAGTTTCGGAACGGCCGTCGCTCCCTTGCGACTGGCGATGTCAGCCCATACACTAAATCGAGTATCAGACATTGTTTTAGATTGATGAAACCCACAACAAGCAAGTATGAAATCAGTAGCTTGGGCGAAGACGTCCTGCCATTCAGCATCGGTGTCTCCGATCTTGGACAATGATATATCGCCCTCTTTGTACTTTGTACCTCCGTATTGTAAATACCGTTTATGTATATCAACAGAGCTCCAGCTATCTGACTGATTAGTTTTCATGAAATATACTACTTCCAGTTGGGGACTATCAATTTGGAATTGCTCAGGGCATGCAGTATTCGCCCTTGCTGCCGAATGAACGGCTCTACACCGAACGAATTTTGACCGACAGTCAGCGTCATAGCGAGCATCTGCAGCATGGAGATCGACTGCTGCTCCACCTAGACGAACCCTAACTTGTTGAGCCCCTTCATTGCCCCTTTCGTCACACTTTTAGAGAATTGTTTCCTTTGGAGAAATTGTGTCCTCTGAGCCTGTCACTCTAAACACATACTCCGCCATTCATCGACCAGGGTGACGTTTATCTTTATTAACCTTACAGTCTTCACCACAGAACAAACAATCGGTTTTCTGAAGCAGAATCGCCTATCGTCAGAACGACGAGCCATTTCGGATGGCAAACTCGTGCTATCAGACGCTTCCATTGCAGAGAAGTGACGTTTCGGAGCTCTACCTAGAGTTCCAGGATGTTCCTAAAGTACTTGTCGATGCATGATATTTGAGAAACGAGAGCGAAGTCACAATCGGAATCAAATCGTGGGCCAAACCTAAAGTGAAGAGATCATCACCATCCATTTCACTGTTACTGATGATTTTCCTGATACGATGACCCAGAACCTTGACGAAAGGACTTTTGAATTTTGAGCAACTGTACATGTTGATGAAATAGCAATCCTCCGTCATGATTAGCAAACCTTCAAACGAGCGTGAAAAACGATTATTACCACTTTATAGGGCGTTCCCTAGTACATTAACAATGTTTAACAGGGCATTACAAGAACATAACGCCCAGCTTAAAAACAAATCACGTGATGCGTCAGGCCGTTAATGAGTTGAACATCTCAGTAACAGCCCGACACGTCAAGTGACTTTTGTTCCTCGCTGTCGTACACTCAAAAATGTAAACAGCTTCCAGAAATGGTTTCAATTAGTAAACAATACGATTTTTATTTAAACTAGAGAAACAGAATTTTACTGCCACCAGTAAATTCAAGTCTGTATGAAAAGGGTTAAAGCATCAGGAATAACCTGCATAGAAAGAGAATCCATGAAGGCTTATTTTCTGGAGTAAAATATTTTTCAACAAATTAGAAATGGGTTTTCGTTAGCAGTATTTACAGATATTCATACAGGAATCAGAACATGTTTATAAGAAACCAGAAACGGCATATATGCGACCAGCATTCAAAGGGTTTGATGCACGAATCAGAAATGGACATTTTTAGCTCTTCCCACTCACTAATTTGAGTGATGAAATACATTCATAAACTTTAGAAATGCATTAAGGTGTAATGAAATTCATTTCCCAGTATTTCTGAATAATGCCCCAATATTAAGATCTTCAGAGGGTTAAAATACTCCCTTTAAATACTCCATTTTAATCCTTTAAATGGGGGCGCAGTGGCTCAGTTGGCGGAGGTGCGGACTGCAAGGCAAGAGGTCCTCACTCTGCCCTTGGGCAAGACACTTCACCCCATTGCCCACGTGGGTGCATGGTGGCGCTGTGTACTAAAGCGTACTGCACATCGATGGTGCACCTCTCTTCAACCAATGCTAACGCTGCTTGTGTGGAGTTAGTATGTGGGGGATCTGACAGTTGCTCGTTGCTGTCCGGTGGTTCTTCCCGGGTACTCTGTCTTCCTCCACCCACTGTGCAGAAATATGTGACATTAAACACCAATAAATAAATAATCCTTTAAAAATGAGTTCATTTAAATGAAGGGTCGAAAGCTATGTTTTTCAAGCAAAAACGAAAAAGTTATTAAAACTGAATAGACATTTCTGTGAATAATGTTGACCGGTTTTCGCCGTTATGTTGGCTAAAGGGTTAAGAGAATTCCTTACTTTGGAAGGCACACTGAAAAGGCCCCATTCCACATAGAATTAAATGTTACAGAAAATAAAGCGAAAAACATTAAGTTTCTCAGCTGACAGTACCTGCTTTTGCACTCCGGAGGGATGAAATGGCACAAAAAAGAGACATTCTCTTAATGCACCAAGGTTTTCTGCACTCTCGGTGAGAACGACCCGAGCGCAGTGAAAGACTATAGAACTCCTCTAATAAATGAGTTTTAAACAGTCATAGCACTAACACAGTTAACAGTACAGTCGACCATGTCAGTATTGCATTGTTACCGGCATCCTGACAGTTTTGTGATAGGTTTCAACAATTATTCAGTGCAGTTTTATGGAAAGGGTTAACTTTATTCTGTCTGAAATAAAATATGTGCAATCCACATTGCAGTCTTGAAAGGGTTAAAAGCATTGAACAGAATAATGTATAATTTATTTCCCTTCAAGGCAAAGGGTTTCTCTCAACTTACTTCCAGGAACTTACATCCCATTATCAGACAAGATTACATTTCCTTTTTTGACAGCTGACTCCACTGATGTTTACATTGTCTCCAGAGTGAATAACATAGATAGTATTGCTTGGGGAGAATTTACTGTATCAGGAAATTGGAGGCTGTGAAAACCCTGTGGCCGACTGGGCCATACCCAAGGGCTCTAGCGACCCGAAAAACATAGGTGGCCGAGGACTTTTGACTGTCTACCAGTGTGCCAAAAATCAGAGAGAGAGAAAGATTCGCTTTCGAGTTATCGTGAGGACAAGGAAGTGCATAGAAGACAGAAGACAGGAGAAGAAGAAGAAGAAAAAGAAGAAGAAGAAGAAGAAGAAGAAAAAAAAAAGAAAAGAAAAAGAAACCGTACAAAAACAATATAGTCTGTGTGTGTCGCACAGACTAATTATTAAATATTTAAAATGTCCAGCAAAGTTAGTTCCATAAGAACAAGCAGTTGTTTATAGTAAGTAAGTCTGCAGACATTTTAAGCCTTTATTCCTGACTTAAAAGTGGTAAATATCGGGTTTATTTTTAAGTTTTCTAACGGCGTTGCATTTGAAAGAGTACCGAAGCCAATCACGTGAAATCATGTCACACCAGTTTGTGTGAGAACAGACGATAATATCATCTGCCAAAATTGAAAACGTTAACCCTTTACCCAACGTAACGGCAAAACCGGCCAGCGCTATTCTCAAAAATCGTCAATTAATTTTCATTATTTTTTTCATTTTTTGTCTCAAAAACATAGGTTATGCCCCCTCATTGGAACGAGCTCGTCGAGCTCGTTCCAATGAGGGTTCATAACCTATGTTTTTGAGATAAAAAATTAAAGAAATTAGTTATTCAAGAATTTGTTTTTTGCAAGTGTCCCCTGCATTTCATGTTAGGTAAAAGGTTAAACATGTCTCAATTAAGCGAATTGAATGAAGACCTATTGGCTGTTTGTAGCTGCCATGTAAGGTACAGGGTCAAAACTTTCTCAGAATCGCAGTGATAATAATAGTAATAACATGACTTTATCGGGCCTTGTGGTTTATCAACGGCCCACCAAGTGTGAATAACAGCACTTCAGCTTATTAACGGCCCTCGACTTCGTCTCGGGCCTTTTATAAGCTGTCGTGCTGTTATTCACACCTGTTGGGCCGTTAATAAACCACAATACCCTCCATAGTCATGTTATTGTCATATTCAAATTTCAAACACACCTCGCGTCCTGTCCATTTATTACCCTGAAAGCCTATAGCATTATTAATATTTGCGTCAATACAGATCTGGGGAAAACATTTTCCACAATATTGCAGACAGCTCTGCATTTCCTGAAAATGAAGGACTCGTCCTGTTAGTTTTCATTAAGCTCGAGTAAACCTGTACTGTCATCTTCCAAAAATCCAAACATACTTTCTGTAATACTACCATCTCAGTACTAATATGCTACAGTTAATATATATTATCATACTTCAAAATCCAAATAATCTTTCTACAACAATTCCATAGTATTGCATGCAGCAGTACAGTTGTTATCAAAAGTACTGTTCTAATTCAATTTTGAAGTGTTGATTACTGAAACGATTCCATAGCCATACTTTGTATACTTTAACTAACTTATAGTTTTGCAGGCACCAGTACATTTGTTTAAAATGAGTGACTTACTCAGTTTGCTATACATTAGAAGGAAACCCATAAGACAACCTTCAGTATTATAGTCACCCACAAATTCGCTCAACACGTTGCAATTATCTCATAATATTACATACAATATTACAGTTACTACCAAAATGAATGGCTTGGTCATTTCTTTGGCTCCAGTAAACAAATTGAATAGTACTAGCTTCAGTATTACGGTACTGACAAAAATATATGACTCAGTCAGCCAGCTCTCCTCGGTCTCCAGAAAACCCGTAATAACACATTACAAATCCCAAAACTTATTTCTGCAAATATTCCATAGCATGAGCAAAATTCAAATTCTTAATTCTGCATTCATTCCATATCATCACGTAATATACTGCAACTAGCCCATATTACTGCAATGCAAAACTGCAGTTATTGACGAAATGTCCAAATTAGTCAGTAGTACAGTTAAAACTAGAAGTCCTGTCTCGAACTGTGCGCTTATCTAGGCTTAATTGCGCGTAGGAATTGCGGGCAATTGCCATATCGAATGACATCCAAAGCACGGCAGATTCTCCTGGTTACTCATAGAAAACACAGGCAATGCTTTTGCCAATGGACTCTCCGGGTTACCCGGAGGTCCGTTGGCTGAAACATTGCTTGAACACAGGCCATATGTACAGAATTTGAAATCCTTACTACGGCCATAACACGTAGATTAACGCGCAGATCGACGTGCTATTTGTACACATTTCATAACAAAACTTCTAGTTTTAACTATACTTCCTATTCTGCTTACAATGACACAGCTAACACATCTAATAGCACTAGCTGCAGTACTACAGTTACTATCAAAATAAATGACTTGGCCAATTAGTTTTCATTTAGCTCCATTCCTGCATAAAATTCCAGACCTGCTGGCAAATTAGATGACGGAATTTTGGCATTTGATTTTCATCAAGCTCTAGTAAAACCAATGAGCTCCAGTAAGTTCCAGTAGGCTCATACCATTACAATTTAAGATTCAAATGATAATATTTTCAGAGAATCACTAATCTTAAACTTGTGGCATTTCAAATTCTACTCACAATGATTAAAAAGTGATAAATGACAAACGAAACAAGAGGTGGCTTTCCTTATTCTTTATGTGCTGATATATTTTTCAATATATATAGAAAAGTATATGATGGACATCGCCTCTCACTCAGTGGATGGCAGGCAACACCATCACACATCCATCATATACCTTCAGAAGAGTTGATGACTGTTCTGACTAGTTATGATTTCTTCTGGATGTAAGCAAATCGTTCAATGTGGCACATAAAGTAGAATAGAATATCAGAATGGCTGTCATACACAAAGAGAAATGGTTTCCAGTTTCGACATAGACTCTCTGGTGATAGTAGGAGAGCGATGGATCGGGTCACATCGGGGGACCTCATGGGGGATCCCATGTGACGTCGTAGTCAGGTGACCTAGTTTCGTCATGTTTAGTTGTCATGGTAGCCCGCGTGAGCGGCCCATCTTTTGGCGTCATCCCCATAGTGATACGTGGTCACAGTGCGCATTCGCAGCGCGTGTTGTTAGGGTGACACGGGTTCAGTCGTCCATTTTGTATACTGAAGGCCGCCATATTGGTTGCTATGGTAGAACACGATAGTTATGTCGCCCAAATGCGAGAGGGTGTGTTCTGAGGGTGCGTTTGATTAAACTGGAGTAGTTTGTTGGTTTATTATCATTATTATTGTTTATCATTGTGTGTTTGTTTACTGTGAAATAAAAAAAGATCAACCAGTCAACCAATCGGATTTTTCACAAAGCCTCGTCTAAAATAGTAATAGTAAATAATAAATAGAACTTCTAAATCCCACATACCACAATGATTAAAAAGTTTCAAGGCGCTTAACAACATCAAAGAAGCATTACTAGATGTAAATATGTACAGTATTTAGATACTTGGAAGTTGGAACATTAGATTAATCAACATCGGGATAATATTTTTTAAATGAATAAGATTTTAGCTTTGATTTAAAAACTGGAAGAGATTGGACCCCTCTCACAGATTCAGGTAACATATTAAAAAGTTTTGGAGCATTGTAACTGAAGGAATGTCCCCCATATGAGGCCAGGCCTTATGAGGTCTGTTCCAGTAGATTGTGACATGAGGAGCGAAGTGTTTGTTTTGGCACATATCTTTTGACCAAATCAGAGATGTAGGAAGGCGCTTGGTTTGCTAGTGTTTTGTATGTAAACGAAATAATTTTGAATTTAATTCTAGCTGCTGTAGGAAGCCAATGAAGATTTGTTAACCTTGGAGTAATGTGTTCGTTCTTCTTAGTGCGAGTCACAATTCAAGCAGCTGTATTTTGAATAATTTGCTATCTATCTATCGGCGTGTTGGGGCCCACATAGAAGAACATTGCAATAAACCATCTTAGAAGAGATGAACAAGAATTCCGTGGCACTTTTTGTTAAGGCTTTCCGGGCTTAACCGAGTTTCCGGACATGAAAAATTGCGGACTGGCAGATTTTCGATACGTGAGAAGTCATGGTCAAATGTGTGTAAAAATACACACCCAAGTTCCTGACGGTTGTAGATGGGTTGATGATCGCGTTACCTACTTTAAGAGGGGGATGGTGCTGGTTTGTACCTGGAAGAAAATATAATGAGTTTAGTTTAAGTTTGTTCACAGGCATAAAGGTCCTAATGTCTTCAATACATTTACTCATAATCTGAAATATGTATTCAGTGTCTACCAAATCAGAGGGGTCGAATTCTATGTAAATTTGAGAATCATCGGCATAGAAATGGTAGTCGATTCCGTGTCAACGAATTATCTCTCCGACGCCGCATGTAAAGTGTAAACAGGATGGGACTAGGGACGGAACATTGCGGGACCCCAAACCTAAGTGGTACCGGGTCTGACTTGACACTGTCAAATGAGACACACAAAATAGACCCGACAGTTCCAGAATTACCTAAATACACCAGACAGTTCCTCTAAATCACCAAAAAACACCCAAAACTATTAAAGCGGCTTCGGATTCTTCCAGAATCTCCTTTCACTCCAATAATAAGGTGCATTCGATTTAATTAAAGTAAATCTATTTACCCAAAATCCACGGTTTCTTCCTAGAATTACCACAAACGACCCGACAACTGTCTATTTAACTCGGATTTCCCACTACATCCTCTGTTTCTACCTGTTTATTTAAGGTATGATTCTCCCAGAATCTTCCGCATAAAAAATAGTAGCACAGAGTGCTATAAGTCGCGTTCCTTTGTATAAGAGTCAATCTAGTTATCACAAACAACCCAACACCTATTTATCTAGTTCGGATTCACTCAAAATCCCTTGCTTCCAACTATTCTGGCTACTCTTACCTCAATATTCCTGGAATTGTACTACCTATGCAGCGACTTCTATCCGCTTTACCCCACTCGATCGGTGCGGGGTCTACTCCAGTAGTGTAGAAGAGCCTGTCAGTTTGAATAGTTTTAGCTTATTGCTTCTATTTTAGCTTCCCTGGTATGTTCTGACCAGCTCTAAACAATAGTACTCTTCTGTTCTATGGTTCTGTGGTACCTTCTTATAGCGGAAAAACCTTTAATTTGGAACAGTTTTACATTCCAAACCTCAGTGTGTCACTTCCTGCTATTGGAGATGCTATTGCAGATGCTATTATGAGTACCCTAGCCGTTTGGCTAGGCCTCTGGTGCCACCCTTCCCATTCCATCGATCAGATTGCTTCATTTCCCATAATTTGTATCGACCTATACAGGCTTATCTCCCTTGTGTATAACGAAGTTATATATGATTCTTAAACCCGAAAGACAATCGAGCAAGAGCAAGAACAGGTGTTGCTCGAATGGCTCTAATCTTATCCAGCAAATAAGCTATCGGGTAGTGACTGGAACAGGCATCGCTCGAACGACTCGAATCTTATCGAACAAATGAGCTATCAAGTAATTACTCGAACGATTGCCTCCTCTTACGACTCTTATGCTCATCCTGGAAAAGGGATTCTGTAACCACAGACGTTTCCCAAAAAGGGATTCTCCTAGTGGGATTCCGTAAAAGGGATTCTATAGATTCCACAAGTGGGATTTGAAGCTCCTATACAGCTCGCAGTAGGCTTACTATCGGCTTCTACCACAACTTAGCTTACGCTGTCTATGATTGGCATTCATTGTATTCACTGTTACTTTAATATTCTATCATCTTTGTAGCCTTGTGCCATTACTATTGAATTTTATTATGCCTCACGTTTGTAACATCAGCCGTGATTGGTCAATTTGACACCTTCTAAAAGTCATAGTACTGGAGTTTTGGGGCAAAACACGGGTACTATCGGAACGTTCTTCCCGGGAGACAAGAGAACGTAGAAAGTGTAAGCTCCACTTCCATTGATCAGCGTCGATTGGAATTTCTCAACACCAAACGCTGGCTCAGTGTCCGTTTAACTTTTTTCGTCAACGGTAGACCCAAACTTACCAACAAATATATCATATCCAGTGGGTGTGTTTTCAATTTTAACTGCAAACAATGAATTCAAAAGAATCAGATATATTAAAAACTCACGTGTTGTTCACCACTTCAGTGAATCCTGAATATGAGTTATGACTTCAATCAATTATTTCCTCAAGTTTAGTACTCCTCGATCTCACTGAACCTCCGCCTGAGCCCTCAAGTTCAAAATAAATTGTTTCGCTCCGCTTAATTCTAACAACTATCGTCGTCAAAGAAACATGAATTTATATTCCATTAATTTATACCACTTATCACTCCAGCATTAACAATGAATTATAACATGAAAAGCCTGATGCAGTTGTACACTGGCATTTGGTGATATAGAAACTCCCAAAGCGACGGCACTTGTGACAAGTCATTTTCGAAGAGACGTCATTCGTTCGAAATGACGTCATGTTTTTGGATTCGACTACATTGTTGTTACAAGATTGACGGCATTTTGCAGTTAACGCTTAACAATGAAAGTTATTTTTTGTTCGGCATAATAAAATAATTAGAACGTTTCTTGTCATGTTCTATCGGTCGATAGTACCTGAAGCTGCTTCAGGTTTTATTTCAGAAATCACACAAACTCAGGTACTATCGACCGATAGAACATGAAAAGGAACGTTCTAATATTATAATAGCACCTTAACTCTTAGTACATATCATTACACTCCTACTGCTGCGGGTATCAGTTCACATCACTATTATATCTGGCTTCCAATACTACTAACACTCGTATACAGTCTGCTTGCTCAAACGACTCGAATCCTATCTGCAAATAGGCAATCGAGTTGTGACTTGAACAGGTAAAACTCGAATGACTCGAATCTTATCGGGCAAATGAGCCATCGAATAATTACAATTATATTGTTAGACATGTTTGTTAACCCTTTACCCAACGCAGACGATATCAAAATTTATTGTTTTAAATATCATTTTTAAAAATATTTCGACAAATTTCAAGAAAACCATTTCATTGGACCCCTCGTTGGAACGAGCTCGACGAGCTCGTTCCAAAGAGGGGTCACATGATATGGTTTTCTTGAAATTTTTTGAAAAATAATATTTTTTTCAGCTGCTGAATTTGCATATTACGCGGACGGATGTGGCCGATTCGTTGGGTAAAGGATTAACTAAAGACTCAGAGCGGCTGTAGTTTCATAATTACGCCGGGAAGTTTCACCAGTTATGTTAAAATCTTGATATTTTCAAGGCGAAATGAACATTTATTGATTGGTATATCGTAAGCTGAGCAAAAACAGATTTTTGTATATCTTTGCGAGTCAAAGGACATCACATTACCCCTTATCCAACGCAGGCGATATCAAAATTTATTATTAGGCTTTCCCAAACCCAGTTTGGATGCTTTTTGTCTATCATTTTGGAAATGGTTAATTTCAAACACTTTGCTTTGCTATATGTAGTCTGCATTTTCAGACTGGAAAGTTGGGAAAGCCCGTAATTTGTCCAACAAATTACAATTCTCTAGTTTTAAATATTATTGTTTCATTTAAAAAAAACAACGAAATCAACAATATCATATCATGTGACCCCAAATTGGAACGAGCTCGGCGAGTTTTGTTGAAATGTTTTGGAATTTTTTTTTTCAACTGATGAATTTATATATTGCGTTGAAGGGTGTAGCTGATTCGTTAGGTAAAGGGTTTAATAAACGGTTGTCTGAGTGCACACAGTCTGCAAAAGTGGGTAAACAGTCCACAATAGCTTCGGATTACTTACGGAATAAGACTGATGTGCTGGGAGCTTGTGACTAGATGTGAACTCAAACAAGCTTGTGACTAGATGTGAACTCAAACAAGGCTTTACTTTTATTTGTGTCCGATCCCCTTATGTGACCTTAAACACCAATAAATAAATAAATAAATAAATAAATAAATAAATAAATAAATAAATAAATAAATAAATAAATAAATAAATACATTTATTTGTACTCACTTATATGCTCACAAAAAAATCGTTGGTGATTCAGTGTTGATTAAGTCTGGTTTCTGTTCTTCCGAGGAAAATTGAATTCTATCGTTCCCGCCGTGACACCAGTGATTAAGCCTGGTCTCTGTTCTTCCGGGGAAAACTGAATCATTTCGTTCCAGTCGTGACACCAGTCGATACACCAAGGACCAGAATCGTTAATGTTGTTGTTCTGTGTCCCCCGATCCGGATTACATAATCTTTTTCGTAGAGCAATTTAGCAGTTGATAAGCAGACGACACATAAACAACCAGTAAGGCTGAAAAAGCGTTGTGATTCTCAGGCAATCCCTCATTGAATTTGAAACTCCTCATTGGACAGTTTTATTGTCTTTCAGTGTCTTCCAATGTCAGTACAAACACAGGGAGACCCAACGCTTTTTACATTTTCTGATTGATGCATGTGTATTTAGTTGCGTCTAAAATACGTTTGCCTTTTTACAATTTATGGGAGAGTGCCTATAGGATAAGCACTCTCCCATAAATTGTAATGAGGCAAATCCCCATAGATTATATACTTTTACTTCAAAGATAATATGGAGAACATCGAAAGAATATGAAGCCTTTGAATTGCAGTACCTACAGTTTGTTTTCGGAGGAATGTTTTATTTTTCAAATTAAAAATGAATTAATTTTTTGTGACATATTTGCGATATTTTTGGTGGATATGATTGAGGAATGTATTGAGATGGTCCCCAGTGTTTACATTAGCTCTCTTGACAGGCAGACTTTTCATGACAGTCATGGGAAGCATGTACCCCTTGGTTTTCATGATGTTTTCGTGTACTGTCTACATGTACATGACGTGTAGGGTATTCCGTCTTCATTTCAACACAAACTCTTGTGATTTAATGATTGGATATGGCAAATGCAAATGCAAGAAGACATTTATTTGTCTGAAGCAGAAATGTGGCGGGCTGTAGGGATGGCGGAGCAAGGGGCTACCCATCGTCAGGCTGATGAAGCCCTTGGTGTGCACCATACGGTAATCACCAGAGCCTGGGCAAGATTTCAGCAGTATGGCACACTAGTAAGACGGCATGGTGGTGGCAGAGACAGGGCAACGTTTGCAGCTGAAGACCGGTTTTTGATCATTCAGGCCCATAGGAACCGCTTTGCCACAGCAACCCAGCTTCGCAGTGACCTTCAGAATACATCCGGGGTAAATGTTTCGACGCAGACTATCCCGGGAAAGGTTGCACGAATGTGGTCTCCGATCGAGAAGTCAATGTATTCGCATTCTGCTGTCCCAGAACCACCGCCAGGCACGATATGAATGGCCATGGACCACGTCGGATAGACTAGAGAAGATTGGCGACTTGTCCTTTTTACAGATGAGTCAAGGTACTGCCTAAACCACACAAATAGGCGTTCTAGGGTATGAAGAAGACCAAGAGAGCGATTCCATGCAGCCAACATTGCTGAGCATGACGCACTATGGTGGAGGGTCAATCATGATCTGAGGCGGCATCAGCTGGGATGGACGTACAGAGCTCTGTATCCTTGAACGTGATACATTGACTGCACAACGGTACATTGATGAAATGCTGGATGTCCATGTCAGATTGTATGCAGGTGCAGTGGGTGATAAATTCATTCTGATGGACGATAATGCCCGTCCCCATGTTCCCCATGCTGTCGGGGAGTACCGACAGAGGGATGGGATTGAGCGTATGGACTGGCCAGCAAGATCCCCTGACTTCAATCCAATCGAACATGTCTGGAATGAGTTTCAGCTTGCAACTGCAGCCCGTCCAGTCCAGCCAAGAAGTGTCCAGGAACTTGGTGCCATGCTGTCCGAGAATGGAACAACATCCCACAAAGGACCATCAGGAACCTGATTGGGAGCAGCATGAGAAGGCGTTGTCAATCTGTAATTAACAGTAATGGGCCTCATACTCGATATTGCAGCCATACCAGTTCGCTCCCTCAACTCTTTGGCATATTGAAACGTTTCCTCTTTTACCAAATGTCCATTTTCCATGGTTATCGTATTCAAAAGCTACAAAATAATGTCAAACACAAATAAAATCTTAATTTCTGTACTTAACTCATTAAAGATATAATTAAATAAAAAATATATTTACTTCCCATTACAATATTTCAACTAAAACGTAAAACAGGTAGTTGGATGTACTTGGTGCTTAGCAAACTTTATGTTCATATTGTTTCGTCTTGTCCTGGATCCAATACTATAGAACTTCTACAATTGTATTTTCTAGAATTGTATTTTCTATCTATTAATATAACTGACTAAAATGAATCATTAGCATTTTAAAGGATGTGGCAATTTTCAGGTGGCAAATTGCCACATCTTTAAAAATGCTAACGGTTCATTTCAACCCATTTAAAGTCATAACTAGAAAATACAATTCTAGAAAATACAATTGTAAATGTTTATAGTATTGGCCCCTGCTTTCGTCTTTGAAAAGCTAATATAATTGATCTTCGGATGAATAAATATACACAAATTTTCTTCAAAACAAACGCATTAATCACAGTCTGTTCATCCGAAGAGATTAATACGAAAAATGATAAGAATAAACGGGGTTACGAAGTCCATTATCTGCAACGATACTTTTCGTTTGGCTGTCCGATGTATAAGTGTTCCCTGTTTAATTTGATTGCAGCTACGATGGAGTCGGAAGGATTGGAATGGCATCATATTTATGACTTGGATTCCATTCATTTACCCATTCAAGTGTCGGCAATACCGCTGGTTCCCCTTTTTTATCAGCACCCAACCAAACCTTTTATTTGAGTTTCCCACGAGAATAACATGCACATCACCTATTTTGGAATGCTGATATCCAATAATTGCTCGTTCTCTGAAACTCTGAATTCTAATCTAAGTGCCATTTTCTTTAGTTTAAACATATTTTTATTTGCCTCTTAACATGTCAAACTGGGATGGGAGAAGGAGTGCTTTCCACTTAGGAAACTCTCCTCTCACATTTAGTATACAGACAAATAGTGTTGTAATTGGCAACAGAGGTAAATATCTACAAAATGAAAAGAAAAATAAAATAGAAAAGAGTGATGTTGGTGACGTCCCTTTAGTAACTTGAAAACTGCAATGTGGGACCATATGAACATATAAGAGAATAATAGATGCCATAACAGTAATTAAGCTTTTAGTCATAATATTTATCAGTTGTTTATTTATTGCCATTAAGGGTAACTTTCAATTTAGTAGCAATATTGCGACTTCATCCCAGATGAGGTTGGTTTCAATTTCAAACTGAATGCTGGTAAAACAATATTACTCCCACGATTTCACAGCTTTCTCGGTTTCATGAGGACGTCACGACAGCGTTGGTGTACCACTTGCCGAATATCACTTATTCGGAGGGCCTTGGATCATCTGTCTAGTTCAGCAAATCTATTTGTTTTCCGAATAAATTTCTGCACTGCATTGAAAATAGAAACATTGTCTTCATGCTTTAAGTTAGGGTATCCGTTTTACAGGATATACACACAACTCAGAACGATGCTATACTTTGATAATGTAGTAATTAAGTCGATTTTTGCAGTTGAGTGCAGTGGGCATTCTGCAAAATAGTGCTCGGCATTCTCAACAGGATTCCCACAAGAACAGTTCGGAAATTCTGCAATATAATTCAGAAACGAAGTCACTACATCCACATCTTAAACAAAAATGTAAGACATTTAGTTTCCGTTTTCCTATTTTGAAGTAATCTGGTAGTCTGCCGAATTGGGTAGATATGATTTTTGTTAATTCCGATAGTGAAACATTTTGTGTCGCTTCCTGAAGACCAGTCCACATTTCAACATAAGATGGGAAAAAAACAACGTTTAAACAGTTCAGTTCGCATTCGATATGGCACCAAGTTTGTGGGGTTTCTTGGGCTATAATGCAAATTATCTTGAACTCTGGGAGGCAATAACTCTACGAGAAAATCTGGAGGCTTGGCCATTTACAATTTTATGAAAAGTACACAATTTACGCAGATTTCTCCTTTCCTGTAGTATTTGCCATTATCTTTGAAAACATTCATACTTACTAAGTAGATTTACAGGTCAGAGTGAACAGCAGAGTGTAAGATGTTGCAATGAAAAACCAAACAGTAGCATGTAATAATTTAATAACCATATTTCATAACTGACAGCTGCGCATTTAGGATACTCCCCGAGTGCCCTATTACGTTTGTCTGAGGGAAAGCTATACTCAATAATAATAACAACAACGTTATCTTCAATATCCAACAAAATACCAGTTCCTTGATTACAAATTATGCAAATTATGCGTACACTCAATGTTTATAGTTCTCGATTTTTACACACTGCCATGTTCCAAGTCCGAACGATGTCAAGGTGACATTGGTATTCAAGTATGTGGACAATATTTGCCTTTGAGCTCCAGAATTATTTGAATACAGTACTGTCAAGGGTAACTGGGCACATCTGTTTTGCATTTGTAGGTGGGGGATGTAGGATTACATTGCCCCCCCCCCCTCTCCTTAACTGATTGTTATACCACGATTGCTGTGTGTATTCAACGTTACTCGATACAATACTGTCGTAGAGAAATATGCTAGGTACAACCTGCGTGACATCCTGCCAACATGTTTTCTTTAAATATATCATCCTTAATTCAAATCGAATCGTGGTATTAACACAGAACGCAAATCGCGTACGGGAGGGGATGTGGCGGGAGGGTCAGGAATCAACGACCCATGTTGGAGTTTTTCCTGTATTTCACAAGCGCCGTCAGCGCTCGTGAAATACAGCAAACACTCCAGCTCGGGTCGTTATTTCCAATTCCTCGTACTTCACCCTTGTGGTATTCTATCTTATGATCCATTACGTTGTTTCCGAACTGACCACAGAAATATCTTCTGCACTAAAATTCATGCGGACAGTTTTGAATGGGTTAAACCTGTGATCAGACATTTCAAGTACTCCAAGTACTCAATAAATAAATTTACACTAATTGTAATTAGCCGGCCATAGTAAAATAGTACAAAGTATGTAGTCATTTTTGCGATTCTTGTTGGAATTGTGTAGATGCATAACAGCACAAGTTGGGGTTATTTATTTATTGGTGTTGAAGGTCAAATACTTATGCACAATGGCTAATCGCGACCGTGGCAGTTTTAAGGGTGGAGGAAGTCGGAGTACTCGGAGAGAACCACCGAACATCGACGAGCAACTGTCAGCTCCTCAACATTCTAACTCTGTTCAAGCATCGCTCAAGCAGGATTACAGCGGTTGAAGACATGTGCACCATCGACGAGCAATACGCCTTAGTACACGGCGTCATCGTGCCCCCAATTAGGCAACCGGGATAAAGTGGTTTGCCCAAGGACACAATGCGGGTCGTCCCGGACGGGGATCGAACTCGGGACCTCTAGGATAGAAGTCTAACAGTCTACCACTGAGCCACCGTGCTCCCACAACTTGGAATCCTAAGGAGTGAAGGGGGCGAGGTGCTAGAGATGCAGTATCCCTTCCCTCGTCCGACCAGAAATTTTGAAAATCCTCTTTGCAAATGTCGCAATTTTTACAATTATTTCAGAAAAAGCGCCCATGGGTAAAAACGTTTGGTTTTTCCCATTTGTATAGGCCATGATACATTTGCTTAAACTATGCGCACACTGGTGCGAGCTGTAAAATTTCAATCCGTAAATATTCCTCATAAGACAACTGGTCATTTAAACAACTCATTCTCGTTCGACAGAGCTCATATTGAGCAAACAAGACCTAATTGGTTAAATACCTAGTTGCATTATGGGAAACATTTGTAACTAGACATTTCGGAATTTTGACATCAATGTGAAGGGGTTAATTAAAATGTATAGACAGTTGACGAATCAGGGCATGTCAATCGTGTACATTATCAACAACTAAAATGTCAATGGCACGAACCTGTCCTATGCCTGCTTGGATTCAGTGCGGATTTCTTAACCCTTTAAACGCGAAAGCTCTCCCGTGCCAGGAACATGATACGTCATAATTTCATAAAGTCGGATGGGTGCTACGTGTTCTTGTTCGGCAGACTAATCAATATTTTCATCGTGCAGCCCCAAGGTTGCACGTTGAAAATATTAATTGGTCTACCCCCCAAAAATGAATATGATCTCTTCCAATTACTGCCATTGAACTGACCTGGAAGATACCTATATGGTTTAAAGGGTTAAAGGTATATGAATTCCTGGGACGTAATATTGGACATTGTTTATGTCACATTCTATGGCAATGCCATACGATCATTAGACGTATTTCTCAAGCATGTAAATGGCATTCCAATCTTGCCAGTTAAACACTTTACCTAACACGAAAGGCAGACGACACGTGTAAACAAATTTCTTGAATAACTATTTTTTAAAAATTTTTTGCATCAAAAACATAGCTTATGACCTCTCATTGGAACGAACTCAACGAGCTCGTTCCAATGAGGGGTCATAAGCTATGTTTTTGAGGCAAAAAATGAAAAAATAATAAGAATTGAATGGTGATTTTTGTGAATATTGCTGGCCGGTTTTGGTCGTTACGTTGGGTAAAGGGTTAAAGAGCTTTGTTTTTCATGAACTACAATACAGCCGCCGTGGACAGGTCACTTTCCTCGGGGGGACAATATTTCCACGGACACATCAATATCAGATTCTAAACACTAATTATAGAATAATCATCAGATGGTTAATTAATGAAGCATAGGGTACAAGTCGGTGCTTCATTAATTAAAATGTTGCTGATAAAAATAGAGATTATTACCATTATGCTGATGTGCAAAATATGTATCCGAGTCGAACTCCGGGTTCTAAGGGCAGATCACGACGAGTCCTTAGAACCAGGAGCGAGACTCGGATACATATTTTGTACATCCACATAATGGTAATAATCATTTTATCTTACAATATATTGGGGATAAGTCAAGAATGGAGACGAATATATAACGAACTATTTATTCGTACGGATGAACAAAAAGAAAAAAAAATGGAACTCACGCGAAAGGAACGTACTTCTATCCGACCCCCTGATACAAACATCTGTATCAGGGGGTCGGATACACGACAGTTGCGGAGTTAATACAGACAAAATACATGTTGATTGTAAGATAATTTTTATTACCTGGTAAACACATGCGTGAACATCACTGCCCGCACGCGGATTACGGCCAGTCGATGGCGATTGTACTGCATTGTGGTGTTCCCCTTCCATATTCTAAATGAAACTCTTCACAACTGAAGTTTTGGTGAGTGGACAATGTATGATCCTACATCCATCACCATATGTTTGTTTGTAAAAGTTCAGCGGCACCATCAACAGTCCTATCGAGTCGTAATTGCCCTGTACAATTTTTTTTCAAACGATTGTATTGTTTAGGACTCTCTAACAATTTCATTTTTTTAAAAATTTGTTCAATTTATGGGACCAATAATGATTGGGTGCCATCAAGCTCCCCAAACAACAGTCAAATCTGCATGCAAGGAATTCGACGCTGTTATAGCCTGTACAGTACGGTGCCGTGGACTGGTCACTTTCCACGGGTGGGCAATGTTTCCACGAACGCGATAATATCAGATAATGTTAGATCACAAACACTAATTATAGGAATAGGAATAATCATAGAAATTTTAATGAATGAAGCACCGGTGTAACAGGAATGGAAGTCCGTAGGAAAATGAGTCCCTATGGACTATTATTCCGCGGAATTATAGTCCTAGGTCTAACATTTCTAGGAATAGTAGTCCGCCGGACTACTATTCCTAGAAATGTTAGACCTAGGACTATAATTCCGCGGAATACTAGTCCAGAGGGACTAACGTCCCTACGGACTTCCATTCCTTTTACACCGGGCACAACCGGGTAAAATTTTGCTGATGATGCTATTTATTACCTGGTAAACGCATGCGTGGACACGAGTCCACAGCGACTGTACTGTGTTGTGGTGTCCCTCTTATACTTCCTAAATGAAACTCTGTGCTACTTGGGTTTTGATCAGTGAACAATGTATGACCACACATTGTATTGTTTGGGGCACTCTAACAATTTCATGTTTTCTGAAAATTCTTCAATTTTTGAGGACCAATAATTATTGGGTGCCATCATGCTCCCAGCACTACAGTCAACCCTGTAAGAAATTCGAGGTTGTTATGGTCTGTACCCAGTCTAGCTCTTAAATAACCCATTGTCTGTGTTAAGATTCAATTGTCTAAAATATTTCAGCTAGACAGAAAAGCGAACTTTAGCTTGAGAGCTTGATGATACTAAAAATACCATCCACTTTCTGTGAATCTTTAATGGCTTTATCAATACTATTAATCATGCACACTAAAAACTAAAGTGTTAAAACTGACACTTTCAAGGTGTTAAACCCATTCTAACTCTTAGGGTTTGATTTTAACACTCAAAGTGCAATGCTTAAAGCACTTAGACATTACAATCGTCAGACATCTGAAACTTGAATGGATGGCACTTCCTATGTGTCTAGCATTGGTGGTTCTTCCAGAATCGTCCATAATTTGATTTGCGCTTGGTGGGTACATAATTAAAAGGACACAACGCAGATGACGCGGATCAGGCTCGAGAGTTCGAGCCTGATCCGCGTCATCTGCGTTGTTTCCTTTTAAGTGTCACGACATTACACTTGTCAAGTGGTATTATTGTAACACCTGTCAAGTTCTGGGATATCTACACTTGAACAAAGTGCCAGTTCAGCACTTAGTAAGTGTTAAATACAGAACTTCAAGAGTAGTTTTTAACACTTTAGTTTTTAGCGTGTGTTTATTCACTAAGTAATTATGAATGAAGAGTCATGAAGCTTTAGTTTTATGATTATGCTGCGATGTTCCAATAGTTGTGTTAATATCTCGATGTTCTCAATGTGAATTAAATACTTATTGACTGGAATATATATTTATTTATTGGGGTTTAACGACACTTTCGACAGCCAGGGTCACATCGTGTCGGACAGTTTTACGGGTGGAGGAAGCCGGAGTACCTGAAGAGAACCACAGGGCAGCGGCGAGCAACTGTCAGGCTCCCCAACATACTAACTCCACACAAGTAGGGTTAGCATTGGTTGAAGACAAGTGCACCATCGACGTGTAGTACGCCTTAGTACACAACGCCACTGTGCTCCCACGTGGGCAATGGGGTGACTTATCTTGTCCAAGGACACAACGCGGTCGCCGCAGGTGGGATTTGAACCGAGGACAGGAATACCTATAACAGGAGCTAGAAAGAATATCTATATCTGTATATCCTTGTGAGTAAAAAGACGTCACATTAAATCAATGGTAATCTGCGCGCAAACTCCTTGAAAAGTGGGTTAACAAACAACATATTACAGCGTTGGATTAGTCACTGAATTTGACTGGCGACATGAAAGCTTGGATACCAGTAGGAGGAGTCCTTATCACTCCTTGAATGGGTTAAAACCGGGCCACACATTTCAGCACAACATTCTAAGATCTCATTATGGATGTATATGATACCCCTATTTGTTCGCAAATTGAGTGGTATCCCAGTGTGAAAAGATACTAACAAGTATTACACGCGCAAATACCTTCGATTCCCAGTCCCACGGCTCCCACTTGCTGCACCCATATCATTGACCTGGCTTGTATTCGCCACACCTATTTTGTCGCGTGTGTTTGTGTGCTACATCCATTGTGTCACAATCTGTACATATCACATGCTGCAAACAAACACATACCGTCTGTGACCAGTCCCACGTTCAGTTGAACTTACTTTCCAGCAACCCATCACAGACCTGTTTTGCATGCGGCAACTTGTTTTGTCGTATATGCATGTGCGCTGCGTCGGTTGCGTCACCACATTAAACAGCATGTTCAGCGCACTGAATTGCACGCCCAAAGCTTTTCCCAATTTTAACAGATTGGCAACGACATGATGAAAATGATTTTACGGACGTGACAGCCGATACTTTTTCTCAGTTCTTTATTCGACGTTCATTATCAACCGATCAAATTGGTTGATAACGAATGCCCAATAAGGAACGGGGAATAAGTAACGGTTGTCACTTCTTCAATGATTTATTTGTTATTGATACTGACCCATGCCCTGCCAATCTATAAAGTGCAGAGAGGGTTGTGTAAAGTTGTGTGTATCATACACATCGAAATAAGTTGTACAATCAAAAACATCTCTATCTTATCTTCATCTTCATTCAATGGTAAACTCGCAGATAGTTTGCGTTGTGTTGATGAATTACTATAGAAGATTTCTTCAACTTTGTCGGCTGTTGTTATCATTGTGGTATTCTTGGAATAGAGAAACAATATCTGCCACAGGAATTTTTCCGAAGAGAAAAAAATCATCCATGACAGCATATTCCTCCAGCTGCTGCTAGGTTGTAACGAACGTTATCCGCCACCTAGCGCCTTTAACTAAACTTGTGGGAAGGGAAGGGGGCATAGTCTGATAAATTTGGTTTACGAAAATAGTCTTAACAGAAAATAAACCTGACGACAAAAACCCGGAAGGAAAAAAGCACCTAAGGAAAAAAAAATAACTAAAAAGTACATGGCTTCGGAAGAAACCTTTTTACCACTGCACATGATTCATCGAAAATAATGAAAATTTTCAATGAAAATAGCAAAAATGTAATCTGTATATTTTAGAGTAAAAGCTAACAACTAACACCCCACTACAACATGATATAGAACAATATATGGAAATAAATGTACATGAAATACAAATGTTGTCTCCTGCGCTGCTTGGTTTTAATCCTTTACTTGGGCTCCGCGAATCACACATTTTCGATTCGAATCATGTCTATTATTCGAAATCGAATCGAACCTCAAATCGAATCAGTGGCGTGTTAAAGATGACCGATGGGGGTTGGGGTGCTATAAATCTGATTTCATCCGATAGCTCAAGTCCTTACTGATACAATATTCCAACTGCATCACCAAGGCATGCCTTCGTCGAATGCATGCCTTGATGATGTAGTTGGAATATTACCCTGTAAGGATTATAGTTCATCGTCGACATTGCGTAGAAACCTTAAAATTGCATTCAACAGTGGTAGGAACTAGTGATATTGGAATTATCATGGCTGCTTGCATAAGTACAGATGCTATTTATGTTAATGCAGTTTATACACTCAGTCTTTTATTTCAACATTATCTATGTACGATGTTTTGGCTGCAAGCCGAGAGGTCCTCGGTTCGAATCCCACCTGCGGCAACCGCGTTTTGTCCTTGGGCAAGACAATTCACCCCCCTTCCCCACCCCCCTTGCCCACGTGGGGGCACGGTGACGTTGTGTACTAATGCGTACTGCACGTCGATGGTGCACCTGTCTTCAACCAATGCTAACCCTGCTTGTGTGGAGTTGGTATGTTGGGGAGCTGCAGTTGCTCGCCGTTGCAAGTTGGTTCTCTCCGGGTACTCCGGCTTCCTCCACCCGTAAAACTGTCACGGTCATGGTTAGCCTTTGTGCAGAAATATGTGACCTTAAACACCAATAAATAAATAAATATGTACGATTTCCATCTGAACTTCCATATGAAGAAGACTGATACCAAGCTATATTCCTCTGAAAAAAAGATTCGAGAGGAAACGAATCGGGCAGCCGATTTCGAAACGAACCGAATACCTACTTAAAGCTCGAAATCGATTCGAATCGAACCTCGAAACTTCACAGGGCCCTACCCTTTAACCATCACAATATTTGAAAAAATGAAACTTTCCATCTTTAGATATTATAAAAATATAAGACTAAAATGGATGCTCGATGATCTGATTCCAACGGCATTCATATTTGAATGGTGTGAACAAATGTGCAAAAGTCATAACAGTTCCATATCCGTTATAGGTTTCTGAAAGAGAATCTTTTGGCGATCAAAAATAATTTAAATAAAAAACTTAGATAAGCAGATATCACAACAACAAGGGTCTTCTACATGCAAATTAACAAAAGAACAAAAACAATTGTTGAAATGAAATTGAATATGCGGCTACACAAAAATTGTGTAAAAATATTCGAAGGGTTTAAAATTAAAAAAAAATCTTGGTTTTTTTTTCAACTCATGTAAGTTTTTGTTGTTGTTTTCTCTTCTGATGGTCTTTTCTTTCTTGGTTCTTTTCCATTAGGGGATTTTCTCCAACACTTGATGGATTTCAATCAGGCCTAGAGCCGCGGTAGGTATTGTTTCAGCTAACCTTGTATGCTTAAAGAAATCTCCGCTTAGTGTTAGCATTTTCATTTTTTAAACCGAATTTTCTTTCTTGAAGGAGATCGAGAAGGAGGCGTGAACTTTAATTAAATCACCCTCCGACCCATTTTCCTCGGGTTTTGGTGGATGTACAAAAATCATAGACTTTAGAAGAAAGACAATTACAATATCTTCTAATATAAATGATAAATGTTAATTTTAACCCTTTACCTAACATGGAAAGCAGACGACACTTGCAAAAAAAAATTCTTGAACAACTAATTTTTTTCATTTTTTGTCTCAAAATCATAGGCTATAACCCCTCATTGGAACGAGCTCGACGAGCTCGTTCCAATGAGGGGTCATAACCTATGTTTTGGGGACAAAAAATGAAAAAATAATGAAAATTAACTGACGATTTTTGAGAATAGCGCTGGCCGGTTTTGGCCGTTACGTTCGGTAAAGGTCTAAACAGTCCTGTTTCATGCAGAGAGGTCTTTGAAAAAAGCATCACATCCTATTAGCTCGCCAGACTCATGAATTTTATGGAATAATCGTTGCTTGCACGTCAAACCAACATTATAGCCCTAATATTTAAACCAAATGGACAACAAAAATGCATTTACGAATACTTAACTGACAATAAAACTGACTGGTTGATTGTGCTTCCCAGCCAATATGATTAAGGTGTTTGCTCGCATGTTTATTTATGAGCTTTGCTTCATTGTCAGAAACAGAAGAATAATACTTCCAGGTCTAATTGTATATTACAAACAAGGGGCGTCGTGAAGATGACCGACTGGGGGATGTAATCTTTTATAAAATATTTTTTTTCGAATCTGTGCTAAAAAGGTCATGTCTTTATTGAACAGGTAATTAGTTTTTAATTTTTGTAATGTTCCCTTTAATGTACAGTAATTTTTTTTTGTTTTCAGGTTGTGGTTATTCTGTGGTTACCAAACAAATTTGGCAATTATCCTATTTCCTATTTTAGTAGATTATCCTTACAAAACGCGAAGTGAAATTCACAATTGTGTGGAAATACAGAGTAATCGCTTGACTGGACTGCTTAGGTGAAATAATTCATGAGAGGTGAGGGATGTTGTACAAACACGAGTGCACCAATGTGCAGGAGTGTTTTACAATATAGTCCCTCGCCTCGCGCTATTCTCAAAACCAGCGGTATTCTCGAAACTCGCCAATTAATTTTCATTATTTTTTCATTTCTGTCTCTAAAACGAGCTCGTCGAGCTCGTTCCAATGAAGGGTCATAACTTATGTTTTTGAGACAAAAAATAAATATCCAAGTTATTCAAGAATTGTTTTTGCAAGTGTCATCTGCTTTTCATGTTAGGTAAAGAGTTAAAAAAGAATGAAGTCCCCATTACACCCACGGCAAAGCGTCTTCGTTTGCGCGCACGGATACATGACACAATTGTTGATTGCATAATTCACCTGTGAAGTTATCGTTTACAATCAAACCCGGAAATTCCAGTAAATCACACTTTGGAAAGTAATGAAATCTTTTATTTGTCTTATATTAAAAGATTAAATCTGTTGATCGTTGCTCTGTAAACAACTGGATTTCAGAAACACCAGCAAGTAAATTTCTGGAACGACAGCAAAAAAGAGAAGAAAAATCCGTCACACCACAATCTGCCTCCCACCCTCAAGATCACGTCAAGTCAATCAACGCCATAACTCTACACATCGATGACGTTTGATGACGTAAACACCGTTCCTCTGTGACTCGGAGACAAGCTTCGTCAAACGCCATGGTGTTACCTTACACGAAAATCCAAGTGTAAAAAGCCAAAAACAGCACAGGTAAAGTTTCAGCTGATGGACACTCGGGTTTAGCCTGAAGGTCCGTCAGAAAAATCAACAGTCCAAGTGTTGGAAAGTCTCTCTCTCCCATCTGTAGGTGCGATGTGACCTTGGGCAAGACACTTAATTCCGATTGCTCTTGTCTGGTGGAGGTGGGGGGGGGGGGGGTCCGAGGCACGCTGGCGCTGTGTACTAAAGCGTAATGCACGCCGACGGTGCACTCACATTCACCCGCTGCTAACTCTGCTTGCGCGGAGTCAGTACGTTGGGCAGTGTGACAGTTTCTTGTCACTGCCTGGTGGTTTTTTGCCGGTACTTCGGCTTCCTCCACCCGTAAACGACATTACCCTGGCTGTTGAAAACGTCGTTAAACCCCGATAAACAAGCAAACAATCGGTAGAACAATAAATTGTCATCGCTCGAGCAGTATTTTGATATCGACGACGCCATGTGTGAATCCTCGAGTCGTGTAGGGCGGAATGGGGAAAATCTCAGCCTCGGGGAATAGATTATACAGTACAGCAGCCATAGATTGGTCGTGATCCACGCGTGGACAGTGATGTCCACGCATGCGTTTACCAGGTAACGAAAATCATCAGCACCAAAATTTTAATTAATGAAGCACCGGGCTTTGCCCGGTGCTTCCATAATTAAATTTTTGATTATTATTCCTATAACTGGTGTTTGAAATCTATTATTGCGCCCGCACAAATATTGCCCACCCGTGGAAAGTGACAAGTTCACGACGGCCGTACTGCATTTGAACCAGACACTCGGCAAGCCTCGTGTCCGAGTTAAATATCTTTTCCCTCGGTTGAGATGTTCAATCCCACCCACACTACTAGAGGATAATAATAGTCTCAGGTTTGTTATCCTTACAGTATACGGATAATTATGAGACAAAACTTGTAAACATTCAGCTGAAAAATGTACGCAATTTGATATTACGGTCCTGGGAAGCTTCAAATTCGATTCGATTCGAAATTCTCCCAGTGATGCGTTCGATTCGATTTCAGTAGCACCGATTCTGACATTTTCGAATCGACGAGATGTTCTAAAAATCCTGCAGAGTGTGTTCTCTTGAATTCGTCATCTATCATCAGGTCTCCTAGACAGTTGACCTGAAGATAGCAGAATAGTTTTCAAGGAGATTTAGCTTCCCAAAGTACTTTGATTTCGTTCTGGAATATTTCGCATTTTTTGATTGACCCGCCCAAACAAGCTGGCCATGGCTAATTATAATACTTGAGTGGTGATTGGTAATATATACGGTTGTAAAAAAGTACAACATTTATACAACCTAAAGATCCCCGAGATTCGATTCAATTCAATCTGAAATCCCGGGATTCGATTTGACTCCAAAATTGAAATTCCCATGGTATTTGTTTTTAAACTGATCGGAGCATCACTTGTCTGGTCTGTCGGGAGACTTCCGACGTCCATGTGCTAACACATCCTTGTGAGGAAATCCTTCCATGTACAGTACAGCCACCGTGGACTGGTCACTATCCACGGGTGGGCAATATTTCCACAGACGCAATAATATTAGATTCCAAACACTAATTATAGGAACAATCATCAACAAGTTAATTAATGAAGCACCAGGTATAATCCGGTGCTTCATTAATTAAAATTTAGCTGATGATGATTTTTATTATCCGGTAAACGCATGCGTTGAAATCACTGCCCACGCGTGGATTACGACCAGTCGACGGCGACTGTACTGTACGACTGGATCCATATATAAATGATATTGCCTGTAGAGTGAATCTGCAGGCTTTTTTGTCGGTGACCGATAATGTTAGTTTTATAAAAAAACCGAAACCGAAACGGTCGACATCCCGTAATCTAAGGTTTTTCGTTTTTTATTAAATACTCTCTTGCTGCAGAAATTCACAGAATGTAGCCATCCCAGAGTAGTGAGAGTACCCAGACACTGCCAATGGCAGTGCCTGGGTACTCTCACTACTCTGGGAAGGCTACAGTCTGTGAATTTCCGACATTTCAGTTTAGTTGTGATTGCAGCTTTCCTCAAGTTGCGTGTAGGTGTCAGATCTCGAAAAATGGCCAAGCACAATAAAAGTTCTGTATATTTAGTTAATTATTATATTGGCCTTCCTGATTCTCCATGTATTATAGTTTATTTCGGGCATTCATCGAGTTTCACTCAATTTCACTACCATTCAGTTATGACACCGGACATAAGAATGAGTTTTATTGAATTTTACTTGGCCTCATGAACAAACCGAAAACCGAACCGAACCGAGGTTTTTCTCCACCTGAAAAACCAAAACCGAAACCGAACAAGAAATTAAAAAACCTACAGCTCTAGAAGAATGTCGCGGCCGGTATTATTATGAACGGATGTTTGTCACTATCTGGGAGCGCGGTGGTTCATTGGTTAAAGCACTGGATTTTTGATCGAAAGGTCGTAGGTTCAATCTTGACCTGCGTGATCTGCCTTGTGTTCTTGGGAAAGCATCCCTGTCTTATCTCGTCATGAAAATCGACTTTATAAAAATTATCTTCCCTGAAATATAAGACGGGCGAGGAAGGCCCAATTAAGAAGCACGCAATTCTTGGAAAATACCCATGTCATGAGTAGAAAATAAAACGAAGTTTCCTTTTGTTACTTTTAATAAACGAAAACAACAGACAGCTCTCGGAACTGTCTATTGTTTTCGTTTATTAAAAGTTACAAAAGAAAACTTGGCTGTTTATGGCAAGCTAATTAGAAGCAACATGTGTTCAACCGCTGTAACCCTGCTTGAACAGAGTTAGAATGTTGAGGAGCTGACAGTGGCTCGTCGAAGCTCGGTGGTTCTCTCTGGGTACTCCGGCTTCCTCAACCCGTAAAACTGCCACGGCCACGATTAGCCATTGTGAATTAGAAGCAACTGCTTCACAGTATCGTTCACTTTGGCTTGTGTTCTCTGTTTAATAGTAGCACTTTTGGTGCCCAGTACACATGAATCTACCACTATCATTTACAGTGTGCTTTCCTGCCGAAAGAGTCCGCAAGTAGCAGGTACGCTGCTGCCACACAGATACATTTATATTTTGACAAAATATTAGACTGCTCAGATTGCATTGTCTCATGATTCCCGGGGTTTTATAGAAAGCAGTTTTTTTATTTCAGTTGTTTTCTCGATGACTGTGTCCCTGACAAACAGTTTGGACAGAGTTTACATTCATGTTGAGATTTTATTAACCTTATGTTGACTAGACAGTTTGTCCTTTCCCTTGACGCATCGTCATATTCAAAGGCGGTGGGGCCAAAATTGGGGTGCCCGGGGATATTGCCATTGGATATAAAGGTGATGAGAATCGGATACAACTTGGTTGTAATAAGGGGAGATAACTCTTTACGATTAAGTACAGGTTATGGGAAATCAAGCAATCTGATTGGTTAGTTATAATTTATATAAATGATCTAGACAAACAACAAGAGTGCTTGGAATAGGGTCAGAACTAACAAGAGTAGACCAGAATAGTAAATATAGTAACAACTGGGAAAATCCGAACCAGAACATTACTCTTCTATAAAGCAACACACCCCCAGGGGACCCCTCGGTACTATAGCACTACGTACTAAGCCTATAAATTGGGAAATCCGTATCAAATAAAGTCAATTTCGGTGATTTTTGGGTGGATTTTGGTGATTTGGGGTATTTTCGGGTTGTTTGTGGTAATTTGATTTACACCGATTCAATCGAACATACCCTCCGAACATACCCCCTGTCCTATAAGAAGGGGTTAGGTAACATAGCAATCACGTGCTACCATAGAAACCAAGATGGCGGCCTCCAGTATACAAAATGGACGACGGAAACACGTATCACCCTAACAACCCACGCTGCGCATGCGCACTAACACCACGCATCACTATGGAGATGACGTCACAACATGGCCGCTCACGCGGGTTACCATGACAACACAACATGGCGCCACTAGGTCACGTGACATGACGTCACTTCTGGGGTCCGGCACCGGGGTCCGGCAAACCATCCCTGAAAAGCCCCTGACATACTACTCACCCAGATTGCATCTAAAATCACATTTGTTTCACGATTATATATTGCCGTGCCACAGCACACGGTCATATTGCAAACTTCGAATATTCTATGTGGATTTGCATGCTGCAGATTTGAAAAGGAATGACAAAGATTAATGTTGATCTTCATTTTTTTTATCATCAGGTCTTTTAAAGAGGCGTTCCCCTCTCTCGCCAACCGCTTGAATGAAGGAAAACTACAAACAGTAACAATGGAAACGCGGAGTCTGAAGTGGAATCCATTTTCGTCCTTATGTAGGAAGTATGCTTTAATCTAAAAAGAATGTTTGAAATAAAACTGATAAATCAAATGGAAATCGCGTGAAAATAAACATGATTCTACCATTATCTAAACTGCACTAAATGACATTCCAAATTGATGCCGCGAGACTTTTGTCACTGTAGAGAAAGGAGTTCAACCAAATATTGTAAACGTTACCAATAACATTCCATTGAGAAGCTAAAGATTGCTATTCGCCTGACAAATAATGATAAAATCCATTTATACTCAGTTTAGTCTAAGGTTTGTAGAGAAGATTTTTCGAACTTCATCTTCGTGTCAAAGTAAAGAGAACGGAGTGTTGAAGATGTCCCACAACGTAGTCCATTTTTTCGGAAATTAGGGTAAGGATGGTAGGAGATTCCAAGTTAAATCACCGAGGAGTACATGATCCGGTTTGGGTCCGCAGGAAGCTAAGTAATTCTATGGGTTTTTCTTGTAGAAAGCAGTATGGTACACCATGGTATCGCTCCAAAACTACGTTGATATTTAAAGCTTATTATTTGCTTGGTTTTCTATCGGCCGAGATATCATCCCAAGATAACTTCATATCTCGGCCGATATGAAACTAACCAAGACACAACCTCTTTATTTATTAACTCTTTACCCAACGAATCGCCCGCATCCGCCCGCGTAATATGCAAATTCTACAGCTGAAAAAAAACAATTCGACAAATTTCAAGAAAACCATATCATGTGACCCCTCTTTGGAACGAGCTCGTTCCAAAGAGGGGTCACATGATATGGTTTTATTGAAATGTTTTGAAAAAATTTAAAAAATGAGATTTAAAATAATAAATTTTGATATCATCTGCGTTGGGTATTGGATTAAACGAAAACCAATAATTACAAAATGTTCTCATATCTGTTACAGTTTTTCTGACAGAGTTATCGTTTCTCATTCTTTTAACCAAGTCCGAAATTTCTTCTCAAGTTGAGTTATCCGAACGTCTCAGCTTCGGATAGATGAACTTTCTCTTCTCGCACTTCAACCAATCTCCGCTTGCGACTCTGAATCGTGCGTTGAATTTTCTGCTCAGTTTTCCTCTTTCTTCTATTCATCCACCTAATCCTTACATATTACAATCATTAATTCCTCACCATTCAAAAAAAAAGAAGAAAAAAAGCCGCTCCAGACTACTCCATTATGCCTTGTATTGTCAATTTTCCTGATTGTGTTCGACGAACGACGGATAACAGTTTCGATATAATCAAATTTGTTCTGTCCAGTAACGTATCAACGGGAATACCACAACCTTGGTTCGTGTCGGCCGAGATCGCCTTCATATCAGCTGAGTTTGATGTCATATCCGTCGAGCTTGATAATGGGCAATTCTGGGAAAGAAAATCATATCTAATAACGGGTGTTACACTGGTACAGTACAGTCACCGTGGTCTGGTCGTAATCCACGCGTGGGCAGTGATGTTCACGCATGCGTTTACCAGGTGATCAAAATCATCAGCAGCAAAATTTTAATTAATGAAGCACCGGGTTGTACCCGGTGCTTCATTAATTAAATTTTTGATGATTTTTCCTATAATTAGTATTTTGAATCTAATATTATTGCGTCCGTAGAAATATTGACCATCCGTGGAAAGTGACCAGTCCACGGCGACCGTAGTGCATACGACGGAGTTTTGACAATACATTGTGAACCATGGTAGACTTTTAAAAAAACGCCTTCTCGTGCATTCGCGGCCATAGCCTGGCTTTGAGATGTATTGGGAATACAAGTCTGCTCATCAAAATATGTAGTTAGAGAACAACTTCGAAATTCGATTCGATTCGAAATAATTCCAATGATTCGATTCGAGACGGTTTGATTCGGAAATTTTCAAATCGTTGGGATGTTCTCAAAATCCAGCCACATATCACCTCTTGAATACTTCTATCACCAGGTCTCCTGTACAGAAGACCCGATGATAGAAGACGAGCGAGTTCAAAGAGGTTCTGCTTCCGAAACCACTTTGATGCATGCCGTTCCTGGAATATTCCGCTTTTTGACTGACTTCGTCAAATAGACGAGCAGTCAGTCATAGATTACAATACTTGAGAGAAAACTGACAAGTATTTTCTACATTTCATGTTTCTGTGTTTTGAAAAGCTGTGACATTCAAATTCATTTGATTCTAAATCTTCCGCCTGACTCGATTCGAGATTCCACTCGACCAGAAATAAGAGATTAGCAAGGTCCTTTGTGCAGTGTAATAAGCAACTCTTCCACAGAGAAGGCGTTTGTTTCAAATATTGCTTAATTCTTGATGTAAGTCATTTCAGATAAATGTGATAAAAGTTGGCGAGGTATTTTTAGGCCAATAACACCATCACAAGGACACTTACATTAGCTGAACTCTTCGAAAATATGACCTCGGCGGTCCAATTCAGGCTTAAAACTCTCAAGGACCGTCTGCATTTAACGGTACCTAGCGTTCTGACAAGCTCATTCAAACTGTTGTCTCCAGACTCGTAATCCTCTATAGTAGTGGTTGGGGTAGAAAATATAGTATTTTTTGTCGTGGTAGTCAGTCGGTCGGTCGGTCGGTCGGTCGGTCGGTCGGTCGGTCGGTAACATTTGAGTGACCGTACGTAAAAGCGGTAGGTGCAGACTCCATTCTGAGGAATGATAGTGCCAGACCCCATCCACCGAGACTGGAGTCTGATCCATTAACTCTTTGCATGTTGCTGGCGGATATTCCTGCCCAGCACAAGATTCCTCTTGTCATTGAAATAAGTATAATTTGGGCACATTTAATCATATTTTCCCCTGTAAATTTAATGGATTTTTCTTCAACCAGTGATTTCTTGTATTATATTTAGATTAATTTTTCATCAAATCTGGTCATGGCTGCTTCAAAGCAGCCATGACTAGATTTGATGAAAAATATTTTCAAAATACTCAGCGGGTTAAGAGTTAAGTGTGAGAAGGGAATTAAGTGTATCTACCGACTAGCATGCTCATTTGACCTCAAAGAATGCATGCAGGAGGCTCCCCCAACTTAATAACCTCCAAGAACTAGGACAAATCCTTGTTGATGAATATCACAATCTGCTACAATAGACATTCCAAATATTGTACTAGATTGAGCAGACACCGTCAAAAAATGCTGAGTGTCATAAGAGGCCATACTACATACTAAAACTGTTTTTTTTTCTTGACATGAATAAATCGTTTTTGATAAAACTGAATTGTTCTGTTGGTGATTTAAAATCTTCAGAAGGAGGGATGACCCACTTCTACATTCCTTGCCTTCACCATGTACGACTGCACACAGGTAACAACAAATGAAAGGGTTTCGAGAAAATGCATTTATTCTATTGAGGGTGATTAGAACCACACATTTCCTCCCATTTACCTTTTAGGTGCAAATATGTCAAGGAGCAGGGCATGATCCTTAGCAAATTGTGAGTAGTTATATGCCATACACAGTCATTTAAAGTCTATACACGAGTAAGCATCAGAGCAATTTTCGGTCTTGAAATTAAACTGAACGAGTAGAAAATATAGATTGGTACGCCACCCTCGGATTTGTCTGTTATTTTCGTTTAGTAAAATGTACAAAGAGAAACATGGCTTGTTGTGGCAAGCAAGTTAGACGCGACTAAGTAACTATATACTTTGGCTCTTTGTTTCGCGAACGTGTTTTTACTGTAATTTGTTTTTATTCTTCCAAGGAAACATATTAGCCAATTTTACCTCCTAGACGTATAAGTTAACCATTTACCTAACATGATAAGCAGACGACACTTGCAAAAAAAGTCTTGAATAATTATTTTTTTTCATTTTTTGTCTCAAAAACATAGGTTATGACCCCTCATTGGAACGAGCTCGTTCCAACGAGGGGTCATAACCTATGTTTTTGAGACAAAAATGAAAAAATAATGAAAATTAATTAGCGATTTTTGAGAATAGCGCTGGTCGGTTTTGGCCGTTACGTTGGGTAAAGGCTTAATGGAAATGATAGTGTGCGTGTCTGTATCATACGTCATGATGCGCGCACGGTTGATAAAAAGGAACCGCAAAAAAGTTACAGAACATCAAAAGTTTGTGAAAGCACCGGTTTATTATTTTTAAACCCATACACACGCGTGTCGTTCTGTGTTTATTACACGCCTTCACGTCTATACAAACAATTTTTAGAAGGACACTCAGCAATTCATTTGACAACTATCAACAAAAACAACACATTTTATCGATAACCAAATTTACGAGGGGAACCCGTGTTACTATTTCGTCCCCTGAGTCCCAATGAGTTCTATGAGCCTACTTGCACATAGAACACACTGAAACTCCGGGGACGAAATTCAGCTATCGCTAGTGATTCAGATTGTAATTGCGTTGCACGGTTTGTAGAAAATTCCAGTAAATTTCGCTTTTATTTAAAAATATAGTCCGTCAACGATTTCCGTTACAAATTTTCATTTTACGCATGGTTTAGTGTTTCTGTAAATAGAACAGACGTGTGTAATAAAATAGTCAAAAGTTCAAACTGATTGGGAAAATAATTGTATAAAGCCAGCTTCTGTAGTTTATTCTACTTTACAGTAAAATGTCTGGAGTTTGTGAAATGGTGCGCACAACGATGATACAACTTCGCTAACAATTCGAAATTTCACTTTTTATATGAAATTCCCATACCCTAAGTGTTAAATTTACTGACAACTTTTGAAAATAACGGGGAGCTGTTAACTTTCCTGTAAATATCTTTCAATGACGAAAATTGTCGGCCATGATATAATTCAGTCTTCTTGGCTAAGAGTGATAAAAGAGCATCTCTTGAAGTGAAACAATGCTCTTTTTATATTTACCAACTGGACAATTTGTTAAGGTAACGAGAATATGCACTCGCCACTGATTTTGTAGTTTTTATTCCCATTTGAAAGAGATCAATAATGATTTAAAATTGCTTGCAAAACGTGCAGATGAATTACTGCTAACACAAATGGAAATAAGGGAGCATTCTTCAAAGATTATCTCTTTATTGAACGTTTTAAAAAGGGCATTGGCTACACTGTCAACATTGAGCTCATGATCCAGCGGCCATTCTCTGTGAACCGTGCACTGACAGGTTCTTAGCGGTACCTAGTTTTCATTAAGTTTTTAAAAATATGCCCTGAGTCTTTTAAATGGAAAATCTAGGAACTGGGAAATTCTCGCTTTCAAAATTTATTTCAATGTTATTGACGACCGGCAGCTTGGTGGTCGTAATTATCAACGACATTTATGAAACCGAGAATTTCCCCCTTGGCAGAAGCTATATAGTAGAACGAACTATTGATGCCTCTCAGCGTTTGCATTAGTATTTTGAACTGTATGCGTCCAAAATTCGGGGATAGTAAAAATTATAATGACATCACCAGTTGGAGTTATCGAGGTGCTATGGGCGACTAAGCCACAGAATGTAAAGAAAATCTCTGATAGCATTGGCCCTTTCTTTCGCAATGTGTTTTAATTGGGTTTAATATATTCCCGGTTTTCTATAGTAATATGAACGGGAAAGACATTACACCCAGACGCGGGAACCGGATAATTCCCCGGATAATATCAAGTATTTATTTTCGTGAAAATGAACATATTTTATTGGCAACCTGCCATCTTCAAACGGAAAAGTTATTTTCCTACGAGAAGTGTGAAAACCCAAACCCGCTTCCAACTCGTCTTCATTTTCAGAATAGCTAGTTTTATCACCACAACATCCTGGCTTCAACTCCCTCTTCACTTCCGTCGCCAGTGAAGAAGTGAAGAAGGAGTTGACATTGATGAAGGTAGTGAATAGTTAGTGATACCAGTTATTCTGAAAATGAAGACGAGTTCGAACTGCGAAGCGAGTGAAGAGCTTACTGTTGAAGAGGTGCCCTCTGGAATTGATTGAGAGGAAGAGTGATTTGGTGAAAAAATGCTTCAGGGTACATGATTGTAAAAAGTTCAGGCGTGGAAGTGCTCACGAAATCTAACAAAGTAACATTGGGGCAGCTTTTCAATTCAGAAAACTTCAGTTCAACACATATACAGTGTCATGTGTTTTTCCCGGTTCAGTGCTATAGATTTCCCGAGTATCGGGACCGGCTTTCGGAACCGGGAACCCGGGAATTCCCGTTCTCTGGATTAAACCCTAGTTTTTACAGTAGTCTGCAAGTTTTCATTCTTCCAAGGAAAAATATTAGCCAATCTTACCTCCTGGACTTTTATGTCAAAGGAAAGGATATTGTCCATGTCTGTATTGTACATCGCGTGCATTGGAGAAAACACCCCCACTTTTACGGCTGGCGAATGTGTCATTCTCGCTTCAATTCTGCCCTTATTTTCCGGTAACCGGTAACGGAAATGTTAGGAACTGGAACTGGGAATTAGTGTCGTATTAATCCCTAGTTTACGTTCAAAATCACAAATATTGTTGCGTTGAAAATTTTCCTTGTACACTCTAAAATCATTTGGGTTAAAAATCAACCCAAATCAGCTGGGTTTAGTGAATATGAAGTCAATTTCGTCTTAGTACACGGCGCCATCGTGCTCTCGTGTGGACAATCGGAATTATGTGCCTTACCCAAGAATTTTAATGTCTGGTGCTTTGCCTCACGCCCACCTCCCCCATGGAAAATCCTGTGCTCCTTGCTGAAAAATGCGGTTTTCCTCATGATCACACGGTGAGAGAGAAAAGCATTTAAAATCATGAAGAAACTATTTTATGAAGAACATTTATCAGATAAATGAAGTCACGGAATATCAGACGTGTTACTTTTCAACGAGAAAACTATTTGGTTTCTAGGAGAATATACGATGTGTTTTATACAAATTAGATTGGAAACCTGTCCTGTAAATTCATGCAAAAACCTCAATGACTTAGACAGTTTTACTCCGAGAAGAATAGAAAAGTCTATACCATTAGCGTACAATGTGATGATGCTGTCGGCGTCTATAGATAGAGCGAGCTGATTCGATTAGAAAGAGTGCCTCTTCCAGTTTAGTTGACACGTTGTATTGGATCATGTTCTATTTCGTGTTTGTTACAGTTCCATTTAGTGAATTCGAACTAGTGAAACCACCTTTTTCATTTAATTGTATTAAAACCCTTTTCCTAACATGAAAAGCAGACGACACTTACAAAATTTTTTTTGAATAACTATTTTTCTTTTCATTTTTTGTCTCAAAAACATAGGTTATGACCCCTCGTTGGAACGAGCTCGACGAGCTCGTTCCAACGAGGGGTCATAACCTATGTTTTTGAGACAAAAAATGAAAAAAATAATGAAAATTAATTGGCGATTTTTGAGAATAGCGCTGGCCTGTTTTGGCCGTTACGTTGGGTAAAGGGTTAAATCGTCTTTCGTTATCACCTTATATCCCATCTGACCTGGATAGAGAACAGTCGTCTCTTTTCACTTCTTTGAAGATGGCGAAGCAGCAGTAATCTCCCAGTTAGCGGAATTAGGACAACCGAGAAATGACGAATAAAATACAGCTCCTTGACGTTGGCAAATATGGCTGACAAGTTTCGTCATTGGAAGAGATTTACAGGAAAGTTAGCTCCCCTTAATTTTCTAAAGTTATCAGTAAATTTAACACTAAGGTTATGGAAATTTCATATAAAATTGAAAGACTGATATGTTAGCGAAGCTGTACCAACGATGTGCGTACAATTTCACAAACTTCAGGCATTCTCCTGTAGAGTAGTATGAAAATACAGAAGCTGGTCTTTTACATTTTTCTCCCAATCAGTTTTAACGTCTGACTATTATTCTCTGTTTAATCCCATTCAAAAATAAGAAAACGGCGCTTTCACCATCTTTAGATGTTCTGTAGCTTTGTTCCTGATCATTATATATCATCAGTGTGCGCACCGTGAAAAATAAACTCTATCCTTTCCATCAATATGAACGACACCAGGAGGTAAGATTTGCTAATTGTTTCCCAGGGAGAATAAAATCTTACAAATCACTGTGAAAAACTCATTCGCTGGTCAAACAGTCGAAGTGGACAGTAACTTGTCATAAAAAGACGAGTTTCCTTTTGTAACTTTTAATAAACGAAAACAACAGACAGCTCCAAGAGCTGTCTGTTGTTTTCGTTTATTAAACGCAACAAAAGGAAGCTTGCCTTTACTTACCACTGACATCATAGGCGTGTCCTCAATAATTGCGTGCTTCCTGATTGGACCTTCTTCGCCTGTCTAATAATTTCTAGAATCAGTTCTTGTAAACGATTCCGCAAGGAAAACAACGAAAGTTGATTCTTGCGCTCAATTCATTTGACTCTTCTCGTGGATTCTCAGAGTGTCTTCAAGGCTTGGAGATTCTACTTATTTTTGCCACAAAAGGAGATTTCGCTTTATTTTCTACTGATGTCATTGGTGTTTTCTCAACAATTACGTGCTTCTTATTTGGACCTTCCTCGCCAGGCTAATAATTTCAGGGGAGATAACTATATTCGCTTTAAGTGTGTTTTAACGTTTTCAAGAATAATTGACATGCTCCCGATGCGGCTTCACAATAGCAAATATCAAGGTATGAAAGAGCATTTTGTTACATTCTTCACGTCTCAGGCTTGCTGAAACAGTACGCACTTGCAGTAGGTGAGAAGTACAGTAAGCTTTCAGCGACTTTAATGTATATGTTGTTTTGATTTGTATTGTTGAAACTTTAGTGCGAAGGGAGGAGATTAAGCGACATATCTTGTTTACGTTTTGTGTTTTCAAAATATTGAAAATACTCTCGCAGTGTTGATCACAGTGGGAACCACAGGGTACATTTAGAGGTTATTACTTGAGTTAGTTTCATATCGGCCGAGATATCAGCCAGAGGTAACTTCATATCAGTCTGAGACGGAAGTTACCACTGGCTGATATCTCAGGCGATTTGAAACTAACCAAGTAATAACCTCTTTATGTGTTAAACCAAAACAAATAACTCCAAAATGTTCTCAGGTAGGGGGCGCGGTGGCGTCGCGGTAACCGGTTTTTGTCAGATCACCGATGTTAAGCAACGTCAAGCGCGGTTAGTAGTTGGATGGGTGACCATTTCAGCGACTGATTCGCGCTCCCGCGTTGTGTCCTTGGGCAAGGCACTTAACCCTACGTGGCGGCACGATGACGCTGTGTACTAAGGTGTACTGCACGCCGATGGTGCGCATGTCTTCAACCAATCTAACCCTGCCTGTGCCGAGGTGCAGAGTTCAGAGTTATGATGTTGGAGAGCTGACAGCTGCTCGTCGTTGCTCGGTGGTTTTCTCCGGGTACTCCGGCTTCCTCCACCCGGACAACTGTCACCGACATGATATGGCCCTGGCTGTTAATGTGTCGTTAATCCTTAATAAATAAATAAATAAATAATGTTCTCAGGTCTGTGACAGTTTTCTGACAGTCATTGTTTCTCATTCTTTTCATAAAGACCGAAGTTTCCTCTTCTTCTAGTTCAGATATCCGAACGTTGCGGCTCCCTAAGCGGGGAAGCCGCAACGTTCGGATACTTGAACTATCTCTTCTGTAACTTCGGCGAATCAACTCTTTCGGCTCGGAATCATAGTTTTCCGTTGAATTTTGTGTACAACTTATTTTATTTTTTCTCTTAACTGGTAGAGTGCTAAGTTATTTTTGACCACCACATCTTCAACACAGGTCTTTGCCTTGTTACAATTTATCCGAGCTTGATAATTGGCAATTCTGGGAAGAATAACACATCCAATAAATAAATGGGTCTATCCTTAGGCCTTGTTTACGGCATTTGGTAAAGTTCGATTGAAACATCATCTTCAGTCAGGGGTTATTTATGAACCTATTGTAAGTAACACATATTGAACACTGAGGGCATGTAAGTTTCGTATAAACATTCAAATTTCAAAGTGTTAGAGAAGCTGTATCATCAATGTGCGCATCATTCCAGAAACACCAGGCATTTTCTTGTAAGGTAGTATAAAAATACAGAAGCTGGCTTTTACAGTTTTTCCGCCAATCAGTTGGAACGTTTGACTATTATTCTCTGTTTAAACCAATTTAAAAATAAGAAACTGGCGTATTCACCATCTTTTGATGTTCTGTAAGTTTTTTCTGTTCATTATATCAACGGTGTGTGCATCTTGACATATAATACAGACACTATCCTTTCCATTAATATTATTAGTTACACAGTTTGCTGGTGACCTAATATGGTATATATGGTGTCAGTTAATTTCATATTGGACTCGAGCTTCGCTCGAGTCCAATATGAAATTAACTGACACCATATATACCATATTAGGCCACCAAGAAGCTCGAGCCCAATATGAAATTAATTGACACCATATATACCATATTAGGCCACCAACAAACTGTGTAACGAATATATCTTACCGACTGCTGCATCGATGCACAGAACTAATAACAACAGCGATCAAAATTAAATGAGAGAATTCTCACAATGTGTTCACGTGTCTTTGCTTTGTTACATAAATTGTGACAAGGCAAATTCATACATACCAAACATTTTCATTTCGAAGGTAACGTGACACACAGCCACCGAATATGAAGCCTTTTAAGTTGCCTAACCTGCACTTCAGACCAAATATGGGCTTCCAACACTCAATCTTTCAACTTGAAGCGTTTATCGGATGCCGCCATTTTGAATAATCAATGAACAAAGAGGAGATTACCCATAGCTGTCACCGTATATTGATGTCGACAGGCAGTATATGGTTTTATATGCAGTCTACATGTGACGTTTTTGAACCAATGGAATTCCCAGATACTTGTAGGAGTTAAGAGATAATAGTCTATGTGGTAGGATGTGCTAATGGTTTTACAGGGAAGAATAAAAACTTGCAAAAACTGCAAAAACACATTAGCTAAACAGAGAGCCAAGATGGCGGTTACTTAGTTGCTTCTAAATAGCTTGCTATAAAAAGCCAGATTTCCTTTTCGAACTTTTAATAAACGAAAACACCAGAGAGCTCCGAGAGCTAGAATCAATCCTCGCAAATGAGTCCACGAGGAAAACAACGATAGTGAAATTTGATTCTTGCGATTTATTCATTTCACTCTTCTCATGGATTCTTAAAGAGTCTTCAAGGCTTGGAGAATTCTACATATTTTGCATCCTCGTGGTAATAAAGCAACACTGACGTAGCAGTAGTGTTCAGCGAAGTCTTAGCTTTTCCAGAAACCACTGCAAAAGTACTGTAACTTCCATGAGTAAAACCACCAAAAACCCATCCGTGAGCACATGTGTTCACGTATGAGACGAAAAGTCGCCAAAAATTGGACCTAGACACTTAAGGTTTAAACTTCAGTAAATATACAGAACGATACACGCGTGTGAATGGGTTAATCGATATGGCACGAGTGCCAGCGCGGAAGGGTAGAACGAGAGGCCGCAATTCACACGCGTGTGTTGTTCTGTGTTTATTACACACCTTCTCATCTATAAAAAACAATTATTAGAAGGACATTGGGCAATTCATTTGACAACTATCAACAAAAACAGCACATGCTATCGCCAACCAAATTTGGAGCGGAATCCTTGTTACTATTTCGTTCCGTGAGTTCTAATGTGTTCTATGTGCCTACTGGCACATAGAACACATTAGAACTCAGGGGACGATTTTCAGCTATCGCTTGCGATTCAAATTGTAATTGCGTTGCACGATTTTTAGAAAATTTCAGGGAAATTTCACTTCCATTTAGAAATAGTCCGTCAACGATTTCCTTTCCGCACATATGCCTAAAATTGGTGTGGAATTCTTTTCTCAAACCAATTCACTCAAGAAACAAACCAGATGTATGTATTACTGAAGAAAATACCACATATTTTCCTTACGAGAAATATGTGTTGCACCGTTTAAATGGCTGTATTTTGAGAGCTTTTATTAACGGTTGTCGATTGTTCGAGTTGCATGGCCGGAGATCCTCTCCACGAAAAACACAAAGCACGAATCTAAATCCGATTGAGCACACCACCCCTTAGGCTCGGAATACTCTTACAGTACCATTAAGATCAAGATTGGAAAAAAATATGTCATCAGGAATGGCCTGGATGATATTGGCTAACGTGCGAACCAAACCTTCGTTGACAGTTGCCGATTGTTCGCGTTGCTGCGCCAGTAACCCACTCCACGGTCGGCAGGGAGCCCGGATCTCAAGCCTGTCTACCACCTACGAGACGTGCGCAGTCTCAGTGGACGCTAGCAATGGCCGCTATGGCAAGATTTAGAAAGCCAGTCCTCAGGAATGGCAGATGATGTCCTATTCAAGCACAAGATAAAAAATATGGAGGTGCCTGCAAATAGTTATCTATGTAATTATGGGTGTGTCAGACACAGAAATCACATTTGCTTAATCCTTTTCATTTAATAGCTTCCCAGATAAACATCTGTTGTGATTTAATTGTGCCATTTGTTCTGCAGTTAAATGCCGCAAGATTCGTGGTTTCCTGCACATACTAATTTTGATTGCATATGGTAACCGTGACATGCACTCTCTGACCTTTATTGAAGCTATCTTTTCTGCAAAGGGAACAAAATTAAACGGACGTATCTGCAGTGTAAGGCATATAATCGATATTGGTAGCGTTGGTTAGAAAACGAGAAAAACAACGATAGTGGAATTTGATTCTTAATAAGGCAACACTGGCGTAGCAGTAGTGTTCAGTGAAACCACCGCAAAAGTACTGTAACTTCCATGAGTAAAACCACCAAAAAACCATCCGTGAGCACATGTGTTCACGTATGAGACGATAAGTCACCAAAATTGGATCTAGACACTTAAGGTTTAAACTTCAGTAAATACACAGAACTTATTTGGAAAATAAGTATCCCTTTACTCAACACGCCAGTAGGCAAAACATGCTAGAATAACTGAAAATCATTTTCAGCAGACAAGCATAGCCAATGACCCCTCATTGCAACGATTTCCTCCGGAGGGTTGTAGCAGTTAATTATTAACAGTTCCTCTTACGCTTCTGTCTTTTTCTCATTAAATAAGTTACATAAGGACTAGAGCTATGAATGTTAGTTTTGAAAACTAAATAAAACTTATATAGGCATAATGTTCAAGTTTGGAAGGCATCCGTTTTGAGGCTACCGCTGATGGGCAATAAAACTGCAAAGAAGTTTACATATAATAACAAATATTACATATAGAATAGATTTGAATTCTATTGACATTATTGCGTTGTCGAACCAAGGACGTCACGAAGATGACCGATGTGGATGGGAGGGAGGGAGGGAGGGAAGGAGGGAAGTCATAAACCCGACTTGTCCCGACTCTGGTGGCTTGATTCCCCACTTACACAATATTCCAACTACATCATCAAGGCATGCCTTTATCGAAGGCATGCCTTGATGGTGTAGTTGAAATACTAGTTGGTCTGGATTATAGTTAAAAATTCAAGTCTTCTTGGAAATTTATTTGTGCTTAAATAAAATATACTGTAGTGGTCGTGACACAACTTCTTATTTAACCCTTTACCCAACGAATCGGCCGCATCCGAGCCCGTAATATGCAAATTCAGCAGTTGAAAAAATATTGTTTTTCAAAAAATTTGGAAAAATAATATTTAAAATAATAAATTTTGATATCGTCTGCGTTGGCTAAAGGGTTAATTAAAAATTTGGAAAAATAATATTTAGAATAATAAATTTTGATATCGTCTGCGTTGGCTACAGGGTAAATTAATACATATCGTACCGGAACTCATAGTTGGCTATCGGGACCCCAACAGTCCGTATCGGACACTATAGACCTCCATTTGTATGACTCAGTGGTTACGGCATCGGGCTTCAAACCGAAAGGTCCACGATTCGATCCCTGGCAGAGGTAACTGCGATGTGTCCTTGGGCAAGGCACTTAGTCCCGATTGCCCACGTGGATGCACGGTGACGCTGTGTACTAAGGCGTATTGTACGTCGATGGTGCACTTGTCTTTAACCAATGCTAAACCTGCTTGTGTGGAGTTAGTATGTTGGGGAGTCAGACCGTTGCTTGTCGTTGCTCGGTGGTTCTATCCGGGTACTCCGATTTCCTCCACCCGTAAAACTGTCCGACACGAGGTGACCCTGACTGTCGAAAGTGTCGTTAAACCTCAATAAATAAATAAATAAAGAAAGAAATTGGTATGACCGACTGTGTGTGTAACATAAGTTCAAGCGTCGTCTAATCTATTCTTTTAACAAAGAACATAGTCTGGTGGCTTTAGGCCATGTTTTAGCAAAATCGTTACTTGGCGGAAAAAAGCGACAAAATTGGCATACATCTGTCTTGGATCACATTTTTAAATTTTAGCCTATGAGCCACCTGCTAAAAGGCCGATTTTCAAACTGGCATCAAAATTCAAAATGGCCGCCAGATCTAACTGACGAATGCTTACCCAATGCATAGATGTGTTTCAGAAATCTACCAAAGTCACGGGTAGGGACAAATAGGCTAATATTTAGCCACAAAATAGATTTCAGATTAGGAATCTTATTAAAATTATTTATTGTTTAAATATGGCCGCCACAATTCAAGATGGCGTCCTTAATTCAAATTGGTTAGCAATGATAACACCAGCTGGTTTATGGACAGCAAAAGTAAATACTCTCCAGCAAAGTATCTGCTTTGGTATAGTTAATATAGTTAGGGTACAGAATAGTCGCGGTGGTATGTTCGTAATCCACGCGTGGGCAGTGATGTCCACGCATGCGTTTACCAGGTAATAAAACTCACCATCAACAAACGTTTCATTAATGAAGCGCCGGGTTATGCCCGGTGCTTCATTAATTAAATTGTTGATGAATGTTCCTAGAATTGGTGTTAGACATCTAACATTCCTGCGTCTGTGGAAATATTGTCTACCGGTGGAAAGTGAACAGTCCATGGCGGTTGTACTGTATAATACGATAATTTAACGGTAATCAGAGCAACTGGTGCCTTTAGTTTGCTTCCTTTTTCATTTAATGAACCTTTTAAATAAATGACGTACAGTTGTCACTAGTTGCGAGTGGTCCAATGCGCCTGTGGACAACACTGACATTCCTGTCGAAACATATTGCTATTCTCAGAGCCGATCTATCTGTAACCACTTCACGTCCCACCACAACAACTACAAGCACACTAAAAACACGAGTGACTCATTATCCATGTAACCTTTGACCCACACAAATAACAATAACCTGGTGACAGACCTGTTACCATGGCCACAAACACCCTCCTCTCAGTACTGCTGAATTCTGGCGAGATATCACGAATTCGCAATTCCCAAAGTTAATTGCAGTTACCAGTGAAGAGCCATCCTACACAAAATATATGTGCACTCTAATTCAAGATCGGACTTCAACATTTATCTGACATATGCACCTCTCTCAAACAAAAGCCAGTCCACCCACACATCGCAACTTCATTTGAGTAGCCCTACAAGGATCTGCTATGAGTCGACCCCTCGGGTTTCATCAGTGGAACCTCACAGATACTATTTAATCAACGAGGGACCACACTTACAAACATTTAGTCCCCAGTCGTTGGTTAATGTAACTTCAACAGCACCAACAATGGCTCGGCTGATCAACCCTTACGGCGACACAGAGTCACTCTTGGCGGGACGATCATTTAATCACCTGCGGAGTACAAACAGCCGACATAGACCATGTTACAAGATATATATCCAAAAGCATGCCACACAACTACCATAAAAATGTCATCACAACTTTATTACTTTCGCCGAAACGGCTGACAAGAACATTACCAATCTTTCCATTTCAACATTTAGCATCCACAGAAAAATGCTAGGTAAACAGTTGAAGCTTATACCAACACCCGCGAAACCAAGAAACGTTTGTCTCCACGGAGATATATTGAGTCATTCAAGCAGAAAACGACAAGCAGCGGTCCTCTATCATTAGCAATGTCATAGCTTTTTCAGCCTAGAACAACACACCCTTCACAGCTCAGATCATTCTCACCAGAAGCAGCCAGACATAGCGCTCTCCATCTAAGATTAACATATCTGTTGTACCGGCACACACACAGTGGCGTGGCCACGGGGGGGGGGGGGGGGGGGGATTGGGGGGACACGTCCCCCCACTTTTGCCCAAAGTTGGTCCTCGAAATATGTCCAAAACTGGCATAAAAATCGTAGGGGGGTTAGGTCCAGGGGGGTTAGGTTGTAGATTTGTTAAATCTTGCGATTGTATTTCCTTGAAAAACCCAAAAATGTCTGCTCAGATTTATTGTCCCTGGCAGAAAGCTTCATTATTGTGAAAAACACATTACATCTGGGAGGAGGAGGGGGAAGAGAGGGTCTGGGGGACGCAAAATTTTAAAAATGTGAAACCCTACAAAACGTTTCCTGTATCTGGGAGTGGGGTAGTTTGTAGATTTGTTAAATCTTACGAATGTATATCCATGAAAAACTTAAAAATATCTGCTCAGATGCAAGGAAATGGAGGTTTTCGGACCTTGGAATTAAAAAATTTTCTACCACGGGCCGAACCATGGTCGGCCCGTGGTAGCGACGACCTATGGCTGCTCAATAACTGACCTATTTATTTCCCGGATACTCTCATTATCGTGACAAAAAACATTACATCTGTATCTGTATTTTGTGAGGATTTGGAGGGGGGGGGGGAGGTGGTAGGGGACGCACCAGCCTGGAATACTTTTCCTGCATCCCCCCCCCCCCCACACTTATTAAAACGGTTCTAGCTACGTTCCTGTATGTGTATGAATTTGTCCCCCTCACTTGTTTGGGGCTGGCTACGCCACTGCACACACATATACCCCCCTTTCCCACCAAGGGCTACTGGCCTCCTGGACTGACACAGCAAGTATAGCTCTACCTATACAGAGGATAGACCTTTCAAAGTAAGGACCACACGCCATCAACGGCATAAGACAAAGTGTTTTTTTTTTACCAGAAGCCATATGCCTGCTACCCGCTACAGAGAGCATGTCTCCCTGCAGCTTGCCCACCGCCTCGAACGATTCCATACACAAGTTGCAAATGTATGGAAGAGAATGATTGGGTGCCATCCACTGTCCCCCCATGTGTCTAGTAATTAGTCTGGCAATGGGAACACTATTTCCATAAACTAATCGGATTATAGATAAATTGTCCAAACAATTACATTACAGCCACCGTCAACTGGTGACTTTCCACGGGTGGGCAATATATCACCGGACGCAATAATATTAGATTCCAAACATTAATTATTGGAATAATCATTAAAAATTTAAATACTAAAGCACTCGGTGCTTCACTAATTTCAATTTTGCTGCTGCTGTTTTTTTATTACTTGGTAAACGCATGCATGGACACCATTATCCATGCGCGGATTACGACCAATCCGCGGCGATTGTATAGTGTACCTTCTGTCAGTGATTGATAAACATAGACCATTAAATGCGATCCGTGCCATTTCTCTGCTCTCCAGAAACGCATCATATTGCACAGAAAGGAGCACTACTTTTAATCCTTGGACCACCAGGTCCTAGATTATACACCAACAGCTCTCAAAACAACTACCTTCTGTTAGAGTTTGGAAAGCATAAGCAATCAACGATGGGTATCATTCCAATGACCACAAACCGAGTTGCTAATGAGTTTGTATCTCATTGACGTTTGCTCTCCTGGGGCCTACTTTGTGCTTTCCAACAAATGGATTAAATTTTGACAGACAGAACTCCTATACAGAGTCTAACGATAAAAAAGTGCCCTATCCCTATAACTGAGGGGGTTAATCCTTTAACCATCGCATCGCATTCCCAACAGGATTGTCAGTATGATAGCTCCCCCCTTCCATTAAGTATCGCATCTCGCTCCAGGCAGGATTGTCACAATGATAACAGTTCTCCCGATGGCGAACAATCCTTAATTCCATTCAAATCCACCCACACCTACGCCAACTTCCGGTTAATTTACCACTGCACTGCAGACTGATATTACCCATCTCAGTGAGTTTACCACCGCTCTGCAGGCTGATGTTACAAAATATTATATTAATAAAGACGCCACCATTAAAGGACAAACGTTCACCAGGCAATTATTCGGACCTGTTTCCGACTGGATTCCCATGCCATAAGCATTGTGTTGAACCCTGTTGTCCTTATGCCCACCTGATATAACAATTTACAATAAGTGATGTAAAGTTGCTCTATAAGTACTACCCTCTTAAATTATTTGGGTAAAAATCAACCCAAATCAAGTGGGTTAACCCTTTACCCAACGTAACGGCCAAAACCGGCCAGCGCTATTCTCAAAAATCGCCAATTAATTTTCAAAATATTTTCATTTTTTGTCTCAAAAACATAGGTTATGACCCGTCGTTGGAACGAACTCGTCGAGCTCGTTCCAACGAGGGGTCATAACCTATGTTTTTGAGACAAAAAATGAAAAAAATTAATTATTCAAGAATTTTTTTTGCAAGTGTCGTCTGCTTTTCATGTTAGGTAAAGGGTTAAGTGAATATGAAACCATTTGGGTTCATATTCACTCAACCCAGTTGATTTGGGTTAATATTTTAGCCCAACTGATTCCAGAGTGTAAGCTTTAAAACTAAAATAAATATGTATAACATAATAACAGGCGTATTGCGTAGATTTTAACTTTAATTTTTTTTGTTTGTTGTCATTAGAACACCAATTTTAACCATTCAAAAAAATATTTAAAAATACGGAAGGAAACTTTTTTTTTGTTTTATTGCATTTTTAATTTGTCATTTTTCAACAAACAGAAATATTTGCCCATTTCTACTTCTTTTATATGAAGTTAAGAAACGTTTCTTCGTTGTATTTTATCCATTTGGTGGCCATCTTGGATTGTTGGTGGCCATTGCAAAATGGAATGACTGAAGATGGATCTTGGGCTAATATTAAATGATACCACGAAAGTAATCTGTATGCCACATTTTATACTTTTATCCGCCAAGTAAAGTTTTTGTCTGTTAAACCACCCTATTGTAGTAAGAGAAAAGCGACATCTGAGACTCCCGGTTGATTTGGGTTGATTTTTAACCCAACTGATTTTAGAGTGTTGAATTGGAGTGAGGTATTTGTGTGTTTAATTCAGAAATGTTTCCCACGAATTTAAAGGAGAAAGAGAATGAAGAAGAAAATGGAAGGAGAATGAGTTTATCTCTTTAATCCTTCTCCTAACGATCACGACTTTTGTCGCGTACTTTGTTATGACGCTTCTGCCCCAGGGGCGTCTCGAAGATGACCGATTGGGAGGGGGTGGGGTGGGCGATATCTCAGGAAATTTTTATGTGGATAGATGCATGTAGTAGTCGCGATGCATGGGCTTTCTAACTTCTTGTTAAATTAGCGCGTACCGGACTGAAAATTGGTCATGTTGGGACCCCCAATGACCCCGACTAGCCACATACCTCCATTTGCGTGACACAGACTGTCAAAATGACATAACTCCAAGAAGCAAATCTACTCACAAAAGAAAGTACATGATTACCAGCAAGAGTGAATCGATATGTAAAACCGCCATCCAGATGAAAATGTCCTGAATCAAAATTATTGTCCAATGTTGTGAGACATAACTTTCCAGGAGACGACAGGTAGACAGCCAATCTGGCTATGTCGTCTCCATGCGGTATACATAGAGAGTTATCGCTTGACTGGACTGGTTACGTGAAATAATTCATGAGGGGTGGGGGACGTTGTACAGACACGAGTGCGCGAATGCGAACAAGTGTTTTACAATATAGTCCCTCGCCTCGAATGAATTATTTCACGTAACCAGTCCAGTCAAGCGATTACTCTGTTTATTACTTTTCATTATTAACGATAATTATATTATTTAACCCTTTACCTAACGTAACGGCCAAAACCTGCCAGCGCTATTCTCAAAAATCGCCAATTAATTTTCATTATTTGTTCAATTTTTATCTCTAAACATAGGCTATGACCTCTCATCGGAACGAGCTCGTCGAGCTCGTTCCAATGAGGGGTCATAACCTATATTTTTGAGTCAAAAAATGAAAATAATAGCTATTCAAGAATTTTTTTTTGCGAGTGTCGTCTGCTTTTCATATTAGGTAAAGGGTTAAAACAAAACCCCAAAAAATGAAGTCCCCATTACACCCACGGCAAAGCGTCTTCCTTTACGCGCCCGGATACGTGACACAATTGTTGATTGCATAATTCACTTGTGAAGTTATTGTTTATAATCAAACCCGGAAATCACAGTAAATCACACTTTGGAAAGTAATAAAATTGTATATTTTAAATTATTGTGTGATATGTATATATTTATGTTATATGTATACTGATCAATCAATCAATCAATCAATCAATCAATCAATCAATCAATCAATCAATCAATCAATCAATCAATCAATCAATCAATCAATCAATCAATCAATCAATCAATCAATCAATCAATCAATCAATCAATCAACCAATCAATCAATCAATCAATCAATCCCTACACCCCCATATTTACGCTCCTGTTCTTCACGTTCTGGTATGCGCAGATTAACACTATTTTATGACGGATTGCTGGAAAGAACTCGCAGTGCCTCTCCAACAATCTGATGACAGAGTTACAAATGAGTTATTACGTTTTATTAAACTTCCTCACATACAGGCATTTATATGTGTTATCCGTATATGGTAAATGTAGGCGCGGCTGAAGATGGGTTAAACATCTGAATGATCTTTCATTCAGGTTGATAGGGCTGGTAAGAGTGAGATACCAGAAACGAAGAAAATCCTTAACTTATAATGAAGATATACAACTGTACTGCTTACAATCGGGACTTAATGATGACAGTGAACGAAGGCAGCTGTGAATAAAACATTTTCTATTCCCCTGAGATAACTCCTTCGAGATATGAAATTAGAATCTCGAGATGATATATGACAAATGTTTAGCAAAGGAGGGAAACGAAGTTGAAAACGAAATTCTAGGATCAACACTGCTTGTATGTTTTCTTTTTCAAGTTCAGCCATCAATGTCCGCAAAACCCGTCAAGCGTAAATGGCCGTCACCGTGAATGATAAGGTTAGGTCTCAGTCGCCAAGAGTGTCCGAGGAAAGTTTTGGCGGCGGGGACAGATAATATAAAAGATCCCCTGGTCGACATTAGGGGCACGGAAACGTGTCGTATCCAAAACTAAGAACATTTTAAAACTAACATTTAAAATAGAACTTTATCTGGTGACTTATAAATTCATCTGAAAGTGACTTTCTCTCACTACCCACCTTTCAACTCTGTGTGCATAAAAGACAACTTGGTGGTCGAAGAACAAAATATTCGACGACCAACAAATGAATAGTTTGAAATTAGAAATAATAGTCTGCGATTAGCCCAAACTGTTTGGTCCATCGGGAAATATTTTCCTGAGGCACCATTAACTCTTATTAAATTAAGTTTCCAGTTGTATGAGTCGTTATAATTGCCTTCCAACGACGAGAGGGGCATTGCCTCCTCTCCTCCCAAAGAAATCCAAACTCCTTGATACGCCACTGGGAATGGTGTTATCCTACAACTATTCATAGTACCCAGTACCAATGCTTACAAATGGGCTACATGGGAATAAACGACTGGCAAAACTTGCGGACACGTTTAGCCATTGTGCATAAATATGTGACAATAAACACCAATAAATAGCCAGTCGAAATAGCTGGGCTTTTGGTGGCTTGTCGACTGGATCAGATTCAGATTATTTGCCACTATCCAAAAGCAGGAGCGTCGCGAAGATGGCCGACTGGTGGTATAAACCTGATTTTATCCCTCTTGTGACGGCTCAAGTCCCTACTGACTAATATTCCAACTACATTATCAAGGCATGCCTTCATCGAAGGCATGCCTAGATAATGCAGTTGTACTATTAGTCAGTCTGCATGAAAGTTAAAAAACTTTTAAATTTTAAAGAAATTTATTTTTGGATATATAAAATATACACATAGTAGCTGCGACACTCCATCTTATTCATTTAACACGTACCGTTCCTGTACTCAAAATTTGTCCTAATTTGCCCCTAGCATCTCGAATTGGGTATCACAGACCTCCATTTGTATGGACAATTTAGTGTATGACATCAGTCCAAATATCAAATCTTGTCTTGCAATAAAGGACATTACTATAGACTAGACTATGAATTATCGCAAATTATCTAAAAGATATTTCTCGATATCCACCGACTCGGCGCGTGACGTCGCCTTGAACGTCGCCTTGAAGGAGAGATCAGCAGATCTTTGTTATTGTCTTGAAACTCTTTGCTGTCGAATTGGGCTGAATATTGCGCAGTTAAATGCCACGTAGCGTATAATAAAAAGAAAATCTACGCTATGTTGGTGAATATCGGGAATTATCTCATTCGTGTGGACATGCGCTCGTGAAAAATAAAACTTCCAGGTCCACACTCATGAGATAATTCCCGATATTCACTAAACCAGCGTAGATATCATTTATTGATTACTAACAAGAGCGAGTCGATATCTACTGTACGGCTGTCGTGGACTGATCACTTTCTTGGGGTGGTCAATATTCCCACGGACGCAATAATATTAGATTACGAACACTAATTATAGGAATAATCATCAAAAATTTAATTAATGAAGCACCGGGTACAACCCGGTGCTTCATTAATTAAAATCTTGCTGATGATGATTTTGATTACCTGGTAAACGCATGCGTGGACATCACTACCCACGCGTGGATTACGACCAATCCACAGCGACTGTACTGTAATTATTTATTGGAGTTTACAGTGGCGTAGATAAAGGGGGGGGGGGGGGGGGGGGGGCGGGGGCGGAGGCCCCCCCCCCCCACCAGAAGTTTTGTCGGAAATTTTTTGGGACCATTTTTAGGCGGATTTATGCCTAATAACATTAAAATGCTGGCTTTGGGGATAAAAACATGTCATTTTGGGTAGATTTTGGGTAAAAAAAGACCAATTTTCAGTACATTTGCAGTAAACAACAGATTCTTTCTGTTTGTTTGGGTTTTTGTTGTTGTTACACTGTCGGAAAAGTTTCGGTCTGTCGGAAAATTTTGGGCATGCCCCTCCGCCAGCGAAAAGCTATCTACGCCACTGGGAGTTTAACGACACTTTCGACCGCCGATGAACTGTACTGTAAGATTAGAGTCCGGACGAAAATGTACAGACTACAAACATTATTAGGGAAGTGCCACATCTGAGCGAAGCCCCTGTCGAAAGAGTTACGAGATTCAATTATTTTCGTCTCTTCTCAACAGCGCCGGCTCATTGACGGACACATCCTCTCATGCAATAAAATTGTTAATGTTGAACTCGTAAACAGATATCGTCTTAATACTTTTACGTCTGCTCATGTGTTCTTTGCAGTTGGTAGTCAATTATCCTCACCGAATGAGTGGGATCTAATTTACTGGCGACCAGCTTATTTGATTAACATCTCAAGCCACAAGTCTAATTGGCAGGACTGGCCTACATTGTATCCGACAGTCATTGGGGACACTGAATGAAATAACTTGACCCGTCAGAATAAGTCATGTGCCATTAGTATGCTTTTATTCATTATTACTTCCTTTGTGGACGGCGCAGGGAACAGCTAAACAAAATTATTTTACTGCCTTAACACTGTTCCAGACAATACGGCCGAATATACAAAATTTACCGTGTCACTTATGAAAGCCTGTTTTGACTTCAGTCTTCTCGTAGTCATACCGGACTGGTCTCCATTGCGATGACATGTCTCTTTCAGTGGGACAATTAATATGTTGTCTGGATACCACTTCGGAAAAGGTGAACACCCGACAATAGACATAATTCACGGTTGTTTTATCTAACCCTTTATCTCAGTCGACTTGTAGGTGACTCAAGCAGAACGTTCACTTCCCCAAGTTTGTTTTTTTCAAGCAGAACGTTTACTTCTCCAAGTTCGTTTTTTTCAATTTTTCTGCCGAAATAGAATTTGTAGCCCACTTCCTTTCAGTTCTATCCCTGACTTATCCGGTCATGAAAATCGACGTTCGATAAAGTTATCTCCCCTGAATATTTCAGATAGACGAGGAAGGTCCAACTGAGAAGCGTGTAAAACACAGGGCCCTGCGAATCACATATTTTCAATTCGATTCGAATCTCATATCAAATCGAGTGTATTATTCGAAATCGAATCGAATCTCGAATCGAATACAGATGCCTTTAAGTCCCGACTGATAATATATTCCAACCACATCATCAAGGCATGCCTTCGTCGAAGGCATGCCTTGATGATGCAGTTGGAACATTACTCAGTAAGAATTTTTTTTCAAAAAGAGAAACATATGCGAGAATTCTGTACCGGGCATTGCACAGGGCTATCCGCTAGCAACCGTGAGCTCATCGACAATATTGCTCGAGAACTTTGAATGTGCTTTCGGCGATGGTAGTGACAAGCGAAACTGGAATTAGCATGGATGGTGGCATGGGTACAGATGCTTTTTATGTTAATATAGCAGAAATTCCTCTCAGTCTTTATTTTCAACATTAGTTATGTACAATTTCTATCTCATGATACGTTTTTGAGACGATTAAGAAAACTGATACCAAACGAAATTCCGGTTAACCCTTTACCTAACATGAAAAGCAGACGACACTTGCAAAAAAAATTCTTGAATAATTAATTTTTTTCATTTTTTGTCTCAAAAACATAGGTTATGACCCCTCGTTGGAACGAGCTCGACGAGCTCGTTCCAACGAGGGGTCATAACCTATGTTTTTGAGACAAAAAATGAAAATATTTTGAAAATTAATTGGCGATTTTTGAGAATAGCGCTGGCCGGTTTTGGCCGTTACGTTGGATAAAGGGTTAAAAGATTCGAAGGAAAACGAATCGGTCAGCCGATGTCGAATCGAACTGAATACCAACTTAAGATTCGAAATGAAATCGAATCTTGAAGCTTCGCAGGGCCCTAGTAAAATACCTATGACATGATAAATTTCAGTTTCGTTTTTGTTACTTTTCATAAATGAAAACAACAGACAACTCTCTGATATTAGTTACTCTACCCCAAAATGGAGTCTTCTATAACAAGGCTTATTATATTTCTACAGCTTTTTCCTTTGTAAATAAAAAACATATCCTACTACCACGAGCTCGAAAGTTTTATTCAACTCCCACGGCGATATCCTACTCCCAGTCATGTTTTTGTGTTCATGCGCCGATTTTTCTAACCGTCAAAACAAATTGAGCGACCTTGGAAAACTGCTCTTGGATGACGCAAGAGGGGTATTTGTCTTGCAGATATTATCAGGGAAATATAATAACACACAATAGTTCACTGCTTGGAGTAACGTACGATGTTTATTCTCTCGTGGGATGCGGAGATTATTTTCACTAGGCTAGCGCCTCGTGAAAATAACCTTCCGCATCCAACTCGAGAATAAACACCGTACGTTACTCCAAGCAGTGAACTATTGTCTATATCTTTCGCCTTAAAAGACGCTATTTTGCAAAAGCAGGAATTAGAGTAAAATGCATTCGTTCTGTAAAAAGACTTTGTTCCGGTGTATATAAGTACTCCTCTATTTGTTTTCATATGAAGAAACTTTGATCAGTAAGACTTATTACCGTAAAATGTACCGCAGAAGTAACGGCAATTGGTTTCCACTACTTCTAGCGTAATTTTAACGTTTATTGTTAACAGTGTTCCTCGTTTTTAACCCTTTCAACCCATGTTGCATGCAATGGTATCGCCTTTGTGTACACTTACAGCGGCATGGGTCAGTCCAGTATCAATATACAGGGAGGATAAAATAATAAATGCAGTCTACAACCGTCAGTCTGCTGACTGCTGTTATTATTTTGTCATCAATGCCCCATGCATAGACCTCTTATAATAAGATAATAATGGGACGAAAATAGAGGATATTCACGAAAATTTGATGAATACCGAAAATATCTCGTGAGTGGCTACAAAGAAATATGAGGATCTTCACGGGCGACGCAGTCGCGAGTGAAGATCCTCATATTTCTTGTAGCCACGAACGAGATATTTTCGGTATTCATCAAATTTTCGTGAATTTTCTTTTTATTTAATGCTCTACGACTACAAACTCTCCAATTTGTGGCCTTTATTTGCCATTAAGGCGCAAAATTTATGTGCCGAACCGGCGTCCATACAAAAATTACAACAACCAAACTCCAACCATTGGAATGTGTGAATATCCGCACAAAAAGTAGTCCCGTCTTATTTTTCCCCTAACTTTACGATTTACCAAGGCTGGCGAATTGAAATAATCGCAATGTGTTTCGAAGAAATAGAACAATAACAAAAAAACACCACTTTCTTATTTTCAATAACAAGACACGTCATTTTATTTTTTTTGAACTCAATGCACTGAAGACGTGTGAAGTTGAACTGAAGAAATTTGAAAGTGATTTCGGCTTTTCGCTGGAAGGTGAATGAGAAAGTCAAACTTTGAAACCGCTGATTTAATGAATTGATTTAGTCACTGTCACTATCAATTATTCGAATTCGTTTGTATTTGGGACTCTGGAATTCATTACTGATGTGCTGACTCGTTTAAAGTACATGTGATTCGTCATCCGAACCTACGATGAAATATCGATTTCTAAATATCATTTTGATATTTCGTTTTGCCGACCGACAGGGGAATATGACTTCATTTTTCAGCGTGAATTGATGCCTGAGCATTAAATAAATATCGGTCTTACGAGTTCAAAGGGCTAAACTCGCCTTTACAACAATTTACTAACATTGCTATAAGCATTCAACACAGTGGATTCCTGACCAGTCATTTGCATGTCGCTGAATGTAACTTGCCTATCTACTCCTTATTCAACACTATTTTAGCCAAAGGCTGTTCCTACCCAAATAGTAATACGCGCAGAAATTGTCAAATACATGTATCATGTGCGGAGATGTGATTTGCCTTTGGGGCACCCGGGCAGTGGTATCTTCTCCTAGCAATAACTTTCCTCTGCTGCAAAAATTCGTAGCTGAAACTGTACTTGAACCTCACGTGTTTTCAAGCAACTTGAGTTATCCCTCGGGTGAAAACTACACATCACAGGCCTTGTTAATAGCAATCCACTATCCATGTTCGAGCGTGGCCGCCGATAGTTACAGTATAGCCGCCGTGGACTGGTCGTAATCCACGCGTGGGTAGTGATGTCCACGCATGCGTTTCCCTGGTGATAAAAATCATCATCAGCAAATTTTAATTAATGAAGCAGCGGGTTGTTCCCGGTGTATCATTAATTAAATATTTGATGATTATTCCTATAAATAGTGTTTGAAATCTAATATTATTGCGTCTGTGGACATGTTTGATCACCCGTGGAAAGTGACCAGTTCACGGCGGCCGTACTGTATGTACACACATCTGCCAAGTGGTTTTCGTCGGGCACTTCGGCTTTCTTCACTCCCAAAACTGACGGACAATATATGATCCAAGTTTTTGAAAGTGTGATTCAGCACAGATAAACGAACACACAGAAAAACCCTTCTTGCCCCCCCCCAACCCCCACTCATCCCCACATATTTTCTCTTAGTTCCTAAGGCTATCGCTAACCTAGGTATCTTCTCAATTATCCCTTTGAACCCCAGCGGCAGCTTTTACGGCCAGGAACAATAGCACATTTCAGAAAACTCAAGGGGGCGGAAGGCAATGAGATCTTGGTAGCAAAGGAAGAATATCAACAAGCACGAAATAAAGTAAATAAGATTAAAGACGATAATGGGAGAGTGCGAAATAGCAGTCTTATTAGGACGACAAGAATGACAGGGGGGTCGAGTTCGAACGTATTTTGGAAATGGGTGAATAAACGTAACAAAGGAAGTAACCCGCAGAGTATTAAAGTAGAGGGCAGAGGTACAGACGATCAAGATCAAATAGCATCAGAACTAGTCAAGCACTGGGAAAAGGTAAACGATAAGCGATGGGGGATGGGGAACCCACCGGAGTATCCGAACCTGGTCGAGGAAATCTATCGGACTTCGTGTGCAGCGAAATTGAAACCGAGGAGGTGCGAAAGGTGATCTCAAAATTAAGGAATGGAAAAGCGGGAGGGATGGACGAATTTCCTAACGAGTTTCTCAAAAAAAGGGGGAGAGGAACTCTGTGAAAGCCCAACTGCCCTATTCAATTTAGCCATAGAAAAACAAGAGGTACCAAAAGAGTGGAGAGAAATCAAAGTGACATTTATTCACAAAAAGGGGGAAAAAGACGTTTTGAGTAATTATCGAGGGATCTCTGTCAGTGGCAACATTGGAAAAGTTTTCTGTAAAATCCTATAAAGAGCTTAGAGGCGGTGATTGAGGAGAAGGGTTTTTGGGGAGAGATTCAGAATGGCTTCAGGAACGGAAGGAGAGTCACTGACCATCTTTTCACGCTATCCCAAATGATAGAATCCCCGAAAGCAAAAAAGAAAAAGATGTTTATGGCCTTTTTGGATGTTAAAAAGGCATACGATAGAGGAGAGTATGTGGCGAATGCTTGGGGCTCTGGGCTTGGGAGGCCAGTTTGTTGGAATTCTGAAAGCATTATATAAAGATGTACAGAATGAACTCGGCCTGGGTAACATAACAACAAAACGTGTGCCTATGGAGATAGGCCTAAAACAGGGGTGTATCCTTTCGCCAATCCTTTTTGCATTGTACATCAACGGTTTAGGAGATGAACTCCTGCGTAGAAACGAGGGGTTGGCAGTTGGAGACTTGAAGATCCCAGGGCTATTTTGTGCGGACGATATGGTGCTAGTGTCAGAAAGCAAAGAGGGGTTAGCGAAAATGCTGGGAATTGTTGGGAAATATGGGAACAAATGGAGACTATAGTTATACCCGTGGGCCGTAAAGTGGACTCTACTCGAAGGTGGAGAGTGGGGGAGTTTTGTATTCCGGAAGGTAGCAGCAAACTTCGTAGTGTAGGCGAGACAGGTGACGACGAGTATCTGGGGTAAATATAAACATCACAGGAAGAGGCGTCTACCGAAACCACACAAATAAATTGATTCAGAAGGGGAAGCGAATCCTTAACCAAATGAAACTTATAGAGGGAAACAGTTTCAATAAGGTTTTCGTGTGGAAAACCATTTGGGAAATGGCGGGTCTGTCAAGTATAACATATGGTACGGAAGTGGTACCCCTAAACCAAATGGCTGTAAAGAGCTTAGAAACCCTGCAGAACGATGCCGGCCGATGGATAACGGGGTCCAGTAATGCCGCAGCACTAGAAGCAATCAGGGGTGAGCTTGGGTGGATGAGGATCAAGGACAGGATAGCCTTATTGAAACTCGGTTATCTTAATTATTTGGTAAATCTCCCAGACACCCGATGGTGTAAAGTAATGTTCCAGAGTATTTGCAACTCAAATATCAAGACAGGGTGGATGGTCCAAGTGAGGGAGCTAATAGAGAACTATTCATTGGAGATCTCGGACCTAGACGTAGGGGCAACCCAGGGTAATCAAATCGTCAGAGAAAGAGTCATGGAGGATGGTAACCTTAATTGGCGAGAGGGGGTCAAATCAAAGAGGTCTTTGGGTGACCTGCGTGAGAAAGGGAAGCCTGGTTTTGAAGAGTACCTGGATGGCACCTTTGGGGGTCACTGTTGTTCAAGCTGAGGTCGCGGTCCCTGGAGCTGAGGGGGAAAACAGTGAAAAGGAATGCCAGATGTGTAATGTAAGCGTGGTGGAGACCCTGGAACACTTTCTTCTGGAATGCCCAAAATACCAGTCTAAAAGAATAACATTCACTGGGAGTATAATGGGGAAGTGGGATGGGAGAATGAAGGACATGTGGGTAGTGAGTGAATCAAAGGAGAGGGTTAATATACTAATCGATGAGATTGGGAAGAATGGTGCAAGAGATGTCATCAAGCAGTTCGTTTCCGAGTGTTGGGACGCGTGAGAATAGGGAGGCAGTTGGGAGCACAGGGGTAACCAAGGCCTTCTCGTCCGAGAACCGCGATAAATCAGAGGCCGGCCAAAGTGTTATTATTATTATTATAATTTCAATAAGTAAGACGGCTGGTAAATGAATGTGTGGGGTATACCAATCAATATTTTCAATGTGCAGACTAACTATTAATGGGTCTACTCCCAAATAATAAATATGGACTCTTCCAATTTGCTACCATTGAACTGACAAAGGGTCAAGTATTATTCACATTTTTTTCATTTTTATTGCTTCATTTCGATAATATTACTCAATTCATCTTCGGCTCTTCTGCAATGACAAGAAAATGACAGAGGGACGGAGGACAGACAGTTGTCAGACCTAGAAGAGGCAAGGAACAACCGTTTCAGGTTTATTCGAGGCAAGTCAAGGCTATGTTTGAGGTACTCCAGTGCTTGCAACATATTGGTCTTCTACAGAAACATGTGGCGAATCGGTTTTTGGCTAAGCAATTGGAGAAGATGGGTGAGTTGGATGGCTTTATAAGCCAGCTTTGCCCACCCAAACATCTTTCTCGTTTCAGACAGATTAGTGTGGGAATGGCCAACCTTACGTTAATGCTTTAGCTGAGCATTATAAGAACACTTTAGACACGTTGAAGGCAAAACACTTCGGCGATGTAACCAACTCCTGGCTTTGAAAACAATTAACTTAAACTGCTCTTCGGCGCGCTTGATTTGGGCTCGAAAAACAAATTGATAGATAAGACGATGACTTCTGCCTATGTGTATAATAAATAAACTCCAGTCCCTGCTGTCCCTCTTCCCAATCGTGAAAAGGAAAACAAGAAAACGTCATGGCAAAGTGCACCCATCTCTTCTTTTCCTTATACCTCTTCTCCTGCCTCCTCTCAAAGTAAGCACCTCAATTTGGCCCCTCCCAAAACTGGTAATCCGGATAATGTACCCTCATATAACTGTAATTTTCTTTAAAAATGAAATTGGCAGACCACTTTTGAAGATCGAAAACTTCCTTTTACTGAACTATCTGATTGATAACCCCCAGACAGTGAAGTAGATACAGAATTTATTGAGTATAACAGCAGAATCCTGCAAAAGGTATGCAGTATAAACATAATCTTCAATAAAAACAGTTTATCAGTTGGTGAACGGGGAGCTCTCACGAAACTACGAAAATAAAAAAAAATCAGTTATCAAACCAGCAGTCAGAGACGGGGAGTTGTCGTTCTATCACGGAATAATATGTAAATGAAGCCACGATGCATCTCGGTAACACTAAACATTATAGGAAAATAGACGCATTTATTTGGCCCCACAATACTAAAAACAGTTAATAAGATCTTAATATTTCTTCTCGACGAAAGGCATATAAAAAAAAAACAGTTGGGATATTTAACTGCTATAAGCTCAGTGCTCGAACGAGAAATCTTGCATCCTACCAAATAGCCACAAAGACCGTTTTTCGTGGAGGGATGACTTAACACCACCGGGAGACAAATTGTCTCGGAATGTAACTGGAGATCCTGTGACATTTCGGAACTCATTGATTATCATCTAAAACCTACAGCTAATACACATCCGGGGTCTCTACAAATACACAGGATTTCCTGCCTAAAAGTTCTAAAGAGAAAGTCTAAAAAATGCAAGTGATTAACCGATTAGGATTTGCGACCGTCATCTGCTTGCCGATTAGATGAGCGCACAATCGGCCGATTGTGAGCACCGGTGTCAGATAGTGACAATCAAAAGGAGTAGTGTGTTCAAGAATGCATCGGATAGGGTTAATTTTACAATACAGTCAGGTTGATTGGTTCGTTGACCCCAAGAGCATGTCACTGTGTGTGTTAAAATAAAAATACATCAACGGAAAGAAGTTAACAGCGCAGCGCCTTTGATCAACGATCAAAGACGCCATGCTGTTATCCCTTTACCCGATACGAAAAGCAGACGACACCTGCAAACAAAATTCTTGAATAACTAAATATTTTCATTTTTGTCTCAAAAACATAGTTTATGATCACTCATTGGAACGAGCTCGTCGAGCTCGTTCCAATGAGGGGTCATAAGCTATGTGTTTGAGACAAAAACATAAAAAGTAATGAAAATTGAATGGTAATTTTTGTAAATAGCGCAGTCCTTTTTGACCGTTACTTTGGGTAAAGGGTTAACTTGTTTCTGCTGATGTTTTTCATAGAGTCATCACATGACACGTGGCACCTGTGTCTTGAGCAGCTACCAAGGTGAAGATCAGACCAATTAATGAGATAAGACCAATCATGATTCCTACCAATCATTGTGGCAACTTATTAAGCTAAATACTGCTTGTATGAAATCGTGAATCAAACATAAACACAAACAATTTTGATCAAATGGTGTGCCAAGTAGCCATCGGCACGAACCGATGTTCAAACACATCTACCGATGGTCAACCGATGGCTTAAAATTGGCCGATGTCAGATGCGAATGCCAAACATTGGTTAATCACTAGAAAATGCATTTTATCTACTTCGGATATCGATAACATATACACCAATATTGTATTGATAAAGGAGTTAAAGCTGTGAAAATGCAATTGAAAAATATCCTGATGCTAGAAGCCCAAATGAACCAATTGTAGACGTGTTAGAGCTGAGCGTAAAAGGCAATGGCTTTCAATTAAATGGCCTGAATTATTTGCAAATAACGGGGTTGCCCAACGGGCAAAAGGATTTAGTCCTAATTTTGCAAGCATTTAGGTAGCAGAATGGGTGAAAAATGCCAGATGAAAATATAGAAAGAAATACTGCCAACCCGTGGAAAGTGACCAGCCCACGACGGTCGTAATATAAATGAAACAAATGAATTTTGAAAAAAGCAAAGTTTTTCTGATCAAAATATATTACTTAAAAAACAATATTTCGGTGGTATATTACAAAAAAATAAACCTATTCAGTATGTGCGTCTTTTGTACCTTAAACTCTCACACACACCCTTACTATCCCCCCCCCCCCCCACAGACACATCCTTTCTCCTACCCTGATGAAATACACACCCCCGGACACACACCATCATTTGTGGAGATTTGCTATTTTTTCTTTCCATCCCGGCAATAAACAAATCCTCACAAAAGAGAGTAAACGAACCCAAATCCATTGTTTTCTTTGCAGGGACTCGGTGAAAACAAACCAAATCTTTCTGAGAAACCAAAACACTATTGTCTAGGGATCCAGAAGATCCGCTAAACAGATCTCCACTCTCACAGCTTTAGAATCGTATACAATGAACGACTCTCCACATCTGCGTACAATACAGACGCAGTGGGCTGGCCATTTTCCACGGGTGGGTAATATTTCCACCGACGTAATAGTATTAGATTCCAAATACCTAATAATAATAATAATAATTTATTTATACAGCACTTTTCCCAGAGAAACGCTGCTCGAAAGCGCTGAAAACATAGGTGACGGTAACAATGGTATAATCAGCGGCCGAAGGCTGCTTGAAAGAGATGGGTTTTCAGAGCTTTCTTGAAGTTATCTGTATTTAGGGTTTTTCTGAGGTTTTGAGGGAGGCCCTTCCAGAGTGAGGGAGCTGCGAAACTGAACGATCCCTTCCCTGCCGTTGATCGAATTCGCGGTACAAGGAGATTCTCAGAAGCTGATCTGAGATTCCTCGACGGTGTGTGTACGTTGATAACCTGCTTAAGGTTGATCGGTGCTTTGTCGCTGTGTAAGATGTTGTGTGTCACCGCCAGTACCTTATACTTAACGCGAGACTCAACTGGCAGCCAATGCAGGGATTTCAGGATTGGTGTAATGTGGTCATATTTTTTCGCACCAGTAATGACCTTAGCTGCTGTGTTTTGAATACGTTGAAGCAGGAATAATAACCAAAAATTTAATTAATGAAGCACCGGGTACAACCCGGTGCTTCATTAATTACAATTTTGGTGCTGATGATTTCTTTTTCCTGGTAAACGCCGTTTGCGTGGACATCACTGCCTATGCGTGGATTATGGCAAATCCATGGTGACTGTACTGCGTATAGCACACAACGCAAAAGACAACACAGCCTCTTACAAGGTAGACGTGACATTCTGGTGTATTTCAACGTACTAATAAATCTCAATTAGTGAAACTGATAAGTTGCAATAATCCAGCAGGGAACATGCCATAGTATTTAGTTACTATTGCCTCGGTTACTCTTTTTCTTCACTTATCAATAAATGACGGTCATAAAATCAATTACCTTCTTGGAAGTTATTAGGAGGTTATTAGGTTACTGATCCAAACAGATTTTCCTCTGTCAGATATCATTTCGCCAGTAAGAATGTGAGGTCCCTGTTTTGTCGTAATATTCTTAAATGGAAATTGACAAATGTTGACGTTTTTTGTATTAGTCAAATCAGTTTGCTAGCCTGGGTATGTTCAGTCAGACCATGCTATGTTAATCTAATTGTTTCTATCATATACGATTGAGCTAACACATCACTTATTCTAGACTTGATTTATTTGAAGTGATGTAGGCCATTCAAAGGATAAAATCAATAAGGTGTTCCTGGATATATCCCATTAAAACACGAAGAGTGTGATTTTTAAGCAGACGAAGAGCGACATTTCATTGATAAGTTGACAAAGGTAAACAACAATACAATTATCCCATTTGAAACAGTTTGATGACAATAACCGTCAAGAAAACTTTCACTGAACTCCACCGAGATCCGATGACAAGTTCATAAAGGTGAATGAGAGTTTCTTTTTTCTCAATTTGTTTATTTGTTTAACGACACGTTCAACAGCCCAGACAGTTTTGCAGGTGGAGGAAGCCAGGGTATCCAATTTTCCATTCTGATGGGGATGATCTTCAGTAACCGGAGAGAACCACCGGACAGCGGCGAACAACAGTCAGACTCAGCAGCTTACTAATGACGAGTGGGGAGCGCGGTGGCTCAATGGTAGACTGTTGGACTTCTATGCTAGAGGTCCCGAGTTCGATCCCCGTCCGAAAAGACCCGCATTGTGTCCTTGGATAAGGCAATTTAACCAGGTTGCCTACACGGATAGTGGGGGGGGGGGGGGGAGGGCTCGATGACACCATGTACTAAGGCGTACTGCACGTCGATGGTACACGTGTCTTCAACCGCTGTAACTCTGCTTGAGCTGAGCTTGAACAGAGTTAGAATGTTAAGGAGCTGACAGTTGCTCGTCGATGCTTGGTGGTTCACTCCGGGTACTCCGGCTTTCTCCACCCATAAAACTGTCACTTTCACGATTAGCCATTGTACATAAATATGTGACCTTAAACACCAATAAATAAATAAATAAATAAATAAATAAATAGTGGTAAGTGGCGACGGTATGAAGTATTTATCTTATTAAATGCTACCCTTTGTTAAGCTAATAACCTACAATATTTATTAAAGAAATACAACTCCTCTTTTCCACAAACGCATAATTACCATTAAGACAATTAACGTTAAAAGTTTGTCCAAACACTATTTCACACACCTTATTCACAACATCATTGGGTTTGAGTGTGTTTATTGAAACTCAGTTATACTGATTAATCGTCGATAATGATTTGTGACCGTCAACTGCTTGCCGATTAGATGAGCGCACAATCGGCCGATTGTGAGTGCCGGTGTCAGATAGTCACAGCCAATAGGAGTAGTATGCTCACGAATGCATAGAATGTTGATTGGTTCGTTGACCCCAAGGGCATGTCACTGTGTGTATTAAAATAAAAATACGACATCATCGGAAAGAAGTTAACAACGCAGCGTCTTTGATCAATGATCAAAGACGCCACGCTGTTATCCCTTTACCTAATACGAAAAGCAGACGACACCTGCAAACAAAATTCTCGAATAACTAAATGTTTTCATTTTTGTCTCAAAAACATAGCTTATGACCCCTAATTGGAACGAGCTCATCGAGCTCGTTCCAATGAGGGGTCATAAGCTATGTTTTGAGACAAAAAAAATTTAAAAAAGTAATGAAAATTGAATGGTGATTTTTGTAAATATCGCTGGCCGGTTTTGACCGTTACGTTGGGTAAAGGGTTAACTTGTTTCTGTTGATGTCGTATTTCATAGAGTCATCACATGACACGTGGCATATGTGTCTTAAGCAGCTATCAAGGGGACAATCAGACCAATCAATGAGATAAGAACAATCAAGATTCCTACCAATCATTGTGGCAACTTATTAAGCCAAATACTGGTTGTATGAAATCGTGAATCAAATATAAACACAAACAGTTTTGATCAAATGGTGTGCCAAGTAACCATCGGCACGGACCGATGTTCAAACACTTCTACCGATGGCCAACCGATGGCTTAAAATTGGCGAATGTCAGATGCGATTGCCAAAGATCGGTTAATTACGGGTCCCGCCTTTGCAGCCGTCTGACGATTTCTTTGTACAAGAAGTGAAAACATTTTTTTTTGTTTGTTTCGCCATCGATCGCGCTCTTCACTGTTGCGGTGGCTTTCCTTCACAGGTGCAATGAACTTTTTTGGGGCCAAACCTTTACCCAACGAAGATGGTTTGGTTCCAAAAAAAAAAAAAAACGTTTAAAGGAATAGGCAAAATTAGCACCCGACAGCATGAACACTATACACCGATGAACTCTCTTGTGTCTCTATGCTCGTTGTTATAAACTACACGGGTACCGTGCAGCCGCCGTGGATTGGTCTCTTTCCATGGGTAGGCAATATTTCCACGAACTCAATAATATTAGATTTCAAACACTAATTATTGGAATAATCATCAAAATTTAATTAATGAAGCACTGGGTACAACCCGATGCTTCATTAATTAAACTTATGTTGCTACTGAGTTTTGTTACCCGGTAAACGTATGCGTGGACATCATTGCCCACGCATGGATTACAACCAATCCACGGCAACTGTACTAGGTGACCCCTGCTGAACTTTCTTAATCCAAAACATCAACAAAATGTCGGCATTTGGGGATTTTGGACACCATGTGTATTGAAATTAACCTTAACCTCCATTCTCATGAATGATAAAACGATTTCTGCGAGGTTGAAGAAGAAGGGTTGCAAAATACAACTATTCAGTCCCTTCAAGGTATATTATATTAAATAAAATTTGTTCTCTTACTTACGCCACATCAGACTTCCAGGAAGCAGTTCCATGGCTAACTTTGGTTTCTTTGGAATCTATAGTTCATTACACACAAAGGTGATATATAATTTATTGGGGTTATTAATGTCTGCCCTTTTACGGAGTTTGAAGAAAGTGGTACATCGTTATTAATCCATGCTGTAAGAGCAGAGGGACGCATCAGTAAATAAGTATTAACAATGAAATAGTGAAAAAAATTGATCATGGTGAAGAAGAACAAACCCTAAAATGTCTTGATTTATACATAGATGACAATATGTCGTTTAAGACCCATGTATCTAAAATATCACACACGAATTGTATTCTCAACAGAGTAAAAAGAATACTTCCCCATAAAGTCTTAAAAACGCATTATTACACCCTAATCCAAAGCCATTTGTTGTATGGAATACATTTCTGGGGTAACTCAAGAGCCGCCGCCAGAGTCCTTACTCTACAAAACGCTCATTACGAACTATAAACAATAGAAAATATAACGCTAGAATAGACAGAATACTCAAGGTCAACGATCTGTTCAAGCTGCTGCCTCCCTGTTCATGTTCGATTGGGGTAATGGTCAACTACCATTATCATTTGAATATATCTTCTCCGCCAGAACTACGAGTGTAAGGACCAGACAATCTTACCTTCTATACATATCCCGTACACGAAACAAATCACTCGATAATCTACCCATCTTACATTTTCCCAAAATATGGAACGAATTAGGACAAGAACTGCGGAGTATAAGTAACAGAAATATATTTACAAATTCTATCAAGACAAGAACTCTGGCGTCTTACTCCTCCCAGGTGAGTTGTAATAATCCTTATTGTCCCAACTGCATGTTATAGACAACAGAACGAACACAACCCTCCCACTAGAGTCATGAAATATATTGGCTTTAATGCACAATGCACAAGACAACAGAATGCAAACGTGGGCTGATTAGAGTCTGGAAACCTCGTCCTTCGCTTTCTCTTCAGGGCACATGTTGTCAGTTTTTATCACTACATATTCCGTCTTCTTGATATTTCGCTTGTAAATTAGAATAGGTAGCTCTTGGGAGAGAGGGTGTTGCTAGCCCTGGTTCTTTTCTGATCACCAGTTATTAGTTATCAGTTATTAGTTATTATTAGACCCTCCTTTATCCTAAACTTTAAAGTTATCTCTACTCAGTGCACCCTGGAACGGCATCGAAAGTCTTTCTCCAATAATTTTCCGTCCATCGGTGGATGACAGGTACACAGCCAATTTGGCTATGTCATCTCCCAACGATATACATTCTATATAACAAATAAACAGTCATTCATTGGTGATTGTGTTCCAATTGTGAAAATCACGGCTTATTTGTAATGCAATTTTATGATTTGTATATATATATATTCCTTTTGAATGTCTACTGTTGAATAAAGAAAATCTAATCTAATCTAGAACTTGTTGTTATATATTGCTGCTTGACGTTGTATCCATTGTTTTAGAAAACATCAGCACCATGCTTTCAGTAATCTTCCCTTCGGGTTATTCGTCATAAGCACCTTGGGCCTATCTATATAGATGTTAGCACTTCTGTTTCTACTGTTACTGCGCCTATTCATATTTTTCATGGGCATTATTTCCATACGACACTCCCTTCTCAGTAGAAGGGGATGTGTCCCGTTCTCAATGCTATGACGTTCAGATGGCGCCTTGTTGCACTCAGGATACGATATATGCAACACCTTAAGTATATTCTCTATTGTTAACCCTTTATTTAATGTAACGAAATATTTCATCCAGTGCTATTCACAAAAGTCACATCTCAAATTTTATGAATTCTCCAATCTTTTCACACAAAACATAGCTTATGGTGCTTCATCGGAATGAGTTATATTTTCGCGACGAAAAATGAAAATTTTCAGTTTTACCTGAACATTGTACAAGTGCACTCTCCTAGTCGTATTTTATAAAGGACCAAATACATCGGAGAACGTTGCATTGTGTGTTGTAAAGTAATTCCATCATCGCAGTTTATGGACTTAGCACCACCGGAAGAGCTGTGTAAATTATAGTGAAAGACTTTCCAGTGGTTGGACCTATGACTTCAGCCTGTTACAGTGAATATTTCCGGTACGCGGTGGCTGATTGGTCAGAACAGTGGACCTTAAACCGGAAGGTCGACGATCGATCGTGACCCGCGCCATCTGTGCCGTGTCCTTGGGCGAGGCACTTCATTCCACGGTTGTCCACGTAGAGGCACGACAGCGTTATGCACTGAAACGTTCTGCACGTCAAAGGAGCACTTGCCTTGAACCGTTATTAACATTGCTTGTACCGGATTAGCAGGTTGGAGAATAAGACAGCTAGTCCCCACCACAGGTACTCGGCACAAGTTGTGAAAACGAAAAATGATATTTGATAGGATTTTTGAATCGATGCGAGCAGGGTATAATGATGAGGAGTGCTATCGTTTTCGAAAAACGAGTTGGGTACCCTGTTAATAGTTAAATACCATTATGGGGGCACGTCAGCAGCGATTCAAAAATGCCAACAAATATCATTTTTTTCGATATCACTGTTTGTGCCGAGTACCTGTGGTTCCCACTGCTCGGTGGTTCTCTCTGTGCACTGAAGGCCTCACCGCCCCCTCAAACCAGAATGAAACAATTCGGAAAACACCCCTGGTGGCAAACTAACACCTATATTCCACGAAAGGCCATATGTATATGCCGTACCCAACAACAGACCAGTCAGTAACTTGAAAAGGCGCCGGCGCTCAGTGGTCCAAATCCGGCTAATGTTCCACCCCAAAAAACTGCCCTTCACGACACGGCCCTGGTTGTTGAAAATGTCGTTAAAATACAAACAAACAAAGAAACGGAATGGTTCAGTCACTGGAAAGGTCATAATCTATTGAAAATGAAGTTTGTTTGTTTATTGGGGTTTAACGACACTTGACACTTTCTATAGCCATGATCTCATCGTGTCGGACTGTTAGCCGGAATGCCAGGAGTGGTCCACCTAGCAGCAAGTGTCAGGGTCTCCAAACTACCACCTCCGCACAAGCAGAGTTAGCAGATGTTGAAGGCAAGTGTACTATCCGCGTACAATACACCTTAATACATGGCACCATCGTGCCCCCGCGCGGCCAGTCTGGATCAGATGTCTTGCACAAGAACACAAAGCAGTTACCGCTGGTCAGGATGGTACGGTCGACTTTTCGGCCTAAAGTCAAATGCCCTAACCACCGCGCTCCCAAAAAGGAAGTAAATTTGTGCTGACGTTTACGGCCCATCCTATAGGTCCCTATATCGGCCTCAAAATGTACCTTTAACAGAATATTTTATAGATTAAAAAGAGTCCACAGTTTATCTCATGTCTTTTGTTATCTTTCCTACCTTCAGTACGAAAGAGTGCAATTTAGTTTGTGGTCTGTGGTATGCCGAAATAGTGGTACTGGGGAGGTGAACAGTGATCCCGTGCCCTCATCCACATTTCCCCATAGGCTTTCTGCATGTTCAGATAATGAGTTTGAAAATTCGAGAGTAAGCAAATGTATCAATATCTTACTTCCTACAAGTATCTGGAAATTTCATTGGTTCAAAGGCGTCACATGCAGACTGCATATGAAACCATATACTGCCTGTCAACATCATTATACGCTGACAGCTATGGGTAATCTCCCCTTTGTTCATTGATTATTTATAATGGCGACAGCCGATAAACGCTTTAAGTTGAAAGACTGAGTTTTGGAAGCCCATATTTGGTCTGAAGTGCAGGTTAGGCAACTTAAAAAGGCTTCATATTCTGTGGATGTGTGTCATGTTACCTTCGAAATGAAACTGGTTGGTATGTATGAATTTGCCTTGTTACAATTTATGGGAGAGTGCCTGTAAATTGTAACAAGGCAAAGACACGTGAACACATTGTAAGAATTCTCTCATTTAAATTTTGATCGCTGTTGTTATTAGTTCTGTGCATCGATGCAGCATGCTCGAGTCCAATATGAAATTAACTGACACCATATATACCATAATATTATATCTCACGTGACTTCCTTGCTTTCTGATTAGCTGAAAGATGATACCCTATTTCGTGTAGTTTGCATCCACAGAACTGACCAGGCACTACACCCAGGCACTACACGTTTTCTATTTTTAGCACACTACTATATCAGTTTTCTTTTCATACTGGCCGAATAAAACTTATCAGGCTAAATTTAAAAATCGATTCACAGAGGCACAACATCCACAAAACGACCCGGAAAGAAATCTTTGTGGAAAAATGTATCGCTTTTCCATTGTTGAAGTCACATTTTTCGAGGCGTTCATTTTATTCATTGAGAAGATGATCCATATCTCGTTTCGAAGAGAATGGTCCATACCTGGGTCGAACTTTCATGAGAACGCGACCGGATATGAAAAATCGTTTGTTTCGCTGCTCATATTATTTCGCTATTTAATTGTATGTTTTGGGCAGTAAACGAATAAATAATGGAATTCAACTGAATCTTCGGAGTTTGTATCCCGTACTGACCCATTCGGTAATGTATATGTGTGACAAAGGTGTGGAAATTATCAAACTGCGTTGTAAAATTTCGAAAATGTTAGTTTTCATTCGCGAGTTGCGTGATTCTAGAATACACAGTTCCGTTTGGGGGAAATGTTTTGTTTACCCTTGCCGACCGTTTCAAAATCTGTCTTCTGCTCATATCAATAATCCAAGTTAGCCGTGTTTTGGAAGGAGAAAATGTTTTTTAAAAACTACATGGTATTTTTTTCTATATAACGCTGGTTGGTAGGGCTGCTACCTTGTAATAGAGTAACAAATCGGACAGATGTTTTTCTTGATGGGTGTTCGATATAATATAAGGATTAGTGCATGTCTTGTCGTTGACTACGCCCATATAGTGCCCAGTGAGGTGGTGTAGTTCCCTCCGCTTCGCGGCGGGAACTACACCAGCTCACTGGGCACTATATGGACGTAGCCAACTCCAAGCCATGCACTATTCCTAATTAGGCCACCAACAAACTGTGTAACTAATAATGTAAGACTTTACCGAAGCACATCATCGGTAAATGCAAGTAAATATAGAACACCCTGGCGAGTACACTCCATCTTCAGCCGGTTCAGTCTTTCCTATTTCAATCATCTTCCAGACCTATATTTTCGGTTTGGGAGGTGGCTGTAGTAAAGTACGGCCGCGGTGGACTGGTCACTTTCCATGAGTGGGCAATATTTCCACGTATTGCACGTGTAGCGATCCGGGTATAGAGCCCATCTATCAACAGCCTAGTTATCCGGGATCCTTTGGTGTCATGCTAAATTGTTCGATTTGTATCCTAGGGTTCGTGGGTTCAAACTTTGACTCCCACGCTCCTCTCCCATTCCAGTTACACCAAAGGGCTTCGACAGCAATTCAAAAGGGCTGTATATGCATTGGCACATCCCATCCCCTGCCGTCACACACTTTAACATTTCATCTTCCCCACAACAAGACCTGAGTGTTAATACAATGGCCTTTCTGTAGTTTCGTTTTTCGCTCACCGGACCAAACTGTGATAGGTGTGGTATATCTTGGGACATTTGTGCCTGAACAGTTTCATTGGTTTTCCGTCGTTTGATATGTTTTTAAATGATCAAAATGAATTCATTATACTGTAAACTATTACGGTTAAAATATGTTAACGACTGGCAGCCAACTAAAACGAAGTTATACTAGCCTATTTTTTCTGATCTTGTAGCAAAATCGAGGAACTGATATTTAATTCTCTTCATTATACGAGACGGATGTTGATTTGTCATACTGAGTACAAAGTAGACAAATTAATATCTTTAGGGTGCTATATAAGTAACGAAAAGCAATTTACTACGAAATTCCCAAGTCTGAAATTCCATAAATTTCAAATAAATATACAGGAATTATAGATTAAAATGACGAGTGTGGTGTATAGAACACGACAAAATATATGCATTCAACTCACATAGTTACTAGCAAGGATAAACGGTTCCTGAAAGTCTGTTACCCCATTCGTACCAGGGCTGGTAATAAAGTAACATTTCAGGAGATAAAATATACTTTAGATAGCCAAGTACAAAGCTAAGAATTCCAAATACTTTAAAATGCAGCAACAGGTGCGTGGGTGCACAGCCAGGATTCTTTAATAGGGGGTACTCTAGCCATTTCTTTAGGTGTGTGAGGAGGGGGGCAAAGGTGGTATTAGAAAGTGTGTGTGTGGTTTCGGTGGCCTTCCCCCACCCGAACTAGGACCATCCAGTCGTTTCGCGAAGAGAAGTGGGAGGAGGGGGCAACGACTAGAGGGTTCTAGTTAGCACTAGCCCGCCTCACCTCGAGCAAATTTTCATGTGTAACCCTTATGTTGTACACCATTTTGGGGCTCTATGTTGTGTGAAAGTTGCATTGGGCCAATATTTTTTTTGAGAGGGGGGGGGGGGAGGGGAGGGGTTGGGCAGCAAATATTTTAGAGGTGCCAAAGCCCACCAGGCCTCTTTAGCTAAGGCACTGTGTGTGTGTGTGTGTGTGTGTGTGTGTGTGTGTGTGTGTTGTGTGTGTGTGTGTGTGTGTGTGTGTGTGTGTGTGTGTGTGTGTTAGTATACCCCCCCCCCCCCCCTTATCAAGGTAAATTATAGAAGTACACAGTCACGTACAGAGGTACACAAAAATAACGAGGTATATTTCCCGTTACCTCGGTAAGGTAACCTCACTAAGTTACTCCACTTTCAGTGCTGGATCCTATAAACATAAAATGGGAAGTACCTCGCTTCTCCGTAAGCAGAAATCCGACATGACTAAATTTTGCAGCTGATGCATGCGTATGCTAGTTGCATATTAATTATCTTCAACGAATGTCCATACACTTCACGAAATAAATAAAGAAAGGGACATGTCATATAAGGAACACTACCTTGGAACGGCATTACCAAATAAGGGAATAAGGAACACTATATATATACCTCGGAAAGACACTGCAATATTGATCCAAAAAGCTTCACGTTTTTTTCTAAATTCATTCGTTGGATGGAGTTACGTCATCCGTCCATGAAGAACGGTCCTTGTGGATCTTTGGTTGGATATAAAATTGTCTTGTTTGAGCACTGAGCTTAGCTGTTAAATATTTCAATTGTTTGTTTGGTTATGTGACCTTCGTCGAGGAGAAATTGTAAGATCTTATTGAATTTTTCGACATTACTAGGCCAAATAAGTGAATCTATTTTCTTATAATGTTTAATATTGCTGAGTTGTCCCATGGCTTCCTTTATATAATTATCCCGAGATAGAACGACTACCGACCCACCTTTGTCGGCTGGTTTAATTACTAATTTCTTATATTTCCGAAGTTTCGTGAGGGCTTTCCGTTCACCAGCTGTTAAATTGTCTTGATCGGAGAGCATATTCACGCTGAACACCTTTTGGAGTATTCGTTTGCTAGCCTCAATAATTTTGGGATCTACTTCACTATCTGGAGGTGACCATCCAGATGATTCTGTAAAAGGAGGTTTCCGACCGCTGGAGTTTCTAAAGCGGTCTGCTAATTTCATTTGCCTAAGAAAATTACAGTTATATGATGGTATATTTGTTACCAGTTTTAGGCTTCGGTGCTGGTACAAAAGTCAAACCGCGATCTAAAAGAGACTTCACTTGGGTTGTTAGGTCATTGGTGCCAGACAGGTTAACCACATTAGTTCCTAATCCCACATCTGTTAGGCGGTTGTTACCTTTGCCTTTACTTAGTTTAAATCTAGATGGTTCAACCAGTGATCGTACATAATATTGGCGGTTCTCGTGGTCCAATGGATTAAATCCTGAGCAACATCAAACTTCGCGTCATCAATGTTTGGTATCACGTTAGCGTCCCTCACTTTACGAATGGTTTCATTGATGATGCTCAAGGTTCTCCTTTCAGCCGGAGGGAGTTTTTGCGAAAAGTTTAGTTCAGCGAAATAAATTTTTGCTGATCTAAATTTGACCCTGTTATCGCTAAGCATGTTCCGCAACTGCTTAACTACGAGATCAATATTATCACTTCGAGAATTCACGCCAATATTTGAAAATAGTTTTTGGGGACTGGACTGAGCCCTGTCCTTCTTAAACATAGAGCGAAAATGATTGAAATTGGCGCCTGTGTGTGTGTGTGTGTGTGTGTGTGTGTGTGTGTGTGTGTGTGTGTGTGTGTGTGTGTGTGTGTAGGTGTGTGTGTAGGTCTGTGTGTTTGTAGGTGTGTGTGTATGTGTGTGTGTGTGCGTGTGTGTGCGTGTGTGCGTGCGTGTGTGCGAGCGTGCGTGCGTGCGTGCGTGCGTGCGTGCGTGCGTGCGTGCGTGCGTGCGTGCGTGCGTGCGTGCGCGCGCGCGCGTGTGTGTGTGGGTTTGTGGAGGTGTGTGTGTTTGTGTATGGGGGAGGGGGAACATTTGACTCTTCTAAAAAGGTAACTGTCGAGGTAGACGACGTCATGCAGTGAAACGGGAATTGAGTTGAATACGTTCGTTCTGAATAAATGCTCCCCTGCATATGAACACTCCTCTAAGGTTTCACACGATGAAACATTATGTAGTAACAATTATTACCATAATATTTACTGTAGAAGGGTAACAGCAACTGGTTACCAGTACTTCTTCCGTAATTTTAAGAGTATTTTTTTACAGTGTTGTATGTTTTAATTGAACATCGACTCTTCTGACTTTCGGTGCATATCTACTCACTCACCTACTCACAAAACTGACAACAGTTCAGCATTCATTTCATAAAATCAATATAAATGTGTTTTTTCCGAGTAGCATGTAAAAACGTTCAAACAGGTGAAGTCTCCACGGATAAAACTTAAGGTGATATACGAGTAAAGGAAAGTTAGCTTGAAATTAGATGAATGGTTATTTTCGATGCCGTCAAAAATCTAAACAAAATAATAATTTGTGACTTTTTTATTGTCCATCCGTATTTATTCACAACTCTTCACAAAACTGTTATTATTATTTTGTTTAGAAAAAAAAGAAAAAAAAAAAAGAAAAATATATAACATTTTTTAGATCTTTGATAGCATAAAAATAATATCTAACCAATTTTCGGGCTAAATATCCCATTACTTATATAGCACATTAATACGGACCCCCAAAACTGTAATTTTCCGTTGACGAACGAACAAATGTTAGGGCGATCGTGTGTTTACCCAGCTCTCTAACCTCAAGATTGTTTTGTTTTCATTGAATATATTATTATCAAGTATTATTCCAAGTGATATATGACTAGCTTGATAGAAATTTTGACTTTGTTACATGGGAAATGCGCCTCAATTTACATCAAGTATACAGGCAAAGAGAGATCAATCAAAGAAACGTTATAGGTTAAACGTACGTTGTAATCCCTTTTAATCATTTGAACCCTGGTGGCATATTCCATGTCAATTCAATGAAAATATGGGCAGAGTTGATATTTATTATTTGGGGGTAGACCGCTTAATATTTTCAATGTGCAGTCTGTGGAGTCGTTCCTGGTTAGCCTAAAACGGGATGCATTTTTAACACACGTATTTTGGTGTGTTAAAGAATTTCAACAGAATTATTTAACCCTTTACCCAACGTAACGGTCAAAACCGGCCAGCGCTATTCTCAAAAATCGCCAATTAATTTTCATTATTTTTTTTCCATTTTTGTCTCAAAAACATAGGTTTTGACCCTTCATTGGAACGAGCTCGACGAGCTCGTTCCAATGAGGGGTCATAACCTATGTTTGTGAGACAAAGAATGAAAAAAATTAGTTATTCAAGAATTTTGTTTGCAAGTGTCGTCTGCTTTTCAGGTTTAGGTAAAGGGTTAAAATACGAGATGATAATGAATTTTGAGCTATTACGCATTTAACTGAAATACACAGATTTAGTATCCTCGAAATAATTAACGAATCACTTTTGAAAAAAGAAATCCGTAAGTTTTTAAGTTGAGATACGACAGAAACAAATGTGTCAGATTTATTGACACTGTATCAACGAGAAATATGCACTGCTATAAAACTCTGTCATTTTAACTCGGTTGAATGCCCAGTTCCTTCTCGCCTGTTCATAGGTGAAAATATAGGATATGATATATTTTTACTGGGAAAGAGAAACCAGACACCTGAGGTATGAGAATGTCGGTTACGTCGTCATATTTGTAAAATGACAAAACAGTGGCATATAGTCACTGATCTATTTATATCGCGTCTTAAAACTTTTACCCAACGAATCAGGTACACACGCCCGCGTATTATGCAAATTCAGCAGCTGAAAAAATATTATTTTTCAAATAATGTCAGCAAAACCATATCATGTGACCCCTCATTGGAACGAGCTCGTCGAGCTCGTTCCAATGAGGGGTCACATGATATGGTTTTGCTGAAATGTTTTGAAAAATTTTAAAAAAAATATATTTAAAATAATAGATTTTGAGATCGTCAGCGTTGGGTAAAGGGTTAACGAATACACTTTGAGGCCTGTGAAAAGGAGTATATTGATGATATGCACATTTTCTCGGCAAGACAAACAAACTGAATATTCACAACACTTTTAAGCTATTATTGACAAAAAAAAAAATAATAAAAAAAATCAAGTTCCAAGATTGGAAAGCTAGTATGTAACTGGTCTTCTTGCTTGGTTTCATGAAGTGAAAGCTGATAAGCTGGGATTTGGAAAGCTGATACCATGTAAATTGTTTTTGTGCTAAGTAAACAGCATGACGTTTGGTGAAGTGAAAGCTGTTACGCTGTGACAACAGTCACAGCGTAACCGCCTTCACGTCATCAAACGTTATGGATTGGATGAGTTATCACTTTGATTAACTTAACACCATCTTTCATGGGCAGTTTGAGCTGGACGTTTTTCGCAGACCTTCCAGCAATCCAGTTGTATAGAGATCAGTGGATTTAGTCACGTCGATATTGAAAGTAATATAGACTTTGCTGGTCTAAGAATTTGTGACACTACCCATAACACTACGGATTGTACACTTAGATACGTAGAACAACAACAAAAAGGATGCCAACGCCCATCGCTCTCCTATATCACGCATTGATAGTTGGACAAATACCATTAAAACTGTTTCTAGCAAGTTCCATATCACTTACAAAATAAACTCATTAAAAATAAAACCTGGACATTATTAATATTTGACTGGAAAGTTTAAAAAGCAAGACACAAATGCAATGTAAAAGCGATGTGATCAAGTGATGAGATCATATGATCAGCGATGAGGTCATGTGATCTGAGAACAAGTGTCTAAACCAAAAGTATTCTAACTTGAAAGATTTACTCTAAAATAGTCCACGAGGATATACACAACAAGAGTGCCAAATACTATTGTAATAGTCCTAAACAATACACAAATGCAATATAAAAGTCATGGGACCATGTGATTCCAAAAATCATGGGGCAGTGTGATTCCAAGAAGCTGTCCCGAACATAAAATGCTTATAACTTAGTGAGCTTTACTTTAGGAAAAGAAAAAAATATATAAAAACCCATGGGGTATGACATGAAATGAAACTTTATTTACAGTATACAGAAAATAAGCATTTTATTTCATTATTTATTGGTGCACAACGCCACATCAGCACCTTCGACGGCTATATTCTAGCGATAAAACGGTAGAAAATAAAATATGTCATTGTTAATTATGAAATAAAATGACTGAATAAATATTATAAGTTATTCTGTTTGTTGACAGGGGACGTGGTCTCACGTTCCCTGCAAGAAATTTATATTCAACCGAGGCGTTAGCCGAGGTTGAATATATGTTTCATGCAGGGAACATGAGACCATGTTCCCTGTCAACAAACAGAATAACGTATATGTCCTGTTCTTCGCTTCATTCGCATCATTTTAAAATTTGTTGTTGTAAAGCGAATATTAGAAAGCAGACGTTGTTTCGGAAAGATATTAACTTTTATCATAACAGACTGGAGTGATTTCCCTTTATTCAATGTTTACGTACGCAATCAACGGAGCGAGATGCTCTCGATTCGTTTCAGTTTATGTTACAGTAAATTAATGAAAAGAGACCTTATAACCTAATCGGTTTCATAAATAATTACCCATGTTTACATAACTAATCTTTTTGTACGTAATAACGGTACTTTTGTGTAAATTTTCTTTCAGTTAAATGTATTTGCCTCAGTTGATTTCAAGTTAAAAAAAAACATTGCGATGAACCGTTGCTCATGGCAACGAGACGCTTTCCTTGACAGTGGGCATAAGAATCGCTGACAGTAGACATATGCGCGTGCCCGTCGACATAAAATAAAATCAACGAGGTATTGACCAATCACTGCAAGGTATTGCGGTTGGTATCGGGACAAAGGAAATTGTTACAATGGAAATGGCAATGATTGAATGATAATAGGAAATTTTTACAATGGAAATGTCAAAATACAGGAGTGGTTTGAACAGTAATGGGTGATGGCAGAAGAAAAATGAATACCTTCCTTATAAATCAACCTGATGATTTGGGACTTGAAAAGTCTAGTTTATCCCTTTACCCAACGCAGATGATATAAAAATTTATTATTTTAAATATCATTTTTTGAAATTTTTCAAACAATTTCAACAAAACCATATCGTGTGACCCTTCGTTGGAACGAGCTCGATGAGCTCGTTCCAACGAGGGGTCACATGACATGGTTTTGTTGAAATGTTTTGAAAAATAATATTTTTTCAACTACTGAATTTGCATATTACGCGGGCGGATGCGGCCGATTCGTTGGGTAAAGTGTTGAAAGAATAAAAACTATTTTAAACGTTATTAAAGATGTTGATTACTTTCCGAAATTAGAGAATTCTGTGGGCGCGTATGATAAAATAGATCTCACAGAGATCCTATAGTGAAATAATGCACTTTCACATGATTAAAATCAGTGCAATGTGCTCCTCTGTTAAGAGCTGTTGCCAAGAAACACACTCTGGTCGTACACTACCATTTAGCAAAAAGGAATGTGTAAGATTGTATTACCAAGATGACATCGTGTCAGAATTGCATGATCATTTCAACAAAGGTTACAAGACGAGTAATGATGGAAAATATCTGGTCGGAAGAGATAGACAGATAACAAACAATAATAACAAACGAGAGTAACAAATAGAGTAACTGAAGATATACAAAAAAAATATATTTATACCACGATTTCCTATTCTACTATACATAAAAAAGCCTATGACATAAATTGTAGCTTTACACACCAACCGTGGTGAACACGCCAGCAATGGGATTTTAATAGTTACAATTTACATCTACAGTGGAACTACATCCAAGTTGACCTTTGGTGACCCCGATCTGAATGCAAACTTGTCTAAATTTATCGCTGATCGCCTCGCGAAGTGTGAAATGAAAGCGACAATTATTTATTATGTTTTAAATAAGTTTACCTCAGAAGATACCAAAAATTAACAAACATGCGTTCTCTCATGTTAAATAACTCGAAATAGTATGTTATTAAAATGAAAAAGGCCCCGTGATCTGCTCGTTTCTCTTTCCATTTCGTTTCGGCGATAAAATTGACAGTGGAAGTACCGCCCACCGGTATTCATGTAAATGAAAACAAATTCGCGCGTATGTACGTCTGCTGCTCAGTAAAATCGAGGAAAAATAACAACAACCCTTAATAATCTGACGATCATGGTGTAAATAAAATATACCCAAAGTAGCATGGTGTACCAAATGTTCACCACTCGTGGTGAACATTTAGTACACCAAGCTACTACGAGTATGTTCTATATATATAGAAAATAATATATATAGAAAATAAGATATACATACAATAATATATTAGAATATAAGATATACACACAGCAATAAAAAATATATATACAGAAAATAAGACATATAGAAAATAACTCAGATAACAAAAAATAGTAACAAGTATAGTAACTGGAGATATACAGACAATATATACTGCATGGAGATGACATAACCAGAGTGGCTGTCTTCGAGCCATTCCCGTATAAAGAATAGATACAGAAATCTTGACAGCAGAGTTACCTGGTAATATGGTAATGCGCATTATGACAATTGAAGGGGCCTATACAAATCAGAGATTGGACGTGCGCTGCGAACGACACCTGAAGGCCATGTTGGTATAAACATCTCCTTACCTCTGGTTTTATTCGAACATTGCACCCTAGCCCCGGAGCGCTACACGAGGCGAACACAGATCCCAGACAAGGACTGAGATCTGAGCCCACAGTCTCGCATCCCTGGGCACGGTTACTACATAGTTTTGGGGTGCAAATTGAGAACAACGTCACAAGAACAGCTCTCTCACGGCGGGTTGTTCTGTGCTGTATATTTACTATTTGCTTATTCGTGAGCGCCGTGTAGTGTCCAGAGAGCTGTGACTCCCAAGAGCAAGGGACGTGCACAACATGACGAAATTCAGGCCAACGCTCTGAATACACTCCTAATGTTGAAGGGAGCTGCATTAAATTATTACACGCCTAGTATTTCTCATCGGGTTCCATATTTACAAATCTGTACTGATAATGTGTTCCATACGGATTCCGTTGATGGACTATTTTTCCATCTGACGTCATGGATGTATCAAAATAACTAGACTTCACCTATTTCGTAATCAGCCAATCGAAACGCCGCATTCTGGCCTGGATCAATTCGTAAGCTGGGGTGACAGCCGATAAATCGAATGTCAGTTGGAAAATATTCTTGTTCAAAACCGCCAAAAATGACGAAATTAAACCTTTTCTGTTTATTTGATAATATAATGACATTATAACACTCACCTTCTCACTTTCAAGAGAATATATCTCAGATAACGACAACTAATTTCTTAAAAATACGAATAAATAACCTTTTTGGACACAATTTTCATTTATATTTTTTGGTTAATTGTCGATCTGTCACACGTGTTTGCCAATCACACCGGAGTTTTGTTTTTGTTTTTATTTCAAGCAGACGTCAGAACTGTCAAATTCTACAAATAAGACCGAATTTGTAATTGAATCGACTCTGTGTCACCGAGGCGTGTGATAAACACAGAACACCGTGGAAGGATAGAACCCAAAGCTGCGCCTCTCGTTCTCTCCTTGCGCTCTGGCACTCGTACAGTATTGATGAACGTGTTCACACATCGTGATGTTCTGTGTATATATGTAATTCGAAGAAACTGAACCAACCCTCATCTCTTGCAGTATATACAAAAGTTCGTCTAAAAAGAAACCCTTACTAGTAATTAAGTACTTTTTGGCCAGAATATTAAAAAACAAACCAACGAAAACAAAAAGTCAGTCCCGAAAACAATCAATATCTATGCTATAAACGTTAATAGAAATGATCACGGCGCAAAATAATATTTGAAAACACCAACAGTTCCGCAATATGAGAAATCAAAGAATCAATGCTGAACTAAACTATAATTCTTACAACTGAAAATGTCTGAGATTTATTCTAAAAGAGTAATTCCAGGAATGTATATATACGGTTAAAACTAGAAGTCCTGTCATGAAATGCGCGCAAATAGCGCGTCGATCTGAGCATTGATCTGCACGTTATAACCATAGTAAGGCTATCATATGGCCTGCGCACAAGCAATTTTTCAACCCGGAGGTCCATTGGCAGAAACATTGCTTGTGCCTGCTAGACGTAACCACAAGAATCTGCCGTGATTTGGATGTCATTCGATAAGGAAAGTGCGCGCAATTCTTACGCGCAATTAAGTCTAGATAAGCGCACAGTTCGTGACAGGACTTCTAGTTTTAACTGTAGCTTAAGTGTTAAATACTACCGTGATAGTCATAAACAAAACACACATGCAATATAATGGCCATATGATCGTGTGATTTAAAGAAACTGAACTTACAAAATATACAAAAGTTGAGCTATCTCGAAATTTTTACACGAAACTAAGTCGTAACATTAACTGCCCTACAATAGGAGGTCTTGGAGCATGAAAGTTGACCAAAATCGAAATTCTCACAACCGAAAATGGCGAAGATTTACAATAAAAAAGTCCACAAAAATGTACACATGGTAAGGGGTAAATTCTGTTAGAATAGTTCAAAAGAGAACATACATGCAATATAAAGACCAACGATTAAAAAAAAACTGAGCCAAATTATAAAATATACGAAAGGTGAGCGAGACCGAAACTCGTACAACAATAAACTAGGCCATTTTTGGCACGAAAATCTTAAAAAAAAAACAACATCCAAACCCGTACTACAAGGATTAATGGAAGTGATCACGGTCCCAAAATAATATCTGAAAACTTTACCTGTCCTGCAATAGGTGGACTTGAAGTGCCAATAGTGACCTAAACAAAATTTTTGTAACTGAAAATAACTAAGATTTATCCCAAAGAAAACCATTCCCAGCCAACTATAGACAATATAGCGGTTCAAACTGCTGCAAACACACACGTGCAATCAAGCTAGAGTGGATATTGATAGGCAATAGCAACGTGTGCATAAACTCTGTTCATCGCGCCGCCCTCATACAGATGCCAGCATTGGCTGCTGGGTGCTGCGCGGGGCGTGACAGTGCACCGACCAACTCACAAAAGATTTATAATCCCAGCAACAAACTGTAATTTTTTTTTTCATAAGGGACTTTGCAATTTTGTACTGCCGTAGAGCACTATGTGTGGATTTTGGGCTAGAAAATTTATAAAATTTATTATTATTATTATTATTATTATTATTATTATTATAAAACAGTGATGGGATAGTACTAAATAACGGAACTGTTGTATAAACTGTGGAGCCATGGGAATGAAAGTAATTAAGCTAAACTCTTACAAATTGGACACGGAAGCTGACCTAACCTGGGTCACGACATAGGCTCACGCTACTTTGCAGTAAACGAGCTAAAAACGACACACCCAAACAAAATACTTGAAAATATCCGAGAAATTAAAAAAAAACTGGGTTCCTATAAGTCAAATGCACCATCAGTTCTTTTCCTTCAGTCATGGGATGACGAAAGCACCCTGTTTCCCGATCACTTCGCGATGTAATGGTGATTCCATGAATAAATGTTGCGAAATAAAGAACAAATCAAGAAAAACAAATGAAAATAGCATCTAAGATGCAAGGTTTGCGCATATTGTTTTCAACAAAAGGTGAGATATGTAGTGTTGTGGGCAGAAAAGGAGATTTTTTACCTGAATAGGGCACACGTGTTGTTAAATGTGTATTGGCAATGCGCATTCGACAGCCAGGGTCAACTCGCATCGGACAGTTTTACGGATGGAGGGAGCCTAAGCACCCGAAGGAGAGAACCACCGAGCAGCGAAGGGTATTGTCAGAGTCCTCCATATACCAACTCCTCACAAGCAGGTTTAGCATTGGTTGAAGGCAAGTGCACAATCGTGGTTGATTAAGAGCCTTGCCTAAGGACACAAAGCAGTTGCCCCTGGCCGAGATTGAATTGTGGACCTTTCAGTTTGAAGTTCAATGCCGTAACCACTCAGCCACCGCGCTATCTAAAGTTGTCAGTAAATTCAGCACTAGGAGTATAGGAATTTCATATAAAAATTGAAATTTCGAAATGTTAGCGAAGCTGTTTTATCGATGTGCTCATCATCTTACAAACTTCAGAAATTTTCCTGTGGTGTGGTATAAAATATAGAAGCTGGTTTTCTACAATTTCTTCCCAATTAGTTGGAACGTTTGACTATTAATTTCTGCTTAAACCCATTTAACCCTTTACCCAACGTAACGGCCAAAAACGCCCAGCGCTATTCTCAAACATCGCCAATTAATTTTTATTATGTTTTCATTTTTTTTGTCTCAAACACATAGGTTATGACCCCTTGTTGGAACGAGCTCGTCGAGCTCGTTCCAACGACGGGTCATAAACTAATTTTTGAGAGAAAAAATGAAAAAAGAGTTAATCAAGACATTTTTTTTGCAAGTGTCGTCTGCTCTTCGTGTTAGGTAAAGTGTTAAAGCAAGAACACGGCGCTTTCTCCACCTTTTGATGTCCTGTAACTTTTTCTGTTAATTATATCAACAGTGTGCGCATCGTGACGTATAATGCAAACACTATACGTTCTATTAATATGGAAGTCTAGGTGGTAAGATCTCCTAATTTGTTTCCTGAGAAGAATAAAAAATTGCAAATTACTGAAAACGCACATTAGCCCCCCCCTCCACCCCCCTCCACCCCCCCAAAAGACCCAAAGTGTAAATTTACTTACTTGCTTCTAATTAGCTGGCTATAAAAAGCTAGGTTTCCTTTTGAAACTTTGAATAAACGAAAACAACAGACAGCTTCGAGGACTGTCTGTTGTTTTCGTTTATTTAAAGTAACAAAAGGAAACGCCGCTTTTTTCTACGAGTGTTTTTTAACAATTACATGCCTTATAATTTGGACCTTCCTCGCCAATCTAGTAATTTCAGGGGAGATAACTTTATCGAAAGTCTGTTGTCACGAGATAAGTCAGGGATGCCGTCTAAAATATGTTAGTACATTTATGAATCACGAAATTAACAACCCGACGCCACAATGTGCTGTATGTTACTTTCTGTTGCTTGTCGTTTACCCTTTGCCCCTCTCTGTTTCATTTTCCTCTCAGCTCCAGTTCGTTCATCTCACAATAAGTTTGATTCAAGCCGCTTTTCTTCTATCATGGTAACACTAGACATTCAGTTTTATATCTCTTGCCCTAGGGTCGATTTACGTAGGCTTTTAGAATGATGTCGAATCGTGATTCCATCTAAATTGTAAATCTTATATTGACAATTCTCCTGCAATTGTTTATGTTTATACACAATGCACCCCCTGTGAATCATTTAGTCCGACATTAAGAATATCTTCAGCATCACACCTGCAAACACTAAGTAACTGTCCACCGGCCAGCGCTATTCTCAAAAATCGCCAATTAATTTTCATTATTTTTTCTTTTTTTGTCTTTAAAACATTGGTTATGACCCCTCATTGGAACGAGCTCGTCGAGCTCGTTCCAGTGAGGGGTCATAACCTATGTTTTTGAGACAAAAATGAAAATAATAGTTATTCAATAATTTTTTTTTGCAAGTGTCGTCTACTTTTCATGTTAGGTAAAGGGTTAAAAAACCCTTAGCGAATGTGTTTTTGCAGTAATTTGCAAGTTTTTCTTCTTCCCAGGAAAAATGCAAATGTCCCCTCCTAAACTTTTATATTAAAGGTTACGACAGTGTCTGTTTTATAAGTCACGCGGCGCACGCTGTTGATAAAATGAACAGAAAAAGTTACAGAACATCAAAAGATGGTGAAAACGCCGTTTTGTCATTTTCAAATTGGTTAAAACAGAGAATAATAGTGAAACGCTTCAACTGATTGGGAAAAAAAATTCGCAAAAGCCAGCTTCTGTATTTTTGTAGCACTCCAGACGAAAATGTCTGAAGCGCACATCGATCATACAAATTCGCTGACATTTCGAAATTTCAATTTTTATATGAAATTCCCATACCCTTAGTGTTAAACTTTATTGACAGTTTAACCCTTTACCCAACGTAACGGCCAAAACCGGCCAGCGCTATTCTCATACATCTCCAATTAATTTTCATTATTTTTTCATTGTTTGTCTCAAAAACATAGGTTATGACCCCTCGTTGGAACTAGCTCGTCGATCTCGTTCCAACGAGGGATCATAACCTATGTTTTTGAGACAAAAAATGAAAAAAAATTAGTTATTCAAGAATTTGTTTTTTTGCAAATGTCGTCTACTTTTCATGTTAAGTAAAGGGTTAAGGAAACTTTAAGCTAACTTTTCTGTACATCTCTTCCAATGACGAAAATTGTCAGCCATGCATAGATGCCGAAAATGACCCCAAACAACAATAACTATATAATTTTCGATTTAGCCAGTCGGTGATATTCACGCTGCCCTCTTTTGAGTACTCGCACTTCAGGCATTTGACACCGGGTCCTATTTGACAAACAATCACTGCTCAGTGGTTAGAGCTTTGAACTTCAACGGTAACTCTTTTATATACTTGGGCCAGCATTGATCTCGGATGCCCACTGGCGAGCACGGTGGCGTTGGGTACTGCACGTCGATTGTGCACTTAACGTCAACCGCTGTTATCTCTGTTCGTGCAGTGTTTGTCTGACAGATGCGCGCCATTGTGCAGTGTTTCTTCCGGGTATACCGACTTCCTTCACCCGTAAAACAATCCTACACGATATAATCCTGGCTGTTGAAAGTGTGGTCAAACCCCAATAAATCAAACAATAAATTGTTTCACTTTTCGGGGGTGCTACGAGGAACAGAAAGGTTGGGTCTTCCATCTGGACATTTTCTCACCAGTTTTTATGAGAATCACCAAGAGAGTTTGACTTGAACATTGGTCTCGATTTCATTCCAAATCTTCGGGAAGCTGTGTCTGCAGTTTGTCAGTGAATCGAGTCTGGGCTTTTACAAGGGACCGATGCGAGAGATGCGTCCAATGGGATAATGTAGTATCTAACAAGTTTTCTTCTCAGCTTAGAATATCTTCACAGTGTGATACCTTAAATTTGAGACTTGCGGTAAAACAAAACACAAACACCCCACCCCCCGAAAAAAATAAATAAAAAGATAAACTAACAGTAACAACAGAAGAAAATAAACACAGTCTGATTCCTCAAGTTTGCGACTAGCTGTAAAGCAAATAAATAAATAAATAAATAAATAAATAAATAAATAAATAAATAAATAAATAAATAAATAAATAATCGCTTGACGGGACTGGTTACGTGAAATAATTCATGAGAGGTGAGGGATGTTGTACAAACACGAGTGCGCGAATGCGCACGAGTGTTTTACAATATAGTCCCTCGCCTCGAATGAATTATTTCTACTTTTATTTTTCTCTGTTTATTACTTTTCATTATTAACGATAATTATATTATTTAACCCTTTACCTAACGTTACAGCCAAAACCAGCCAGCGCTATTCTCAAAAATCGCCAATTAATTTTCATTATTTTTTTCTTTTTTTGTCTTTAAGACATAGGTTATGACCCCTCATTGGAACGAGCTCGTCGAGCCCGTTCCAATGAGGGGTCATAATCTATGTTTTGAGACAAAAAATGAAAATAATAGTTATTCAATAATTTTTTTTTGAATGTGTCGACTGCTTTTCATGTTAGTTAAAGGGTTAAAAAAAACCCAAAAACAATGAAGTCCGCATTACACCTAAACAAGCGTCTTCGTTTGCGCACACGGATACACAATTGTTGATTGCATAATTTACTTGTGAAGTTATCGTTTATAATCAAACCCGGAAATCCCAGTAAAGCACACTTTGGAAAGTAAAAATAAACAACAACAACAAAAACAGCGAACAGAAAAGAAAAGAATAAACAAACAACTCACCCACACCCCCTAAAAAAAAATTAAAAGAGAACAGAACAAATTTCGATGCAGTAAGTCACTCTTGAATTTGTTGGTACCATCAGATTCAGTTTAACTTCTACTGATGTGAGGATTCCAAAATTTCAAGCGGACAGTTTTCCAAATTTTTGACAGACCAGTCACCTGAATGAGCTCTGTCACAGAAGCTTGAATTGCTTATTTTTTATGGGGATCTTACGACACATTCGATAGCCAGGTTCATCTCGAGTCGGACAGTTTTAGGGGTAGAGAGAGCCGGAGTACACGGAGAATACCAATAAATGAAAACAGATTCGCGCGTATGTACGTCTGCTGCTCAGTAAAATCGAGAAAAATAACAACAACCCTTAATAATCTGACGATCATGGTGTAAATAAAATATACCCAAAGTAGCATGGTGTACCAAATGTTCACCACTCGCGCTGAACATTTAGTACACCAAGCTACTACGAGTATGTTCTATATATATAGAAAATAATATATATAGAAAATAACTCAGATAACAAAAAATAGTACCAAGTATAGTAACTGGAGATATACAGACAATATATACTGCATGGAGATGACATAACCATTAACCAGAGTGGCTGTCTTACAGCCATTCCCGTATAAAAAATAGATACAGAAATCTTGACAGCAGAATTACCTGGTAATATGGTAATGCGCATTATGACAAGTGAAGGGGCCTATACAAATCAGAGATTGGACGTGCGCTGCAAACGACACCTGAAGGCCATGTTGGTATAAACATCTCCTTACCTCTGGTTTTATTCGAACATTGCACCCTAGCCCCGGAACGCTACACGAGGCGAACACAGATCCCAGACAAGGACTGAGATCCAAGCCCACAGTCTCGCATCCCTGGGCACGGTTACTACATAGTTTTGGGGTGCAAATTGAGAACAAAGTCATAAGAACAGCTCTCTCACGGCGGGTTGTTCTGTGCTATATATTTACCATTTGCTTATTCGTGAGCGCCGTGTAGTGTCCAGAGAGCTGTGACTCCCAAAAGCAAGGGACGTGCACAACATGACGAAATTCAGGCCAACGCTCTGAATGCACCCCTAATGTTGAAGGGAGCTGCATTAAATTATTACACGCCTAGTATTTCTCATCGGGTTCCATATTTACAAATCTGTACTGATCATGTGTTCCATACGGATTCCGTTGATGGACTATTTTTCCATCTGACGTCATGGATGTATCAAAATAACTAGACTTCACCTATTTCGTAATCAGCCAATCGAAACGCCGCATTCTGGCCTGGATCAATTCGTAAGCTGGGGTGACAGCCGATAAATCGAATGTCAGCTGGAAAATATTCTTGTTCAAATCCGTCAAAAATGACGAAATTAAACCTTTTCTGTTTATTTGATAATATAATGACTTTATAACACCCACCTTCTCACTTTCAAGAGAATATATCTCAGATAACGACAACTAATTTCTTAAAAATACGAATAAATAACCTTTTTGGACACAATTTTCATTTATATTTTTTGGTTATTTGTCGATCTGTCACACGTGTTTGCCAATCACACCGGAGTTTTGTTTTTGTTTTTATTTCAAGCAGACGTCAGAACTGTCAAATTCTACAAATAAGACCGAATTTGTAAATGAATCGACTCTGTGTCACCGAGGCGTGTGATAAACACAGAACACCGTGGAAGGATAGAACCCAAAGCTGCGCCTCTCGTTCTCTCCTTGCGCTCTGGCACTCGTACAGTATTGATGAACGTGTTCACGCATCGTGATGTTCTGTGTATATATGTAATTCGAAGAAACTGAACCAACCCTCATCTCTTGCAGTATATACAAAAGTTCGTCTAAAAAGAAACCCTTACTAGTAATTAAGTACTTTTTGGCCAGAATATTAAAAAACAAACCAACGAAAACAAAAAGTCAGTCCCGAAAACAATCAATATCTATGCTATAAACGTTAATAGAAATGATCACGGCGCAAAATAATATTTGAAAACACCAACAGTTCCGCAATATGAGAAATCAAAGAATCAATGCTGAACTAAACTATAATTCTTACAACTGAAAATGTCTGAGATTTATTCTAAAAGAGTAATACCAGGAATGTATATATACGGTTAAAACTAGAAGTCCTGTCATGAAATGCGCGCAAATAGCGCGTCGATCTGAGCATTGATCTGCACGTTATAACCATAGTAAGGCTATCATATGGCCTGCGCACAAGCAATTTTTCAGCCAATGGACCTCCGGGTAACCCGGAGGTCCATTGGCAGAAACATTGCTTGTGCCTGCTAGACGTAACCACAAGAATCTGCCGTGATTTGGATGTCATTCGATAAGGAAAGTGCGCGCAATTCTTACGCGCAATTAAGTCTAGATAAGCGCACAGTTCGTGACAGGACTTCTAGTTTTAACTGTAGCTTAAGTGTTAAATACTACCGTGATAGTCATAAACAAGACACACATGCAATATAATGGCCATAGGATCGTGTGATTCAAAGAAACTGAACTTACAAAATATACAAAAGTTGAGCTATCTCGAAATTTTTACACGAAACTAAATCGTAACATTAACTGCCCTACAATAGGAGGTCTTGGAGCATGAAAGTTGACCAAAATCGAAATTCTCACAACCGAAAATGGCGAAGATTTACAATAAAAAAGTCCACAAAAATGTACACAACGTAAGGGGTAAATTCTGTTAGAATAGTTCAAAAGAGAACATACATGCAATATAAAGACCAACGATTAAAAAAAACTGAGCCAAATTATAAAATATACGAAAGGTGAGCGAGACCGAAACTCGTACAACAATAAACTAGGTCATTTTTGGCACGAAAATCTTAAAAAAAAAACAACATCCATACCCGTACTACGAGGATTAATGGAAGTGATCACGGTCCCAAAATAATATCTGAAAACTTTACCTGTCCTGCAATAGGTGGACTTGAAGTGCCAATAGTGACCTAAACAAAATTTTTGTAACTGAAAATAACTAAGATTTATCCTAAAGAAAACCATTCCCAGCCAACTATAGACAATATAGCGGTTCAAACTGCTGCAAACACACACGTGCAATCAAGCTAGAGTGGATATTGATAGGCAATAGCAACGTGTGCATAAACTCTGTTCATCGCGCCGCCCTCATACAGATGCCAGCATTGGCTGCTGGGTGCTGCGCGGGGCGTGACCGTGCCCCGACCAACTCACAAAAGATTTATAATCCCAGCAACAAACTCTAATTTTTTTTTTCATAAGGGACTTTGCAATTTTGTACAGCCGTAGAGCACTATGTGTGGATTTTGGGCTAGAAAATTTATAAAATTTATTATTATTATTATTATTATAAAACAGTGATGGGATAGTACTAAATAACGGAACTGTAGTAAAAACTGTGGAGCCATGGGAATGGAAGTAATTAAGCTAAACTCTTACAAATTGGACACGGAAGCTGACCTAACCTGGGTCACGACATAGGCTCACGCTACTTCGCAGTAAACGAGCTAAAAACGACACACCCAAACAAAATACTTGAAAATATCTGAGAAATTAAAAAAAAACTGGGTTCTTATAAGTCAAATGCACCATCAGTTCTTTTCCTACAGTCACAGGATGACGAAAGCACCCTGTTTCCCGATCACTTCGCGATGTAATGGTGATTCCATGAATAAATGTTGCGAAATAAAGAACAAATCAAGAAAAACAAATGAAAATAGCATCTAAGATGCAAGGTTTGCGCATATTGTTTTCAACAAAAGGTGAGATATTTAGAGTTGTGGGCAGAAAAGGAGATTTTTTACCTGAATAGGGCACACGTGTTGTTAAATGTGTATTGGCAATGCGCATTCGACAGCCAGGGTCAACTCGCATCGGACAGTTTTACGGATGGAGGGAGCCTAAGCACCCGAAGGAGAGAACCACCGAGCAGCGAAGGGTATTGTCAGAGTCCTCCATATACCAACTCCTCACAAGCAGGTTTAGCATTGGTTGAATGCAAGTGCACTATCGTGGTTGATTAAGAGCCTTGCCTAAGGACACAAAGCAGTTGCCCCTGGCCGAGATTGAATTGTGGACCTTTCAGTTTGAAGTTCAATGCCGTAACCACTCAGCCACCGCGCTATCTAAAGTTGTCAGTAAATTCAGCACTAGGAGTATAGGAATTTCATATAAAAATTGAAATTTCGAAATGTTAGCGAAGCTGTTTTATCGATGTGCTCATCATCTCACAAACTTCAGAAATTTTCCTGTGGTGTGGTATAAAATATAGAAGCTGGTTTTCTACAATTTCTTCCCAATTAGTTGGAACGTTTGACTATTAATTTCTGCTTAAACCCATTTAACCCTTTTTTACCCAACGTAACGGCCAAAAACGCCCAGCGCTATTCTCAAACATCGCCAATTAATTTTTATTATGTTTTCATTTTTTTTGTCTCAAACACATAGGTTATGACCCCTTGTTGGAACGAGCTCGTCGAGCTCGTTCCAACGACGGGTCATAAACTAATTTTTGAGAGAAAAAATGAAAAAAGAGTTAATCAAGAAAATTTTTTTGCAAGTGTCGTCTGCTCTTCGTGTTAGATACAGTGTTAAAGCAAGAACACGGCGCTTTCTCCACCTTTTGATGTCCTGTAACTTTTTCTGTTAATTATATCAACAGTGTGCGCATCGTGACGTATAATGCAAACACTATACGTTCTCTTAATATGGAAGTCTAGGTGGTTAGATCTCCTAATTTGTTTCCTGAGAAGAATAAAAAATTGCAAATTACTGAAAACGCACATTAGCCCCCCCCCCCCTCCACCCCCCCCCCCAAAAAAAGACCCAAAGTGTAAATTTACTTACTTGCTTCTAATTAGCTGGCTATAAAAAGCTAGGTTTCCTTTTGAAACTTTGAATAAACGAAAACAACAGACAGCTTCGAGGACTGTCTGTTGTTTTCGTTTATTTAAAGTAACAAAAGGAAACGCCGCTTTTTTTCTACTAGTGTTTTTTAACAATTACATGCCTTATGATTTGGACCTTCCTCGCCAATCTAGTAATTTCAGGGGAGATAACTTTATCGAAAGTCTGTTGTCACGAGATAAGTCAGGGATGCCGTCTAAAATATGTTAGTACATTTACGAATCACGAAATTAACAACCCGACGCCACAATGTGTTGTATGTTACTTTCTGTTGCTTGTCGTTTACCCTTTGCCCCTCTCTGTTTCATTTTCCTCTCAACTCCGGTTCGTTCATCTCACAATAAGTTTGATTCAAGCCGCTTTTCTTCTATCATGGTAACACTAGACATTCAGTTTTATATCTCTTGCCCTAGGGTCGATTTACGTAGGCTTTTAGAATGATGTCGAATCGTGATTCCATCTAAATTGTAAATCTTATATTGACAATTCTCCTGCAATTGTTTATGTTTATACACAATGCATCCCCTGTGAATCATTTTGCATTTTCTCAACAAATAATGCTTGAAACATTATATGTTAATTTACGACCTCGCGGGTGAAATAATTTCAGTATCTAATCATTAAGTATACACATTTTCTCTTTAACATTCAGTGTTTCTGAACGTGAAATTTATTGATGAGTCTGGTTATTATTTTGTATTCGACTCGCATGATACTGAAACTTGTTTCTGTCCTCACAAAGACAATTACAACAAGTGTCCTTGTCTGTTAAGTTTCTGTTGTTACACTGAGGAGTCATTAATGTTTGTGTAATCTGGCAATATGTTATTATAATCCAGAATTTATTCATTCTCACTGAATTAAACCTGATCATACGATTTCCTATAAAATTTGTAGCTTTACCCGCCTCGTACATTAGATAATAACCGATTTTACTATAAAGAGATTGGCAATTAACTAAAAATTACTTTTCTCACGCACTAACAGGTCAATCAATACCAGACCGAGAACTTCGGATAAACGGATTCGTAAATATGTCTAACATGACTGACACAGCAAGATATATAGAGGATATCTAGTGTTTTTGAGTGGATACCGAAAATTATCTCTTGAGTGACCGAGACAAATGTTTATTTTCCGCGAGCGCTTGCGCGAGCGAAAATAACCATTTGTCTCAGTCACAAGTGAGATAATTTTCGATATCCATTCAAGAACACTATATTTTCTTTTTATTATACGCTTGTTATAAGAATCTGATAATTCCACTCGTTTCAACCTTGAATTGATGCCTGAAAGTACACAGCGCATTGAATCATTGATACGCGGAAGTGATTTGATTGATACTCGGAACAGATAGCGTCTTGCAATCTGATTCAGCTGGCGGGTATCTAGTCCAAACATGGCCTGAAAGTCTGCAAAATAAATTTTTGGTTTGGTTGGGGTACCGTTTTGGAGAAGCATCAACTACAACGAAGCATCCAGCGTGCAAACATTAAGTTGTACGCCAAATCTTATTTTTATTGACCCCATGCGTCTATATGTTTTTGAAAATACTTTATATTCCAAAAGGTACAGTTTAATATCACATTTATAACGGATAGTAGATCGTATTGTTCAAACCATACTCGAATCAACAGAGTTGAAGGCAGGCGATATAACACAAAATCTAAATCGCCCAAGTTGCGGAACGCGCGTACTGCATGCTTTTGTTTCATAAATTAACGAGATGACAGGCTGCAATAGATAAACAATCATGAATTACGTGCACCGTATCTTAAAAACAATAGATTACTCCTCATTAACTGTACACTAAGGCAGGATGGTATCACAGAAAATAACAGCGATATTGCAAGTTATAAATAGCAGATTTCGGTATTATCACAGTTTAAACAATCCGTCCCCAATTTCAAAGTTGAGATTTATTGATAAATCGTTTAAAATTCCTCAATTTCGAAATATCCATTGATCTCTATACAACTGGGTTGCCGGAACGTCAGCGAAAATAAGTCGCCAGTCAGTATCACCCTCCCCCAAGATGGCGTCAACTCTGTCAACGTAATAACTCCTCCCATCGAAATCACAGCGAAACAGCTTTCACTTCAAACGTCATGGTGTTCACCCAGCACAGAAGCTATTCACACAGTATCATCTTTACGATTTCGGCACTTGTTTTTTCTCACTAATAACAAAAATACATGTATGTTGTAAATTTCAATTTGTATTGCCGCCAAAAATGTGTATCTCATCATCATATTCATTTTTCAAACAGTTGCGCAGTATCAACTTTACAATATCGGCACTTGTTTGTCCTTGTTAATACCAAAAATATGTTGTACATTTCAATTTTTATTACACGCCTGTTCTATAAAATCCCCATATACAGCAACACTAAACCATGCGGAAAATGAAATTCTGTTCCGCACATATGTGCAGAACGGAAATCGTTGACGAGCTATTTTTAATAGAATGGAAATTTCACTAAAATTTTCTACAAATCGTTCACCGCAATTGCAATTTAAATTGCGAGCGACAGCTAAAAATCGTCCCATGAGTTCCAATCTGTTCTATGTGCCAGTAGGCACATAAAACACATTCGAACTCAGGTGACGAAATAGTAACAGGGGTTCACCTCGCATATTGGGTTGGCGATAAAATGTGTTCTTTTTGTTGACAGTTGTCAAACGAATTGCTGAGTGTCCTTCTAATAATTGTTTTTTTTATAGGTGCGAAGGCGTGTAATAAACACAGAACGACACGCGTGTGTGAATGGGTTAATCGATATGGCAATTGTCCAATTGCGGAAGGATAAAAATCGTGCGGCCTCTCGGACTATCCTTTCGCGCTGGCACTCGTGCCATATCGATTAACCCATTCACAATCGCGTGTCGTTCTGTGGATGTATTGCCGCCAACAATGTGCATCTCATCATCATAATTATTTTTCACAGACACCATATGATATTCTTTATAACAAAATAAAGCCATCGGCGATTGCGAGGGGTCGAAATTGAAAACCTTCGAGTAAATTCTTTTGCTGAGGATTGTTTACCATCTTGTAGAAAATCGTTAAAACCTCACCATTATCTTGGACTGAAATTTTGTCGGCCTGAATATATGAATCCAAAGCCAGATAGTCCGACATTAAAAATATCTTCAGCATCACACCTGCAAACACTAAGTAACTGTCCACCGGCCAGCGCTATTCTAAAAAATCGCCAATTAATTTTCATTATTTTTTCTTTTTTTGTCTTTAAAACATAGGTTAAGACCCCTCATTGGAACGAGCTCGTCGAGCTCGTTCCAATGAGAGGTCATAACCTATGTTTTTGAGACAAAAATGAAAATAATAGTTATTCAATAATTTTTTTTTGCAAGTGTCGTCTGCTTTTCATGTTAGGTAATGGGTTAAAAAACTCTTAGCGAATGTGTTTTTGCAGTAATTTGCAAGTTTTTCTTCTTCCCAGGAAAAATGCTAATGTCCCCTACTAAACTTTTATATTAAAGGTTACGACAGTGTCTGTTTTATAAGTCACGCTGCGCACGCTGTTGATAAAATGAACAAAAAAAGTTACAGAACATCAAAAGATGGTGAAAGCGCCGTTTTGTCATTTTCAAATTGGTTAAAACAGAGAATAATAGTGAAACGCTTCAACTGATTGGGAAAAAAATTCGCAAAAGCCAGCTTCTGTATTTTTGTAGCACTCTAGACGAAAATGTCTGAAGCGCACATCTATGATACAAATTCGCTGACATTTCGAAATTTCAATTTTTATATGAAATTCTCATACCCTTAGAGTTAAAATTTATTGACAGTTTAACCCTTTACCCAACTTAACGGTCAAAACCGGCCAGCGCTATTCTCATAAATCTCCAATTAATTTTCATTATTTTTTCTTTTTTTTTCTCAAAAACATAGGTTATGACCCCTCGTTGGAACTAGCTCGTCGATCTCGTTCCAAAGAGGGGTCATAACCTATGTTTTTGAGACAAAAAATGAAAAAAATTAGTTATTCAAGAAATTTTTTTTTTTTTGCAAATGTCGTCTTCTTTTCATGTTAAGTAAAGGGTTAAGGAAACTTTAAGCTAACTTTTCTGTAACATCTCTTCCAATGACGAAAATTGTCAGCCATGCATAGATGCAGAAAATGACCCAAAACAACAATAACTATATAATTTTCGATTTAGCCAGTCGGCGATATTCACGCTGCCCTCTTTAGAGTACTCACACTTCAGGCATTTTGACACCGGGTCCTGTTTGACAAACAATCACTGCTCGGTGGTTAGAGCTTTGAACTTCAACCCGGTAGGTCAACGGTTCGATCCTGACCAGCGGTAACTCTTTTATATACTTGGGCCAGAATTGATCTCGGATGCCCACTGGCGAGCACGGTGGCGTTGGGTACTGCACGTCGATTGTGCACTTAACGTCAACCGCTGTTATCTCTGTTCGTGCAGTGTTTGTCTGACAGATGCGCGCCATTGTGCAGTGTTTCTTCCGGGTATACCGACTTCCTTCACCCGTAAAACAATCCTACACGATATGATCCTGGCTGTTGAAAGTGTGGTCAAACCCCAATAAATCAAACAATAAATTGTATCACTTTTCGGGGGTGCCACGAGGAACTGAAAGGTTGGGTCTTCCATCTGGACATTTTCTCACTAGCTTTTATGAGAATCTCCAAGAGAGTATGACTTGAACATTGGTCTCGATTTCATTCCAAATCTTCGGGAAGCTGTGTCTGCAGTTTGTCAGTGAATCGAGTTTTGGCTTTTGCAAGGGACCGATGCGAGAGTTGCGTCCAATGGGATAATGTAGTATCTAACAAGTTTTCGTCTCAGCTTAGAATATCTTCACAGTGTGATACCTTAAATTTGAGACTTGCGGTAAAACAAAACACAAACACCCCCCCCCCCCCCCCGAAAAAAATAAATAAAAAGATAAACTAACAGTAACAACAGAAGCAAATAAACACAATCTGATTCCTAAAGTTTGCGACTAGCTGTAAAGCAAATAAATAAATAAATAAATAAATAAATAAATAAATAAATAAATAAATAAATAAATAAATAAATAAATAGTAATCGCTTGACGGGACTGGTTACGTGAAATAATTCATGAGAGGTGAGGGATGTTGTACAAACACGAGTGCGCGAATGCGCACGAGTGTTTTACAATATAGTCCCTCGCCTCGAATGAATTATTTCTACTTTTATTTTTCTCTGTTTATTACTTTTCATTATTAACTATAATTATATTATTTAACCCTTTACCTAACGTTACAGCCAAAACCAGCCAGCGCTATTCTCAAAAATCGCCAATTAATTTTCATTATTTTTTTCTTTTTTTGTCTTTAAGACATAGGTTATGACCCCTCATTGGAACGGCTCGTTGAGCTGGTTCCAATGAGGGGTCATAATCTATGTTTTGAGACAAAAAATGAAAATAATAGTTATTCAATAATTTTTTTTTGAATGTGTCGTCTGCTTTTCATGTCAGGTAAAGGGTTAAAAAACCCACAAAACAATGAAGTCCCCATTACACCTAAACAAGCGTCTTCGTTTGCGCGCACCGATACACAATTGTTGATTGCATAATTTACTTGTGAAGTTATCGTTTATAATCAAACCCGGAAATCCCAGTAAAGCACACTTTGGAAAGTAAAAAAAAAACAACAACAACAAAAACAGCGAACAGAAAAGAAAAGAATAAAACAAACAACTCACCCACACCCCCTAAAAAAAAATTAAAAGAGAACAAAACAAATTTCGATGCAGTAAGTCACTCTTGAATTTGTTGGTACCATCAGATTCAATTTAACTTCTACCGATGTCAGGATTCCAAAATTTCAAGCGGACAGTTTTCCAACTATATGACAGACGTGAACGAGCTCTGTCACAGAAGCTTGAATTGCTTATTTTTTTATGGGGATCTTACGACACATTCGATAGCCAGGTTCATCTCGAGTCGGACAGTTTTAGGGGTAGAGAGAGCCGGAGTACACGGAGAATTCCACCGAGCAACGACGAACAACTGTCAGACTCCCCAACGTACAAACTCCCCACAAGCAGGGTTAGCATTGGTTGATGACAGGTGAACCATCGACGTGCGGCATGCCCTAGTACACAGTGCCACCGTACTACCGCGACTAAATTGTTTAAATTCCCAGTTTCATTATGGGAAAAACTGCAGCTTGACATTTTGATATTTCATCATGATTAAGTTCACGACAAGGGCGTTTTTTATACATAGGATGTGTCTCGAATATTATGTGCGATGCATTGAACAGATAATGAACGTTTTTTTTATCTTAGTTTGCAATTACAAATCAATGAGGGGGGGGGGGGGAACTTGACAACCGTTACTTATTCCCGGTTCCCCATTCGACATTCGATATCAACCGTTTGTTGGTTGATAACGAATCTCGAATAAAGAACCTGGAATACGTAATGGTTGTCACGCCACCACCCAACAATACAAATTGTTGTACCGAATGGGATATCGTCAAGATACACGTGGGCGCGGTGGGGCACATGGGTTACAGAACTGGATTTCAGATCTAAAGATTGTTGGGTTGACCTTGATAATCTGCATTGTGCCCTTAGGGAAAACACTTATACCAACTGCCCAAGTGGGATAATGACGCGGTGCTCAGATATAGTCAACATCGATGGCACTCATGCCTTCAAATTCAAATGATGTTAAACATGCATGCACGTGGTTTTAAGTTGGAGAGTCCGACAGTTACACGCCGCTTCTCGGTGGTTCTCTCCGAGCAATCCGGCTTCCCCCACCAGTAAATCTGTCCGACTCGATATGATCCAGGGTGTTATAAGTGCCGTTAAACTCAAATAAATAAATAAATAAATAAATAAATAAATAAATAAATAAATAAATAAATAAATAAAACGGACTTAGACTATTACAGTTAAAACCAGAAGTCCTGTCAAGAAATGCGCATAAAAAGCACGTCGATCAGCGCGTTAATCTACGCGTTACGTCCATAGTAAGGCTTTCAAATTCTGTACAAATGGCCTGTGCACAAGCAATGTTTCAGCAAATGGACCTCCGGGTAACCCGGAAGTCCATTGGCAGAAACATTGCCTGAGTTCGCTATGAGTAACCTGGAGAACCTGCCATTCTTGGTATGACATTAGATATGGCAATTGCGCTTAATTCCTACGCGCAATTAACCCTAGATAAGCTCACAGTTCGTGACAGGACTTCTAGTTTTAACTGTACACACAGAACGTAATGCGAGCGACGTCATTAACTTCTTTCTTCTCAGTTTGATGTTTAGGCAAAGCTTGATGTGAAACAAGTTCATGTATTGAATTGTCGGGACGTAAATCACTGGATGTAAGTTCTGGGAAACCATTCCTTGCAGTAACCCTTTATCTAACACCTCGTTTGCACCCGACCGCGTAATTTACAAATTAACAGGTAAAAAAATAGATTTTTAAAAAGAATTCGCAAAAACCATATCATGTGATCCCTCATTGGAACGAGCTCGCTCCAATAAGAGGGCACGTGATATAGTTTTTTTTTTTAAATTGATATTCTGCGCGTTGTGTGAAGGGTTAAAAGTATAATCAGTGATTTTATGTTTTACTTTGAACTCATTTTAATTCCTGATTGTCTTTGTTCCACTGCGCATTTCGTCACCTGAGTGCTTGAATGTTCTATTCCCCTATGGGACATAGAACATTCTGGCACTCAGCCGACGATTTGGTGGCAGGGCACGATGTTAGATTCCCGAACAGAAAATAAAAGTCCTCATTTCGTTATCGCTTCGCGTGAAACGGTCGCCTGGCGTTTGTAGGTCTTCGAGTAAATTACTCACGATCAAAGAATGATCTCCCAATTTATTGCCGGCTTCTCTTTTGCAACACCATTTTCTTAATAATTGGAATCTTATAATTCGACCTTTCCTGGAATCTCTGTTAGGTATCAATCAACTGATTCTGCGTCTGGACTGAAATCAAGCCATCAGTTGTTTACCACTATTTTCTCAGAGTTTTACTGATCACAAGGAACCCGCTCTTATAGTAACTGCTACAGAAACTTAACCGAGCATCAAAGGTATCATGAAAAATATAGAAGACCTCCCTAAAGACCAGGGATGTAGGAAGTCGTTCGAATTAGGAGGCGCACGGCCATACAGGGGCACACATACACTGATATATGTGTAATGGCATGGTAGGAATCCAAAGCACACAGCAATGTTTGGGACTCACGCATCTCTACAACAAGAAAAATGCATATAATTGGCTTCATATTCAACAAATTTTCCAAATATTAGGTCGAAATTTGTTAAGTTTGGAGTAAAAAATATCCATTTTCTCGACTTTAAAGGCTGTAATTTAGACAAACCAAACAACAGTATTTTTTATCACAACTTAAGACTAAAGAGTCTGTGCATCCTCTGCCGTCTAATCCCCAATAAGATTGCAATGCCGTGCTGATAAAAACATATTTTGTCTAGACACACCCCCTCTCTCTCTCTCCCTCAACTATTACTGAAAAAAGCTGGAAGTGTGAGGTGGCGGGGCCTGAACACGTAGCCCATGTATCCCAGGTTCCTACGTCCCCAAACGAGTCCTTATTTCGTGGTGAAAGTTTCGTTCAGTAAATGAAGTATTGATTCAGCCTTTGTTGCGGTCTAGACTGAATATAATGGACGACTTTCCTAAATTTCTCTATAAACTTGGAACGAATCGAAGATTATCTTTGTCCCTTGATCCACAACCCGAAGAAAGAAGCCCAAATGAATCGAGAAATGAACAGCGTTCATAATTAAGCTTGTCTTAAAATACGTTGATCAAAAACAATGCGCGGTTTGGAAGTGTCTGTTACAAAAATAGTCCCCAGATGATGTATACATATTGAAGCATTATTAGATAATAGAATGTCATTGAAACATCAGTTCGAAACTCAAAACCCATATTCTTTCGATATGAAGCGTACGACTTGTAAACAAATCACCAAAGGTCGGGGTTCAGGTTCCCAGCCAGCATACAACTGTTTACAACTGGATTTAGGTGAAACGTCACTGACTGATCGTGCTTTACCCCATTTTCAATGATAATGGGGACAAGAGATAATGTGATAAAAGCTCAAATCTATAACCACCAAAACTGCACTTCCCTTCTCCTTCAGCTGATATTACAAGTTCCTGACATTCACAGTTGGAACACTATCTTAGTGAGTCTTTCGTAGGCGCCGCAGTCCACCAAAAACGAAAGCATAATTACCGCACCCCGAGTTTGATTACAACGACCCCCGACGCCGCATGTTCTTTTGGTTTGGCCAACTCGACTCGTCTGCACCACAGTGAGAATCGGCTATAAATCGCAATGATAACTGATGTATATCAAACCCACCCACACCATCATACCCCGCCACATCACAATGAGAGTGTTGATCGTGTTGTGGCGATAGTCGGCCATGCCGATTATCGCCACAATACTACCAACTCTCGCTGATGGCTGTCGAATGAACTTGCGACTTCGAGATAGAATTTGTACCACGAATTTATTATTGTGTGTATTCAACGTTACCCGTTAGAATACAGGATTGAAACAATAAGGAAAATCACGTGTGGGATCCGGCCTACCGCATGTAACAATGCATCTAAATGATCGTTTCGTATCAATGGGTATTTCAGATGATGACGCTGGGACTCGCTTGAGCAAATGGAATGCTACTTTGAACCAATGCAATGCTTTGACACAAAACAACGATGTTGCGCATGAAAATACAGAGACCTCCGAAAGTGATATTTTTCTTCTAAGCTTCATTTCCCTTAATTCAAGTTTAACCCTTTGCGACCACGGTACGTAATATTACGTACGAAAATTGACGTGCGTTGCGATTACAGTACGTAATATTACGTACTCAGAGTTTGAACCCGAAAAGCTGCTTTTTCGTCCAGGAACATGATACTTCATAATTTCATCAAATAGGATGGATGCTTAGTGCATGTGTGTGGTAGACCAATTAATATTTTCGAGATGCAGCCACAAGGCTGCACTTTGAAAATATTAATTGGTCTACTCCCAAATAATGAATATGGACTCTTCCTGTTACTGTCATTGAACTGACTTGGAAGATACCACCAGGGTTCAAAAAGCTAACGATTGCGTTTGACGTCGCCAAAACCTGATTCTTCGATAACCGTAGTCGGAAAGGGTTAATCGTGATATAAACGTAGAATACAACTCAGGCAGAGCGCGTTGGACAGGAATCAACGCCCCTTGATGGGGTTCTGTCTTAGTCCGTGACAGGAAAATATGGCAATACACTTCGTGCAAGTAAAATCATTTTCTCAACTATTGTCATCTTTAAGCAGTTGCTCACTGATTGTTTGTTTGTTTATTGGGAGTTAATGACAATTTCAACAGCCAGGGACATATCTCGTCGAATAGTTTTAAAGGTAGAAGAAGGCGGAGTACCGGATAGAACCACCGGGTATCGGCAGGCAACTGTTTGTTTCTTCAATGTACTCTGCACAAGCAGAGCTAGCAGCGATTGAAGGCAAGGGCGCAGTCCATCTGCATTGCGTCTAGGTAGAGAGCCCCACGGTGCCTCCGGATAGGCAATCGAGATGAAGTGTCTTGCCCTGGTGAGGATCGAACCGTCGACCTTTTGGTTTAATGTCCAGTGCTCTTAACGCTGAGCAACTCCGTTCCCTGTTCATTGATTAGAACCACTGTGCTTTAGTTTGAAGGTGGCAGGTTCGATCCTGATCCGAGTCATCTTCGTTGTGCCGTTGTGCAAGGCGCTTAAGCCGATTTGCTCTACTGCAAGAACGAGATGCTGTATGCTACGGCGTACTGCACGTCGATGGCGCACATGACGTAAGCCTTTGCTAACCCTGCTTGTGGGGACGGGTCAGGAAGTTGGACAGTCCAATAGTTACTACTCGCTGCTCGCTGTTTCTATTCGGGTACTCCGGATTCTTATACCCGAACAACTGTCCAACACTGTATGGCCCTGGTTGTTGAAACTGTCGATAAACCTAAAAAAATAAATAATAAAGTAAATAAATTATCATCTTTATCCCTTTACCTAACATGAAAAGCAGACGACACTTGCAAAGAAAATTCTTGAATGACTAATTTTTTTCATTTTCTGTCTCAAAAGCATAGGCTATGACCCCTCATTTGAACGAGCTCGACGAGCTCGTTCCAATGAAGGGTCATAACCAATGTTTTTGAGACAAAAAATGAAAAAGCAGTAAAAAATAATTGGAGATTTTTAAGAATACAGCTGGCCGGTTTTCCCAGTTACGTTAAATAAAGGGTTAACGACATACCCAATACCGACTAAATCTCTTTAGCAAAAGGGCGGTAAACCCATGGCGCCTGTTATTAATCTGGAGCCCTGCAAAGCTTCGAAATTCGATCGATCCGATTCGAAATTGTCCCGGTGATTCTATTCGATTTCAGACTCGCTGATTCGGAATTTTGCGAATCGTTAGGATGTTCTCAAAATTTTGCAATGTGTCTCTCCTTGAAACCATCTATCATTTGGTCTCGTGAACAGGAAACTTGATGATGGAAGAAACGCTCAAGTCGGTTCCGCTTTCGAAACTACTTTAAATTCCACTCTGGAATATTTCGCTTTTTTCAGTGATTTGAACAAACAGACGAGTAGTCGTTGCATACAATAATTGAATGGAGACTGACAATATTTACGGCTGTAAGTAGGTACAATATTTATAACGTAAGAGGCGATGAGATTCGATACGATTCGAAATTGAATGCCTGATTCAACGGGAAATTTAAGACTCTCTGGGTCCTATATTATGTCACATTTTCTCTTGGTCATACAAATGTAATACTCTATGCGGCAACTGGGCACCCAGTGTGACCGAAGTGGAGTTTGGTACTTGTTACTTATTTATTTATTGGTGTTTAAGGTCGCATATTTTTACACAATGGCTAATCATGACCACAACATGAGTATCAACTCAAGACCAGGGGTGAGCGTTAATAAGTCTTGTTGCCCATTATAGAGAGGGTTTGCACCTCCCAAGCATTGGTGACTGTGTCCTATTTTACCAGTAAAACAGAGTCTGTTTACCGCAGTGCACAGGCACTGCTTCATTTCCCGGGGGTTCCCGCGGGGGAGTACGGTACTTGCTAATGAAATAATAATACTGTTAGAATATGTATCTTGAGCTTGAAAAAACCTAAGAAGTTTCATACTTTCTCCTTTGTAGTATCTTGCTTGTGAGATTGATTCAATTTCATTTCTCGTTAACCCTTTACCTAACATGAAAAGCAGGCGACACTTGCAAAAACAAATTCTTGAAGAACTTATTTTTTTCATTTTTTTTGTCTCAAAAACATAGGTTATGACCCCTCGTTGGAACGAGCTCGACGAGCTCGTTCCAACGAGGGGGTTATAATCTATGTTTTTCAGACAGAAAATGAAAAAATAATGAAAATTAATTGGCGATTTTTGAGAACAGCGCTGGCCGGTTTTGGCCGTTACGTTGGGTAAATAGTTAAGCAGGAAACCATTACTGTCAAAATATGTATTTTGAGTTCGAAAAGCCTACGAATTTCCATTCTTTCTCCTTTCTGGTATCTTGCTTGTGAGAATTGATTCAATCTCATGTCTCGTAAAGCAGAGCTCAGTGAGCCCTGGTAGACGGGACATGTGATGAATAATGCTACTTGCCTTGTGTGAACATCTTACTACCAAAATATGTATTTTGAGCTACAAAAAACCAAGAAGGTCCACACATTCTCCCTTCTGGCATCTTTCTTGTGAGAATTGATTCAATTTCATGTCTCGTCAGGCAGAGCTCGATGAGCCCTGATAGACGGGACATGCGATAGATAATTCTACTTGCCTTATGTGAACAGCTTACAGCCAGAATATGTATTTTGAGATCGAAAAGCTTAAGACTTTCCACATTTTCTCCCTTCTGGTATCTCATCACCCTCAACTTTCATTGTAATATATTTCGACCTCAATGATTATTATTCAACGATTTTACTGAGGTGTTCTGAGCTTTGCTGTCTTAATATTTTTCTTAATGTTTTTTTCTTTTTTGGGGGGAATGGCAGGAACACAGCCAATATGGCTATGCTATTTCCCGCAGTATATACCCGGAGGCTATTATCACTTTCTGTAGTATTCTACCTCGATTAGATTCAACTTCCTCCAATGATAAGGTAAACAACGTGAACAGTGAAATGGAAAGAATGTGTGAGGCAGGCGATAAACTGCGTTTTTTCCGATATATCCTGTGTTGCCAGTGATAAAAATGGAGTCCCTCAGAAATTTGTGTTTTTCGACAATCTTCATCTCAACACCTACGGGATTGGGAGATTGGCAACACAAATGAAGATTCTACTCAACTTGCCCAGAGCTCGAAGAACAAACAGTGTCCCTTCACACCCGAACTCGCCAATTCGTAAAAATGATCGCAGGTTTGGTGGAGCAGTGCGTCGAAACGGTACACCCCAGTGGCATCGAAAACGCACTGATATTGTGAAAGCTCCTAACGCCGAGGTGACATGGCAGGGGGTGCTATTTCGAGACATGCTGCCTCTCCTGGAAATGCTCCAAAAAACTTCAGTATCTGCATCTATACTCTGAATCATAAGAAGTTGTATAACATAATTGACACAATTTACCCCATTAGTGTTTGATATCTGAATTTGCTCTTGGAACATACAAGGCTACAAATGCAATGACGCAACAAATAAACTGAAAAGTTCAGACTGTCTCAGCTTGGTGGGGGAGTTTCATATTATTGGGTTAATAGAGACCTGGACACAAGATGACAGTGCTGTGTCAATTGAAGGGTATAATGTTTTTCGAGTCATCGCTCTAAAAAGCGCAGGGGTGGTGTCCTAGTTTTCGTCCGAAATTGCCTAATGCCAGGAATAATGAGGTTGAAGTCTGAAAGTGAAGTCGCCATATGGCTGAAACTGGATAAATCTTTCTTCAACATCAACAGAGATGTTTTCCCAAGTGAGGCGTACTGCCTACCTGTGCCATCGTCCCTCTTTGAGCCGGGTTCCAAGTTTGATCGGCAATGAGATTGTGTTTTACAGCTCCCTTGGCCATATTATTCTACAAGGGGATCTAGATTGCAGAATACGGCAGGAACAGGCTTTCACACCAGATAATAGTGGATCAGACCACCTGTCGTTATATCCTTCTTACGTGCCAGATAACTGCCAAGCACGCCAGAGCAGGGATGTCGGCCGGGTAGATTCACAAGGCAGAAAATTACTTGATTTGTGTATACAGTCGGAAATGCGAATTTTTAATGGAAGACGGGCCTGTGACACATTTGGCGAGTTCACTTCATACCAGTATAATGGCAGGTCGGTTGTTGACAATGCTATTGTCAGCGAGTCTCTCGTAAGCCGCATTCCTCTTTTCAAAGTGAACGACCTTAGTATTCTTCCAGATCATTGCAAGATTTGGTTCATCTTGAATCTCCCGTATAAAATTGAAAAGGCAGTAGATATGGGTGAACCGCTTCCGGCAAGGGTTATTTGGGACCAACTAGCCAAAGAAAAGTATATAACCATGTTTAGTACACAGGAACCGAATGAGAAACTGAAACTATTTGCACGTAAAGGGTTCTCAGCACCCCCTAGAATGCCTACAATGTTTTGAAGACATCCTCTATAGCGTGTCCGCAAAATGTTTGAAAACCAAAAAGACCCTCAGAAGAAAATCAAGGAAAAGGAAACCTCCCAAACCTTGGTTCGATAAATCGTGCTATGATATGAAAAAAAACACCTCATACACCAGCGTTACTTATTCCAGAAATACCACGATGACCCCATAGTGCATGGCAGGTACTATGTTTGCAAACGCAAATATGTAAAGGTTTTAAAACAGCGTAAAGCTGACTATAAAGAGGGCATGATTAGGGAACTAGATAGTCTCCATCGTGGTAATCCGAGGGCTTTTTGGGAAATAGTCAGTAAACTACAGGATGATATTGAAGAGAAAGATAACTTATCTAATATCATTTCCATAAATAAAAGGAAGGAGCATTACGAATCATTGGGTAACCCTACACCGTCAGGCATTTTTAACGAAGAGTTTAAAGCTGAAATAATACACAAACTTTGCGAATTAGAAGATCGAATCCATCTATCTAGGCCTCTTGACATTGAAATTTCAGAACAGGAAATCTGGCGAGCGATATCAAAATTAAAAACTGGCAAGTCTGAGGGTCTAGATGGGATTAGAAATGAAATGATTAAATCGGTTAAATCTTCAATTACCCCAGCTCTAAAGAAGCTCTTCAATATTATTCTAATGTCAGGAATTTTTCCGAAAAATGATCTGCGTGATATATTGTCTCTATCCCGAAGACCCCTAACGCGACAAATCCCGACCAATATCGGGGAATCACAATCACCAGCAGTGTAGGGAAATTGTACACTGGTATTTTAACAGAGCGGCTAGCAAAATACCTCGGGGACAAAGGCTGCCCTAATATTTTTCAAGCTGGATTCAGAGAGGGATATAAAACATTCGACCACATTATTGTACTAAGACAACTGATTCATAAAGCGTTTCGAAACGGTAAAATGTTCTACGCATGCTTTGTCGATTTTAATAAAGCCTTTGATAGAGGGTGTCGAGAAGGCTTGTTCATGAAGTTAATTGAAAAAGGTGTAGGTGGTAATTTTTACCATTCAGTCAAGGAAATGTTCACCTGTAACATACTGCAGGTGAAAACTGGTAAAATTTTATCAAAAACGTTTTCTATACAAGGGAATACTTTAAGCCCACTACTTTTTAATTTGTTCATGGATGACATTCCTGTCTCTTTAGTAGATAATAACACGTTTCCTGAATTAAAAAGTACTGCTATTCCTTGTTTGCTGGATGCAGAAGATCTCGTTCTTCTCTCTTCTACTAGAGGCGGCTTACAATCGTCTCTCAACTCATTACATGATTTTTGTAAGAGGTGGAGACTCACTGTCAATAAGCAGAAAACGAAAGTGGTTATTCTCAACAAGGCAGGTAGAAAAGTTAATAGTTCATTTACTTGTGGCGAAATGTTTTCACGGCATCCGGCAGTTTCACCAGAGCGCTATCGAACCTTAGAGCAAGAGCACTCAAAGCTTACTTTAAATTAAACCGTCTGTTTTTGTCAGTGTCCAAGGATAACATACATCTGAGAGAAAAACTATTCGGCGTTAGTGATACCTGTTCTTCTATATTGCTCGCAAGCATGGGGAGACCAGGCAGTCCGACATAATGAAAAGCAGATTGAATCTGTACATTTGCAGTTTTGTAAAATATACTGCAGGTACACTCGAAATCTTGTAATACTGCAGTACTAGCGAAATTAGGTAGGTACCCGCTAGCTATTGACAGAAAAACTGAACTGTCAAATTGGCTGAAAGCGGTAACGGTTCAGGCCAACCCATTGTTAAGTCTGGCTTACAATGTGATGCAGGAACTTAATCATACCTGCCTGTGCATCAGAAATTGAAAGCATCCTTTCGACTTGTGGGTTTCGCAACGTCTGGCTGAACCCAAACTGTGCTCCCCCAAATTTTGAGAATCAATTAAAAACGCGACTCCGTGACGTGTACGGTCAGACGTGGAAAAGCGGATCCACTCGAAACGGCGTTCATTCGGAGAGTATTAAATTAAAGTTCTATCATTCGGTCAAAGAGAACTACTGTAGGGAGTCTTATATTGATACACTTGCCGCGAAGGAAAGGCGATTTGTCACCAGATTCTGTATTAGCGCTCATGACTTGGAGATAGAGCGGGGTCGCTATCAAAAACCGACACCAGTACCTAGGGAACAGAGGCACTGCAAACAGTGTAAGACAAATTCGGTCGAAGATGAATTACATTCTTTCTTTGCCTGTTCTAAATATGGCGTTTCTTGAAATGAGCTTATCAACTTTGTCGGTAAGCGACTTCCTCACTTCCAACTTCTACGGCAACTGGAAAGATTTGCATTGCTATTTGCCTATGAAGATGTTGAAGTTATTCGCGAGGTCGGTCGGTTTGTAACCCATATCCTGGCGCACAGAAATCAGTAGAGTGAATGAAGCTCAATGTGGTCATGACCGTGTAAGCACTTTCGAAAGCCTATCGTTCGACACCGCTGGTGAAAACGACCGATGTTTCTTTTCCCGAGGGTATGATAATCTAATTAGTCTTGATTGTCAATGAGATTCATGCATCGTATGCCTACTCACAGGAGTGCCGCAACAGATGAGATTAGCCTGTTTAATCTGTTTTCTCATATAATATGTATCGCATGGTTAACCCATTGCTTATTTTAATTGTTTGTGTGTTTTATGTATGCCATACCTTTTTACTCTTGGTCGTGAAATAAACTTTATCTTATGTATTATTTTTGTACAATATTTTTTTACCAAATTATACTGCCAAATAAAGATACTGCAAGAAGTTTGGAAACCCATTTGTCACAACTGCACCATGTATTTATCCACATAAAAATTCCAAGAACACCGAGTTTTTGAACTATAATACCGACTGGTTGATATTCCAAATATATTATCAAGGCATGCCTTCTATGAAGGCATGCCTTGATGATGTAGTTTGAATATTTTGTGAGTAAGAACAAATCAGGTTTATATCACCAAACTTAATCAGCTATCTTTGGGGTGCCGTTGAGCCTAGTGCTGGTAATAAAAGTGAACAAAACGTGGTTACTAGACGATTTATTTATACTAAGTTAATATACCGAACAACTTATAACTATTAGAGTCTCCGCAGGAACACATCCCTTGGTACCATTCTGTTCAATACGCCTTCTATTAGTTTATTTTTTGTTAAGCACTGTATGGTACACACCAGTGACTGTATGGATGACGGGTCAAATTAAACTTTGCAGTCCGGAATGCAGAAATGTTTGCTTGAAGGAAAATGTACCAGTCCCTGAAAAGACAACCCAACGAACAGAAAATTGCCAAGTCTTTAATAAAATTAAATTAATTTCACAACACAGTAAATAACAATGATCTTGAGATTTTTGTGCGCCATTACGAGTTATAGTATTACAATATTACGCGATATAGGGTAAAATGGGATGTTTAGCACATAAAATTAGCAACATAACGCAAGGGTGTTGTCAACTTCAACTCTACATTGTTGCACAATAAATGCTACTTACAGATATTGTTGGTTACAGTTTGTTAGTGATTTAAAATGGTATATACTGTGTCAGTTTACAATACAGCCGCCGTGGACTGGTTACTTTCCCCGAGAAGGCAATATTTCCACGGTCGCAATAATATTAGATTCAAATAACTAATTATAGGAATAATCATCAAAAATTTAATTAATGAAGCACCGGGTACAACCCGGTGCTTCATTAATTAAATTTTTTCTGCTGCTGATTTTTATTACCTGGTAAACGCACGCGTGGACATTACAGCCCACGCGTGGATTATGACCAGTCTACGACGACTGTAATTTATTTACAGACTGTGTGGCGAATATGTCTTTCCGATTGTTTTTAAATACAGACTTGCATCAGGTTTAAATAATAAAATAATAAAATTCTTCGCGGTTATCATCTGCCAACATTTTAAAAGACAAATGCACAAATAGGAGATCCCTCTGACAATCGACCATACATATACTTAGGGTAAGACTACAAGAAACTAAAAGAGTGGTGATATACCCGTTTCTAAACAAATTGGTCGCATTCGCCGTAAAGTTTAGACCAAAATCGCGGTCAGACTCTGTTCAAATGTTGTTATTTTCTTTTTTTTTCTAAACTATCGCTTAAGACTGGACATTGGAACGAGCTCTCAACCTTCGTCCCAGCGAGTGTTCATGAGCTGTGGTTCGGATGGAAATAAGAAATAGTTCACGTTTTGAAAGAATTAAAGCTGTACTCTCGACACAGCTTTAGGTAGATAAACAGTTAAACCGCCACAACAGATGATCTGTCTCCAAGCATTGGTGTTCGGTCAAGTACCGGTTGTCACTGTATGAAAGTACTTTTTCCCTGTCATGTCGTGGTCATTCTGTTGTTTATTAGTTCTCTTCAGATTTATTTCCACCTGCCGATCAAATTAATAACTCTGTCGGAAATGCCGGTGGTCTGGCATTAATATAATTCTGTCATTAGAAGTATGTTGCGGTCGAGTAAATTAACTACCGTCGCATTTTCCTTGACTCTTCACAGTTCTCAGAGAATACTGACATTCATAACTGGTTGAATTGAGAAATGTATTATACTCAACTGGAAAACCCAGAACGACCCCTCCATGGAACGGGTCGTGTCTGAAGACAAAAATTATACGAGACCATCTCAGCATAGACATAATTGTTGGGTGTGGAATTAGGCATGGAAAAACACACCATTCTGAGAACAAATGAACTGCTTTGATGTCTTTCATGCGTACAGAAACGAGGGATCGAAGAGGCTATCACAGAATAGGGGTTAATATTTTCGACAGATGAAAGCTCTACGTTTTAACTAGTGGCACAGTTGAAACCAAGGGGCTGTCACCGTGGCCCTGGTTCAAACGTAAATCTCACCACCTTACCACTCCCTGCCTGTTTGGGACTGTTCGTGCTCCTGAATGAGCCAATGACCATAACCCTTTAGCCAACGTAACAACCAAAACCAGCCACCACTATTACCATTCAATTTTCATTATTTTTTTCATTTTTAGTCTTATAAACATAGCATATGACCTCTCATTGGAACGAGCTCCTTGAGCTCGTTCCAATGAAGGGTCATAAGCTATGTTTTTGCTGCAAAAAAGAAAAAACCCAGTTATTCAAGGAATGTGTTTGCAAGTGGCACCTGCCTTTCGAGTTAGGTAAAGGGTTAAGTATTTGAAGTTGATCGACGATAATTCACTAAAATGATAATTTATTTACGTACATGAAGGAATATATGATAGCATTTACTTACAAATTTATCAGCAGTAGGATAATTTATATATAGCACATAATTACAGTTCGCACTATGTGGGCTCATATTGTCTGTTTATTTATTTATTTGTTAGGGGTTTAACGACACTTTCGACAGCCAGAGTCACCTCGTGTCTGACATTTCTGCGGGCGGAGGAAGCCGAAGTACCCGGAGACAACCACTGAAATACGGCGAGGCAACTGCGAACGACTAGCAGACTCCCCAACGTACAGTACAGTCGCCGTGGACTGGTCATAATCCACACTGGGCAGTGATATCCACGCCTGCGTTAACCAGGTAGTACAAATCATCATCAGTAAAATTTTAATTAATGAAGCACCGGGTTGTACCCGGTGCTTCATTAATTATATTTTTGCTGATTATTCCTATAATTAGTGTTTGGAATCTGATATTATTGCGTCCGTGGAAATATTGCCCATCCGTGGAAAGTGACCAGTCCACGGCGGCCGTACTGTACTAACTCCACACAAGCAGGGTTAGCATTGGCTGAAAACAAATGCACCATTAACGTGCATTTTCTTAAGACTGGACATTGGGCCACCGTGTCCCTACACGGGCAATCGGGATGAAGTGCCTTGCCCAAGGACACACTGCAGTTAATCCTGGCAGGAATCGAACCGTGGACCTTTTGGTTTGAAGTCCAGTGAGCCACTGTGATTTCACATCATCTGTTAAAGTTGGCTGCACGTGTCCTCCTGGTAACGCAGATATCTCTGGATTTGATCAATGTCTTCGGTCTCTCCACATCATTTTTTTTGATTTAGTATCTACGCTAGATTTTTTTTAGAACGTTTTCCGCAGACCTTTCTCTCAGAGGTTCAAACCCACCGCCGCCTGGACTTCCTTTGCTTAATCCCTTGAACCCTGGTGGTACCTTCAATGTCAACAATTGGAAGAGTCCATATCAATTATTTGGGATAAACCAATTCATAGTTTCAACGTGCAGTCTAATTCTCTGGTGGTGGTGTGATTTCCTCAATCCGTAAAACTGTCATGCTCGAGGCGACCCTGCCTGTTGAAAGTGCCGTTTAACGCCAATAAAAATTAATAAAAAACTTGTTTACCTAATATTACAAATCGTCGACTGAGGGGACATAGAACATTCTAGCACTCAGGCGACGAAATATTGAACACTACATTTTCAGAAAACATTTCTAAAACATTTTTGTCTCGAAAACTTAGCATATGATCCATCATTGGACCGAGATCGACGAGCACGTTCCAGTGAGGGCTTCACGCTATGTTTATAAGATCATGCAATACTGAAAACTGATTTTTGTGAACCTCATGTGAAAAACAGAATCTCAAATTCATCACGATTTGATATGAAATCGAGACTCATAGAGATCCTCCATTTATAATTTTGGTTTTAAACGACATACATAGGAAAAGATAAACTCACTAGGCATAATAGGTTGGTAAGTAGAGGTTGCTGAAAGGTTTTGCAGCACGCCACATATTAAATACATAGAAGAATAGCTGAAGAAATCGACAATTTACATAGGAATTCTTAGTACTAAATCAGAAAACTGTTGTTGACTATAACAAAAATAGTAAAAAAAAACATGCGATAATATGCTTTTAGTTATTTGTAGAATAAACGTTTTCATACCATTTCATTGAGTTTACACTATTCGCGCAAATGTCTGTCTTTGTCAAACCTCACCCACTGATAATCCCCCACCATGTGTGTAGAGAGTCATGATTCCGATATTTTATAACGCCTCAAGACGAAATGGTTTCCGAAGAGGACTTATAACTTCAAGGTAGTTACATACCAAAGGCGAAGGGAGTGTTGCGATGAAGTAACAAATATCAAATTTCCATCGCATTTTGCAATTGCTACATGGTGCCTTCCATGTGAGCCTCGCGGGACTGGTCGTAAACCACGCGTGGGCAATGATGTCTACGCCTACCTTTACCAGGTAATAAAAATCATCATCAGCAAAATTCCAATTAATGAAGTTATTTATTTATTTATTGGTGTTTAAGGTCACATATTTCTGCACAATGGCTAACCATGACCGTGACAGTTTTACGGGTGGAGGAAGCCGGAGTACCCGGAGAGAACCACCGAGCAACGGCGAGCAACTGTCAGCTCCCCAACATTCCAACTCCACACAAGCAGGGTTAGCATTGGTTGAAGACAGGTGCACCATCGACGTGCAGCAGTACGCCTTAGTACACAGCGTCACCGTGCCCCCACATGGGCAATGGGGGTGAAGTGTCTTGCCCAAGGACACAACACGGTTGCCGCAGGTGGGATTCGAACCGAGGACCTCTCGGCTTGCAGCCTGCGCCTCTACCAACTGAGTCACCGCCCCCCCTCCTAAATTAATGAAGTACCCAGTGCTTCATTAATTAAAATTTTGATGATTATTCCTATGATTTTTGTTTGGAATCTAATATTAATGCGTCCATGGAAATACTGCCAACCTGTGGAAAGTGACCATTTCACGCCGACCGTACTGTATTAACTGCAATGAGAGCATATGCGGATGTAATTTTGACCCAACGATTAAATTCGTTGATTATATATTCGATATCTGCTGCCATGGGGTGAATAGAGACAAAATCTCTTTGTTTTTGGAAATACTTCGAGTTAAAATTTTATTTAGATGTTTGAATGTTCGCGACGAATAACGGTACAAAGTAGCCAATTTTTGTGAAATTTATAAACCACATATAAACAGCCGGATTGTGAAGGTTTGATGGTTAATGTCAATTGGAATAATCATTCGTTTTAGAGAAGCGTGACGTAAATTAGCGAACAGTCCAGTTTCTTATAATGTACACATTGGTTTAAAAGAAGTAATTAGTACAACCAGCTAAAGCGAAGTGGCTACTACGTGTGACGCCTGATTTCATTTGATAAAACGATAATATCCTCTGCAAAACCATATGCGCATTGTAACGTCCAGCAGAATCACCAGTGGACATTCAAGCGTCAATTTGAATAAAAAGCGCATAGTTTTCCCAAATAGCACGCAGAACCAGGACACCCTTAGAAGCAATTAGAATGTCCAGAATCTGTTGATATATTCTCAATAAAAGTAAACTTCGTTTTAAACATTTATAATGACTTAACCCTTTACCTAACATGAAAATCAGACGACACTTGCAAACAAAATTCTTGAATAACTAATTTATTTCATTTTTTTGTCTCAAAAACATAGGTTATGACCCCTCTTTGGAACGAGCTCGACGAGCTCGTTCCAAAGAGGGGTCATAACCTATGTTTTTGAGACAAAAAATGAAAAAAATAATGAAAATTAATTGGCGATTTTTGTGAATAGCGCTGGCCGGTTTTGACCGTTACGCTGGGTAATGGGTTAAGTGTCAATTTTCAAAGCGGGCACTTATTGCTACAATTTATTGCCTTCAAACTTTACATATTCTGAGCATTGCTTGGTGAAGATAGTCTCTCATGCTCCAGGGAACTCCGACGTCCCGCGGAGCTTTGCTCGGGGATCTGCGAAAATGCACAAAGTCGTATCAGTGGACAGCCATGACCCGCAGAGTGTTAACGAACATTTTGTTATGATTGCTAAATACTTAGGATCTGTGGAGAGTTGTTAGAGCTCGTTAGATAGAGATATTGGTGTTATAACTGTTTGTTGGGAGAGAACTGGCAGATGTTGATAAAAGATTGTTGAACCTTTTTACGCGAATTTTTAAGTAGCAATTGCTTGGTTGCTGGAGGCCAAGTAAACCCTGCAATGGCAAGATCAGTGAATTTGGAACTGAACTGTGTAATGCGGAACCGATGTGATAGCGGTGGTAAACCAAGTGTGCGAGGACACCGATGAGGGCGTACGATAGCAGAACTTTAAATAAACTAAGACCAGGTGACGGTGGATTTAACACTGTGAGAGAAGTGTCGGTGAAAAACGCACAAATCTCTATTGTAAATACTGGACCAAAACCGTGTGGAAAGACTAAAAACCTAGACCGAAGCCAGAAAGAACTGTCTGCGTGTGCTGGATCACACAGCTAGATGTAACAGACGTTGTGCGAACTATAATTGTGTATTGCGTATATTTCTTCTCAGCGTGCTAATGAATTTATGAGCAAATTGTATCATATATTCTCTATGCACGTAAATAAATTACCTTTTCAGTGAGTTGTCGTCGAAAACCTTTAAATATTTAAAGTCATTGTCCTCTACAGGGGCACGAAGAGTTCCACGAAGAGTTCCAAAAGAGTCCCAAACAGATAGGGTGTTGATAAGGCAGTGAGATTTACGTTCAAATCGGGATCCAGATGACAGCCTCAGGGACTCGACTGTGATACTATCGAAAACATAGATCTCCCGCGTCTCGAAAGGTATTAACCACCAACTGATATTAGCCTCAGCTGAGGTGACTATTTCTTTTGTGTTTATGGACATAAAACATGGTGTCGAAACTACAAAATGCAACGATTTGAAGCCGTGCTTCGCATCCAGTGTGTTCAGATCTTTACGTGTGAGAACGTGACGGCGATTCACTTCTCCACGTGATGATCAACGGTTTTAATCAGACACAACAAAGCCTGGTATAACAGTCAATTAGTTATTCCATCTTGTCTGCGTATGAACTATTACGCATAGTAATTGGGAAACCATTTATTCCGTCCACTTGCGTCTTCAGCTATTCCATAAAAATTACTCTGGGCTTTGTTTTCTAATGGCCTATATACGTCAGTCTATATCTAGTCATCGTAATTCCGATAGTGGCTGAAACATGGTTATTTTGTGCACTAATTTTGTAAGAGTGGTCACGTTTCAAATGCCACCATCAATGGAGTGCATTTGGTGACTTTCCTTTTGTCCAATGCCAATTTGTTATAGGCCTATTTTGTCTTTCGGTCACGGAAGTTGATGAAAAAGCCAATCCCTATTTACCTTAATAGAACAGTCCTTAGTTACTTGGATAGCTCAGTTCTGAATAATAATAATTCACATCGGTATTAACAAGCTCTTGTTAAAGTTGTTTGTTAATACAAAAAGTAGATTTTTAGGCGGGCACAGCTATTTTGAAAATGGGGGTGACCTCAAACAAATTGCAACAGAAACTATCTTTGTTGCGCTGAGTTCGGCAATGTCCCAGGAACATCTCATCTAAAATAGGACAAAATCGGCCCAGGTGAAATGCCCTAATTAACATAATTTCAAAATGGCGGCCGTCGGCGACCAAAACGAGCTTTATCTCGAAAAATATTGATTTTAGACACCCCAAATGTATTACCAACAAATAGGAAAGTCGTACTGAGGAACCCAAAAATGTGACTAATATCGACGTGTGACGGCACTGTGACGTCATAACTTATTTTACATCACAACTCTGCTGTGACGTCAAAAAATTACATGATTTGACTTTGAAATAATTAACTAAAATTATTTTTTTATCAATTCAAAGCTAAAATATTCAACGTAAATGTAAAAATTATCATTAACGCTTTGCCTAACATAACAAGCAAAACTGACCAGCACTGTACATAAAAAATCTTTTTTATATTTCATTTTTTGCTTCCAAAACTTGGGTTATGATCCCTCATTGGAACAAGCTCATCACGCTCGTTACAATGAGGGGTCAAAACCAATGTTTTGAAAACAGAAAAAATGAAAATGTTTAGTTACACGAGTGTTTTTTTATGAGTGCCATCTGCTACTAGCGTTAGGTAATAAGGTAAAGGGTTAATTAATAAATAAAATCAAACATAAAAGAATAACATTTTAAGGAGACATCTTCGCTCCTCTGCAAAGGAAAAACTAAATGTCTGTCAAATGTAATATTTAGAGCCCTTTAAAAAATGTCGAGAGTTTCTAGTTCTTCCAGTTCTTCTTCATCTAGAACGACGGGGTCAGGGGTATTGGTGCACATTTCCCCGTTGCAGTTCCCACACACATACGTACATCGGAGTCCATATTGTCGACATGTACATTGTTTATTTTTACAATCCCCTTTACAATTACAACAAATTACTTTTAGTAGATGATCCGGCGCAATCGGCGCATCCATCTTCTTCGGCATAAAAGCGCCATTTTTCATCTCCCATCCCCAGTTTGACAGATCTCTATCAACCTGCTCTGCCATCCAAGTTCTAACTTGTAGAAACACACGTTGGCTGTGATACTGAGCCGCATCAGATATAGGTGGTAATATTCTTACATGTATAGCTGTTGTCCCAGTTACTACCTTCTCTCTGAATTTCCGCGCTCTCAAACTATTCAGATTTTCACTAATTTTACCTCCTTAAAGAGAAACTAGTGCTTTTTCACCTGCCTTGATAATGTTACTTCGGTTGGGTATTTCGTTCCCACGAAAAAGTGCAGCTTGTTGCTTGAAGGAGGTGTTCTGTATTATCTTCAATGCCGGGGATTTCCCGATCCCAAAGAGTCTGGACGTCGTGTCACCACCTGTTGTAGCATGAATAAATGGTAAGTAATGACAAATATCAGTGCCGAGAACATTGCATAAATTCCCTATATCCCAAATTTGTGTTTTGCGTTTTTCTTTTCAGTTTTGAAGAATAACTGACCTTGTTGTATACCGTGTTTAGAAGCATGATGGTATAGTATCACGAGTAAGTCTGTGTCCTCGCCAATTACACAACTCTTACCAGAATCAGCTGTTTCTGTTGCTGTCAGCAATATTAAGACATCGGCATCACCATCAGCCTGTTTAGTTTCAATTCCACCTGATTCGAAACATCTTTTAAGAAGATTGATGAAATTCTCTTTTTTTATAGGATTACTAAGGAACAAATCTTTTTTCGTTTTCAGTTTTTTTTCTCCATCAAAACCACTGACTTTCGAACCAAACAATCCTTTCGACCGACGCTGATGGGTGCAGTCTTTTGTTGACGGACCTTGATTTAGCGAGACATATGAAGCGTCCGAATCAATGAATATTATTTTCTGTTACTTAATTCATCATATTTTTTGACGTCATAACATATTATGACGTCATAGTGACGTCATAGGTCGGTATTATTCACATTTTGGATTCCTCGGTATGACTTTCCTATCTGTTAGTAATACATTCGGGGTGTCTAAAATCAACATTTTTCGAGATATAGCTCGTTTTGGTCGCCGACGGCCACCATTTTGAAATTATGTTAATTAGGGCATTTCGCCTGGGCCGATTTTGTCTATTTTGAATGAGACGTTCCTGGGGCATTGCTGAATAGAACGCAACAAAGATAGTTTCTGTTGCAATCTGTTTGAGGTCATATGGTAGTGATGCCCGTCTAGAGGTATTGGAAATAAATCCGCAAAATTTTTATATTAATGGATAGTTGTTAAATTAACTTGTTTACATCAATCAAACTGTGTTTTCTGACTTAAATCTACAAACTGTTTCTGATTCTTAACCCTTTACCTTACAAATCGGCCGCATCTGTCAGTGTAATTTACAAATTAAGCAGTTGCAAAAAATATATTTCTCAAAAAATCTCAACAAAACCATATCACGTGAACGCTCATTGGAACGAGCCCGTTGGGCTCGTTCCAATGAGTGTTCACATGATATGGTTTTGTTGACATTTTTGGAAAACTTTGAAAACATAATATTTAAAATAATAAATTTTGATATCGTCTGCTTTGGGGAAAGGATTAAAAAGCAATTCTGTCCAAGAATTGTTGCACTTTCAAAGTTGTAGCATGGCTGGGATGACAACCTGAACATGTGATGTCCAGAAAAGGTACACCACAAGTTCTCCAGAAAAAGTACCTGTATAACAAAAACTCTTCGAAAGACGCTGTACAAACTGGAAATATGTCGCAAGATCCTGCCAAGGCAACCCTCATAATCATGAACCTGAGGAATCGGAGAAAACTAAATTTCTAAGAAACATTGGAACAAAAGCCAGAGAAGTGACCGCCTCAATGCCTACAGTTTATCAACAAAAGATAACACAACAATCGGCAGATAAATAGACAGAACGTGATGTGTGTTTGAATCGGTACGGCTCTCGCGAAATATGACTACGTCATTCCAACGAGTTATGTAAAACCCCCACCGATTCAAACACACATCGCGTTCTGTGTTTATTACACAACCCTTGCATTAAAATTCATTTAAATAAACAAATTTTAATTCCGATGTTTAACCCGGTGAAGAGTTTGTTTTGACTGAAGCTGCACTGATCAAATGGATCGATAAAATATCAAAACAACCTTTTCGGAACCAGTGTTTGTTGAAATTCATATCGCTGTTTACTAACAGTAATAGCCACCAAATGGTTAGGCGTGAATGGGCTGGTGCCCATTCACGCCTAACCATTTGGTGGCCATTACTGTTAGTAAAAATATAAGTACAAATATGTGCAGAATTGCAAAACAGCTGGGAGACACGTTTTTAAGAGACGTTCGAAGCATGTCAAGATGTACGAAGATTTACCGATATAAAGTTGACCAATTTAGATATAATGGGATCCACAAAACGAGACGGCCACGGGACTGGGTTAATGTTCTGGTTGGAAATGATTGGGTTTGTTAAAAATATTATCTCATTTTTGGCTATTCTTTTTGTGAACCGACTTTATTTTGCTTTGGAGGTTTTCATTTTCACACTATGCGACAGACGGCCGATGATTGTATAACGAAATTTGGAAACGTTTCGAAGCGTAACTAAACAGTGCGATAAAAAAGTTCCAGCTTGTATATCACCCGTTGAATACAGAATCATTTATATCATAGCGGCGATTCCGTTGAATACAGGGGTTCAAAGTTTAATGGATGTGTAATAAAGTACAGCCCGTGTCAACCTTTGCCAACTGTATATAGTGCACTTTACATTCGCACACGTTATGCGAATCCTCCTCTTCCACAAGCTAGAGCTAGTATTATGATCGTGAACCCATCAAATCTCTCTTTTATTTGCTTATTGAGAGGGAGAAAACACATGTTCGGTCCTTTATCTGCCGCTGTGCAGTCCAACAAAAAACACTGACAGAGTAATACCTCCACATGGTAACGTTTCACTAAGGTTAATCGAATTCAAAGAAGGAACAGCAGAACGCGCAAGCAAAATGTCAGCTTATAGACCTCCAGATTAAACTCGATGATCCGCTAGCAAACACTTTGCTATGCTTTTAAAAATAATACTATAGTATTACCATTTTTGAGATACAGTTATGTGATTACGAAAGGGACAGAAGATATCGACCGGGTTGCAACTGGTTTGCGATCATGAAAACATTCTTCTCTATCACTTTCCTTTTGAGTAATACTGTAGGATCTCACCTGGCGAGAACGAAGTGCTGGAACATTGAATCTCAGATTCTGTATTCGTACATTCTAAAATCAGTTGGGTTAAAAACAACCCAAATCAACTGGGTTTAGTGAATATGATGAAACCAATTGGTTTCATATTCACTCAAACCAGTTGATTTGAGTTACTTTTTTAACACAACTGATTTCAGAGTGTCTATAGTTCTTGATTCAATATTGATTTCACAGTATTTTATTCCTGAGATCGTAGCCCACTGGTGAGAGTGTATTGTTACTTGATCGCAGTCTTCCCAAGAAAGAGGCCACGTTTGTAATCACAATGCTTTAGATGGTCAGAAATTCACTACATTCACGTAAGAAGGACAGATGAAAGATAAAACCCTTAGATCACCAGATAAGAAATCTAGAGTGATGCAAAGAAGGTTTTCTCCAGTGAAACATATCAGCTCATTACCGTCTGAACCTACCGGGCCGATCGCAGCTTCTTTCCCAAGTGGATGGTTGACACCAGATGGCATTACGAATTTAGCTCTGACTGTCTTGGTTATAATACACTGTTGTCTTGAAAAAGTTAATGCAGGATAAAAGTTCCATGATTTATTCAGTTGGTGGAAAATGAACTGAACTTGTAAGTGTGAATAAAGTAAAGTATTAAAGTGCTGGCTTTGAAAATATTATAAAATGTTGGTGACAACTGTCTTCTGAAAAGTGCGTGAGAACCTAAAAATTCTGTAAGTGGGTGAAGAATTGGCCCTGAGTGTGCTGTTTTCATTACGCCTTCAATGTTTCGAAAATAATTATTTCATACACTTTTCACTACAAATTAACAACTGTCACAGCAAACTAAAACAGACGTAAACGTTTCTTGGTCCCCAATTATTATGAACGAGGAACTGATCATAAAGAAACTGTCGTCTGAAATTCATTGGTGAAAATATTGAGAAGTCTTCAGAGTGCAAGAAATGTATTAACATCAGCATACGTGTTGACGAAAACACTATCCATACGCAGAGTCTAAGATCCTCCATCAGAAAGCGTTTGTTTATAATCGGCCATCTGGGAGCACAGTGGCCCATTGGTTAGAGCATTGGACTTTAAACCGAAAGTTCGATCCTGACCAACGCCATCTGCACTGTATCCATAAGCAAGACACTAAATCATGCTTTCCCATTTGTGTGTGTGTTGGGGAGGGGGAGGGGGCGCTGGCGCTGTACACTAAGGCGTACTACGCGGAGATGGTGCATTTGCCTTCAGACGCTTCTAACTCGGTTTATGTCGGTTCCTTCAACTGTTGCTAACTCTTTTGTGTCGGGTTTGTAAGTTGAAGAGACTGGCGTACCCCGGCTCCCTCTACCCGTAAAACTATCGGACACTATTTGACCCTGGCTTTTGAACTCGTCGTTGAATCCCAACAAACAAACAGACAATAACTGGCTATCCGAGTTGTTATATTGCAGAAATTTAACAGAATCACATATCTTACACCATGATTACCTATTCAACTATATATAAAAAGTCTGTGACATAAATGTTATCTTTACACACCAACCGTGGTGAACAGGACAGCAATGAGATTTCAATAGTGAAAATTTACACCTACAGTGGAACTACATCCAAGGTGACCTTTGGTGACCTCGCCTTGAATGCAAACTTGTCTAAATTTAAGAATGCAAGAATGTAATCATTTATTACGTTTTTAAATACGTTTACCTCATAAGGTACCAAAACTTAACAAACACACGTTGTTTCATGTTAATAAAGCATCCATAACTCGAAATAGTATGCTATTATGTTAGTAAAATGAAAAAGGCCCAGTGGTGAAGTGGTGTTAACCGCGAGCCGAAGGCTTGCGGTTCACACCACTTCACCACTCGTGGTGAACATTTGGTACACCAAGCTACTATGGGTATATTCTATATACAGTACGTGGAGAGTGTATTATCACAAAATCACACGCAGAGTGGAGATTCCACCCGAGCAATAATTGCAAATTTGTTGCAAAGCACAACCAACACCAGCAAAGTTTCAGCCAACGGACCCCCGGGTTAAACCCGGAGGTCCCTTGGCTGAAACATTGCTTGTGTTTTTGTCGATATGTAGAAAATTTGAAAGTTATAGCTTGGGTGATAACTCCACTCCACCGGTGATTTAGTTACAATCCACTCTTCACGTACTGTATGTACAGATTTATTGCAACATTATCCCATGAAGCAGCTTGTTTCGACAGTTATTACAATAACTGGGAAAAGCATGCAGAATCAAATGGATATGGTGAGATACATCTTCTGAATGCAAATTATCTTTAGTTTCTTTAACGATTTGTTTTTATGCCAATTAATTCGTTATTCAACACTTCCAAGCCGTCTAGTTCCACTCTTCTTGCTTAGTAGAATAAGACTCCTTGAGATTGAGAAACTAATGGAAGAATTGGAAGAAAACATGATAGATAAATGTAAGACGGATGACATAAGGAAAAGGGTTAATATTATAGTTGGGGATAATGCGAAAGCACTAGTGACGGAAATTATAAAACAGATTTTTTTATACGCTAAACGATAGATTATCAAAAAAATTTCTGAAAGAGAGAAATTGTATCCCCCACTGTGAAGAAAACGACATTTTCACGTCCATGGTATCAATCAAAATGGCGGCTTTCAAAGCATCACTTCAAGGTGAATACGGGTCAAATTATTACTGGAAATGATCAATTTGTTCTAAAACCGTATAATGAAAAGAAACTCTAGTGTGTTTGAGTGGATACCGATCAGTCTGCACTAAACTGCATAATAATTACAAACATTATTGTAGCAAACTAGCCGCTCGTGTCTATAGAACAGCCGTTTTTTATTACCATATACACAGTAAAAACATTACTATTGCATAAATAGAAATAATTACTATTCAGAACAAGATGACATGGTTTCAAATCAAGAATACTTGATGTCTTAAATCCCCCTCAATACGTCGACATTCCCGCACTAAAACCTGAGATAAAAACATCTCCAATATGAGTAGAAAAACTCTGGAAAGCGTAAAATGCCAAGTTCGAAGTCAACATATTCTCTAGTAATTCATATTCATTTCCGTGATATTTGGCACAATTAATTTGTAAATCTCCGCGAAAAAGGAAAATAACCAAAAAGCCATAAAATATATGTATGCATACATATGTTTGAAATTTTCTAGGCCTGTTCTGCACGACAGCGAAAGCTAGAATGACATTTGCCACTTCCACGTGAGCATGTTTCACTGCTCATAAACACCCCTGTTTTCATTGGTTACCTTACTTAACCAGTAACACGCTTTCCATTCTGCTATGTAACGTTAAGACATTTTTTCCCGCTAATTCTCTGAAAACGCTGAGAAAAATATCAGTCTGCACTAAACTGCATAATAATTACAAACATTATTGTAGCAAACTAGCCGCTCCTGTCTTTTGAAAACTTTACAAAGAACGGGATATGAGATACCTGAAATAAATATGATATTACTTTTAAATATATTTAAAGACCTAAGTGATTGGAAACTTCCAATCGTTTCTCAATCGAGTCTTGAACATACCTGTCCTTACTACTGTCCGTGGCCCACCTGCCATGACGCCTCCAACAACGCTCGTTTACGTTAGCGTTTTCTGCCGCAGTGGCACCACCAGCTCTAAGCGAATGTAGGCCAAGATTTAATCCCCACCCACCAAGGCAAGCTTATTGACTAATCTGTCCTTTACGGTTGTATAACTCAACTTCTTGTTGCTATTTCTCAATTTTTATAACCCTTTTACTCTATATCCACCTCTAAAAAGATAGTCTCTGTCTTTTAAATCTTCATTCACCAGTGAAAAGTATTTAACTAACATATTGTAAGGACCAGCAGAAGTACTACCCTTCGCCATAAGAATTTGATCTCCCTGCCTATATTGGTCAGTTTTACTCCGTCTTACACAAATAGTCAAATAATTATTGCATAAAACAATGTCCTGTCGTCGCAAAGATGGAAGCTCGGCATACCTAAAAAATCCCCAGAAAAGCCGAGAAGTAGCATTGTTAAGTCACGCACATCAAACAAGTCACTTGAATCTCTGAACATATCACAAGGTTCAATTAGCATTTGCGTGGTAACAGAGTCCTTTCTTTGAACTTTTTTCACTGCAGTCCGTTTAGCGGATTCTTGCATATTTGAGGAAAATTATTTAAGTCATGAGCCCATCTGATGGAATAAATTGCAGAATTAACAGTCGCGTAAGATACTCCGTTGTCAAATAAACTAGTCAAATATAATGCAACGGGTATAGGTTGAGCTAGCATCGAAATAAAATCTTTGCTAGAAGCAAATGTCACCCACATCAAAAAACTGCTGTTATAAGTTTTTACCGTCGAATCACTTCTGGAATGGAGTAAATGGACACTCATGCTATGTATAAGCTTCTTTATCTCTGGCGTGCTCGGTAGCCCCATCATCTGCACATCATGAGATATCTTTTCTTCTATATTCAATCCTGAAAAACCGACATAAAAAACTCAGAAGTGACAACCAAATCAAATAATGATTTCAATCAATACAGTACAATTCATTATCGACACGTGAACACGCATTCAAAAAATGTCACCAAGTTGTAGCCCCAAACCTCACTTTGGAAAACAAACAGACCCAGTATATTAAAACTGGATTTTCAGTGCTATCATGCTGAAACTGAATTTATTCTTTGCAAACAAACCATTCTTCCCCCTGCCTGGAAAAGTGATATTTTCTTGTGACAACGCAAACGTGTCTTTAACAGAATCGAAGAATCCGTATTTTGACGATTTTATCAAAGGCCAGTTAGGTGCTGATTTCCACATTGGAATCAATAATGTGCCTTTACCACTTTCTCTTTCTAATTTCGTTATAACCTGACAAACAAGACTGGGTGGGGGTACTAACCAATTATTTTCACCACCCCATTCTTGTCTCAAAGCATCCACGCCTTCCGTACTAATCCATCAAAAACGACTATTAAAGCGTGAACATTTTTTGTTGTACACTGATGCGAATCTATCTATGCTATGATCAATTTTCTGGAAAAGCCAAAACTGAATACCCCAATCATCACAGTCTTTATGCCTACTCAATTTGTCCGCGGTTCTATTCTACAATCTTGGCACCCACTGTGGGACAATTTTTATTTCCCGGGTTTCATATATCTCATTGATTGATAAGTCAACCAACTGCAAATCTGCCCCTCTACTACCAGCATTCAATATTTTAACGACATTCTTATTGTCCGTTGACCACTTCATAGTTTTGTGACTCACATTTTCACGAGAAGAATAGTCTCGCCAAGTGGAACTAAGACAAGCCTCGTTGGAAGCCCAACGTCCGAAGCATATCCTTTCTGTATGATAACATTTACCCGAATAGAAAAATTCACCAATGTCATCTGAAATATCACCATCCTCCACTGAATTAGCTATATCAAACTCAAGATTTTTCCGCGGAGCCCAACTCCCGGTTTTCCTTTCACCGAAAGAGGCTCCAACACTCAATCGGGAACCACCAGGAGCCCAGCTCCCAGTTTCCTCACTTGTAATCACACTGTTTATTAATTTACCACGTCCGGAAGCCCGACTTCCGAAATCCATGCTCTTTTCTGAGTGGCCTCTGCATACAAGACCACCAAACCCAGTCCTGGACGTGTCACTCCAGACGGGTAAATCGGGCACAAACACTCTAGGCGACTCACTATTCACCCCTTTAATATTAAGCCATGAACAACTGTCCTTCCAATAAAACAATTCGTTAACAAAAGCATTGCACTTGCTTCCCAACTAACTCGAGAACTTAAACAATCGTACATAGCTCTTGTGAACAGTCTTACCTTTTCACCAAATACCAGTCGAGCAGAAATGATCTGACCTGCAATACATGCCAAAGCACGCGCTGTGATCACATTCTGATCCCTTTTAACCAACTTGCTTGCACTCTCAATGCTCAGCAGCATCCTACGAACCCTATCATCTGTAAGGGAAATTTTACCTTCAAACATATTCCATTGCAATCCCAGCCAAATTATCTGCTGTGAAGGTTTCCATTCACACTTTTCTTGAGCTAAAAGAAAGCCAAAATTATGCAAATCTCTTTCTATACGTTCGCTGGCATTCTCAGCCAAGGCCTTAGTCGATGCACACCCAAATTCGTCATCTAAAACATGATAATATTTAAATCACGATCCCTCCAAAATTTCACTACTTCTTTTAAGATTTTTGAAAAAATATATCCATTTGTAGCCAAACCGAACGGTAAGACACAAAACATGTAATGTTTTGAAGTCAAGCCATCTGTCCAAGAAAAACCTAAATATTGAAAATCGTCAGGTTAAATTGAAATGCGGTGGTATGCAGATTTCAAATCAAAACTAAAGAGAAAATCGCCCCTGAGAAAAATCTGCCTTGCCACAGAAGCGTCCCCAAAGTTATATTTAAATTTGTACAAATGCAAATTAATATTTCTGCAATCCAACACAAGTTTAGGTTTAACCGATTTGCCGTACGCCACCGTTAAAGGGTTACCGATAAAAGGAACCTCGCTTGTTTCCTTTATACACCCTCTAGCTAAAAGCTTTTGAATCTCCGAGCAAACAAAAGAAGGTTTTTTTTCTAAAGCTGATTCATTAGTCTGTGTGAAACACACAGACTATTGTTTTTGTATTCTTTTTCTTCTTCTTCTTTTCTTCTTCTTCTTCTTCTTCTTCTTCTTCTTCTTCTTCTTCTTCTTCTTCTTCTTCTTCTTCTTCCTCTCCTGTCTTCTGTCATCTATGCGCTTTCTTGTCCGCACGATAACTCGAAAACGAATCGTCCTATCTCGCTGATTTTTGGCAGACTGATAGAAAATCACAAATTCTCGGCCACCTATGTTTTCCAGCTTCACGGGACTGTAGAGGTGTCCGTAGGGGTGTTTTGAAAGTGGGTCACGCCCATATATCAGGTATGGTATAACGTATGGACCTGGGACCAACACCAAGTGAGTCGACACTCGATGGAGATTCAAAATGTGGGTCAAGATCACTGAGGTAACCCAGGGGTCATTGGGTGCATTTTTCAAAATTGCTGGAAATCACATTTTTTGGCTCTATAATGCATTCCCAAAGATCATACATGCAATTTTACACGAAAAAGGTGGGCATGGCCAAAATGTTTTGAAAGTGGGTCACGCTCATAACTCAAACATGGTACAATGCAGGGACCTGGAACTAACACCAAATGAGTCAACACTCGGCGGAGGTTCAAAATATGGGTCAAGGTCACCGAGATCACCCAGGGATCAATGAGTGCATTTTCCAGAATTGCTGGAAATCACATTATTTGACCTCCAAATGTTTTCCCAAAATTCAGACATGCATTTTTTCATGAAAAAAGTGGGCGTGGCCAAATATTTTGAAAGTGGGCCACGCTCATATTTCAAGCATGGTGTGATGCATGGACCTGGGACCAACACTAAATGAGACGACACTTGATGGAGGTTCAAAATATGGGTCAAGATCACGGAGGTCACCTGGGGGTCATTAAGTGCATTTTGCAGAATTGCTGGAAATCACATTTTTTGACTCTCTTTAGCATTCCTGAAGTCCATACATCCTTTTTTACGTAAAAAAGTTGGTGTAGCCAAAATTTTTGAAAGTGGGGCATGCTCATATCTCAACCATGGTATGATGTATGGACCTGGGACCAATATCAAACGAGTCGACACTCAACGGAGGTTCCAGATTTGGGCCAAGGTCGCCCAAGAGTCACTGAGGGCTATTTTCAGAATTGCTGGAAATCATATTTTTGAACCTCCGAGTGCATTCCCTTGGTCGGTCCCTTTGAATGCTGTACAGATATATACCTTTTCTGGTTTCTTGGAAAACATTATCTAATTCCTGAATGAATATCTTTAAATACTGTCAACGAAAACCTATTTTTGATTTCTTTAAAACTAATTTTATCCCCAAAATAAGCCTCCAAAGTATTCCCATTACATTCATAGATGGGGCGGTAGCTAAGTAGTCAGAGGAGCAGGCTGCAAGCTGAGAGGTTCTCAATTTGAATCCTACCTGTGGCAACCGCCTTGTGTCTTTGGGCAAAAACACTTCACCACCATTGCCCACTTGAGGGTATGGTGACGTTGTGTACTGAGCCATACTGAACGTCGATGATGCACTTGCACTAACTAATAAGTTTGTATGTTGGGGAGCCTGACAGTTTCTTGCTGCTGCTTGGTGGTTCTCAGGCTTCCTCCATCCGTAAAACCTGTCCGACACGAGGCGACCCTGGCTGTTGAAAAGTGTCGTTAAACCCCAATAAATAAATAACATTCATAGAAGGCATGCCTTGATGGTGTAGTTGGAATATTTCTGTCTTCTGTGCACTGTTTGTTCACACGATAACCCAAATACAATCAATCCTATTTCAATGGTTTTGGTACACTAATAGACTGCCTGCCATTGGTACTCGGTCATCTATGATTTGGAGGCATGTGGGGCCCTAGGGCTCTAGAGGTTAAAAATATGTTTACAACATTTACTGGGAAATGAGTTAGAAGCAGTAATCTAAAACAGAATATAATCACTCTTAAACAAAGTGCAGAGAGAAAGCTTAGAAAAAAATCTTTGTTACATTGAACAGCATTGTATATTTATTTTGTATCATGTTACAAATTTCATTCTCAATCACTGAAGAGAGAACCCTTCACTTTTCCAAGCATTTTTTAAAAGCTATTTATTCTCAATCATAACTCAGGATTGAGAGGTTTTGGGATGGAGTGGTGTGTGGCTTTCTCGAAACACCTATCACAATTACAAAGTAATAAAATGGAATGTTTGAATCGTCAGATTTTAACCCTCTTAATACTTCGATATGAGTACAAAACACCTTTAATATAACTCATGGCTACAGAACGTTTTTCGTTTTCTTTTCTGTAACATTTAATTCTATGTGGAATGGGACACCTTTTCAGTGTGCCTTCCAAAGTAAGGGATTCTTAACCCTTTAGCCAACATAACGTCGAAAACCGGTCAACGTTATTCACAGAAATGTCTATTCAGTTTTAATTACTTTTTCATTTTTGCTTGAAAAATATAGCTTATGCCCCTTCATTGGAATAAGCTCATTTTTTAAAGGATTATTTAATTTTTGGTGTTTAATGTCACATATTTCTGCACAGCGGCTAATTATGGCCACGACAGTTTTTCGGATGGAGGAAGCCAGAGCACCCGGGGAGAACCACCGGGCAACAGCGAGCAACTGTCAGATCCCCTACATACTAACTCCACACAAGCAAGGTTAGCATTGGTTGAAGACAGGTGCACCATCGATGTGCAGTACGCTTTAGTACACAGCGCCACCATGCACCCACGTGGGTAATGGGGTGAAGTATCTTGCACAAGGACAGAGTGAGGACCTCTCGACTTGCTGCCTGCACCTCTGCCAACTGAGCCACTGCGCCCCCATGCACTTCAACATTTTCTAGCTAATATGAACATTTGTCATCACCTACAAATATGGCAGATCCGGAGTTGGTGGAGCCAATATTTATAAAGTAGTTCATGCACATACTTCAGGCTTGGTATGACGTATAGAAATGGTACCTACACCGAATGAGTTGAAACTTGCTGGAGGTTCAAAATGTGGTCCACCTCTATGCGGTCAACAGAGGTCATTAAGTGCATATTTTTCCGACCTATTAGGAATTGCATTTTATACCAATTAATGCAATTCTGAAGATTATACATGTATCTCATCATTCAAATAAATGGCAGAGCCAGTAATGTCAATTTCTGATTCCTTGATCGAACCCTATAAATAGTGTGCACATATATGCCTTTTCTGGTTTCTTAGAAAAAATGTTCTGATTCCTGTATGAATATCTGTAAATACTGTTAACGAAAACTCATTTCTGATTTGTTAAAAACTGTTTTACTCCCGAAAATAAGCCTCCATAATTCTTTTCCTATATAGTTTTTTACTGATACCTTAACCCTTTTCACACAGACATGAATTTACTGGTGGCAGTAAATCTATTTCTCCAGTTATTCTTTATTATTGCACGGGGTGGCAATGTCTTAAACGGAATCTTATAACCGTTAACTAATAACAATATTAACACTTTGGTCAGCCGCTGATTTGTCTCGGTTCTCGAACGAGAAGGCCTTGGTTACCCCTGTACTCCCAACTGCCTCCCAAAAACATCCAAAATATGCTTGTTTGTCGTCACAGATTCCCACTGCACGATGTTAGCCTTCAGCAGTCCAACCGGAGACAAATACTCATGCGAAATGTTTGTAACGGTATTTTTGACAGCGTGAAAACTCGCCGTCAAATCACTTTGTCTGAAGTGAATACGAACTCTTCACCGCCATGCTCGTCAACACTTTTCTTAACACTTCTGCTATTATTAATTGACTGAATTGTCTGCATGAAATCTGAACTAAGTAAATTTGTACTTATCTTATGCGTCTTTTCCGCACTCATCGCTGGACATTCAGCTCTCCAATGGCCATTTATCCCACGTGCGGAACATCGACCTGGTTTGTGGTTCAAAGGTGTTTGTGTGTTGTTGGTTACTGTAGCCTGCCGTTTTTTGTAAGGATTGCAGCGACATTCGTTTCTTTTCTTGTTCTTTAACAATTTCACTTTCCTAGAAGCCCGAGATAGAGCCCTATTAATTTTCTTCTCATCGTCGGAATCATCAGCTAAGGGGTTTGCTGTATACTCCTCTACCACACTCCACCCATTCTCGTTTGAATCTTCTATTTTTATCAGTTTCTGTCGTTGATTAAGTAAGTCTATACCCTGCGAAATCTGTTCATGAACTTTTGTCACATCTTCCGATCGTATCTCGGGCTTGCTAATCGCAGCTTTGGCAGTTGAAATGGTAGAACTTACTTTGTTATTAAATATATATTGCTCCTAGCAACTCTTCTTCTGAAATTTGTATGTGCTTGCTACTGCCTCCGTTTTGAGAATCTGCTGATCAGAAATCTCTCTCTGAGTGGTGTTAATCTTCTCTTCAAAGCCACCCAATTTAACATCCAATAATTGTTTCATCTCATTTAATAAAGTATTTTGGGAAGAATTCACATCTTTGGCCACTTCTTGTTGAATATGCTCCGTAAGTTCAGCATTGTTAATGAACATTTTAGAAAATTTCTAGGCCTGTTCTGTTCGACAGCGAAAGCTAGAATGACATTTGCCACTTCCACGTGAGCATGTTTCACTGCTCATTAACACCCCTGTTTTCATTGGTTACCTTAATCACTATCACGCTTTCCATTCTGCTATGTACCGTTAAGACATTTTTTCCCGCTAATTCTCGGAAAACGCAATAATTCAACACATATTCACCTTGAATTGATGCATGAAACCCGCCAGCTTAATCAGATCGCAAGACGCTGCCTGTTTCGAGTATCGATCAACTCACTTCCGCATATCAATGCGCATGAGCTGTTTACTTTCATGCATCAATTCAAGGTTGAAACAAGTGGAATTATCAATAGGAATGATCAGATTCTTATAAAAAGCGTATAATAAAACGAAAATGTAGTCTAAGCGCTCGCGAAAAATAAACATTTGTCTCGGTCACTCATGAGATAATTTTCGGCATCCACTCAAAAACACTAGAAATTCTCTATATATCTGAATGTTGGGAGATTAGGAGAATGAGGGAGGAAGTATCCGACGAGCACATTGTTGAGGTAGCCTTCCTCGTTAGAGGGCCGCGGTAAATCATCGTAAGGCCTGAGAATTATTATGTGCTGTTTCAAACAATATCTGGCAGCAAATTTTCGTCGACTAATATCATTTATTTATTTATTGGTGTTTAAGGTCACATATTTATGCACAGTGGCTAATCATGACCGTGACAGTTTTACGGGTGGAGGAAGCCGGAGGGAACCACCGAGCAACGACGAGCAGCTGCCAACTCCCCAAAATCGTAACTCTGCACTGCAGCACAGGCAGGGTTAGATTGGTTGAAGACATGCGCACCATTGACGTGCAGTACGCCTTAGTACACGGTGTCATCGTGCCCCCATGTGGACAATGGGGGCTAAGTGCCTTTCCCGAGGACACAGCGGACTAATATCATTATGTTTGTTTTTGTTTTATAATGGTTTAACAACACTTCCAACAGTCACATCATGTCTAACAGTTTTACATCTGGGGGAAGCTGATTTACCAAGAGACTACCCTAGTGCTGCTGCGAGCTACTGTCGGACTCCCCAATGTGCTTCCACTGCACAAGCAAACTCCAGGGAACCATCATTTATACCTCCCATCGACAATGCGAGATAAAAACATATATTTTTCATGTTCTCTGCACTACAACTTTCATTTGGGTGTATAACTTGTGGATATTTATTTAAATTTTGAGGAATTTCACACTTGGAAATTTGATAGTAAATTCATTTGTCGTTATTTACATAGAGCCTTAAGTGACATCCCCACGATGGCTGTCATACTATCACACAACACATACACAAATTCTTCGGCATACACGATTCTGTTCAAAGAGGCAGATGGGCAATAGCTGATCGTGTGCCACATCTCTTGAAAAATAAAAAAAAAAACTCAAAAAAGATTTATTGCATCATAACTTGGAACATTTTTCGTTTCCTGAACCCACGGGTGTGTATTTTTACACGAATGAAAACAAACAGATGATGGGGCGAGACCTAATAAACAGAAAATATTAGGAAGATAAAAATAATCCTACTTGGGCCCGGAGTATATTTTCGGTATTCGAAATGATATTCGATTCGAGGGCAGTATTTGATTCGACTTCGACTCGAGAATCGGTGCCGAATATCCATCGAATATCTCATCCTTGCAATCTTTCTTTCTGTCGGAATGCACCGTATATCGGCGGGAGGAAAACAGGTTTTAAAAATAGGCACACATCGGCTTAAAAACGGATTCCATCTCACACAGCTCCACATTCATTTCGGGCGACGGATTTATCTGTCGCTCGTAGTTCCTATTTCATGTGTCGGCGACGTCGCCGAAATAGGGAGTACGGGCCAAAATGATCATATTCCGGACCTAAAATAGGATGTTTTCCCAGTAGCGCTAACGGTAACCATTCTAATAAATTCGATTCGATTCGCTAATAGTGAACAGCATTCCATTCGATATTCGATTCGATCGCATTCGAATATTCGCAAGGCCCCAAATTCTGCAGCCCCATGGTTATTAATCTTCCTTGCGAATACTTACTAAACTCATTGCGTTGGAGTAGACAGAATTGTTGATGACAATATATAAGCCATGATCTCAACCTTTTTAACTATGCACAAAAACATACCGTTCGCAAATATGTGGAGTATATACCTCTCAAATGAACACACCTGCCCACCACAGATAAACCATCGAACACACCGGTCTTCTGTGGTAAATCTCTGTTCACAGCTGGGAGGTGTACATTCCGTGTTTTTTTGCAAGCGTGATAATTTGCTTGGTCTGCCAGGTGCAATTGCACTCGAACCGGTCTTCCGCGAAGGCTTGAATAAGATGCTGTGGTTGTTTTGATTTTTTGTGGGTGGGGGTGGGGGTGGGGGAGGGGGTAACACTTTCAACGATCATGGTCATATCGTGTCGGAACATTTTACGATTGTAGTAAGACGGAGTACCCGGACAGAACCTCCGAGCAGGGCAAGCTACTGTCAGACTCATCATCTTTCTCCATACTAACCCAGCACACGAAGAGTTAGCGGCAGTTGAAGGCAAGTGCAGCATCAACATGCAGTTCGGCTTAGTACACAGTGCCACCTTCCCCACATGGTCAACCCGGATAACATGTCTTGCCAAAGGATGCAACGCTACTGACGCTGGTCAAGATTAAACCGTCGACATTTCGGCTTCATGTACAACACTCTAACCAATGAGCCACCGAGCTCCCGTCTGAATAAGTGATGTCCTAGTTCCCGGTATGAACCTTAGGTTGGGAGTGTTAGAAGATGTATTTACTTACTCACTCATGGACCAGTCGGAAGTCCGTAAAATGGCTGTCCTCTGTCCGTACAGGATTAAAATGGACAACCCTTTGCACCCTGATGTTATATTCCATGCCGTTCAGAACCATCAAGCCTAGAGTCTTTTTTCGTCAGTTTGGGGAAGACCAATCAATATTTTCAACGCGCAGCTTTGTGGCTGCAAATTGAAAATCCTGATTAGGCTACCACACACTTCACTGAGTAATTATCTACTTTATGAGTTCAAGTTCTATGACAAACCTGGCCCGAAAATGCGTCCTTTCGGGTTCAAAGGGTTAAATGGAAAATACAGAATCCAGTGAGACGAACTTCAATCACAAACAACACTGAGTTTCTCGATCATTACATCAACGCTTTTCAAGAAGATGAAGTGATAAATTGGAAATAATGACGCGCAAAATTTTATGCTTTCGCTTCCTTGTGTACAAGAAATCAGTCTATTTTATCGAGAGGAAGAAATGAGTGGAACTTCGTCAGTTCCATTCACTAAACTGAAGACAGGAACATTCTAGTACACATTCTGGTTTTCTATACTTTCATTTGATTAACTCCTATGCTTTTATTTTGGTACAGTGCATGCCTTGGACTGTGGCAGAACTACATTTATCATATGACTCGTCCGTTATGTTCACATTAAAACATTTGATATTTTGTTTTTATATTAATCAGTGATAAATAAAGCCTTCCGTCAATTCCATTGGTCAATTTCAAAACTGGCCAACTTGATCGGCTAAACAAAATACAACTGGGTGACATTTGCATAATTTCAGTAGGGAGAATTTACGTAATCTGTCTTATTTAGGGTGGGTTATATTATATTAATCTTTTACCTACAAGAAAAACGCCATTCATTTTTTTTTTTATATTTTCACTTTTTGCTTCCAAAACATAGGTTATGACCCCTCATTGGAACGAGCTCGTTCCAATGAGGGGTCATAACCAATGTTTTGGAAGCAAAAAATGAAAATTTTTAGTTATACTGGTTATACGAGGATGTTCTTTCCAAGTGCCGTCTGCAACTCAAGTTAGGTGATGGGTTAAAAAGTCATACTAAGTGGCTAATTTGTGCGTGTGTGTATCATATGATAAATAGAATATGAAATGAGAGTTTTTCTCATATAATATTTATGAAACTCGTCCGAATTTTTCGTTTGGGCTCGCCAGAGGCTCGCCAAAACGGAAAATTCTTAGACTCGTTTCATAAATATTATATGAGAAAAACACTCATTCCATATCCTCTATTTATTGGTGGTGGTTGTGGGACCATAAATTTTCGTCTGAAATTAGCGACAAACCACGACATCGACACGTGCTACAAATGGCATGTGGCGACGTATTACTTCGCTAATTTTTATCGGAAATTTCATGGCATTTACACATAGATGCTTTCACCTTCCTTTTCTGAGGGCGAGTGAGAGGGGGGGGGGGGCAACTCCGCTCCTCCACAATTGCAAGACTTGAAAATGCTTGATCTTGACAAATATTCAGTACAATGTGAAGCCAGCAAGACGAAGGGGTGCTTGCTGTGTTCGAACACAGCTAGCACCCCTTCGTCTTGCTAACTGCTTTAAACCCATTTTAGTTCTCGGTAGGTCACTCGCTTTCCAAACCGTAATATAATGTATCTGGGTCGGACATAAATACACAAAATGACGTCACGAAAGTGGCATCCTTGGTAAGTTGCACGCGCGCTTGTTCTTGTTTGTAACTCAATCATGTCTCACTAGAGCCAAATTTTCCACATTCTTCTCATAAAACGGAGATGAAAGTGAGTCTATCTGGCTATCACGAGTAATAAAATTCACTGTGAAAAGCCAACGTGAATGCGATTCTTCAGTGAAAAATGGTTTCAAATCTTATAAAACGGAGATGAGAGTGAGTCGTTCTGGTGATCTGGCTATCAGAGTAAACAAATTCACTGGGAAAAATCAACAAGAATGCGATTCTTCAGTGAAAAAAGGTTTCAAATCTTCCCCAGACGACCCCAGCAAATCGTCGATTGTTGTTGAAAAGATGAACCACGTTCCCCTACTTCTTAATTGTGGAGACTATCTCTGCATTGAAAACCTTCAGGTTGTATCTTCACTTTACATGGGGTATTTAACCCTTTACCTAACGAATCGCCCGCATCCGCCCGCGTAATATGCAAAATGAGCAGTTGAAAAAATTAAATTTTTCAAAATATTTCAACAAAACCATATCATTTGACCCCTCATTGGAACGAGCTCATTGAGCTCGTTCCAATGAGGGGGTCACATGATATGGTTTTGTTGATTTTTTTTTTAAAATTTAAAAAAATGATTTATAAAATAATAAATTTTGATATCGTCTGCGTTGGGTAAAGGGTTAAAAAGAAAGAACTTTCCAAAGGGCACAATCCCTAGTACGGGTCAATGTAATAAACTTTTATAATTGTATTTTCCAACATTGTATTTCCTACCTGTGACAATAAATGACCGAAATGAATCATCAACGATTTTAAAGACGTGACACTTTACCTGTCGGTAAATTGCCACATCTTTTAAAACGCTAATGCTAATTCAGCCCTTTGTAATAGCGGCTAAAAAATACAATTCCGAGAAATATAATTGTAAATGCTTTATAGTATTGGCCGCTGCATTCCAATTGACAGCCGTTTCAATTTATGAATATCTCCCAAGAAAACAAAATTCTGTCAAAGCTATAGATTTATTTGATCATATATATATTGGGGTTAAACGAAACTTTCGACAGGCAGGCCAACTCGCGTCGGACAGTTTTACCGATGAGGCAAGTCGGAGTACCAGCAAAGAATCACCAAGCAGCGTTGAGCAACTGTCAGACTCCCCAGCGTAATAACTCCGCACGAGCAGGGTTAACATTTGTTAAAGACAAATGAACCTCGACATGCAGTATACTTTAGTACACCACACCACAGTGCCCACGTGGGCAATCGGGATTAAGTGCCTTTTCCTGGGACAAGACGCATTTGCCCAGGAGGGGCCCGAACCATTAACCTTTCGGTTTGAAGTCCAATGCCGTCACCACTGTAATACCGTGCCCCCGACAAGGCTACATATATTCCGAAAGAAGGGTTCGTGGTGGTGGAGCATGGGCACATACTCGTCCCCTCTCACTTTGGTTCTACGTCTCTCTGGTTGAAGAAAAATGGTTGATTGGATAATACACAGGCAATCATTTTATACCATGATTCCGCCAGTAGTTTTCAGCTAAGAAATAATACAAGTGGCAAAGAAATAACATTAGTCTTTTCCCACTTATCTATATTGCTATGGACTAATTGTGGCAGACAATTGCCAAGAACTTAACACGTTCACTGTAATGCGTTAGTGTTCAGGGCAGTCCTAAGTTCACGTAACTGACAAACAGTGAAGCGTGGCATAAGAATTACAAAAGTCGTTTGCCAAAAAAAAATATGGTAGGGCTTATGCAAACTTCAGCCCCGCGGTTTCCTGAAATCGTTAGATTAAGACTCTTCCATGAAATTAGTGATTCGTCTGGCCTACTCGTATCGCAGGATTTTACTAAGACCTCCTCAGTTTGTTTTGATTGTCAAAACTGAAAAACTACAAAACGAATGTCAACAAAGCGAACCAATGACACCGAGGCAGCATCCATAGTACCCACTGAGTACATTAGAAAAGAAAAGACAATAACATAACCGTGATGATTTCAACAACAATGACAGTTCCCATGAATATTTTGGTGAATGGATCTTTCAAATGCGTCAGACGTCCGGGTGAAGACCGATGCTAAATCGGACAAAGGATGACATTTTTTGTGGGGTAGGGACATTCTGAAGTGGAAGGAATATATTGAAGACACCGTTGCCACGAAACGTCTGAAGTATAGGAATATCGCACCAAGGAGCAACAAAATTTCCTGAAGAGGAACCTCGATGAGAAATGTTTGGCCCTTCGACACTCGGAGTGTCGCGGTCCGCTCAGATCAAACTTTGACAGTCTGTGCATAAATTAATGTTTGGTGTGGTACGTTCCCGCGTAAGGACATACTTCACTGATGTCAAAATACAAAAAGTTTGGGCAATAAATCTTTCAGGGATTCACATGAGAATTCAACCAATTAAATCTTCTGTGATAGAGCTGTTTCCGAATGTGTTAAATTCTCAGTCATACGGGACGAATAAAGGTTTGGAAGAAAATGTTATTTTTTTATTACATGCCCATGCAGTCTCTCTTATGCAATACGGCGTGCAATACGGCTGTGCAATACGGAATTCCGTATTGCACACCAACCTGTTCCAACCGGGACTTTTTTATGCAATGCGACTGCATAAAGTGCATGGTGTTTACCACCGTTGATAGAAAAGAAAATTAGGTCAGTAGGTGCTTGGGTCATGTAATAAATACAAAACCACATGTACGTTTCAATGAGTCGTTTTGTATTCAATTCGTCAGATGTGCGTAGAAAGTAAACGTCTCGACCTTCGGTCTCGACGTTTTCTTCCTACGCACATCTGACTCATTGAATACAAAACGACTCATTGAAACATACATGTAGTTTTGTCTATGTATCCGAGTACATGGAGGAGATAGAGAGTAATCGCTGGACTGGACTGGTTACGTGAAATAATTCATGAGAGATGAGGGACGTTGTACAACCACGGGTGTGCGAATGCGCACGAGTGTTTTACAATATAGTCCCTCGTCTCGAATGAATAATTTCACGTAACCAGTCCAGTCAAGCGATTACTCTGTTTATTACGTTTCATTATTAACGATAATTATATTATTTAACCCTTTGCCTTGCGTAACGCCCAAAACCGGCCAGCGTTATTCTCAAAAATCGCCATTTTTTGTCTCTAAAACATAGGTTATGACTCCTCATTGGAACGAGCTCATCGAGCTCGTTCCAATAAGGAGTCATAACCTGTTTTTTTGAGACAAAAAATGAAAAAATTAGTTATTCAAGAATTTTTTTTGCTAGTGTCGTCTGCTTTTCATGTTATGTAAAGGGATAAAACAAACCAAAACAACGAAGTCCCCATTACACCCACAGCAAAGCGTCTTCGTTTGCGCGCTCGAATACATGACCCAATTGTTGATTGCATAATTCACTTGTTAAGTTATTGTTTATAATCAAACCGGGAAATCAGAGTAAATCACACTTTGGAAAGTAATAAACAACTCATAGGGGCGCGGTGGCGTCGTGGTAACCGGCTCTCGTCAGATCACCGAAGTTAAGCAACGTCGAGTGCGGTTAGTAGTTTGATGGGTGACCATTTCAGCGACTGATTCGTGTCTGTGTCTATGGACAAGGCACTTAACCCCGATTACCTACATGGGGGCACGATGACGCTGTGCAATAAGGCGTACTGCACGCCGAAGGTGCGCATGTCTTCAACCAATCTAACCCTGCCTGTGCCGCGGTGCAGAGTTCAGAGTTACGATGTTGGAGAGCTCACAGCTGCTCGTCGTTGCTCGGTGGTTCTCTCCGGGTACTCCGAAGTCCTCCACCCGTAAACCTGTCACCGACATGATATGGCCCTGGCTGTTAATGAATGTGTCGTGAACCCTAATAAAAAAAAAACAACTCATAGTTGTCCTGTGTGATGAGAACTGTAGTATTTTGACACAGGAGTTATCATCCGAACATGCTACAGTGTGGAGTGAAGAGTACTTTTGCTATCGAGACAAAATGGAGAATGCCATCACCCAGACGTGTGACCTTATTACAGATCATCGTAATATAATCATTTGTCACACATTGGTCATATCTTGTCTGTTCTGCTTGCACTTTGTTGAACTTCACGTTTCTTGTACTGTTATTACCACAACACCGAGGAGTGAGTATATCATCGCGTAGACAATTTTTTATTTTGACACCAACAGTGATGTTTATGCGGTAACTTTTTCCAATTGTGCCCCTTCTTAGGAACGTTATAAGAGAACCTTATTTAAAACCCTTTACCTAACGAATCGCCCGCATCCGCTCGCGTAATATGCAAACTCAGCAGCTGAAAAAATATTATTTTTCGAAAAATTTCAACAAAACCATATCATGTGACCCCTCTTTGGAACGAGCTCGTCGAGCTCGTTCCAACGAGGGGTCACATGATATGGTTTTGTTGAAATTTTTGAAAAAATTTAAAAAATGATATTTAAAATAATAAATTTTGAAATCGTCTGCGTTGGGTAAAGGGTTAAAAAAATAATAATACATGAAGCACAACAGAAACGGCGTGGAGCAAGTAGATAACTGCTCGCGACTCTGTGTTTTTCAAATCCTTATCACGCCTGTTTCAAGAAGCCTCTTGCAATGACAAATCCGTAGATTTTCGAGTCGAAAATTTTTCAAACGCGAAATAAAAACTCGAGTAAGTAGTATAAAAGGTGCACTTCTGCCCTCTTTTGATGGACTCGGGATCATGACCCCGAGGTCATGACCTCGGTGGATCTCGGGATCATGACCCCGGGGTTTTGACCCCGAACCCAACTTGGTAAGGGCTCTTCCACCCCTATGTTCCCAAATCCGTTGGGCCTACCCCACCCCTCTGCTTCCAAATATGTTGTGCTTCCTCCACCCTTCTGCGCCCAAAACCTGATAGGCACTCCCCTTGTGCCCAACCCTGCTTGGCGCCCCATCACCCTAATCTCAAATCCGTAGGCCTCTCTTACCCATTCTGTGCACACACCTGATAGGTCTCCCATATTCCTGAAGCTGTTAGGCACCATCTCTCTGTTCCCAAACCCGTTGGGCTTCCCAATCCCGCCTATGCCCAAGACCACTGGATTCCCCCATCTTTTCTTCCCAATTCTGTTGGGCCTCCCAAACCCTGTGTGCCAAAAGTATTCACCCCACCTATCTGTTATGCATTCCTCCCAAGCCCAAAGTAGGCTTCCCGTCTTGTGTAGCCAAACTTCTGACGTCACCAGTTTCAAGTTGAAATATATTTTTAAGGTACAATTTCTCTAATTTCAAAAATGGCTTCCCTCCACACAGAATGTGAAGGAGTCCTTTCACTATTCCACCTCAATCCCTACCCCACTTATTTAGGATTTTATGATTTGAAGTTTAATTCAATTTCTATCAACTAACAAAGAATGGGGGACTTAACCCTATCCTACCTCCATTCCCCTACCCCACCAAAGTAACACAGTCTTTTATGATTTTATAATTTTTTTTCAATTACAGTTCAATTTGCATCTGTCCTAACATGTAACTTTATCAACAGACATAACGGGTTAATCCTCTTACAATTGTGTTGCAAGTATCTAAAGGTTTTGTGTATCGAAATTAATATAATTGTGAGATATGTAAGGCAAAATGTCGATAAGATTGGTCCACAAACATTCAAGCTGATGGGTTTATCCAATAGATAAAGAGATAATCTTGTTTCGTAAACTTTTACGTAAAGGTTTTATCGGTTATCCAATAGATAGAGCTGAGAAAAGAGATTGATTAGATCGATTTACTTGCGGGAGAGCAAGATATGAAAATGGTAGAATCCAGAAAAAGAAAGACAGACGGATCCATACCACATGGGAAGAAGACCCCTACGGGTGAACTGCGAAAGAGGCACACAGCTCACGAACTGAATAAAGCGTGGGCGCATCTGCTCGAACAGGAAATACCCAATGTTGCGAAAGAACTTTGCTATGGATGTGGTGTCGAGCATCCATCTCAAATACATCACGGTGTTTGTATACTGAGTCAAAAATGAAAGTATAATAAACTTATTTAATCCCAAACAAATTATTGTAAATTCATATTTCGAGTCTAGCTGTATGAATTTGCATAATTTCACGTTCTTACTGTCGCCAGCGTCACGTCAGGACGTCGCAATTCAGACATGGGCTGAAATGAAAAGTTCACACATGCCGCCAATAGCGTGTATGACTTCCGTTTACCTCTTGGATGGCAAAGCATCGACGGCGCATGGGCCTGATAGGTCTCTGGGTGTCACCCTGTAGTATTGCGTTCCACTCCTGAATTAGAATATTACGTAAATCGCCCAACGTCTGATGATAATGAAGTCGTACCCGACGGTCCAATTGATCCCAAAGATGTTCCATTGGCGACTAATCTGGCGAAAGTGGGGGCCAGGGAAGAAGTTGGCTGCGCCTGCTCCTCACGAAAGTCACGACATATACGCGCCATTTGACATCGGGCATTGTCTTGCTGGAATAACTGCAATCCGACGTTAGCGTTGAACAACGGGACAACAACAGCGTTAAGAATTTCGATCCTATATCGCTGTCCATTCAGATTACCATCGATGAAGATCAACTGCGTTCGATGGTGCAAGGAAATTCCTGCCCAAAACATTACACTACCCCCGCCGAAACGGTCTCATTCCCGCTCGCAAGCATAAGAAAACTTATTATCGCACTGTCCATATGTTACTACGGTCATGCGCTGTTTTACTAGATCTTGTTAAGGGCCTCATGTTGCAGTTACGACATTTAAACATATGAACTGCTATCCCTGAATAACAAGTGTTTTCTGTAATACATAACTTCCCAATATTGCACGGCTGGAGAAAGACCTAGTGGAATTTTACTAAAAGTGATTTACCATACTAGAAGATACCACTCCAATAATGGAATCAATAAAACTGAATTTTTTTCATCTGCAGATAAAACTCAAATTATAACCGACAAAAACATTGAAAACCACCTTAGCCCAATAGAATGTGAAGACAATTGGTCGGTCTTCATGGGCAGGAGTCAATACACAACACTTACATTAAACTGATGCTGATGCACACTGGAATGAAATGGAATCGAAAGAATATTCAACTGTGACGACTGCTGATGACAGGCTGTATGTTGTTGGGTTCCAAGGAAGTGGCCTACGGTACGGTCGCCATGGAGTAGACACTTTCGACGGGTGGGCGATATTTCCCCGGACACATTAATATAAGATTCCAAACTCTAATTAGAGGAAAAGTAGTCACATATTTAATTAATGAAGCAACCCAGTGCTTCATTAATTAAAAGTTTGCTGCTGATGATTTTTATTACCTGGTAAACGCAAAGAAATGTGTCTGCCAATCCACATTACACCTGTATAAATGGAGATTATACAATAACATGCCATAGTGCATGTTTACACATTTGACTGCTTACCCAGATCAATCATTTAGTTGCTAAATAGTGTGTAATACAGAATAGACCAATAAACGAGATGTGGGTTTCCCTTACCAAGTTTGGTGAATTATTTCCATTGTTTGTTGGTAGAGCGTGTACCATTAAAGAAGTAGGAGTCACTAATAAACCTAGACGGACCCCCCCCCCCCCCCCCCACAAAAATAAAAGATCAGGCAAATTGGAGGGAGGGGTCGTATAGGGTGGGTTCCCAACATAAAATCGGGAAAAATATTTTCGTCTCAAAAGGGGAGTGGTGTGTGCCTTCTGTTCGGAAAAAGTGTTTTGCGCCCTTTGTATGTATATTTTCCCTAATCTCCCCCTCCCCTGCGAGGATGAGATTTACCCATCCACCCCAACCCTACTCGAACGTGATATGTTCCCACAACACCACACATGACATCACCGAAATCAATATATTATATTACTCGTGTGTTAAAAATTTACTCTTCTACCGATTAACCGTAGAGAAAAATGAATTGCGTATCCGAGAAGAGCATAAAAAATTCCGTATATACCAAAGGTATATGTGTCGAAAACAACTGTTAGCTCACGACAAAGATGGTTTAACCCTTTGAATCCGAGAGATTGATTTTTCGGACCAGGAACATGATACATCATAATTTCATTAAATTATTTATTTATTAATTTATTGGGGTTTAAGGTCACATACTTATGCACAAATGCACAGTTTGCAAATTTCATATACAGTGCTGTGGTCGCAAAATTGCCCTCTAACTCGATCAGATCACATTCTGCTTGCGATATATTTACAACAGCGGGTCAGGATTTCATTAATAATATTTTTGAAATCGAGTCGGAATCATGAAAAACAGACAAAAGTAGTATACGCAAGTAAATGGTTTATACAGGTAAGCTTGTTCTGCTTCGTGGGAACAAAAGCGGAAAGCGAATTTTCGACCAGATCACGACAAAGTCGAAATTCACTGTCCTCTTTTGTAAGCACATCAAATAAAGATAATAATTAAACAAATTATAATACGTATTTATGACCCTTATTATTTAACCCTTTAACCAACATAACGGCAAAAACCGGCCAGCGTTATTCTCAAAAATCGCCAATTAATTTTCATTATTTTTTTCCTTTTTTGTCTCAAACACAAAGGTTATGACCCCTCGTTGGAACGGGCTCGTCGAGCTCGTTCCAATGAGGGGCCATAACCTATATTTTTGAGACAAAAAAATAGTTATTCAAGAATGTTTTTGGAAAGTGTCGTCTGCTTTTCATGTTAGGTAAAGGGTTAACAAAGATAATAAATAATTGAATTATAAATTGTAATTATGATCCCTGTAATCAACGATAATAATAATTAATTAAATTATAATATGTAAATAGTACCATTGTACTGCTATCAAAGATAATCATTAAGCAAATTATAATATAACAATAACATGATTTTGGAGGGCATTATGGTTCATTAGCGGCCCTGCAGCAATGATGAACAGCCCGAGGGTTTATTAAAGGCCCGAGACGAAGTCGAGGACCGTTAATAAGCTCAAGGGCTGTTCATCATTGCTGCGGGGCCGCTAATGAATCATGATGACTGACAACAATCATGTTATTACTATTATTACCACTCTCTGTCACAGCTAACCGCACGAGGGAATTGCTGGAAGAAATAATCACTAAAGTCGGTTCGATGTTTCTGTTTCGATCGTGAGTTCGACTTCAGTTCAGAAATGCAAAGGGACGTCATCCGAATGGGAGTAATTCATTAGACCATGGAATCTAAAAATAGCCGCGCCGCTAATGGCTATTTATATCATTATCACCGGCGGCCCGGCTCCGTAGAACAACGTCACTGAAATTGTCGAGTTTTCACGGGCCTCCAAACTTATGTTATTCGACTTGTAACTTATAGATTGAGTGCTAATAATATGTGATTATGACCCTTGCTATGAAACAAGACGATAATCAACTGAATCAAAAATGTAAAATGTAATTATGATTCCCGTTATCAACGGTAACTATTAAATCATAATATGTTATTACGACCCTTGCTATAATTAACAACATTATAATATGTAATCGTGATCATTGTTATCAAACAAAAATAATGATTAACTAAATTATGACTCTTGTTATCAAACATAATAATTAATTAAACTGAATCCAGTCAAAGGAGAAACAAGGAATCGCTGTTAATTGTTCTGGCGCAATGCATCGTTGCATGCAACATCATTTGTTGGAATGCCCGAAAGCTTGGAATTATTCACAGAGGATAGATAATAAGATGAAAGTTTGCTTGGGTTATTGCTATTATTTATTTCAAATGGCACTATATCCATAAACTTTCCCGTATGTGAAGCTCCTTTTCGACAATAATTTTCCGACGGCTCTGTTTAAAGGGAAGTCGAATCGCCTTCCTGTCCCCCTTGATCATATCATTTCGTTTCCACGACAGCTACTAGTTCTTGTAGCGTATAGCTTCAGGGAGTGCTATATCGTTAACTATCGTCAGCTCGGTAATCCAAATAATTGATGTAATGTTTTCTGTCAATTAGAATCTTTAACCCTTTACCTAACATGAAAAGCAGACGACACTTGCAAAAAAAAAAAAAAAAAATTCTTGAATAACTAATTTTTTTCATTCTTTTGTGTCAAAAATATAGGTTAGACCCCTCATTGGAACGAGCTCGACGAGCTTGTTCCAAAGAGGGGTCATAACCTATGTTTTTGAGACAAAAAATGAAATAATAAAAATTAATTAGCGATTTTTGTGAATAGCGCTGGCCGGTTTTTTCCGTTAAGTTGGGTAAAGCGTTAACCTGTAGAAATAACTTCTGTTTTGTGACGAAAAGTATGTACCGGATACAACTCGCTGACATCGATGTTTCATCATATATATTGTTCTAATTTCAGTGTTCTTTATTTAAAATAGAACTGACACACCGTTCTTCATTTCAGATGATAAAATTTTCCAACACGATCACATCGTTAACTATAGGTTGTCAGCTGTTAGAAACTGCATCAAGCAGGTGACAACATGTCGCGCAGTTGAGTACTAAATGATTTTCAAAGTCTGGTACGACTAGTTTTGCCAAAAGTTCCCAACTTCAGATATAAGTTGAAACCTTTTCCCTCGCACACGCGGGCAACTAACAACTACAAATGCTGGTCTTGAATATTATTAGCTGTTATACAGGACATCAGCAGTAGTGATATGTGCAAAAATAACTCGTCATGTTGTATGAAGTGACTCGGTGGGATGCCATCCAGTTCAAAACCTGATGCACCAGTTTTTACGTTCAGACAATTTGGCAGTCTTCAACAAGACACAGGTTCCAGACAGAAGGAAAAGCTTCCCCGGATATTTGCCTCTAAATGTTATCCAACTAGATAATTAATCCCACCCCGGCTTATTGAAAATATGCACATTTGCCCCCAAATTGCCCCCACACTATTAATATTTTAGTTTTCATCCAAGTAATTGTTTGAAGATAGCTTTTAAAAATTGTTTTTTAATTAAATCTGTTTACATATATGCCTTCTATAGGAGTAAACCGTTTTTGTTTTGTATATTTGGTGTACAATTCAAAGTAAACTGAATTGTTTTAACGACAATAAAACACTGGTTGAAATAAATACTTATGTGGCCAAATATTTCGCCATAACGGCCACTTCCCGGCTGGCGTTGCTGCTGAGATTTCTTATCTCTGGTCCGACCAGGCTTTTCAATTTGTCTTGTCCCTTCCTGGCGGGTGAAGGCTGCCGGAGCTGCCACATGTAGTATATTTTACATTTTACAAAATAAAAAGGTCTATATTCTGATAAAACAAATGTGTTTGAAGTGTGCTGGATCTGAGAGATGCAAGAGCCTAAAGCAAAAGAAATTCGGTGGGTGGGTGGGTGGGTGGGTGGGTGGGTGGGTGGGTCGGTCGGTCGGTCGGTCGGTCGGTCGGTCGGTCGGGGGCGGTCGGTCGGTCGGTCGGTCGGTCGGTCGGTCGGTCGGTCGGCGGGCGGGCGGGCGGGCGGGCGGACGGACGGACGGACGGACGTACCCACTCAGAGGACTTGTGCATATTTTAACTTGTGGGGTGCGGGACGTAGAAATGGTACTTGTGGGGATCGCGTTTTGTCCGAGACTGCGAGTTGCATTTGTCCATATAGTTTGTGAGGTGTCTGGTCCTAATTGTGGGCTTACACGGCTGAAAACGTCATAGTGCGCTTATTGTGAATTATGTGTTGAATTATGGGTTCCAATTCGCAGATACAACTGATGGAGGTCGGCATTTTATCAAAACATCTGAGTAGAATATGCAAAATATAAATGCAAGGAGGTACCACTCAGTGGACTTGTGCATATTTTAACTTGTGGGGTGCGGGACGTAGAAATGGTACTTGTGGGGATCGCGTTTTGTCCGAGATTGCGAGTTGCATTTGTCCATATAGTTTGTGAGGTGTCTGGTCCTAATTGTGGGCTTACACTGCTGAAAACGTCATAGTGCGCTTATTGTGAATTATGTGTTGAATTATGGGTTCCAATTCGCAGATACAACTGATGGAGGTTGGTGTTGTATCAAAATATTTGAGTAGCATGTGCACAATATAAATGCATGGAGACCAGTTAAAACCATGGAGCTTTGTCAAGTGTGAAAATAATATTGAGTTGAGCCTTGCAGTGATATCTCTCACATAATTCCAACCCCTGACTTCATTTCTTGGAAAACTATCCACGTGATGCCACTGGTTGGAGTGACGAAGAACAGAAAAATAAAACACAGAAATGTTTACTTCATCAAATAGGACCTTTCAACCAATGGCGATGTCGGGGGGGGGGGGGGGCACGTCCTTTGTTCTCAAATTTGATCCTCCAAATACACACCTGAAAAATAGTTGAGCACCCCTGATACTTTGGCAATGAATGTGTTGTGCGCTGACCCAAAAGATATGGCAAGGCCATCACAACATCCGCGATATCCTGACTAAGTAATTCCTTGTCGATAGTTTTGGACAAAAGTTGTGACAGTTTAACCCTGTTTCTGTAACCCTGATGGATATTCCCTTGTGTATTATTGACACAATAATACCCGACTTAGGAATGGGGCTGTAGGCCGCGATTGGCAGTCGTGTCTGATGGGTTCTTGCTAAAATGGCGGTTATTACCCCGACAGAAATTCCTGTGGTGCAATGGTTATGTTAGATGTTATCAGCTATCCTCCGTGCGCAATGCATTTCGAGACGTCACCCAAATGTAAATGTAAACTTGGCAAACAAGTAAAGAATAAATCGAGTCATAATTATACATAATTTTAGTTGTTGAGTGAAATGCATAACCAACAAGATTTATTTCAACATTTATCGGCTGAAATCTCGGTGTTCACCGTCGGCTTATTAATATTATTATTCAACGATCGACAGACCGAAACGCACAGATAATAATATTGTCCAGCGAGTAATTTTAATTCACGTTCGAAGTCAAACGATGTTTTTGTTTTACCTTTCCTGTTCAGTCCTGCTGGCAGTGTTGCAAGTAGCATGGCCATGAGGCCTCCAACGAGCAAGCCCGTCAGACACCTACCACTTACCTGTGTCAGTGGCTGCAAATGAGCGTTTTTTTTTTCAAAACAAAATTTGGAAACCGGTTGCAACTGGAACCTGTCCATCAAATGGATGGAAGGCTTGGGAAGGTTGTCCACAAACCAAACCCGCGTCTTTGAATATTAAGTGGTAAAAAACCCAACTAAATGATGGTATCGTGGGTCCATAGTCAAAAGTTGTCAGAGGTGTACATGGCCAGGTACCCCAAAACAAAAAACATAAGTGGAGAGTGGCGTGAGATTATGAGATAGTCCAAATTTGGACTCACAGCTCATAATATTAATTTTGGCTTTGTTACGTCCCGTGGACGTACCCAACAAAAAACTATATTATAGACCGTGGGTCCAAGCTTACATATCCCCCCCCCCCCCCCCACACACACACGATGTGAAAGTCAGGTAGGACCGACTATATCAAAGTCTCACATATACTATGTGACTGGAAAAATAGTGAAAAGGCGGGGGGGGGGGGGGGGGCTGATTTTTTTTTTCGAACACTGGACGGGGGTGGGATGGGGAGGGGGGCAGCAGCCCAGAACACATTTTTTCCTGGCTCTGCAAATTTTTTTCCCTGCGATCATTTTTCTTTAAAATGACTGAGTCAAATTGTTCAGGCATGCTTCTCTTGTGTTTACTGTTCAGGCATGTATTTAACTCTTCCGAATGAACTTAAGACGATGGGTAGGGTGGGGGTAGTTCACAATTCATTAAGAATGAGAGTTGATGGGGGCCGGATCGAAAAATCACGAAAAACTAATCCTGACTTTCTGTCAAGTACAGGCAAGCTAAAAAAAATTCCTCACATTGCATTACATCAAGTACCCCCCCCCCCCCCCCCCCCACACACACACACACACATCATATTACATATTCCCAACCACGATGTGAGAGTCAGGCAGGACCGATTATATCTAAGTCTAACATATACTATATGACTGGAAAAAGTGAAAAGTCGGGTGTGGGGGGGGGGGGGGGGGGGTGGGGGAGAATTTTTCAAGTTCCAACACTCGGTGGGGGGATTCAGCAACCCAGAACACATTTTTCCTGGCCCTGCAATTTTTTTCCTCATGATCATTTTTCTTCAAGATGACGGAACCCAATTGTTCAGGCATGCTTCTCTGATGTTTACTGCTTAGACATGTATCTAACTCTTCCGAATGAACTTAAGGCGGTGGATTGGGTTGTGGTGGGTGGGTTGTTAACAATCCTTTAAGAATGAGAGTTGATGGGGATTGAAAGATCACAAAAACTTCATCCTGACTTTCTTACCGGTAAGCTGAAAATTCTGACTGGTGCTGATTTTCCAAAAATAATTCCTCACATTGCATTACATTAAACTTTGAGCCTTTCTGAATGCAGCAATACACATTTTATGGAATGTTGGCGTGACGAAATGGATAAAACAGCCATTGCTTATGGCGTGAGTCCCTATCTGATCTGAAAATCGGAAAAAAATTAATACCTCCCCCCCCCCCCCCCGGGAAAGTTGGGGGGAAAATCATTCAGTGTATTGTCTGGGTTGTTTCGGTCAATAATCAGAATACACTGTTGGGTGTTAAAAAAACACCATTGTTTATATCTAGAGAAAGGTTTCTGTTGATATTCGTATACACTTAAAAATCGCGACATCGACGCCGTAGACCCCACGCACCATCTTCCTCTCCGGTCGCCCTGCCATGTAGTCTTATTTTTTGTCATTATAATCATATATCTGGTTTGTTGAACTTGTATGTGAAGCATCCAGTTTCTGGAGTGCGACTCATAGGTTGAGTTGACATAATTTATCTTGCCAAAAGCATTAATTATATTGCGGTGTTCAGTCACCAGTATCAATAATCTTGAAATATCGCAGTTACCAGCACGGAAGGCATATTCGAATGGTGTGCCGTAATGCTACTGTTCAGAGACTAGATTATGTGTCAAAGTGGTTTGTTTTGGTTATTTGATAGCGACTGTTACAAGTTGTTGACATCTGTCAAGCGCCATATGGGTCCAACCCCCAATTTATACCATCAACAAAATGCTTGTAAATATACAGGTTTTTGAAGGTTGCTACCCAATTAACAAACCTAAAATGCTTTTTTGAGCCCTAAATCGTAAAGACACTGTTCATCCAACATGGCTGTGTGCAGTCCACGTGCGTTTTATGTTTATGTTGTTCACCCCGCCCACCCAATCAAAATGGCTCTAGCAAGACTGTTTGCCCCACCCAAATTGCTTTGCGCTGGCCACTCCACTGCTTCCAACAACGTACACTCCAACTAACTGAAATTGGGGCGGCGTGTCTAGCCCTGGGGACAAGTGTACATACTGATGTGGGTCAGGATCGAATCTACAACCTTTCCCGCACTGACCAATGAATAAGGCGCTTCGCCTTCTAATTATGGACGGACTTATCCAACATCCACGTACTGGCATCAACAGAGAGAATAACAATTTTTCAACAATAACCCTTTACCTAACGTAACGGCCAAAACTTGCCTGCGCTGTACACAAAAATCGCCATTCAATTTTTTTTTTATATTTTAATTTTTTGCTTCCAAACCATAGCTTATGACCCTTCATTGAAAAGAGCTCATTGAGCTCCTTCCAATGAGGGGTCATAAACTATGGAAGAAAAAAATGTTCTGTTTGTTTTTTGTCTAAAACTAGTGTTGGATAATGGGTTAACCTTTACCTAACGCTAGTAGCAGACGACACGCATAAAAAAGTTCTTGGATACATATGTAACTAAACATTTTCATTGTTTCCTTCAAAAACATAGGTTATGACCTATCATTGGAACAAGCGTGACGCGCACATTCCAATGAGGGGTCATAACCTATGTTTTGGAACCAAAAAATGAAAATATAAGAAAAATAGCCATTATGTTAGGTAAAGGGTTTTGGACGTTATGTTAGGTAAAGGGTTAATCAGTGAATGATTTGATTCTGGAATCAGAACATCAACATTAGGGATATCCGTAATGTAAAAGCCTCTGTTCATTGTTGAATGGTATAGCCCAACCAGCCCCTACAATTCAGGGAATTGGACTCGGCAATCAAAATGCCGAGCCAAAAGCAGTTGACGTCAGCTAAAATACAGTTTGCGTCGGCACTTTTTATAAATCAGAATTTTCATTCAAAATAGGCCGAATTGCTGTGGATACGTTTAAATAACGCAGGCCCCATACTTCGACTGATAAATCTTTGTAAATAACGATGGACTGGGGTGACCCAAAACATGAATAAACAAAGTCGGTAAAGAAGACTGAAATGGGACTGACCTGCATACATATACATATACATTGTCGGAAGGTGAGATGATCATTCAGCGTAATTTTCACACTTCTCAAATGATGCCAATATAGCCACTTTAATGTTCAATGCAATCGAGAAGTGTTCATGAAAAGATTGTGTGATGTTTGTTTAAGTTTGTGACATCAATAAAGAAAATAATCCACTCACATAAATTACAAAACACTGCTTTGTTTTGTTTGTTCCTGTAACTTCTGAATATTAATTAGGAACAGTCTGGACTGCATGAGGTTCAGTGCGGTTTAACAAAATCACAGCATTGAACTTTGTCTTCTATTTCGGTTCAGGGTTGTTTCGGCCTCAATATTTTCCCCGGTAACTTTTCGTCTTAGGTTTAAAAAAATATCGATGCCGAAACGTTCCGGGCTGAAAGGTCCCGGGGCCGAACTGGTAAAGGGCCGAAACGTCCCGCTCCCTCTACAGTTAAAGCTAGAAGTCCTGTCATGAACTGTGCGCTTATCTGGCCTTAACTGCGCGTAGGAATTTCAAGCAATTTCCATATTGAATGACAATCAAACCATGGTAGATTCTCCTGCCTATCCATAGCAAGCACAAGCAATGTTTCAGCCAATGGACCTCCGGGTTACCCAGAGGTCCATTGGCTGAAACATTGCTTGTGCTCAGGCCATATGTACAGAATTTGACGCCCAAACTACGAAAAAAAAGCGCGCAGATCAACGTGCTATTTCCGCGCAATTCATGACAGGACTTCTAGTTTTAACTGTATTTCCACACCAGACTTTTCCGTTTTCCCCACCATGAACCCCTGACACACAACTGTTTGGTGATTTTTGACAACACGTGCTTGTCAATTAATGTTTGAAAAGAAAATTTGTTTATCTCTAATGGACTTTTCAAAACCACCAAAGGTAAATAAATCAACTAAAGTGATCACTTTGCTTCTAGATTAAAGGGGTCTGGAATAAAAAAAAAATGTTGTCAAAGACAATGTAGTCTACCGTAATTTTTTATGTGAGTTTTGCCACGTAACAATTACTGAAATTATTCAATTGTTGGGCTTACATTTTCAATTTATATGTTGGCTGGATTGTTCAGTTTCTGATTTTTACATGTATTTGTGATCATCGAAAGTGGAGTTTGCATTGGCAAAAATTTTGCCTATGTACCAGGGGGGGGGGGGGGGGATCTTCCAAAAAATTCCGGACACAAGGCCTAAAATATTTTTTTCCACCTTTTGACCACCACCCACCCACCCACGTGCAAAAAAAATATTTTTTTTCTCTGAGCACTTGGACACCCACCCCACCACCTATATTTTTTCAGTGTATCACCACGGTGGGTAATGAAAAATTATTACACTGAGCTTCCAGTTGTCAATCCTTGCCTTAATTTGAATCCTTATCTGATAACTGTTTTTTTCACATCTTTATGTTCTGGTGGTTCTAATACCTGACGACAGAACTTTCAGTTGAGCATTTGTAATTCATGCATTTCAATAATATGCCTATATGCACTATGGCATAGTGTATACTGGCATATTATTGAAGTGCATGAATTACAAATGCTGAACTGAAAGTTCTGGCCTCAATGCTCTCATAATAATTATCATTCATGTGTTAAGTTCCGAGACTGAAGAAACAGTTTAAATTTAGTGAAGAAGTTTTAATTTTAATGACCTGACTACAAGCTAAGTGTCTAGGTTTGAGGTTTCAGCCAATTGTCATTACTCAAAAGATAGTTGATAGCGTTGGAAAGCTGAAAATCTGTCACCTAACACTATTGTAAATCTCACTGTCCATCCTGGTCCGTCTCCGAAAAAAATGTCAGCATTGATTTCTGCATATAACAGCATATAATGTAAGAATTAGACTATTTTTGTGAACATCAAATAGAGGATTAAAATAATCTTCTTTTGCTGCATAGTATTATGCTCAGCTACTCATCTATATACTCTGGCTCAGTCAGGGTCAGTTTTCAATTCAAATATTAACTGTAACTTTTGTTTCATGTTTTCACGAGATTGCCAGACAAATCCTCTGTGAAAACCCTGGTACTATCACTATGAGCTTGAATTGAGTAAGTGAGGTTCTATATCAAAGATGCACAGTGAGAATTTTCATTAGTTTCAGGTTACAAGAGCTCTACTCAGAGAAACTGGGCATTTAGATTGCTTTCCATAAATTTTTTACATTATTTTAGATGTTCTGCTAAATACATTGCTACTCATTGTAAAATCCAAATTGTGCCGTGATGATTCAGCTATGAAAATTATGTTAACCATTCCCAAATTAAAATTCATAAATTTCAACTGATTGTTTTTAGTCAAACTGGAGTACACTATTCTTCAATGCATCTAATTTAATTTACAAAAAAAGAGAACAAATCCCCTAATCAGCCTAGTGGGGCCTTATTCACTAACCCTACCTGACAAACAGGTGCCTATTAGACTACTAAACAACAATATAGCCTTGTTATGTGAAAATAATTTGAAAAAAAAAACAGGAAAAAAATTGCAACTCCAGGAAAAAAGGTGTTTTGGCCCCCATCCGACCACCCACCCACCCCGGCCTTGTGTCTGGAATTTTTTGGAAGACCCCCCCCCCCCCCCCCCCCCCCTCTGTATGTACAACGCAATTTGCGTCTGCTTTACGCCGTCAACGAATGTTGACATGAATTGTCTGAACCGTCCCCAAAATGTTATGGGGTTCTTTCTATTGGGATTTTTGAAACATTTTGTTAAAAAATACAACTTTTGACATTCAAAAAAATCAAGAGGTTTTTGCTTCAAAAGCTACCAGAATGTTTCCTTTGATTGCCCTTTTCAAAAACTTTTCTGGGGGGCAGGGGGAGGGGGTAAAACCCCCACACCCCATCAAAAAGCTTGTGCCTTCGGCACTCAAGCCATATGTGTTCGGCATCTGGATACCCCAATACCCCTTTAGTATAGCCAGTTCACCCAAATTAGCAATATCAGCCACCCCGATGTAAATTTCTTAACATTGCCCCCCCCCCCCCATTTTTGAATTTCTTTCTCAATGGACTGGCGTTGACCTGTTAATCAGATTTTAAAAAGTGGCAAGTCATTTTTTTTAAATTTAAAATATTTTCGACGGAGTGTCCAAATTAAAAATTTGAAGTTCCACCGAACTGACTTTCCGACGAAAAGTCCAGACCACATTCCAATCGGTCTGTCGTTTCGCCCAATTACACACAATTAATACACAGTTAATAAAAATGCCAAAAATTTGTTTTTTGGGGTGAATTCTAGGAACAAGACTATAGTGCGCCGATCGAACCCATTGTGTATTCATGACATACGCGATAACAGAATACCTACCTCCCAGAGACCGACCAGGACTGTCTAAAATACACACCAGTCTTGGAGCCTATTTTTAAAATTTACTAGCCAGATTCTGACATGTGGAGTTACACTGCTGTTTGTAACATACACTGCAGTTTTATGATAGCTGTTCTCATCATTTTTATTTAGTACACCACAGCAAGCATTTAATCTTCACATTAGTTTCTGATCAAGTCTTGACTGCCTATTTAGGCAGCCAAGACTTGATCAGAAACCAATGTGAAGATTAATGTGACCAAGACATTGATTGAAGTGCTAAGGTACACAGAAACCACAATAAGTTATAATCATATTTAATAAAAGCACCTCTAGATTATCCATGGAGAGAAAATTAAGACGTACCAAAATTTGAAATAAGACCTTAGAAGTTAAGCGCCAATTAAGAAGCCTAGGCCTGAGATTTAAGAGCCAGGTCATGAAGCCTGGGAGCCAAATTTGCACTGGCGTGTGTCCAGGTCGGTCTCTGCTACCCCCCCCCTCCCCGCTCACCCCCCCCCCCTTCCAATATGATCACATTGACTGTGTGAGATAGAATTGGTTCTAACAAAATTAGCAACATAATGCTGCCAGCGTCGCTGTACATTTTATATGTTGAGATATTGTGTATTAATGACATACGCGATGATACACCCCCCCCCCCCCACCCCTCCACTACCAATATGGTCACATTGATCGTGTGAGATAGAATTGGTTCTAACAAAATTAGCCTCTCCAAATTATGTTACAGACTACAGGTCGCCCCCTCCCCCACCACCCATATTGAGCCACATCCCAATTATTTATTAGAGTAAGAATAACACTAGTCCACACTAGGAACAAAAGTCAGAAAATATGTTTGGGGTTTGGTACATCCTTTTGAGTCAAAATTATATACAGGTAACAGATTTGGGTCCAAGTTTGGACTGTGGTAAGACGTGTGCATGTACTCCCTTTCTGGAGTTGCATATAATATTGCTGCATATTTGTGCCATACGCGATGACAAAGTGTCCTTCAATTCCCACCCCTCCCCCTCACTATCGTACCCTTAATAACATATTTTCCATCCTACACCTCCGTGGTTATCTGGAAAAAAATGAAGTCCCCCCCCCCCGCCCCACACATTCAAAATTTTGCTGCATTATATTAAAACAGCTTATGGCTCCCCTCATTGTAACAAGCCTCTTGTGTTCGTTTCAATGAAGGGTCAGCAGCTATGGTTTTGAGACCAAAAATGGAAAATTTTAATTCTGTAAGAATTTTTATTGCAAGTGTCGTCTGCTATCAGCGTTGGGTAAAGTTACTAAAGGGTTATGTTGGGGGGGGGGGGGGGGGTATTTTCTTAGTTTCAGATTCATGTTTAAATATTATAATGTTGTTTAAATTTTCTGTGGCAGCTTACCTCAAACTGTCCGACGAAGTAACGGATTCGATCGGGCACTATAGTCTTGTTCCTAGAATTCACCCCCCCAAAAAACAATTTTCTGACGTTGTTGTTAACTGGGTATTAATTGGGTGTAAATTGAGTGAAACGACGGACCCCATTCCAATAACTGTGGCCTTCCTGATGAATTGGCAAAAATTCCAGGCCGGGAGGGAGCCGCAGCTCTTCTGACACCGTTGGCGCCACCCCTGATCTGGATGGGATCGTCCAAAAATTATCTGGTCTGAATCTTACATGGCCCGATTGTCCTGTATTCATTTGATCGCTTTCGTCATTTGTGAAGGTTTGTGTGGTAATTAGATAGCGCTCGATCCTAGCTTGTGACAAGTTGTGTACATTCGCGATGTTACGTCATCGTTGGCCTCAACTGAAGGCTTGTTAATAAAAACACATTATTTTCAAGGTTTGCTGTTCGACAAACGAACCTAAAATGCTTTGGTCGGACAATGACTACTAACGACTTTTCAACTTACCAAAGTAAAATTATACATTCATTCGGCCCTGGTTAACATTTCCAAAATTACGTTCCGCATGCGAAAATCTCCAGTTACCAAATATGGAATACTGATCACGCCCTTTTCCAAACTGCCCCTTTTCATTGGCTCATTTAGCAACACTGTTTGATTGGATACTCGTACCACGTGGTAGAATAATGATTTTCAGGATTCTCGCTTACGATCTTAGCCGTTTCAAAGTTGGCCGTCCGTTTGTCCGAAAACTTCTGAGCTGCAGTTGAAATTTGGAGTCTTGTGGGGTTATTGTGTTCACAGCTGTTGTCTTTTTGTGAGTTGCACCTCACAACTACGAAAAACCACACAAGTCCGGTTTGTACGTGCAATTCACCTCACAAGTCCTCTGAGTGGGAGCGGACGGACGGACGGGCGGGCGGGCGGGCGGGCGGGCGGGCGAGTGGACAGGCTGGGCGGGCGGACGGACGGACGGACGGACGGACGGGCGGGTGGACAGGCTGGGCAGGCTGGGCGGAAGGCAGGCAGAAGAAGATCTCCCAAACTCAATCACACATAGGGTCTTTCGAATACTGTTCCGTAGCCGAGGCGTGTTCTCGACAGTGCGGTGGCCATGATCTGTTCCTTTATTTATTTTATCTTGAATCAGATGTCTTAAGATCTTTTCATATCTGTGTTTCTGAAATTGATTTTTTAATAGCATGCAGTAACATAGAATTAAAGAATCGGCCTTCAATTTACGGTAGTTAGAACTGATAAAAATCCAACCATTATGAACGAAATTCCATTTCGTCTTGGTGATGGCGATCAACATCTAAAGAATGTGAAATCTTTATCGTCGCACCAAACTTTTCATTAGAAGTCTCACACTCGTGTTCAGCATTCTGACAGCTATAATACAAGGCAATAAACACACACACAGACACAAAAGAGTTTTGAATACTGTTGAAAAGAATTTCAAATTCACTTTGTTGAGTTTCATTACTATTGTTGTAAAACACTGAAACTTATGACCACCCGTGCTATTTATCTGTGGAGTCCCGTCGGGACGACGGATTAGATACAGTTAAAACTAGAAGTCCTGTCACGAATTGTGTGCTTATCTAGGCTTAATTGCGCGCAATTGCCATATCGAATGGCATCCAAAGCACGGCAGGTTCTCCTGGTTAGTCATAGCAAACAGAGGCAAAGTTTCAGCCAATGGACCTCCGGGTTACCCGGAGGGCCATTGGCTGAAATATTGCTTGTGCACAGGCCATATGTACAGAATTTGAAAGCGTTACTATGGCCATAACGGGTAGATTAACGCGTAGATCGACGTGCTATTTATGCGCATTTCATGACAGGACTTCTAGTTTTAACTGTATGCCAACCAGTTTAAACTATACATATACTGTGAACGGAAAAGTCGCTCCGTTTCATTTTGGGTTCCTTAAATACGATTGTTAAATTATTTATCAAAAACATTAGTTCATCCTCCGTTTCACACAATTTTGATGAAGTTACGCCAACACAACTACAAATATGACTGACATTGCTTCTATAAGTTACACTGTTCTGAATGCAAACTGGCCGGGAAGGGGCTATTTTTCTGAAGCAAATTGCAATATAAAATGAAACACCTAAAGATTTTACTCTATGTGTCTAGGTTGTCAACTGTAGGGACTGTGGGCTCAAGTACAGCCGCTATCGGAAAGTGAGTTGTCGTTCTTGGACTGGCTACTATCGGTTGGTATTTGCTGTATTGTAAACACTGGGTACAGGTACAACCCTATGCTATATTAACCCTTTACCCAACGCAGACGATATCAAAATTTTTTATTTTAATTATCATTTTTATTAACTTTTTCAAAAAATTTCAACAAAACCATATCATGTGACCCCTTTTGGAAACAATCTCGACGAGCTCGTTCCAACGAGGGGTCACATGGTATGGTTTTGTTGAAATTTTTTGAAAAATAATATTTTTTCAACTGCTGAATTTGCATATTACGTGGGCGGATGCGGCCGATTCGTTGGGTAAAGGATTAAATGAAATTTAGCTTATGATGAGTTTTATTACCTGGAAAACGCATGCGTGCACATCACTATCCACGCGTGGATTACGACCAGTCCACGGCGAGTGCACTGTAATTTTGACATTATGACACACAATTACGCGGTAGACCTTTTCCATTAATATGATCACTTTTTGACAACGTCATTTAATTGAATCACAATGTACACAAACGAACACTCAGAGATAAAAGCTTTTCGTATACCAACCGGAAGTAATTCATATTAGTCTCCACAACGTAGAAGAGCTCATGGAATTAGGTGGAGATAACCTATTTATCGATGGAGCCTGCACAAGCAGATTGGCCTTTCTCTGTTATAAATAGCTTGTCGGTAACAGAACTTTTATCAAGAACGTTAGTAACAGATGATTTACTTCCATCCATTTCAATATTTCGAGCCTTCAGTTTGGAAATTCACACAATCGCTTGCACAACACATCACCAGGAACAAGGTACATGCCATTAGATGGTTTTAATCCTGCAGCTCGGATTAAAACGCCATTAACACTGTTTTGAACAAATCAGAAGTCCATCATGAACGTTAAACGTGCAAGCCTGATAAATAATTGTACTTTCCCACAAAAAGCGGAGAAGTTTTGTCTTAACGGCACATTTTCCCGTAAGAGGATGGGCTTGGCCAGTGTAGGCCAATGAAAATACTGAAACTGTGTGCATGTTTTTAAGAAGAGTTGTAGTGTCAATTCCAAACTGACTTCGCTGGTGATAGCACACATAAACATTTAAAAAAAATGGATGGCGATACCCCAAAACTGATAGAGACCCAAGCGGCTAAAGCTCTTTCGAATTCTCAAATGTATTGTTGGATAATATGAAGTCATTTCTTGATAACGAACTTGCAAGTTTTCAAGAAATTATAAATTCCAAATGTAAAGAAATTTCTACATCTCAACTGGCATGTATACAGCAACAAATCGGGGACACTTGTAAATTTATCAGGCATGATTGTGTAGACCAACATAAGCAAAACAACAGAGTTTTATCAACTGTACATAGCGTAGAGGCAAGCTTATAATCGGGGAATATCACTATGAACGAAGTTACCAAAGCCAAGGACGCGGTTCAAGAAGGTATTGATTTAATGCAGAAAATGCAAACATTAATCAAAATCAAAAATTGCGGATTCGTCTCAACATGGACAGTAAGTGGTCGAAGAATATATAGCGAGCCCGTTAGCTGACGACTCGGATGAAGAGAAAAATGCTGTGGGGGGCTGAGGCTCGTGATTCAAGAAAAGTAAAGGTTGGCCGCCTGAAGAAGTACAGAAAGGAAACCAGATGTATGCCTAACAAAACTTCAGATTTGAGTACTTCTAACAAACAGGAACCTACACAATTGACTATTGCCACCACCTCGGTCGGCTTATCATAGCTACATTAACTAAAATGAACCACAATAAGCTGGAAGCCTTTTATTGGCTCAGAAAATATTAGATATGGGAAATACATAAGAGGTGCCCATGTTTTGCCGGATAGATATGTCACGTGTAGAGGGAAAGGAAAAAAATGGTACATTTTCTGACACATGTTAGAAATTGAACTTGCTGGCTAGGACTATATATATTCAAGATTAGCTATTGTGCAGAAATATTTGACCTTAAATAGCTAACGACTACATATGTGTTATATTACAGGACTAGTATTGAATTACCATGTGACCTAAGCAGTAGCCGACAGTGGATTTTTGATGACAAGTGAGTTCGCTTGTTTGGCAGAAAAGATGTCGTGTTATTTGGTGCAGTCGAAGTGTCTTGTAACATGACAAAAATATTTCATCAGTTTTAAGAGTTGGGATCAATTTCGTTACAGTAGGTGATTCACGTCAGTGCCTGCTCAACCAGTGCCACTTGCTCTTTATGTAACATTTTTCTCGATTCTGGAGCATCAACTTATACTGTTGACTCTGCTATTTACGGCATAAAATGGGCACACAATATTAGTAACTTAATTGATCACACATATAATCCTTTGTCACGGAACTGTAAAGGCCGCAAAATTACAAAATACCAGACACAAACATAAAAAGGAAACGGTTACTGTTGGGCAATTAATTGAACTATGTGATTTGTTTAAAGACACTTCTGACTTTCTTGTCAATGGACATTTGCCAATGTTATTATTATGTTTCGCGGGATTTATCAAGATTCAATGAGTCAGTTTCGCCCACATTTTGCGACAGAATTATGAAGGAAGCGTTTTTGTTGTTGTACAACACAGTCGCAGTGTTTTGGTCGTAATGCGCACCTGGCCAGTGTTGTTGTCCACGCAAGCGTTTACCAGGTGATAAAAATCATCGGCAGCAAAATTTTAATTAATGAAGCACCGGTGTGACAGGAATGGAAGTCCGTAGGAAAATTAGTCCCTCTGGACTATTATTCCGCGGAATTATAGTCCTAGGTCTAACATTCCTAGGAATAGTAGTCCGCCGGACTACTATTCCCAGGAATGTTAGACCTAGGACTATAATTCCTCGGAATAATAGTCCAGAGGGACTAACGTTCCTACGGACTTCCATTCCTTGGTTGTATCATGATTATTCTTACAATTAGTATTTAAAATCTAATATTATTGCGTCCGTGGAAATATTGCGCTCTCGTGGAAAGTGACCCATCCACCGTGGTTGTACTGTATATCAGACAAAGTAAAACAGTACAGCCAAGGCAACGAGGTTTTAATTTCCTGCGGTAATTCTTCTGCTTATCCTTATGATATGCTTTTGAAGTATTTAAATTTCTCTGGGATACGAATTCATATTTAGGCCCATAATTAGATCTAAAAATAGATGTCGACTGATATACAAGAACAAAAAGTAAAGCTACATCAGCGTGAGAGAAGGCCCTTTGGGTAGACTGAGAATCATATTTCCTCAGGCAAATTTGAGTCATTCTTTGAGAGCAGGGGATGCTACGGTGACAACCAGCGCAGACGTTAATGATCGCTGTTGGAAGCGACATGGCAGGTGGCGAAGTGAAGCTAGCAAGGAATTGTATGTTGCTAATTATGTGGAATACAAACTAAAGGTATCTGAGAGTTTAGGGCTGTGGCCATATTCTCTTTCCAATATCAGACCAATCCCGTTCTTTGGAATTTTTTTCTAAGCCAGCAACACGCCAGACTAGAAAGCTATTATACAGTGCTTCGTTATGTGTACAATTCAGACTTGTAAAGTCCTATGGTTCGTAGAAAAAAGCAGAAACGTTTTGTCTTAATGGTACATTTTACCCAAAGAGGAAGGGCTTGGCTATTGTTGGCCAATGGAAATACTGAAACGTTGTTCATGTTTTGGTGAGTTTTTAAGTGTTGTTGTAGTGTCAGTTCTAGTCTTACTTCCCTGATGACAGCACACATAGACACGTTAAATTATTATATTCAGTGTCTCATCATTCTTTCATTCTCAGTGTATTCATTGCTGTAATTTGATTTATCTTCGAGCTGAATTGCCATTTAAGTCGCCATATAAGTAATGGGAATTTGTTTACATTGAAATTCCAACCTTTGATATTCCATAAAATCAAATTAAATATACACAAATTATACATCAAAACGAAGGTTGTAATGTATAGAATAGCACAAATATCTGCCACAACTCACAGAGTTGACAGGAGGCACCAATGGTTCCTGGAAGTCTGCTTTTGTATTCGTACCAGAACAGAAAATAAAATAATATTTCCGGAGAACAACTCATGGCCAAATGTGCTTCAGATTTCAATGAACAAAGTTTGGCATTCAAAACACTGTACGATGCAGCGACAAGACAAGAAAGGAGAACACTGTCGGCATTTTGTTTTCTTGATAATGGGTTCATGGCCGACGGACATGCGCATATCACGCGATACCACAAATTTTCATCGAAAAACAATCGCGTAAGTCTAAGAAATTCAAATAGGTGATACCCTGGGAGTAATATGGCAACTGTGCAGTCTCCATATAATACCAGTATGTAGTATTAAGGCGATCTGTCCCATTATTCGATTTTAGACGCTATTGTATGTCAATGCTTTTTTGGACCGATGAACTTGACCGAAATGTAAACAAACAGACACCCAAAATAAAGTCGAGAGGTTTTGAATTTACCCCCACTCAGCCCTGTCGCTGCGTGCTGAAGGATTTTGATTTCCTAGTTTTGTTCTTGGATGTCTTAAGCATATTAGGCCATGAGATGTTCTCCTGAAATATTATTTTATTATTCGTTCTGGTACGAATACGGCAGCAGACTTCCCGGAACCATTGCTGCCTGCTGTCAACTCTGTGAGTTGAATGCATATATTTTACGTATTCTATAAATAACGATATCCGAGGTGTGAATTTCAAAGTAAGCATATTTCCATTACTTACATAGCATCTCAATGTGATGATCTGTCTAGTCTGGGATCTCAAATCCGAATGATAATGATAGTCCTAGATAACGTTGAGAGAGCTAATTTTATTAGTTCTGCTTTCAGACACAGGTTTGTCAACTTGTTTCAAATAATATTATTATCTCTAGTTTTTCCTGGGCGGTCTGGGTCATTTATCATGGGTTATATCAGTGTGTTTTTTCATGTAATATAACAGAGGATCAACTTATAAATTAGGAAATGTACATTGTAATAGAAAGTCAACAACACGCCACACTAGAAGATTATTATATACTGTTATCGTTATGTATTCAGTTCAGTATTTATTTATTTGTATTTATTTATTTATTAGGGTTTAACGACACACTAACAGCCAGGTTCACATCACGTCGGTGACGGTTTTACGAGTGGAGGAAGCCGGAGTACCCGGAGAGAACCACCGAGCAACGACGAGCAACTGTTAGCTCTCCAACATCGTAACTCTGCATCGCGGCACAGGCAGGGTCAGATTGGTTGAAGACATGCGCACCATCGACGTGCAGTACGCCTTAGTACACAGCGTCATCGTGCCCCCATGCAGGCAATCGGGGTTAAGTGCCTTGCCCAAGGACACAACGCGGGAGCACGAATCAGTTGTTGAAATGGTGACCCATCCAACTACTAACCGCGCTCGACGTTGCTTAACTACTGTGTTCTGACGAGAATCGGTTACCGCGACGCCACCGCGCCCCCGTATTTAGTTCAGACGGTTGCATTTAAATGTGAGCTACGGGGCAAGCACACTTGTTACACGCACACAAACGAACACACATGTGTGTAACCATTGGTGTATGTTTAACTCTTAGTAGCCGGGGAATCAGAATGAATTTATTGAACATTACATACCGCGAAAAACTTAAAGTAAAGCAGGTGCTTCTTGTCAAGTGTCGTCTGCCTATTCAGACAGACGACACTTGACTAGAAGCACCTGCTCAGTGTTTATGTCTCCCCCAGCCCAAGATAGCCGAAACGTCACTGCCAGATTACCTGCCGTATTGCATCACAGGCAAGAAAACTCGACTACCGTCTTCTGAGAGTTAACCAAGTAGACGTATATGCATGTATGGATGTGTATCTATGACTGAATGTGTATATGTGTATTTTAGTATGTATATATGCATGCACATTCATGTATATATATGTACGAACGTCGTAAACGTCGGGAGTAAGTGGTTTGGGAATATAATCAGAACGCGCCCAAATAAGCTTCAGCGCAACGCAATCTAATTTTAAAATTGGAAACTTATTTTACAGACCTTTATAGTAAGATAACTAGAATCTAAAACTGTTATTATATCGTTTGATCTGAAACCTTTCCGGGCTTTATAAGTGATGAGGACTGAATGAATTCGCGAAGGTCTGGCTGCGAATGGAAAATGGTTCTCAAAAGAAGCAATTTGACTGGGTGGGTTGTCTCGTTACACTTTTAGGGGAGTACTTTAGGTACCCCCTCTGGATTGTAGTGGGATTATTCCAATTCTGGTCGATGAAATAAATGACACTGAGGTTCAAATGAAATGTTGCTCTGCAACTCAGAGTGATCGCAGTCTCCTCCTTGTTGTGGTGCGTAGGGTTTAATATATTCCCTCGTTTTGTAGGGACAGGAAACGGGAATGAAATTACCTTCAGAACCTGGAACCGGAAATTTTCTCGGATAATATAAAACCATTTTACGAGAGTAACAAGACGCATTTATTTTAATGAAAATGAACATATTTCATTGGCAATCTATCATCTCCCAACGGAAAAGTTCTTTTCCCAAGAGAAGTGTGAAAACCCAACCCGCTTCATTCTCGTCTTCATTTTCAGAATCACTAGTATTAACACCCCTACCGCCTCCAACACCAACACCCTCTTCACTGCCGTCACCAGTCTCCTCTGCACTAAGCAGAGGAGACTGGTGGCGGCAGTGAAGATGGGGTTGATGTTGAAGGAAGTAGTGATTACTAGTGAATAGTGATACTAGTGTCTGTGAAAATGAAGACGAGTTTGAACTTATTGCCCTCGGTGTATTTATTTATTGGTGAATAAAATTTATGAAATGAAATGAAATGCAATGAACCTGCTCACTATTACCAGGACCATCGGTGACATAGCACCTGCTGTATTAAATAATGTGCGGGGCGTCGCGAAGATGACTGATAGTGGTGGTGGTGGTGGGGGGGGGGGGGGGGGGGGTGTTATTCCTGATTTGTCTCTACAGTGATGTTTCATATCTCGACTGACAAATGCTACATCCAGATCATCAAGAAATGCCTTCGGCGAAGCCATGCGTTGGTGATGTAGTTGGAATATTAGTCAGTCGGCATTGTAGCTCATAACCCAGGACTTCTTGAATAAATAAAATATTTATTTAGTAGTCATGACGCAACCTATTTTTGAAAATTAACACATACCGTACCGGTACTCCAAATTGTTCACACTGGGCCCCCAACGGTCCGAATAGGGTACTGTAGACCTCCATTTCTATGACTGACTGTGTGTGTGTATGTGACACCACTCCAGATATCAAATCCAATCTTTTATAAAGTACTGGATTACTAGCAAGAGAGAATTGGTATCTCAGACTCCAATCCTGGCAAAAATATCCCGACTGGAAAATTTATTGGGCGATGTCAGCCCCTCCCAAACACCCTCTTAAGGTGCCCCTGATCACGCGTGTGATAAACTGGACTCAAGTCCAGTTTACCACAAGCGTGATCAGAGGCGCCTTAAGGGGATGTTTGGGAGGGGGTAACCCCCCTGTACTTCTTAAAGCGTTCCTGATCACATGTGTGGTAAACTGGACTCGGTTGTTAGATTTAAATTAACTTATAATAAAAAGTACATTTTTCACATAGTGTTTGCAGCCAGCTAGTTGAACTAAATAACAGAGACAAAAACGAATTGATCCCGATTTGAGCAAATTCTCAGAAATCATCTAAAAACAATCTATTAAACGCTTAAAATATACGTAACCTTTTACCAAAATACGAATAATACTCGAACAGAAGCTAAAGCAACGAAGGTGTGAGCAACCAACAAAATTAATCTGTACATAAATGATAACATTTTTTTTACGACGCATCAGAGAAAATGACTCCATCGATCTGCTGCGAAACGCAGATGTCTTTTCGTCGTTCGATTATACTAACATTATCTTTTTAACATCAATCAACACTCCAAAAAGCAATATCCAATGGTCGTTAATTAATTTTAACACGTAAAAGATATTTTTTTCACTGTTGTCTGTCAAAAGAATATGTTATACTACAGGGAAGTGTAACTGAATGATTAAAGCTATTGATCGGGAGACGCAATGTGGCCGATGCGATTAAGTTTTAATTTACGAATTTTCTTCACCATTTGGAATTGACATTTTCAAGTCTCACCTTCAGACCCAGCTGCGCTATACATAAAATACATCATTACATTAGGCCCAGGATAGAACACACACTTACTGATCATCATTTTACGACGTATTATCAAGATTTGTTTGTCCATGTGTATTACAATAAGGCGCAGAATACATCACGCTGTGGCGAAATTACCATATATCACATGAAACGTCGTTAATTTCGACTAACAACCCATGTCTTATTTCCTGATTATCAACTAGTGTCTAATCGGCGCGTGGTCCCATAGCAGCAGCATTGTATTCTTGTGCGTAGTTCACATGACGTCAATTACGACAACTGTTGCAAATAAAGAGCATTCATGACGTCATGGTATGAAGCGTCTGAGACAACGAACTGATTGGCGGTTGTTTTGAGAAAATTTAGCGACAATGAATTAAATAAAAAGTGTAAAAAACATTCGAAAATTCATGTGATATACAGAATCTTTCGTTAGGTAAAGAGTTAAAAACCCTGATCATTTTAATCTCATTTATTAATCTCACAGACGTCACAGATTTCACAACCTAGCGATGCCATTTTCGCTGGCATGCTAACTTACTCGAGCCGTGATGTTACGGTATTGCCAGGGTGATATGTGATATTAGTGCGCGTGCAAAGCATGTTTGTAAGAGTTACCGTACTTTATAAAGGATTGTAAATATAGCTTCAGACACTCCATAACTCACGATGTGCAAAGGTTTACTTTTGGCAAGAATGGTAAACACTCTTTCAGGTATGCTGCTTCTATAACGTGAACCTGTCTTCCGGGGTCTCTGATTACGTCCTAGGATGGTCCCGCAAGCTCTCAGGGTATCAGCCTCATTCCGTAAGAAATTCGACGCTGTTATTGCCAGGAACCAGTCTATACCTTAAATTGTCCATCATCCATGTTTAGATTCATGCGTCTGGAACCCAGGGTTCGCTTTTTCGCCCAACTGCTATATTCCAGACGATTGGAATAATACCACAAACATACATTTTCTTTGAATCAACGCAAGAAATGATGGTTGCGTCCTAACACTCACACTTAGTACTACTACTAACACCTTCTACACCTACAACTACCTTCTACCCCAACTACACTTTTCTCCGTGGCTGCCACAATTCCAGCGTCTACTGTTGCCTCCTCTCATTACTGTCAACGGTGATAGTGAACCCTAGAGCGTCTATGGCTACTGATGGCTACACCATTACTAACGTACTATTTGCTGATCTACAAGATATTATCTGTGATCCCAACTACGGGTAGGTCCCATCAGCCCCATGTTTCTCGCCCACTAACTGTACTAATATAATTACCTATTCTATCGATGACCCTACGAACTTCACTACCAGATTCACAAAATCAATTAGGATTTCCACTTATGGAACGTCACTTACGGAACGCCTTTCTATGGTTAATCTGTGGCTATACAATCTCGTTTCGTCGTATGGTGAGATGAGAGTTATAAGGGTAACCCACGCATCAGGAGGGAATAAGAGCTATGAGGTTAGAACACGTAGGAAGTACACCCTCCTTCAGGTGGTTACCCATAACTCTCAGTCATTGTTTGGATGAAGGAGAGGGGTCCATGGGAGCTTATCATCATCTCTCATACATCCCCTCATCCAAATCAGAGAAGCTTTCAACATGACGTAGTAATAGTGATCAACGCGTTGTCTTAATATGTAATCCAGTTCGAAATGACATACTCTCGTTTTTTTCACTATCACGTGATCAAATACAAACTTCTAGAATTAATACATTCGGTTTTCTCTTTATAATGTTACGCAAGTTCTCAGGACACCAGTCAAATTCTCCAAGGAATTCGACGTTGTTATGGACTGTTTGTTTATTTATTTTTGATGATGTTTAAAACAGATTACCGCTAATAAAATGTGATTTACATTTGCTCACAAAATAGACAGATATTCTTTCGTACCCCAGTTGTAGATATTCAAATCTATAAGTACTTAATTCACATCAAAAACGTCAAGCTATTAACATAATTAGTAGAACTACACATCGTAATCATAAAACTACAACTGTGGTACGTCTTCATTCATAAATATTTAGTACGGAAATGTGTATAATGGTAATTTCCTCGAATGCCATCAAATAAAATCTCGAATGAGAAACATTTCTTGAGTTGAAAATAAAATGAGTGTTTATGGTATTTTGAAATTCAATGGGAAGGAATATTACAAATATTCCATCCGACTGAATCTAAATATAGAAAATGGACTATTTAACCCTTTGAAATCGTAAGACCGTTTTTTCGGTCCAAGGCATTATTTCGTCTCATTTTCTCTTGGTATAAGGAGGTCTGTACACGGGGCATTGATGATAAAATAATGACTACGGTCTGCAGTCAGAAGGCTGCAGACTGCAGTTATTATTTTATCATCCCTGCACCTTGATATTGGACTGATCCATCTCATTGTAAGTGTACACAAAGGCGATACCATTTCGGGAAACGAGGGGTTAAGGACTAGACACACCCCAGGCTATACCAGTGTTAGGTTCGTTTAAGAATTTGGCAGGTGGTTTTAGAGCTTGTGTTTGAGATTTTGAGAGTATTTGTTGTTCGTTATAAATTTTGCTGTGACCTAACTAATTTTCCTAAAATTAAAATTCTTGCCTCGAACCATCATGTATGCCCACTGTTCCAGTTGGATCGAACAAATATTGGTAATGTTATTCTGAGCTTGATTTGGGGTAGGGTGCTACTCCATAGTTTTGTTTTACTTAAAGAGTGGCCTGAGTGCTTGATTCAGACACCCTTAAATGAAATAGCCAGTCTTGTCAGACAGATCCTAATACCGATAAAGTCCAACCTAATAAAAAGGTTTGTGAACTAATCTTTACTTTAAAAAATTAAGCTGACAGTGGATTTCAAAGACGACTTCTAATATCTCACTCCACCGGAAACCTGGCACAATTAATACAACTATTCAGTTTTCTCTTTATAATGTTACGCAAGTAACATTATAAAGAGAAAACTGAATAGTTGTAAAAATAACAGGCTCTAACTTTAAAAAAGCTGTGCCTCTAACACACAAGGAGTACACAGTTAATAAATATTGCAAGTCTCGATCAATACTTTCAAAGTAGATGCATATATTTTTCATCAAACTCCATGACACTAACGGGTATTTGGTAACTATATCCTGTGATCAACAAATGGCTAACTTGCTTAATACAAACTTCCTGAAAAATAGCGAAATCTACGAACCAGAACACGACTTGCTTCTGTTCCGTTCCAAGAGCCCAGAATTTTTTTCCGACACTAATGTAACGGAAGCAGACATCTACGAGATACTTAGCGCGCTAGAAATCAATAAAGCAGTCGGTCATGACGGCACCAGTAACCGAATGCTAAAGGAGACACGACAAACAGTGTGCAAGCTACTCCTATTGTTATTCCAGCAGTAACTTACTTCTTGCACGTGCCCTTCAGACTGGAAGCTGGCGACTGTTATACCAATCTTCAAAAAAGGCGACACGACCCTAACAATTATAGGGCCGTTTCTCTTCTTAGTTGTGTGAGTAAAGTCACGGAAAAGGTTATTTTCAATAAAGTATTCTGCCACTTTCACAAAAATAATCTATTCTTTAATTACCAATCTGGCTTCCTACCGAAACACAGTACTGCATTCTAGCTACTAGAAATCTATCACAACTTATGCTTATCCTATGATAAACGTCTCTTTTCACTGGAGGGTTTTTGCGACATATCAAAAGCATTTGATAGGGTCTAGTGTAAGGGGCTTATTTTTAAATTGAGGCAATATTGTATTACAAGGTCCATCCTAAAATGGTTCAAAGCTATCTGAAAAATCGTCGACTATCTACCCGTTAGGGGCGCGGTGGCGTTGCGGTAACCGGTTCTCGTCAGATCACCGAAGTTAAGCAACGTCGATCCCGGTTAGTCCTCGGATGGGTAACCGTCTGAGCGATCGATTTGGACTCCCGCGTTGTGCCCTTGGGCAAGGCACTTAACCCCGATTGTCCACATGGGAGCACGATGACGCCGCGTACTAAGGCGTACTGCACGTCGATGGTGCGCATGTCTTCAACCAATCTAACCCTGCCTGTGCTGCAGTGCGAGTTACGATGTTGGGGAGCTGGAAGCTGCTCGCCGTTGCTCGATGGTTCTCTCCGGATACTCCGGCTTTCTCCACCGGTAAAACTGCAACGGTTATGATTAGCCATTGTGCATAAGTATGTGACCTTAAACACCAATAAATAAATAAATAAATAAATTATCTTCCCGTTAAGTCTGGTGTACCGAAGGGATCAGTGCTGGGTCCTCTACTCTTTTTGATTTACATCAATGACATTTCTGAATATATGTCCTCGGCAGATTCGTGTAGGCTGCTCGCAGAAGACACGTGTATAAGAAAAATTCTGATGTCGATTAGCTCAGTACATATATTAACCTTGAACTTAATGTTGTATTAGAATGGGCCCAGCGGTGCCACATATATTTTAACCCATCAAAAACAAAGCTCGTGTTATTTACCAGGGAAGCAGTAGCCGTGAATCCAATTGTAAGGTTTGGGTGACCCTTCTAGACCTCACAACTGAACATACTAATCTCGGATTAAAATTACAAGCTTACTTGAACTGGCATACATATATTTGCAACATATGCAAGAAGGCCAACTCCAAGTTTTCTCAATTGAGAAAACTTAAATTTACCCTGAGCAGAAAAACTTTTGAAATAATGAACAAGCCTTTTATACTTCCAATATTAGAGCATGCAGATGTAGTATGGGCCGGGGCTTCCAATTACATACTTTCTAGACTAGACAAAATACACCCGGAAGCCGGGGGGATAATAACTGGACTCACTAGAGCTGTACCGCCTTCAAAAGTATTCTTTGAACTTGGCTGGGAAATCCTAGAACAACGATGAAAATAGCACAAGATGGTGACCTTCTTCAAAAGTCTCCATGGGGAAGCCCCGACGTACCTCTACGAACTATTACCCCAAACATTTCAGGACTACTCACCATATAGCACAGCTCGTTCGAATTTCAAAATTCCTCTGATACACACTAAATAATTGAAAAATTCTTTCATCCCATCTTGTATCTCAGAGTGGAACTTGAAATAAAGAACCTAGAATCTTTAAGTGAATTTACTAAGTATTTCAAAAGTGAGGTATGTAGGCCACCATCGCATTTTGGGATAGGTTCAGGGAAGGTGAATATACTGCATGGCAGACTACGTAATGCATACAGTTACTTACATTTTGACAAATTTCAAAATTCTATTCATGACACACCAAACTGCTCATGTGGTAACAGAATGGAGGACGCATCACATTACTTTTTTATCTGCCCAAGGTATTCCAATCAAAGATTAATACTGCAACAGGACCTGGCCAACATCACAATTAATTCTGTTACTGACATCCTTTACGGTATCCCTAATATGCCCCCATCCGCAAATGACCATCTATTCCGGGTAACACAAAAATATATTAAAGCAACCAATCGATTCAATATTTTATTTTTGAGAACATTCATCCAGGTTGTTAGTTCCATGTTTCTTGGGCCCGGAAAGTGATGTGACGCTGATCTACTGTTGTGGAACAGTTCCGTTTCATTGGAACAATATGCCCCGGTAGCCATTCAGTAGGGTGCAAGACGTCTAAAGTGATTGGCATAATTAACCCTTTGCCCATCGTAACGGCGAAAACCGGCCATCACTATTCACAAAAACGCCATTCAATTTTCATTATTTTTTTCTTTTTCTTATCAAATTATAGCTTTTAATCCCTCATTAGAGCGAGCTCGTTGAGCTCGTTCCAGTTTGGGGCCATGAACTGTTTTTTGACACACAATATGGGGAAAAAAGTTATTCAGGAATTTTGTTTGCAAATGTCGTCTGCCTTTTGTGTTGGATAAAGATCTAACAACGATTGGAAAAGCTTTACTATCCTGTGCAGTGGTTATGGAATAGCTAAACATGTTGAAACTGACCTTATATATTAATAAACATTTAAAACCCATTTGTTTTTATCTGACTCGCCCGCAAACTTGTCATAATTACAAGCATGTAAGACAATGAATGTTTAGGGTAAAAGATCACTTGCGACTGTGTCCCCACAACATATCGCCACGTGAGAGCCATAAGGTTCTATCTTCCAGTGGTAAATATGACCTTGTGGTTCTCACATGACGATATGGCGTCGGGCGCATCTTACCTACTTTATATGTGACGACAAAAAATGGCACGCACCTTGAAGTGATGGGGCTCTTCTGGGGCGTTGCGGCCTGGTGAGCTAGCTGGAGGCAGTTTGATATTTTTTCATGCGTACATGGTAGCATTTCCTCTCTTTTCTTTTTTCCCCTTTTCTTTCTCTGAATATCTACCACCATTACACCATTGCAATCTTGAATAGCGTATTGTTTATTCCGATGTGTATATATTGAACAAATGCTGCATTTACTTGTTAATCGTATACTCGTATACAAGGGAGAGGATGTGTCTTAAAAGAGGACGTGTTGTCCAATCCTTTTTGTTTATTTTGACAAATAAAATATGTTTAAACAAAACTAACGGGTAGTGATTGGTGATTTGGCAGAGAATTACCCCGTATCAACTCTAACCAACAGGAGGAATACCATGAACTAAGGAGTTCAGTTTTCTAGAATTGTGCATTTTAAACCAGAAATTAGAGCCTCGCATCTATATGGTGCTTTTACAATTTTCATATTTAGTATAATGTTTACTAATGTGTGCACTTTATTAAATGGCCACTATTAACCTACAGGTAGAAGAGAAACTACAACAATTCCTGCTACCAAATCACATTTTCTTTCTTTGAGCGGTGGGGAGGGGGGGGGGGGGGGTGGTGGAGGGGGGGGGGGGTCCGTCGGTGCCCGACGACTGAGTCAAACTATTTGGAACACACATAATTGCTTTCATCAAATACTTATACGTTACGAACATACTTTCATGAGAAAGCCAAAGCAGCTGAAGAAAGCTAAAGAAACTGACCTTTATCACCATATAAATAAATAAATAAATAAATAAATAAATAAATAAATAAATAAATAAATAAATAAATAAATAAATAAATAAGCCATGGTTCAGCAATAGCAATGCTGAAAAGTGAGTACTGAAAAACTCGGCTTCTAATCAATTTTCTTCAAGGTAAGATGACATTACTCCCGATGTGGGTTTTGTGTGTTTTGATTTTTTTCTGGGAACAATTTACTTTGTAGATGTGTTTGATGATAAGGAAACACATTTGTTTAACGGGTCAAATGAAATATTGAAGCCATTCTTTAATGTCTGAGAAATGAAGGATTGGAATAATTTTATTCGATCATGCCTGTCTACGGAGTATTTTGTTACGTCACATAGACTGATGATATTATACTTGCCATAAATCTTTTATTCCCCAATATGATACGAAGAGTACTTTTCGAAGCAATACATCATTGCTGTGAAACCTGTAATAATAATTATTTACACTTGAGAGGGTCTATTTTTTGTGCTGAAAAACTTGGTTAATCAAACAGTTGAGTTGTCAGCAAAACTATTAACAATATGGAATGTATATACGGTGTTTGAACGTTGCCCTGTCAAACATTTACATAAAACATATTATTTATATCATAAATTACGTGATATGTCGATGGACAATGAATCCTCTGCACAGAATAATAATGTTTCAATCAGAGGCTTATATACCACGGTTCTCATACGAGAAGGCGTTCCTGCCTTCCTACGCCGCCAACTCCTCCCATTGTCCTACTCTCCTCCCAGTATTTATAAATACCTTTTTTATGATATCATTTACCGCCTCCTTCTCAATATTCCCATTAACCCTTTAAACAACGTAACGGCCAAAACCCACCAGCGCTATTCACAAAAAATGCCATTCAATTTTCATTATTTTAAAACAAAATTTCCTCAAAAACATAGCTTATGACCCTCATTGGAACGAGCTCGTTGAGCTCGTTCCAATGAGGGTCATAAGCTATATTTCTGAGGACAAAAATGAAAACAAATGAGTTATTAAATAATTTTGTTTGCATGTGTCGTCTGCTTTTCATGTTAGGTAAAGAGTTAAAAATATCGACGTCCTTCCTCATCCATCTATACAGCGAGGCTGGCTCCACTGGACTGATATTTTGGACCTTCTGAAAGAAAGAGAAAGGTTAAGTTTCAGATTCCCCATCACATTCAAGCCACTTATCCCGTTCCCCTTTTCCCTATCTTGTCTCGTTTTTTTTCAAAAGCACCACTGACTTTGACCTCTTTGTGAACAGAAGTGACTTCACAAATATTCCATCCAGGTACTCTTCAAAATCTTGCTACTTTTTTTATTCTGAAACCAGCGCTAAAAATTCTTGCTTCCAATGTTGCAATATCACTCGATCTCATTATCCTTGCAATATTATGATCATAAAAGTGATCCCAGCCGCGATAAGTTCACGATATATACATACGTTATTACCAACAAGTGGGTTTCCTAGATGCTGTGTTGAAGTCGAGACCTCGTCTCTGGGCATATATCGGTTAGGACGCATCGACATATGACCCAGAGGCGAGGTCGAAGCGTCAAAACGCCATCTCGGAAATTCACTTGGTAGTAATAACCAATTTATCTAACAATATTGCTGCCTTTCTTGACTTCTTCGCGTATATTTTGACAATCATTCGGCTTCTATCAAATTATTTTTTATGAATGACGATCATGACGTCACAGTAATACGTTTATGAGCTGTGCATGACGCATTCCCCATTCATTGTTCCACTTGTACTACAACCACCGAAGTTTATAGTTGTGTTTCATTTGTCGGTTTCTTTATTTTATTTTTCAAGTTTAACGCATGGTGGGGCTATATAAAATATTATCAGAGCAAATAATTATTTAGTCTAATTAATTTCAATGAGGAGGTAATTTATTTATCATTTAATTACTTTTATCAAAAACGTTACTCGACACGTGTAATTAGTTTTGATAATTGGAGGTAAATCGAATGGTCGCACGCGCGGGTGCTGCCCTTAATTCAAATTTGCCTTTTGTCTAGACATTTTCACTTTATTAGGGGAAATACGTTCTTGTTGTAAGATAAATATTCTTATTTCCCAATGAAACAAAATACTGCATTTTGATTGGCTGAGAGGTACGGTGTAACCTGCAATCCACAGTGGCTTTTTTTACACCGTGTTTAGCCGCGGTGTAAAAACAAGAATATACAAGAGCAAGCTTTATGGCTAAAAAGTACCCATTTTTAATTATTAATTCATATCTTCTGCTCGGTTATGTTAGACCAAAATTAAAACTACAGGAAATTTAATATTTATATGCAATAAAATTTTACAGATATGGATGCCATTGGAACTGGAACTGGCTCATTGAGCCAGTTCCAATGACATCCATATTTGTCTGGCTTTATTTAAGAAACTTGCAAAGTACAAATTTTTCTGTCAGTTTTTGACAACAATGTAGGTTAAAGAATTAAGAACATAAAAATTCTTGGAAATAAATCCGTTATCCTTGTGTTTTCCAGGGCGCATGGAAATTTACACCGGTTTGGGAACTCATCCACCCTGAGGCTTCGCAACGGGGTGTATGCGTTCCCAAATCGGTGTAAATTCCCATACACCCTGGAAAACACAAGGATAATTAATATTACATTAGTAGGTCGAGGTTTATTAAACAAACTATTGCGAATCCAAGCTTTGAGATAAAAACAACAACAAAAGAACAAACCAAATAATATCTGTATTCACGGTTGTCGCATTTCTGTCGACGTGTGAGATTCTACAGTGTTGTGGCGGGGGGGGGGGGGGGGGGGGCTGACAGAGAATGTGGCCCCATCCACGATCCGGTCGAAATTCTACACACAAGTCTGTAATCGCAGTGTGATTCGGCCCGCTGGAAGAATAGTTACAATCGTGCATTCGCAAATTTACGATTACTCACTAGTCTCTCGTTTAGATGCGCATGCCGCGGAATCATCTTCCAACCCGAAGGGCTAGCCTTCAGGTTAGAAGGGGGTTGAAGTAGACAAGACAGATGAAAGTAACCGTCGGTGGGATTCTATGACCAAATGTAGCAAAATTTATTTGTATGATGGATCACAGGACTGACTGTATATTGACACGTTTGCCTGCGCCCATTTTTAACTCATTGAGTAACCGCGAAGCATGTCTGTGGAAAAAGTGTCCTTTGTGCCTACCTGGTCCCTCCGTCTCTGTGTATGTAATCTTAAATCGCCTTGCAGTTGTTCTGTTTAGCACAATCTCCACCGTATGACGTGTCAATTTTCAAAAATTCAAACCAGCAGCTCTACAGTTTAGTAAATGCGCAGTCCGTTGTCACTGTCCGATTGAAAACATCTTATCCTATCCCGACTTTAAATGTAATTGACTGATTCATAAAATTATTAACAAACACTTTCCTGTGTCCTACAAGTGGCTCAGTCTGCAGTTCCCCTGAAAGCCAGACTGAGCATCTCTCATAGCTAAAGACTATGGGTAAAGATCAGTCAGGACGTTGATTATAAGCTCAATGACACCAATCATCTTTCGATGATGATCATCTTAGAATCATACAATATTCCAATGAGACTAAAATCCCCCTCCTCTGATTGGACTAGAGCTCGCTTAGTATATTCTGTGTTTACGGCTCAAGTGACAAATGTTACCGTCTGACGTCACAACGCGAAATATTTGAAATGACGTCGCCCGTTTCGTAATTGCTTCATCAACCGAGTGACAAGCAAGCCGCTTCATTGTTTCTGGATTTTTCACACGTGCAACCGAGGGTGTTCCGGATAAAGTGTTGTTTAAATTACAAACTGATTTACGATTTGAAGAAAGATGGAATGAGTTTATCTGGTTTATTGTTATTTATCCAGTGCCGTCGTGGGTACACGAGAGGTTTATTTACTGAACCTGTGATCGTTAAAAGTTGCATTCCAGAAGGCAACTTTTAATGATCACAGATTTAGTAAATAAATCTCTGGCGTTTCACAACGTACGTTTTGGGCTGTGGGTAGTGTCTTATTGGAACATGTAGGTTATTTTGACAAGCTGGCGGTAACATGGTCTGAGGTTTGCGGCTCGGAGCGTACGTTCAACCTCGACGCTTCGCGATTGAACATAACCTCCGAGCCGCAAACCTCAGACCATGTTACCGTCAACTCATCACAATAACGTATAATGTATGGATTCGAACAGTTCATTTCACGAAGGAAGTCCAAAAGTTAGACTAGGTGTAAGTGTTATTAGACTTGGTCTAATATGTATTAGTATGCCTCACGTCTGTGACATCAGCCGTGATTGGTTAATTTGACCCCTTCTAAAAGTCATAGTACTGGAGGTTTTGGACAAAACACGGGTACTATCGGAACGTTCTTCCCTGGAGAACACAGAAAATATAAGCTCCACTTTCATCGGTCAGCGTCGATTACGACGTGCTGATTGGAATTTCCCAAGCCAAACGATGGCGCCGTGTCTGTTTAACTTTTTTCGTCACCGATAGACACAAACTTACCGACAAATATGTCTTCTTCAGTGGGTGTGTTTTCAATTTTAACTGCAAACACTGAATTCAAAACAAACAGAAATATTAAAAATCCACGTGGTGTTCACCACTTTAGTAAATCATGAATGTGACTTCAGGCTCAATCAATTATATTTCTACTTGTTTAGTATTACTAGTGTTCCTCGACCTCACTAAGTCTCCGCCTCAGGTTCAAAATAAATTTTTTTTCACTCCGCTTAATTATAACAACTGTCGTCGTCCAAAAATATTTTATACTCCATTATACCACTTATGACACAAGCATTAATAATGAATTATAACATGAATAGCATGATGCAGTTGTAAACACTGACATTTGGTGATATAGAAACTTCCAAAGCGATGGCACTTGTAACAAGTCATTTTCGAAGTTGGTGATCTGGAAACTCCTAAAGAGACGTCATTCGTCCGAAATGACGTCATTAAAAGCATGTTTTTGGATCCGGCTACATTGTTATTACAAGATTGATGGCATGTTGCAGTTAACGCTTAACAGTGGAAGCTATTTTTTGTTCGGCATAATAAAATAATTAAAACGTTTCTTTTCATGTTCTATCGGTCGATAGTACCTGCGTTTGTGTGATTTCTGAAATTAAATCTTCAGCAGCGTCGCTGCTTCAGGTTTTATTTCAGAAATCACACAAACTCGCTGTTTCAGATTTTATTTCAGAAATCACACAAACTCAGGAACTATCGACCGATAGAACATGAAAAGAAACGTTCTAATATTATAAAAGAGTATTTCAGCACGCGCGTTTAAGTTCAAGTGCTACGTGTAACTAGACAAGGTAAAAAACTACGACCAAATCAAATAAACGAACGGACCGAAGAATAGAAACGTGTAAATTTAAACATGAGTCAGGCCATGTTAACTAATTTTGTCTTACAGTAGAGTCGTCGTGAATTGGTCATAATCCACGCGTGGCAGTAATGTCCACGCATGCGTTTACCAGGTAATAAAAATCATCATCAGAAAATTTTAATTAATGAAGCACCAAGTTGTACCCGGTGCTCATTAATTACATTTTTTGATGATTATGCCAAAAAGTAATGGTTAGAATCTAATATTATTGCGTCCGTGGAAATGTTTCCCATCCGTGGAAAGTGTTCTGAATATGCAAATTAAATGCGAAGGTGCAGAGACCGCCATACCTCATATTGCAGTACTTGATGGATTTCTTAACCTGTTAGATACTACGTCACAAGCGTATTTTCAGAAAACGAGAGGATTATTTAGAAATTTATCTTACACTAAGAATGCATTTAGTCCGCAATTACTGAATACAGCGTCTATCAGTGGCCCCAGACACAAAGTTTATGTCTTGTAACTGCATAATACAAGGGTGTGCTTGGTTTCGATTTGTTTGCGTTACTATTTATAGAACATTACAAGCTTTCGAAACGCGTTTACGGGGAACCTTCTACGTTTCTATATTCGAAAAGAGAGAAAAAAAAACTTCTTAAAAGTATAACTAATAAATTATGGAACCGCATTGCTTTTAGGCCTTTGTATCTAAATCATTGGAAGCATTCAAGCCGGAACAACATGCAGTTATATTGTCACAGCGCACAATCCTTTTGGAATGTTGAACGTGTAGGAGCTCAGTAAGTTTATCCTAGGATCGCAGAAGTTCAAAGTATGCTCATACAGTTTCAGCCGAAACGACAAGAATTTTTATGAGTCTGAAAATGAATCTCCTTTTCTGAGGCTACATCTATATGACCTTAAAAACAGAGGTAAGATTCTGATAGAACATTTGTACATAAACGTAATGATGATAATAATTTTGCATATTTATAATAACAAGTAGTGTTTGACAGGTTCGGAGACAGCAAGGATAGAGCAAAACATATCATTTCTCAGATTTCGGATAGACTAAACACACCACAAACAAAAATCATTGTTTTTCTCCAAAGAGCTAGTAGTGCTAACTTGTTTTCTTTTCTATGAAAACTGGCTGTCACTAACTGATTGTGGGTGATCTTGCTGGTAGAAGTGAAGCATCAGTTTGCAGGGTAACGTGACAGGTTCGTGAAGCAATCCAGTCATTGAAAGGGAATTATATCAACATACCAGATGCAGCAGGCCCTGACGATATGAAACGTCACTTCCATAAAATAGTTACATTGCCAGGACTAATGGCCCCATTAAACATTTTAGCCTTCCGCCATCTTAATATCCAGGATCTGAAATGCCCGTGTAAACCAGCTGTGTTAATCAGCACTGCACGCACTTGTAATGAACACCTGATTGGTATTCTTGATTGTCGTTCGTTTCCATTTTCTAAAACAAAATTCAACTGTGTGCTTGTTTGCCATCCGTTCAAAGAACTAAACATTTTTATTTTAACCCTTTACCTAACGTAACGGCCAAAACCGGCCAGCACTATTCTCAAAAATCGCCAATTAATTTTCATTATTTTTTCATTTTTTGTCTCAAAAACATAGGTTATGACCCCTCGTTGGAACGAGCTCGTCGAGCTCGTTCCAACGAGGGGGTCATAACCTATGTTTTTGAGACAAAAAATGAAAAAAATTAGTTATTCAAGAATTATTTTTGCAAGTGTCGTCTGCTTTTCAGGTTAGGTAAAGGGTTAACCCTTGAACTCTAAAAAAAGCTTTTTCGATCCAGTACACGATACGTCATAATTTCACCAGGTGTAATTCCGTCTCAGTGAATGATTGGGATATTCGATCAACCTGCAGTCCGACGGGTTGAAACTATTGAATGGTCTCCCGCAAATATTGATTATAGACTTGTCCAATTGCTGTCATTGAACTGACTTAGAAGACACCATCAGGGTTCAAAGGGTTAAAGACGGCAAAGGTGCAAGTACTAATATTATTTTCCGATGCCGTTTAGAAATTTATTTTCTGATTTTGAGGTACAACTCACAACAACTGATGATCGCGATTACGAATCCCCATCTCCATGCATTAAAAATTGGCATCTGAATTTGAATTCTTGACAAAAAAATAAATGCAGCCTTAGAAAAATTTATTATCTTCCTGGAAATGTATTGATACTGACTGATGCGCCTCTATTTTCTTTTGCAGACACAGAAAAATAGTGTGACAGATTGCTGTGGGTGAGGTTGTCTACGTTTTCTCAGTGGTCTTGAATATATGTTGTATAATTTTATTAAAAATAAGGGAAATGGATTGTATGAAAAAGAACTAATTCTCTCGCGGTTAATCTTGGGGAGTGGAGGGAGGAGGCGGTTAACAGCATTTTTTATTATGGGCCATATGTGATTTATTTGGCGCTAACAACTATAGAGTCCTATAGTTAGGACAAATTCAACAGAAGAGGCAGTGTGCAACTGTACATGCCATGAAGAGCCCGATACCTCGTCGCCTGAGTGCTAGAATGTCCTATGTCCCCTATGGGACATAGGACATTCTAGCACTTAAGGCGACGACCAGTTGAGCATGAAATTTCGTGAAAACGACCAGAAAGTGAAATGGATCTGACTCTACAAACAGTCCACATAGAGGACATTTCGATATGACAGCAGTCTAGTCTGTTATTTCAGCTCGAAAAAATTAAATTTTCTCCGGGCCCGGGGTCTCCCTTAATGAATTTCCAGATAACGTTTCCTGGCACAATCCACCCCTGAATATACTGCCCATGAATTATGGTCACTTGTGTATTATAACTGTCATCAACAAACGGTCGTCCCCTTCAACCCAAGCTTTCCATATTCCTTCCCGGACACTAAAAAATTAGTAACTCCATTAGAATACTGGAAATTATAGCATTATTGCACTGAACATTGATAGAATATTCACTCTTTCAACTGCATGTAGTTTTTTGAACCCAAACTGGAGGATTTCGCATAAATTATAGGGGGTGCAGACTGTCTTTTAGACTCTAAAACCAGCAGTTGGAAATATCTGATCAAAGTGGGGCAGTTCCACCACTAGATTTACTTAAAGCTAGTGCTTCATAAACCATCAGTAAGAATATTTGCAGTTGTAAATAGGATGGCAGGGATGGAGGGTGGCGGCAACCTGGAAATGCATTTTTCAAGTGAATATCGCTATTAGCCCTTTAACCAACCCAAGTAGATCCGATGATTCAATTCGTGATTTAACTGATTTTTTTTTTACCTCAAAAACATAGCTTTAATCTCTTGGCTGGAATGATCTCGATGTGCTCATTCCAATAAAGGACCATGTGCTTTGTTTTGAGGCAAAAAATGAATGGTAATATAACAATAATATGATTTTAAGGGAATTACGGTTCATTAGCGGCCCACCAGAAATTATTAACAGCCCGAGGTCTTATAAGCGGCCCGAGACGAAGTCGTGGGCCGCTAATAAGACAAAAGGCTGCTAATCTTTTCTGGTGAGCCGCTGATAGAACCGTAATGTCCGAGAAAGTCTTGTTATTACTGTTATTACCACTAATAGGGAAGGACATTCAAGAAACCTCAAAATAACTGCAAGTCAATGGTTTAAACAAATCCGAGAATGATTCAACATACTTGTTCTTTAATCAAGAATTAAACTGACATTTTAATGTGAATAGAAAATGAACAATTAAGTTAAGTGTTTGAACTTAGAATATTCATGAGAAGTCGGCATTCACTTTTATTATTTTTTAAAAACCAAGAACGAAATTACTGAAGCAAAAAATCCAGCATCGGAGTTTGGCAGCTTCCAAAAACGAAATGATCTATACTGATCTTATAAACTAAAATCACGCACTTGCTTTTCCGTTGTGAGGGTGCACTCGTTTCGCCTCGGATGAAAACAAGCAAAGGAGACAATACGTCGATTGAAAATAAATCGATGCAAGATCACGTGACATATCGTACCGCGGGCGGATAATGAAAATTATTTTCATTATCCGCCCGGGGCCCCATACGTCACGTGACCTTCCATGCGTTATATAATTTCATCGCCTTACTAAATAATGTTAATGCACAAGAAAATGCCCTGTTAAGTGGTAATAATTATACTATAACATGATTTTCTAGGGCGTTGGGCTCCATTATCAGACCTACCTCAGTGATTAGCAGCCCGGCAGTCCCTTAGAGGCTCGAGGCGATAGCCGAGGGCCGCTGATGGCTATAGGGCTGCTAATCACTGATGTTGGTCCGATAATGGAGCTAAACGCCCGAGAAAATCATGTTATTATTATTATTATCAATACCCGATTCTATATCATTTTTTTCAAAAAGGATAACTGTAGTTATTTCCAAATGAAACAAAATTCTGCGTTTTGATTGGCTGAGAGGTACTGAGAGGTTCACCACGGTGTAAAAACAAGAATATACAATAGCAGTCAATATGGCTAAAAAAGTACCAATTTTTAATTATTAATTCATACTTTCTGCTCAGTTATGTTAGAACAAAAATTAAAATACAGGAAATTTAATATTTATTTGCAATAAAATATTACAGATATGGATGTCATCGGAACTGGCTCATTGAGCCAGTTCCAATGACATCCATATTTGTCTGGTTTTATTTATTAAGAAACATATAAAGTACAAATTGTCTGTCAGTTTTTGCCCACCATAATTCTTGGAAATAAATCCGCTATCCTTGTGTTTTCCAGAGTGTATGGGAATTTACACCGGTTTGGGAACTCATACACCCTTAGGCTATGCCTCAGGGTGTATGAGTTTCCAAACCGGTGTAAATTCCCATACACCCTGGAAAACACAAGGATAACTGTAGATATTCAATAGGGATCTGCGAATCACAATTTTCACGAATCGAATCTTGTCTCTGAAATCGATATTGAATCGAATCTCGAATCGAATCTTAATGCACAAGTTATTTGCTTAGATGCTGAAACTGACCTTGAACACCAATAAAAAAATATTCTCTGTAGCACCGTCGCTAAAACAGGTAGGCCTATTATCCAAAGTTTTAGTTTTTGAAGACTTAGCTTGTTACTATTCACAGCAATCTGCAACAACACCGACCGCTTCGCGACAATGTGAGCCACACAGCCTCGCAAAATTGCACCTCCAAAGTATCAATCAATATTGTACCTTCGATTCATTGAAAAGTAATATTATCCAGAGATAAGACAGTGCGGGAGGCAGACAGGGAGAGGGGATACGTTTGCAGATGTTTATTTACTATATTAAATTGTGACTGCCGATTGTGTTCTTCATTATATATCCAGCGTTCCATCCGTATTTGTATTTATAGTCCGATGGGGATGTACGTTGTAACCGCATCAATACCAAAATTGATGTTGCCAGAGAATGTTCGGTCATCTCAGAATCTCCCCGGATTGGAGATCAAACCCGTGACCTCCGGCATGAGAGACCAACACACAAATCCACTTGGCCACCACATCACTCGCTTACTCCAGTCTTTTTGTATGGGTATGAAACGACTCAGTGCGAAGCGACTCAGTACGAAATGGCAAAGGAACAAAACGACCTGAGGACGAACTAGTAAAGGAACAAGAAGACCAGCCACCCGATTTTGTCGGTCACTCCCGTTGACGGTCTTTGTAACGCGTCGCTTTGTAAATACTGTTGATTATGGTCGATCGCACTGCCTGACTTAATTTCGGACAAGAGTGCACAGTTCGCAGTGTTTATCACCACCAAATGCACAATTAGTTGTATCAAACTGGATATTCTGAACTCTTTCCTAACGAAGATCATTATTCATTGATAAGTAGGTCCGAGAAATTAACTGCCCGTCGTGCACGACCCGTGGAGGTTCTATAGTCTATAATACTAACCTGACAATTCAACATTGTCAAGTACTCAATTAAATATGAATCAAGCATGTACATGAATGAAGTGTCTAATGTCAATTTTATCCAGTTTTTGTTGGAAGTGTTAACAAATTGTGCTGAGTACGAGAGATTCGAAAAAGTCGAATCTTAACACTGATTCGGGATCAATCGCGATGCAGACGTATAATATCGAATCGAATCTCGAATATTCGCAGGACCTTAATATTCAACTTAATATAATTTAGTAACACATATAACTTGTAAAATTTAATTGGTCTGACTTTTCCGCGACATTTTAATCAAGCTTTAGAAATGTTTATTGTACAGTTATCGAAAGAGACATTGAAAGAGACATTTTGACAGTTCGTCTGCAAACAACATGTTTTCGGAAGTTGACGACTTGACGTCATCGTCACTGCGCGAGCGGGCCAAGGGCGCTAATTGCTATTTTAGCCATTAGCGCCCGGTGAGAAATTCCAGTGATCGTTTTAGTAGTGGAACTACACGCTAAAAACTAAAGTGTTAAAAACTACACTTGAAGTGCTGTATTTAACACTTACTAAGTGCTGAACTAGCACTTTGTTCAAGTGTAGATATCCCTGAACTTGACAGGTGTTGACAATAATAGAACTTGACAAGTGTAATGTCGCGACACTTAAAAGGAAACAACGCAGATGACGCAGATCAGGCTCGAACTCTCGAGCCTGATCCGCGTCATCTGCGTTGTGTCCTTTTAATTATGTACCCACCAAGCGCAAATCAAATTATGGACGATTCTGGAAGAACCACCAATGCTAGACACACGGGAAGTGCCATCCATTCAAGTTTGAGATGTCTGACGATTGTAATGTCTAAGTGCTTAAAGCATTGCACTTTGAGTGTTAAAATCAAACTCTAAGAGTTAGAATGGGTTTAACACCTTGAAAGTGTCAGTTTTAACACTTTAGTTTTTAGTGTGTATGGTTCATTATCGTCCGCATAATTTCACGTTAATGTGCTAGTAACGCACCATGAATTGATAACAATTTTTTTCTGCTGATGCATCTGCAGATGGTTTTGGCATACATTAGGTAAAAGGTTATGTAATTTCCATATCCCTTTATAATGGTTGATTTGCCAAGCGCTGAACAAAGGAACAATGATTGGGAAATAATTCAGAGGCAGAAAAGTCGTTCTAAAACGTGTTAAACAAAATTTCTACACCAAAAAAACCCCTCCAAATAAATAACACACACAGATACTAAAATAAACGAAAACAGAAAAACGTGCAAAAAGCGAAGTAACACAATTTCACCGAGACAAATTTCATGTAGATAATACGTTTATTCAATGTTCATAGCTTATTTTTGTCACGAATCAAAATTAAAATTTGAAGAAAAATAATGAACATGGTTCGATTATACGATAGTCTTGTTCTCTATGAAGACAAAAATATTTTGTTCGATGAACTTAAAGTTGGTAAATAGTCGAATTTTATTTGAGAAAACTGAGACGAAAGATATTGACTCAAATAGCGATCAGCTATTCGGGACACATGGGTGCAATGTTGATAAACAAAGCTGGTTCACATGGGCTTTTCAGATCCCGGATCTTAAGTTGGCGGAATGCTAAATGATCAACTGACTGCACTCATATCAGACTCTCGCGCCCAGGGAAAGATCTCAACCCCACCACCAACATCAACCGTGAGGGATTCTATTCTCTCAAACTATAATGGATATATGATGCTAGCACGAAGATCCGAAATGTGGCTGCGCGTAGGGCAGGGGCGGTTCACGATAGTCGTATCTTCCAGAATTGGACTCCATGGCCTCTCTTAGAAGGTGGCAGTGTCGGCGGGTACAACGGTTACATCTCATGCGAGAAATATCTTCTGAATGAGAGGTCATTTAGTTGAGTCGTTCTCGCCGCCGTTGGCGCCACATTTTAAAACCGCCCATAATGCAATAAAGTGAAGCCCTCCCAAATATCTTAAAGAACAGATTCAGTTAAAAGTAGCGGATTATGTAAAAGAATATCGAATGATTGCCACTTCCTTTCTGTGATGTTTGCAGAGGCAAATGCGCAAAAGAACCACGCAGCAGTTACTTTTGTTGATGAGAAAATTAATCTGACCATCGTTTAACATAGTCTTGTCTCATTTCCGAGTATAATGGAGGTGGAGGGAGAGTACAGACTATAAGTTTGGAGAGAAATACTGATCCGAAATTCTATCTGGTTCCATTTTCTGCTTGGAAATACTGTCGGCAAATCTTGTCTTTCAGAATTATCCTTTGACCTTCAGGATAAGATGTGTTTGCTAACATCTCATTGGCACGTGTTGTGATCCGAAGTATTTGGTGAAATGCCCCATCCAACAACAGTACGAAGTTGATGCATTGTACTGGCGATAACGTTTCGTTCTCTTTTATCTTCTTTTAACTGTTTACCTAATGAATAGACCGCATCCCTTCGCTTAATTTACAAACTGAACAGTTAAACAGATATTTTTCCAAACATATCCATAATGAAATTTCGTCATTTTGACGCAATGCAGATGGTTAATTAACCCATTACCCAACGTAACGGCCAAAACCGGCCAGCGCTATTTACAAAAATCACCAATCAATTTTCCTTATTTTTTAATTTTTTGTCTCCAAAACATAGCTTATGATCCCTCATTGGAACGAGCTCGTTCCAATGAGGGTCCACAAGCTATGTTTTTTTACGCAAAAAATGAAAAAACATAATTATTCAAGAATTTTGTGTTAGGTAAAGGGTTTAATAATGTTAATATATTTCTCCTTAGTACTTGAGTAGCAGGTGCAGCGTCCCAAGAAACGTATACGAAATTACATAATTGATAATATTTTTACTGGCATCTCGAGTGACCTGACTATTTGAAGAATTTTGGGTTAGGCAAAGGGTTTAGTAATGTTAATATATTTCTCCTTAATACTTGAGTAGCAGGTGCAGCGTCCCAAGAAACGTATACGAAAATTACATAATTGGTAATATTTTTACTGGCATCTCGAGTGACCTGACTATTTGATTTACCCAGGTTTATTCCACAACAAATGAACTCTCTCAGGTGTGGAGAATTATTATTCAGGTTTCATAATAATGATGTATTTCTTTGGAAAGTACTCTTCGTGTTAGACTTGGGAATAAAGATTTATGGCAAATACAATTTCATCATTCTACATAACATAACAAAATACTCCGCAGACAGGCATGATCGAATAAAATCATTCCAATCCTTCATTTTTCAGACGTTAAATAATGATTTGAATATTTCATCCGATCGGTTAAGGAAATGTCTGGTTCATGTACAAAATAAATTCATCAAAGAAATAAATCAAATTTAACAACCCCCCCCCCCAAAAAAAAAACCCCAAAACATCTGATCATGAAAACAAATTGATTAGAATGTGAATATGTTGCAATGAAACATTCGGCTTTGTTGTTACTGGACCGTGAAACTCGGCTGATGGGCATAACCTGGACTTTTATAATTATACTACTCAAAGGTTGCTCAGCACGAAGTATATCCAACTACCTGTTTTGCGTTTCTGTTGAAATATTGTAATGAAAAGTGTATATATTTTTTTATTTAATTATATCTTTAATGATTTAAGTACAGAAATTAAGATTTTATTTGTGTTTGACATTATTTTTTAGCTTTTGAATACGATAACCATGGAAAAAGAATATTATTGGTAAAAGAGGAAATTTTTCAATTTGCCAAAAAGTTGACGGAGCGAACTGGTAAGGGTTCAATATCGAGTATGAGACCCATTACTGTTAATTACAGCTTGACAACGCCTTCTCATGCTCCCAACCAGGTTCCTGGTGGTCCTTTATGGGATAGTGTTCCATTTTTGGACCAGCATGGCACCAAGCTCCTCTTGGCTGGACTGGACGGGCTGAAATTGCAAGCTGCAACTCATTCCAGACAGGTTCGATTGGATTGAGGTCAGGGGATCTTGCTGGCCAGTCCATAAGCTCAATCTCCTCCCTCTTTTGGTACTCCCCGACAGCATGGGCAACATAAGGACGGGTATAATCGTCCATTGGAATGAATCTATCGCCCACTGCACCTTTATACAATCTGACGTGGACATCCAGGATCTCATCAATATACCGCTATGCAGTCAATGTACCACGTTCAAGGACACAGAGCTCTGTACGTCCATTCCTGCTGATGTCGCTCCAGATCAAGATTGACCCTCCACCACAGCGGTCGTGCTCAGCAATATTGGCTGCATGGAATCTCTCTCCTGGTCTTCTCCATACCCAAGAACGCTTATCTGTGTGGTCTAGGCACTACCTTGACTCATATGTAAAAAGGACAGGTCGCCAATCTTCTCTGGTCCATCCAACGTGGCCCATGGACCATTCATATCGTGCCTGGTGGTGGCTCTAGGACAGCGGAATGCGAATACATGGTCTTCTCGATCGGAGACCACATTCGTGCAACCTTGCCCGGATAGTCTGCGTCGAAACATTTACCCCGGATGCATTCTGCAGGTCACTGCGAAGCTGAGTTGCTGTGGCAAAGCGGTTCCTACGGGCCTTAATGGTCAAAAACCGGCCTTCAGCTGCAGATATTGCCCTGTATCTGTCACCACCATGCCGGCTTACTGGTGTGCCATACTGCTGAAATCTTGCCCAGGCTCTGGTGATCACCGTATGGTGCACACCAAGAGATTCATCAACCTGACAATGGTTAGCAAGCCCCATTTCTGCGTCAGACAAATGTCTTCTTACATTTGCCATATCCAATCATTAAGTCACAAGGGTTTGTGTTGATATGAAGATTGAATACCCTACACATGTCATGTACATGTAGACAGTACAAAGAAAACATCATGAAAATCAAGGGGTACATGCTTTTCATGACTGTCACGAAAGGTCTGCCTGTCAAGAGAGCTAATAAAAACACCGTCTTAACACATTCCTCAATCATATCCACCAAAAATATCGCAAATATGTCACAAGCAAATTTCACAATGATGTGTTAAATATTTGGTGCTTACCAAACTTTGAGTAGTATATTTAACTCCTAACCAGACTTGAACAGAAGACCACACTTGCCACAAAATATCATAAATAATAGCTTATTAACAGCTCAAATAAGATGCAACGACTGACGAGGGGTCATTAATTATATTTTGGAAGCACAAATTGACAAGATAATAAAAAGTTTGAATGAACTTTATTAATTAATACCGCTGGCCGGATATGTTAATACTGCAGGAACAGGGTAAATAAATAACATCACTTTTTTCTATCCAACCGGATTGCTGGAACACCATTGGTCATTTGTCACATACAGTACTGCCGTCGTAGACTTGTCACTTTCCATGGGTGGACAATATTTCCACAGACGCATTAATATGAGATTCCAAACACTAATTATTAGAATAATCATCAAAAAAATTAATTAATGAAGCACCGGGTACAACCCGGTGCTTCATTAATTAAAATTTTACGATGATAATTTTTATTACCTGGTAAACGCATACGAGGGTTTCACTGTCCACCCCTGGATTACGACCAGTTCAGGGAGACTGTACTGTATAAGAAAAGTGTCTTGGAGGGCAAGGGGAATTGTTGATGTAAATAGACAATGCTCGAGAAAAAAAAAGTTTTCTCAAGAGATTTAATTTTCCGTCGCCTCGCAATCGCCTCGCAATCGCCGGTCGCTTTTCAAACAATATACTTTGTTATCTATGCCAAATGAATATGTCAATAATGTTCACCACATTTTGGAGGCAATAGAAATTGAACCTTTAAAACGTGTTTTTTACTATTGACAAAAGATAAGTGCCGAGATTGGGAAGTTGAAATTCCGTGTTATTTGTTTTCGTTCTTGGCTTTCGTTGATGTTTGATAATGAGAAAGTAAAAGACAATAATTCACTGCTCGGATTCGAGAACGATTTTTATCCTCGATTGGGGCACGGGGAGGATTATATCACGAGGCGTTAGCCGAGTGAAATAATCCGCGCTGCCCACGAGATGGGCACGAGTGGTGAACATTTGGTACACCAAGCTACTTTGGGTATATTTTATTTATACCATGATCGTCAGATTATTAAGAGTCGCTATTAGTTTTCTCGATTTTACTGAGCAGCAACCGTACATAAGTGCGAATTTGTTTTTGTTTACATGAGCATCGGTGGGTGGTACTTCCGCTGTCAATTTTATCACCGAAACGAAATAGAAAAAGACACAGGGCCTTTTTCATTTTAATAACATAATATTTCGAATTATGGATCCTTTATTAACATGCGACAATGCATGTTTGTTAATTTGGGGTGGGTTTATGGGGTAAACTCATTTAAAAACGTAATAAATAATTGCCACTTTCATCTCACTCTTCGCGATGCGACGTGCGATAAATTTAGACAAGTTCGCATTCAGGTCAACGCCACCAAAGGTCAACTTGGATGTAGTTCCGCTGTAGGTGTAAATTTTAACTATTAAAATCCCATTGCTGGCGTGTTCACCACGGTTGGTGTATAAAGCTAAAATTTATGTCATAGGCTTTTCATAGATAGTAGAATAGGTAATCATGGTATACAAATTAGTAAACATTATACTCGGAAGGAATGATAAACGTAAAATATGTAAAACAGTGTCTGAGACACGAGGGCCTCATTTTTGCTTTTTAACCCTTTACCCAACGTAACGGCCAAAACCGGCCAGCGCTATTCTCAAAAATCGCCAATTAATTTTCATTATTTTTTTCATTTTGAGGGGTCATAACCTATGTTTTTGAGACAAAAAATGAAAAAAATAAGTTATTCAAGAATTTTTTTTGCAAGTGTCGTCTGCTTTTCATGTTAGGTAAAGGGTTAACTGGAAGGATGCTGGAAACCCATAAAAGGTCTTTATTTGATGTGGAAATGCAATTAACTCAACTTAAATGTTAAATATTCTGCGGACGATCTTCATATTACCTGTGATATAAAACTATTCCGTCTTTAGGGGTGTTCCTTGTAACAATGTATTGGAAAAGGACTCGCCCATAAATTGTTAACGAGGCAAAGGCATGTGAACAAATTTTGCCAACGAAAATTAAGTCAGCTTTGTACTAAATAAGAACGAAATATTTCTAAAAAAACAGATTTTCATACCCAGTAATTCTAGTATTAAAGAAAAGAATTCTAGTATAAGATTCGATTTGGGTTCATTCCTTTTCAAGTTACCTGCGGCTTCCAAGTCCTGTCTTAAGTTTTGATGACAAATTAACTGCAGCAACCTAACTCCTTTCATTGAGCTTCGAATTGTTATAACTATTTTGCTTGCACGTTTATTCGTTTGGAGATAAGAGGCTTTTCAAAGTGAGACCTAAACACTCCTACACGCTAACGAGTCTCTGAAATTCAGTATCTCCTTCACTGCTCAATATTCTTCTCACAACATTTTGTGTGCATATACTTTAAAGGATGTGTCTGACTTTTCCAATTGATTCTGTCTGAAAGTGTATTTGGTAACATGAACTGTCTTAGAAAAGGTTCCATAGAAAAAAAACTGTAATTGTGTTGGATTGGCAGAAAACATGGAATATCAGCTTTGAGATTGATGAAACGTGTCTCAACCTTATCCTTCTTTAGAAACTTACTCTGTGTGAAAACGGAAATTGTGTTCGAAGCCTTTTGTAATTAAGCACTTATCCCCAAAAGAAATGAATGTATTTCAAACTTTTCCAGTGTGATTGTCTAAAATATCAGCATTTGGAGAAAATGTCTTTTTTCATGAACAATTTCATTAGTTAGATGCATGAAGCCAAGAAAAACATCACACCACATTTAGTCATTTCATGTCCAATATTCGATGTAATATATAATTCTTTTGGTTCTAGTTTAGTTTTTTGCGCAATACTGACTTAATTTGGGCTTTATTACATCATGTTTTGTAGTCTCGATCATCAGTCTAGCAAACAATTTTACATTGTACTCAACGAATGCAATTTCTGTTGTAGTTTAACCCTTTACCTAACAGGAAAAGCAGTTGATACTTGCAAAAAAAATTCTCCAATAACTAATTTTTTTCATTTTATGTCTCAAAAACATAGGTTATGACCCCTCGTTGGAACGAGCTCGTCGAGCTCGTTCCAACGAGGGGTCATAACCTATGTTTTTGAAACAAAAAATGAAAAAATAATGATAATTAATTGGCGATTTTTGAGAATAGCGCTGACCGTTTTTGGCCGTTACGTTGGGTAAAGGGTTAATCCACTGCATGCTTATGTTGAAATTTCAAAATTTCAAGTTGCAAACCTTTCCCATAATGCAACTAAGAATTCAATCAATGCACTCTTGTTTGACAGAAGTCTTTGAGCACTATCAGACGTGACTATATTGTTAAATTCCTAGTTGCACGTGGGGAAAAATTCTGCTTGACAGGGCTTAATATGCTTTGTATGTCCTACTATGTCATGGCACTGTCCATTTCCTTGCCAATCATACTGCACAGCTGTTCATAATTATTTGTTTCACAAAACATAACACGGACGAGTATAAATAGAAAAGGGTATGTTGCACTTTACTGTTAGTAGTGCACATCCGTTGGTTAATTTATCCAGTTGTCCATCCGTTACCAATTCATTTGACAAGAGGACAGCTTTTAACCAATCACCTAATGTAACGGCCAAAAACGACCAGCGCTATTCGAGAACGTCGTCGTTCAATTTTCATTATTTTTTCATCTTTTGCCTCAAAAACATAGCTTAGGACGTTGCATTGGAAAGATCGCATTTAGTACGTTCCAATGAAGGGTCGAAAACTATTTTTTTCGAGGAAGAAATGAAAAAGGTACATTGGTAGCGTTTCTCTCACAAACCGTTTACTATCCACCATAATATTATTCCAAAAGAGGTTCTATCACTAAACCTAATGTGTCAATGATAGAAACTATAGCCCTTACCGTATAGCCCTTACCGTATAACCCTTACCGAATTGTTGCTTAGTGTATTACTTATTGTATTAATTATCGTACTAAATAAAAAAGTCGTATCCTTTGTCTACATCCTTGTAGAGTGGTGAGGGAGGACGCTACAGAGGTATCAGTGGTGAATTCTCCACCCGACAAGTTTCTAATAACTGGCGAATATAGGCCACAGGAACTGGCGATGGGTTTTCGGTCGTGGGGGTTGGTCATGTCCAACGGTTCGCGGACCGACGGCTCATCGGCGCATTTTGTATTCTATGTTCGAGGGGTTGATATGCCCACACGTACATTGGTAGCGTTTTTCTCACAAACTGTTTGCTGTACCCCATAGTATCTTTCCAAGAAGAGGTTCCATCACTAAACCTAATGAGCCATCAACACAAATCTTGCTGTCAAGAATATACTTTTCGTCAAAAGGGAATGGCAGGAAGACAGCCTCTCAGGCTATGCCATTTCCTTGCAGCGCGTTCAACTATAACCTGTTTTATTGTTATCTTGTATATTCTTATGCTGCAAAATAAATCAATCAAGCAATCAATCAATTAAAAGGTAAATGATTTAAAAAAATGTTTTGCCACTGTCGAATTCTATTCGTGTAGGATTTAGGGTTCAGGTTCATTTGCTGACCAGGCGCCAATACTATAAAACGTTTACAATTGTATTTTCTAGAATTGTATTTTCTACCTTAATAATAACTGACTAAAATGGATCATTAGCATTTTAAAAGATATGGCAATTTGCCAACTGGCAAATTGCCACATCTTTGAAAGTGCTAATGGTTCATTTCAACCCTTTTATAAGCCATAACTAGAAAATACAATTCAAGAAAATACAATTGTAAAAGTTTTATAGTATTGGCCCCCGATCTTTTTTACATCTCTTGTAAACACATCTTGAGAGTACGCGCGATGCTTCTTCCCATTTTCACGTTTCTGATACTAATGTCCATTCATCAAGTTTTTCGTACCTCCATAATTTCGTCCATTTGACAATCAATCAAATGCTTCTTTGGAGCATAAACAATTTACAGCGAAGTCTGATTATATGAATCCTCACTCGGTGCTACTATTTACTCCCGATTGGTAAAGAGAATGCGCGGGGAGTGACGGAGGTGAACATCTGAACATGTTTCTGTTGTAATGACACTTTCATTTTTTATGTGAAGAGCCATTGGTTCGTTCATGTCACAATTCTGTATATAGCTATTTCATATTGCCATCTTAATTTCCCTCGCATGCTATAGCGTGTTGAATTTTAGAACACATCTCTTATTCCCAGAAAAAAACCTTGACACTTCTAGTTAACCCTTTACCTAACGTAACGGCCAAAAACGGCCAGCGCTATTCTCAAAAAGCGCCTATTAATTTTCATTATTTTTTTCATTTTTTGTCTCAAAAACATAGGTTATTAAATGAAAAAAAATAGTTATTCAAGAATTATTTTTGCAAGTGTCGTCTGCTTTTCATGTTAGGTAAAGGGTTAAGTGAAAAAAGGGTTAGGTAGAACAATTCAAACAGATGTAAGGCGCTCGGAGATTATATTGTAACAAAGGTGTCTTTGAATGCTATTGTATACAAGATGGACACAATCTGTGTGCCTCACAGTCAAGTGTTACCTGAATATACCTGATGTTGTTACAGTAGTCCATTTGATTTAATTTATTTTTCACCCTAAAACCTTCACAATTATAAAAAATAAATTTAGAAAAGTTAAAAATCAAACTAATTGAGGATGCTAGTATGGAGCCCGGTAGGTGACAGGTTTCACTCTCATTTTATTTTGTTTTAACGAAATAATATTTCAAAATAACGAAATGATATTTCGTTTTAAGGAAATAATATTTCGAAATAATGAAATATTATTTCGTTTTAACGAAATAATTATTTCGTTTTAACGAATATTATTTCATTTTAAGGAAATATTATTTCGAAATAACAAAATAATATTTCGTTTTAACGAAATAATATTTCGAAATAACGAAATAATTATAAGTATCTGTAGAGGTAAGCAGGGCCAGATTACACCGCCTCGCAACTTTTTGATTGCAAATTCTGCATACTCAGCTGGTAACATAGAGTGGATTATCGGTACAGAAAAAAACTGAAGTGGCGGAATGTCCATGGGTGCCCCCTCTCCCTGCCCTACATGGCTTGTCGTCCCTCCCCTCCTAAAAACATTCTGATTGCAAGCCCGATACCGATACACTATAAATGGCCGACAAAAGTAGAAATGGAAAACAGAGAACGACATTATAAGATACATAGGTGTACGGCCATGGGGGGGGGGGGGGGTGCTGGGGGGTGGGCTGCGATGTCGGGGAAAATCAATTTTTTTTATGGCAGTTTTCATAATATTTTGAGCCAAGCTTCATTGAACCTCCTGTAGTTTCAAACACCCAATCTACTGTCTTCATGTAAAGGGTGCCGCCCTATATGATCAAACTTGCAACGAACCAAAGTCCGTAATATAATTTTTTTGGCGTGGTACGTCTCACAGGACGTGTCACACCCCAAAATTATATTACAAACTTTGGGTGCAAGTTTGGACTACAGGCTTATCAGAGTGAAAACGCGTCTGATGACTTTGGATACACAGGCGCAACAGTTTTAAAACATTTCCCGGAAGAGCATGCCCTATGCTGTTTGGGGTGGTGGGGAGGGGATCGCCGCCGCCTATAAATATTTCTGTCGAAAATTTTCACATTCTGTTGGAAAATAATTGCTGAATTTGTATAAATCGAAAGCAAACAGCTTCAGATTTTGAAATGTCAAACATTATATTGTTAACGTTATTGACTAAAACCAGTTTCCCAGAGGAGGCTCCCGATCCCCACCAACAGGAGGTTGACACCCACTACCATACACTCCCCCACCTCTGTGTTGGACACCTCAGGTATGTCTTCGGCACACAAAAGATCGCCCGCCCGAACGCCCGCCCGCCCGCCCGCCCGCCCGCCCGCACCCACTCCTCTATGTTGGATTTTTAAATACGGCTGGCTTCGGGGCTGCGGTAGAAAACCGCCAGCACCCGCTCTCCCACCTCTGTTCCACGTGCCTCAATGACGCCGGAAAAAATCTTCCAGCCTCTTCTAAAAAAATTACGACTATGATAAAATGACGTCCCCCCTTAACGTTTGGAAAAAAAATTCAATACGTTTGTTTAAAAGGCCTATTTTCCTGAGTCTGATTGTAAGTAATGGAAGTGAACAATTATTCATGGGGAAAAATCGACGGAACATAGCATTTTCTAACATCCTCCATTACTCCATGTACTAACGTATTTATTTCCTTTTTATGAAATGATTATTTTGTTTTAACTGAGTACAACTGCAGCTCACAAAGAGTATTTTCTGTACACTATAAAACTAGTTTTAGCACCCACGCCCCCGCCGCCCCAATCCCTTCCCTACCCTCGCCGCCCCTACCATTACTGCGGACTCAATGCAAAACTAAATTGAAAAGATTCATAACTTCACAACGATTAGAAGGTATTTTCATTCGAAAATATTTAATGCACTAGTGGGAGTGTTTCAAGAGAATATGACTTAATTTATTGCACAATAAAGTGAAGTCATTAATTTTAATGACTAAAATTCATATTTTGTTGGCATACGTAACTTCGTTACTGAGCTAACCAAGCAGCATTTGCAATCAAAAAGTAGCGAGGTGCTGAACATGCAAAACATCACAAACGGATACAGATATTTATTTCGTTAAAACGAAATAATATTTCGTTAAAACGAAATAATATTTCGTTTAAACGAAATAATTATTTCGTAAAAACGAAATAAATAAGTTGGTACGTGGGGCGATGGAGGATGCAAAAATGTCAGAAAATGCCGTGTTCGGTCGATTTTTCCCCATAAATCATCAGCATGAATAATTGTTCACTTCCATTATTTGAGATAGAAAAGTTATTGTGAACAATCAGACTCAGGAAAATGAAGCCTTTTAAACAACCGTCTTGAATTTGTTTTCTTTCTTTATGGAGGAACGTCATTTTATCATAGACGTACGGGCATTTGTTTTAGAAGGGCTGAAGATTTTGACCGAAAAGTGATACTGCAGGAATCATTGAGGCAAGTGGAACCGAGGAGGGTGAGTGGGGGCCGGCGGCCCTCTCCCACAGGTCGAAGCCAGCCGTATTTAAAAATCCGACATAGAGGAAGGGGTGGACGAAAGGACGTTTGTGTGTGCCGAAGGCATACTCGAGGTATCCAACACCGAGGTGCGAGAATGTATGGTAGGGGGTGCCCCCACCCGTTGGTGGGGATTTGGGGCCTCCCCAGAGAAATTGTTTTAAGTCTGAGGCTCTGACAACAATTCTAGAGCCTCATGTGTGCCTCAGTTGTGATTTGTTCAGTTGCTGATTTTAGTCAAAACTTTAACAATATAATTTTTTACATTTCAAACTCTGAAGCTGTTTACTTTCGATTCACACAAATTCAGCAATTATTTTCCGACAGAATGTGAACATTTCCGACAGAAATGTTTATATGCGGCGCCCCCCCCCCCCCCTCCTCGCAGTTCCAACAGCATGGTGTATGCTCTCTCGGGAAATGTTTGTTTTTTAAATACTCTTGGGCCTGTGTATCCAAAGTCATCAGACGCGTTATCACCCCGATAAGACTTCAGTCCAAACTAGCACCGAAAGTCCGTAATATAATTTTTGTTTTGGTGTGGCACGTCTTGTGAGACATCCCATGCCAAAAAATATATTACGGACTTTTATTCCAAGTTTGGTCTTATGTGGCGGTATCCTTTATTTAAAGACAATAAATTGAATGTTTGACACAACAGGTAGGTCAGCTTGCCCCCCAAAATTATGAAAACTGCCAGACAAAAATGATTTATAGTCTCTGCTTGCAATTAGAAATCTTTAGGAGGGAGGAGGGGAGGAGCGAGAAGCTATGTGGTGGGGGGGGGGGGGGGGGAGGGGGGTACCCTTGGACTTTCCGCCGCTTCATTTTCTTTCTGCAACGATAAACCACGCTATGCTATACGGAACAGCACCAAACCAAAAAACTCGGGTAAATACACATATCGCAAAAAAAAAAAAAAAAAGAGATCATAACGTTAATTGGTTGGAGAGTGTTTCAAGTGAATACCACTAAATTTAAACACAATGAAGTGAAGTCATTAATTCTAATGAATCCCATGTTATTTTGGGCAAACAGAGGAACTCCAACAAGTCCCCAGTTTATATCGAAATTTCCTGTCGAGGTTAGTAAACTAGATCAGGCTCGGTCCAGACCTAATTCACTGGACGAGTTTTGTAAATATCAATATAAGCTGGCTAAGAGCTGAAGATTCTGTTTTTCATATGATCCAAAACCGCCACAAAAGACACTTAAATGCAACAACGAGAAACAAGCTGAAGCTTCTATAAGCACTGCCATTTTGTTACAACTTACGGTGCGTTATTTGTCAGCAGTGTCAGAGACAGGAAATCGTCCCCGATACAGAATTGATTGCGACGTATTCAATGACATAAATCTAATGAAATAATTTTCAAATAAACATCAACAGCAGCCACAGACAACAAATGTTTACCGTTCCTTGTCCCCGCATCCAGATGTACAATTATTCTCCGGCACTTAATCGGCTGTGTGTTACCGTTTTAATGAATGGGCTTAATAACAGGAACAAGGGTCAAATAATATAATAAAGATCTTCTCTAAAGTAAAATCGTCGGTACTAAACCACTTCTTCGGTCATGTGTTTTTTGGTTGTAAACTACGAATTCCTGGTCTCGAATTAAACCCTTACCCGAGTCAATTCCATGGCTGCAAAAATCAGTCATGCCCGATAATATCATTTTAAATGAATTTAGAGAAAAAAACATTAGTTTTTGACAACAGAACCATATGGATGTGTTGAAACAAGTTACATCAGACTTGAACATTCGGGGATCTTTTGAATGGAAACTTGCTGGAAAAAATTAATAAATTTACTTCAAAAGTGGCTTTCAGGGCCATCTAAGTCTCTTGCAGAGAGGTATACTACACCTACAAAATCTATATTTGATATTCATGACAACTTGTAAACATCAAACATATATAATTTGAATGCTTTTTAAAGCATCCCAAACTCACAAACATTTCAAGGAGATATGATAAAATTACTGTTCAATAGCGCCCAACTTCAAAACACTGAATGAACAGTTTTCCAATTTTGTATGGCGTTCAAAAAATAAACAAGGTGAACGAAGTGGATTTTGTTTCATGAAAATACATGCCATGAACTGCAGAACTGTATAACCTTAGGGCGATTTGACGTGGAAAGTCTTCATAACGAATTAATGGTCCAGCCACACGATTAATATCATTTAATCCTTTACATAACAAACCACCTGGCGTGTAGTACGTGGAGAGTGTATTATTACTGAATCACCCGCAGAGTGGAGATTCCACCCGAGCAATAATTGCAAATTTGTTGCAAACCATGACCAGCACCAGCAAAGTTAAACCCGGAGGCCCATTGGCTGAAACATTGCTTGTGTTTTTTTTTCGATATGTACAAAATTTGAAAGTTATAGCTTGGGTGATAACGCCACTCCGCGGGTGATTTAGTTACAATCCACTCTCCACGTACTGTAGACCACATGCAAAAGATATTCTTCAATAATTTACATTTTTCAGTTTTCCTCTCAAAAACAGAGCTAATGACATCTTTGATTTGAGGCAAACTTACATATAATAAATAATAAAATTTGAATGAAGATCTATGTAAATAGCCCGGGCTGGATATAACAGTTATTTTAGATAAAGGATTAAACATGCGCCTCCATGGAAATGTAATTGTATTAGCTGAAAATTAAAAGATCGCGTTCAGTACGTCTTGTGATGCGAAAGAGATATTTTGAGGATATGGAATGGGTGTTTTTCTCATATAATATATATGAAACGAGTCTAAGAATTTTGGCGAGCCCAAACGGAAAATTCGGACGAGTTTCATAAATATTATATGAGAAAAACACTCATTTCATATTCTATTTATCATATGACACACACACGCACAAATTAGCCACTTAGTATGACTTTTTAACCCATCACCTAACTTGAGTTGCAGACGGCACTTGGAAAAAACATCCTCGTATAACTAAAAATTTTCATTTTTTGCTTCCAAAACATAGGTTATGACCCCTCATTGGAACGAGCTCGTCGAGCTCGTTCCAATGAGGGATCATAACCTATGTTTTGGAAGCAAACAAAGTGAAAATATAAAAAAAAAAAATGAATGGCGTGTTTCTTGTACGTGAAAGATTAACACAATATAGCCCACCCTAGATAGGACAGATAACGTAAATTCTCCCCACTGAAACTATGCAAATGTGACCCAGTTGTATTTTGTTTAGCCAATCAAATTGTCCAGTTTTGAAATTAATCAATGAAAGAACCCAACTCTAATTATGCAAATTATGAAAATGTGGCCCACTTGTATTTTGTTCAGCCAATCAAATTGTCTAGTTTTGAAATTAACCAATGAAATTGACGGAAGGCTTTATTTATCACTGATTAATATGAAAACAAAATATCAAATGTTTTAAAGTGAACAAAACGGACGAGTCATGATAAATACATTTAACTATCCTCCACAAAGCAAATGAGAGCGGGATAGAATGAAACGTGGCTCAGAAAATGGGTACTGACGTTTGTTCCAATGATAGAGTATAAGCTAATATGAAATAGGTGCTACCTAAAAGCGAGCGCAAGTAGTCTCATTCAACTTCAAGTCAACAAAATCGTTAATTTCAATTTTCATTGGCAGTTTCCTGAATGCAGAGATTGCCTCCGATTCAAGGTTATGCCACTATACACTGCTAAAACTGTATTTCTCAGAATTCCTGCTGTAAAATGTAGCCTTATAGATGAGAGTGAGACCATACCAAATGAGTAATTTTACAGTAGCTATTAGTAAATGAAGCCTAAAATAATCAAACAGTTTGAAAATGAGAACACACAAAGGTTAGAAAAAGACAGAAATTAACATTTGACAATTCCACAGCTGGTCCTTTTTAAAAATCAAACCAAACGTTGAAAGAAATATTTATAAACTTTAAAGACTTATGCAGTGTTGTTGATTTGGAAACACGAGGAGAGCTGAAAACAACACTTCTAAAAATGGCAAGAAGAGTTATTGCACTCACTCTTCTCAATTTCTTTAAGAGTAAAAATATTTTTCATAATCTTATCGATTAGGAATAGAATTTACCTTACACGTGTACTACAGTGACTGTAGATCTAGTCCATTTAAGAAATTCATCGACAATCCCTTTCTCCCTTTGTTGAATGGTTGCTTTCACTTCTTTGCAGTTACTGAATGCCCACATGGAGAGGTTAAATCAATTCGTGAATCGATTGATTGTCCATATGCAAGGCCTGCATAAAGTAACCCTTTACCTAAGGAAATGGCATTTTTTTATATTGTAATTTTTTGCTTCCAAAAGATAGCTGATGACCACTCATTGGAACGAGTCCATTGTGCTCGTTCCAGTGTGAGATGGTAAGCTACGTTTTGGAAGCAAAAAATGAAAATTTTTAGTTATACGAGAATTTTTTTTACAAGTGCTGTCTGCTACAAGCATAACGTAAAGGGTTAATCGACCCCCAATGAAAAGCGAGACAAACTTTTAACAAAAGCATCATTGAATATTAAATGCACCAGGTGACCAAATGGTGCGATTTGTTTGGTCAGTATGTGCAATATGTAATGCCAGTTGTAAAACTTCATTCAGTAGTACATGTAAATATCATTATTATGTGACGTTCTGTTTTCTAACCAATCTTAATTTATTACTGCAAGATTTACCAAAAAGAAGTTCAGCTCATGCTGAAAACGCACAAACAGCTCGCAACTTCTGCAGATGCACTTCAGCTGTCAGCGTTAATTAAAATGACACAACCGTTTGCAGGAATACGTTTTACACCTCATTTGCATGTTTTAATCGGTGTGATGGAGAAGTGCAAAAAAGTGAGCTTCTTATTTCCATTTCAGAAGCCCAAAGAAGTGCGAGTGCGATAAAGCTCCTCAAATCAACAACACTGATTATGAGTTAATCAACATGGTTTAGATCCCTAGTGCATTGTGGGTCTATAGACTGAATTTGGACAAAATTGACCCAATAGGTCGCCCGTTGCTAGGGAGGCACGTTGGTTGCTAGGGAAACAAACTGACATCATTACCGACTACTTGGTTTGAATCCCTGATGCAGTATGACCCCACATATCAAATTTAGCCAAAATTGGCCCAGTAGGTCGCCCGTTGCTAGGGAGGCAGGATAGTTGTTAGGGAAACCAACTGACACCATTTTCGATTCTTTAGTTTGGATCCCTAGTGCATTGTGGTTCCATATATCAAATATGGTCAAAATTGGCCCAAGATGCCGCTCGTTGCTAGGGAGGCACGTTGGTTGCTAGGGAAAAAAACTGACATCATGACCGACTCCTTGGTTTGGATTCCTAGTGCATTATGGGTTCATATATCAAATTTGGTCAAAACTTGCCCAATAGGTCGCCCGTTGCTAGGGAGGTCGTCGCTGGCTAGGGAAACAAACTGATATCATTACTGACTCCTTGGTTTGAATCCCTGGTGCATAAAGGGTCCACGTATCAAATTTAGTCAAAATTGGTCCAGTAGGTCACCCGTTGCTAGGGAGGCGCGTTGGTTGTTAGGTAAACCAACTGACACCATTTTCGATTCTTTTGTTTGGATCCCTAGTGCATTGTGGATCCATGTATCAAATTTGGGCGAAATTGACCCAAGAGGCCGCCCGTTGCTAGGGAGGCATGTTGGTTGCTAGGGAAACCAACTGACATAATTTTCGACTCCTTGGTTTGGACTCCTAGTGCATTATGGGTTCATATATCAAATTTGGTCCAATGGGCCCAATAGGTCGTCCGTTGCTAGGGAGGCACGTTGGTTGCTAGGGAAACCAACTGACACCATTACCGACTCCTTGGATTGAATCCCTGATGCATTATGGGTCCACAAGTGAAATTAATCCAAAATGGCCCAGTAGGTCGTCCGTTGCTAGGGAGGCACGTTGGTTGTTAGGAAAACCAACTGACGCCATTTTCGATTCTTTGGTTTGCATCCCTAGTGCATTGTGGATCCATATATCAAATTTGCCCAAGAGGCCGCCCGTTGCTAGGGAGGCACATTCGTTGTTATAGAAACAAACTGACATCATTACCGACTCCTTGGTTTGGACCCCTATTGCTTTATGGGTCCATATATCAATTTTGGTCAAAATCGGTCCAATAGATCGCCTGTTGCTAGGGGTTTTGCGTGTTGCTAGGAACGTCACGTGATGTAATAAATTGTAAATTAGTCTGACTCCCTGTGTATTATGGGAGAATATCTCAATAGCACCCCCCCCCCACGCCGCCCCCCCCCCCCCATTACTTCCCTCAATTGATGGTTCACTCACTTTACCCAATTATATCCGAATGTTCCTTTGAAAACAATTATATTGTCCCTTTTTGTTCTTTGGAAGATTCCTCGAATCCTACAAACATCCTGTTGATTTCAAAATGGCAGCCGGCACGGAGACACAAATTTTGAAATCAAAGCTGTAGAGGAGTTTCAGAAGAATTGACTCAATAACACGTGTTAACCTATAGAGCTCGCTTCCGAACGGGCTTCGCCCGTTCTGGACCGCTCACTACTATACAGGAGACCTGATGATAGAAGAAGAGTTCAAAGTGGTTCCACTTTCGAAACTACTTCGTTTCTGTTTTGGAATATTCCGCTTTTCCGATTGACTGACAATATTTACGGCTGTAAGAAGGGTTCATTCCCACTAGACCATTTCCCTTTAGACCAATTCCGACGAGGCCAATTCCCAAAAGACCAATTCCCCTTAGACCAACTGATGTGTTCTACTTTTAAAATAATTCTATATCAATAATTTGATATATTTATAAATATTTACAGATGTATTTAATGTTACTGATATTCAAGCCTGAAAATAAGCAGTCTGTCATTTGCAGAATGAGACCCCCAGAGGCTGAATTTCCTGATGATATACCATACAGTGGGCCAGTTTATCCTCTGGGTACCTCTTTCTGTTTATGTTTGAGACCTTGATTCAGATTGAGGTTCACAGAGGGTAAATTTAGTGATGCTACCCTGCTGTGCAGGGTAGGATCACAAAATTCACCCTCTGAAGGACCTCATTTTTCAGATGATAGTCTGTTTATTTTCTGGCTTGTTGATATTTTATAGATGTTGGGCAGATTTTTCATAACAATTGTTATAGAAATAACACTTTCAAAGGCTGTGATTCTTTTTATTGTTTTGCGGTAAACAGATATTGAGCTGATTTCCATAACAAAACAAACACAATCCTTTATGTGTTGATGTTATAAATCTATATTTTTTGTAAAATGTTTTATGTACTGAGCTATGTTGAAATGTTATTAACCATTTTTTTGTATGTTATGCACATAAATATTTTTTTTTATCAAATAAAGTGCTTATCAGTAAATAAATGTTTTCTTAATTATCTTTATTCAACCCTTAATCAATAACAATATGTAGTTGGTCTAAGGGGAATTAGTCTTTTGGGAATTGGCCTAAAGGGAATTGGTCTAAAGAGAATTGGTCCAGTGGGAAGACACCGTAAGACGGTAAACAATCTGCAACTTGAAGAGCGGTAAATTCGAGATTCAATTTCGATTGATTCGAAATGTCCTGCTTGATTCGATTCGTGTTTCGACTCGAACCAAAATTTGAAACTTGCAGGTCTCTGGTTTACGACTCGGTCAGATGTAAACGACCTATTATGTGCAATGAGATTTTAATGCGGGGGTATCAATATGTAGAAAAAGATGAATCGTTTTATCGATTAAAGTATTTGAATTTTGTGTAATTATGATCACGAGATATTGATGCCACCGGGGGTATGTAATTCTGAACAAGATTACATAATAAGATTATGCTCTGGTTATTGACGTTTTTCAGCTCAAACAGGATATAGCTACATCAGCAATTCCATTTCGAAAACTACGTGTAAAGTTTGCAGTAACAGAATTGCTTCAAAGTTTACAATGTAATGCATAATGTTGTCTTCCCATTTATTTATTGGTGTATAGGATCACATACATATGCACAATGGCCAATCGTAACCGTGACAGTTTTACGGGTGGGGGAAGCCGGAGTACCAGAGAGAATCACCGAGCATCGACGAGCAGCAGCTGCAGCTCCTCAACATTCTAACTCTGTTCAAGCTCCGCTCAAGCAGGGTTACAGCGGTTGAAGACATGAGCACCATCGACGTGCAGTACGCCTTAGTACACGACATCATCATGCCCCTATATGGGTAACCGGGATAAAGTACCTTGCCCAAGGACACAACTCGGGTTGTTCCGGACGGGATTCGAACTCGGGACCTCTAGCATAGTCCAACAGTCTACCACTGAGCTGCCGGGCTCCTTTTGTCTTCCCAAGTCCAATATTATAATATACAAGGCGGCAAATAACCGAGTAAAAGCGTGATGCCTCATTGGTTAAAGCACTGTACTTTAACCCTTTACCCAAAGCAGACGATTTCATAATTTATTATTTTAAATATCATTTTTTAAATTTTTTCAGTTGCTCAATTTGCATATTACGTGGGCGGATGCGGGCGATTCATTGGGTAAAGGGTTAAACCGAAAGGTAGGCGATTCGATCCTAACCCGCGCCATCTGCACTGTGTACTTGAGCAAAACACTTAATCCAAATTGTCCAAGTGGGACCACGGAGCCGCGGTTCTCTCCGGGTACTCCGGATGCCTCCACCCGTAATAACCTGCTCCGGTTGAAAGTGTCGTTATACCCTAATAAACATACAAACAAAAAGCCGACGTCTTGGTGTGACATAGAACCTCCGCAATACATCTTCTTATACGATCGTCACAATATGTATTTGAATATTTCGATCGCAACCTTCACTGTATGATAGTGATGAATAAAGCAGCATCCCACTGAAGCAGTTTTGTGAGATATTTAGCCGAGTTTCCTTTACGTGTTATAAAGTTTTATATGACAATGGCGATCCCCCATTTCCCTGTTTCTCAGGCACAGTTCTCGGAAAGTGAAGTTCTTCCATTTGTGCACTTCTGGTGAAAAGGTGCATCTGCTGCCCCTCCCCCCACCAGCCTCAGGGAAAAGTGAGCAGATAACCCCCTCCTCCGCTTTCGTTACCTTGATCCAAACTTTAAATGTTCAACTCCAAATTTTACAGATAACCTTCTCCGCCTGAGTCGAAGTCACGAGATATCCTCTGATTTGTTCACCCAACAAAGGTACAAGACCCCCCGACTCCCCGTGAACCGCGCATGATGCACCACAAATGTAAACAGGGCGCCTTTGATTCCCAATCTGCCCATCTTTACACCCATCGATCGTGTTTTATCTTTGTGCAGTCATCTCTTTCTGAAAGGAGAACAAATAGGAAAAATGAATAAGCGTGCAAAATGACAGACACATGAATTGCATGATTCTATTCTCATGTAACACATTACAAACCAGAATATCCGGCCTTGTGAGCTGAGCGACAGGCAGGACAATATTTATTTGTGTACCCAACGCCCGCGTCTGTTGTTTATTACAGTGTGCAAATGGGTAAAAGGATTAGTTTCAGGTCAGTGATCAAAAGCACACTCAAAGTGTTTGATGTTTTCCATTCCAGTAAATTGGTTATCACGCAATGCACTGTGTTGTATTTATTTGAAAAAAAATAATCAAGACTAAATTAACTTTTTCTACAAGTCAACATCCATAACAACAAACGTTCAGATCCGCTTGTATATTTTCCGATGGAAACGTCGTCCTGCCCCCTGTGTGTGCGCCCCTGTTAATTCAACAACTCTTTGCGCTTTAAAGTACTATATAAGTAATGGAATTTTGTTTATTTTGAAATTCCCACCTCTGATATTCCTTAAATTCAAATTAAATATACACAAACTATATATCAAAATGAAGGTTGGGAGGTATAGAAAACGCAAAATATATCAAATCAACTTATCGAGCTGACAGCAGGCACCACTGGTTCCTTGAAGTACTGCTACCGTATTCGTACCAGAACTGATAATACAATAATATTTCCTGAGAACAACTTGTGGCCAAATGTACTTCACATATTCAAGAACAAAGCCAGGGCATCAAAATTTTCGAATCGTCAAATTGTTCTCAAAATCCCACCAAGTGCCCCCTCTTAACTTTTCTTCTGTACAGGAGACCTGATTATAGAAGTATAGTTCAAAGAGGTTCCGCGATGTTTGAATCCGCTGTGAATTATTCCGCCTTTTAGACTGATTCGCCCAAGCAGAAGGCAGACAATATATGACAATATATGAGGGGAGACTGAAAATATTTACGGTTGTGAGAAGGTGCAATATCTACCACAAGAAGAGTCGAGAAATTCGACTCGATCTGGGATTCGATTCGAAAGGAAATCTAAGATTCGCAATGCCCTACCTTGAAGCTATCACAATATCGTACGTGCACGACTTTTGAAAGGCTATCACGTTGTAAAAATTGCTGTTAGAAATTCTGCCATTGCTCAACTTTTTGCTTAGCCCATGCGGATTTTTCCACCTGCACAAAAATACACTGCTATCAAACCTAGATAGAACCCTGACTTCGTTGACTAAATTCACCCCTACAATGAATTTAGTACCTCCTCTCTATCGAACTGATGATGAATCTGTTGATGATGATACCGAGACGGCAAACCTTTTGAACGACATCTTCGTCCAGAATAGTAAACTCGACTCTACCGACCATGTTTTGCCCCCCTTTAAACGGCAATGTACTGATACCATAGAGTACGTGGAGAGTGGACTGTAAGTAAATCACCCGGGGGTGGGGGTGGGGTTATCACCCAAAGTATCACTTTCAAATTCTGCACATGTGGACAAAAAAACATAAGCAATGTTTCAGCCAATGGTCCTCCGGGTATAACCCGGAGGTCCATTGGCTGGAACTTTGCTTGTGATTGTTATGCTTTGCAACAAATTTGCAATTATAGCTTGGGTGGAATCTCCACTCTGCGGGTGATTTAGCGATAATGCACTCTTCACGTACTGTAAGTAGTATATCCTTCATCGAAAATGATTTTAAAGGATCTATATCCTATATTTTAAAATATCTACCAAATATTATGAATAAAGACGCACCACGGATGTAGCCTTCGGATTTCGCTGCGTTGTGCTACCAATTACGTCAATACCTCGATGTTTCAAGATGAATTAAGTTCTTATTGATTGGAATATATATAACTTGAGCACAAAGGGGTTTCTGTATATCTTTGTGAATAAAGGGACACCATATTTCATCAACGGTAGGTAGTCTGTGTTCAAAATCCGCGAGGTGGGTAAACAGCAGCCCTGAAGAGCGTCGAATTCTTTACATAATTTGACCTGTGATCTGATATCTTGATGACTTCCCAGGTTTTGCTCCAAGACAGAACACGAATGTGATTTTTATGAAACAAATACGTTCACTGTCGCGATATTCAACTCCTTGCGTGCTACTGACGGATGTTTCATCCCAGGACAAGGAATAGTTACCAGTGAAATGAGTTTTTCATTTGAGTAATTTATCCATATTCTCCTTTGTATATTGGATTATCTGTTTGACCCGATTACCAAAAATGGTCGCTGACCGATTACCGGTTATTTGAGCTCACAATCGGCCGATTCTCATGCCGATTCCGATTGTAATGCCGTCCACTACTAGAAAAGTCGAGTCTGGAAATAACTATATTAAACTGAACATTTTTCTGTGTTAAACTTCGTTGACTGGGGTCGCAGTAAAATTACCAGTCGCGCACACTTGGGCGTTAAACGTGGCTCTCAGAGCCACGTTTACTGCCCAAGTGCGTGCGACTGGTAATTGTATTGCGACCTGAGTTAATGGAGTGCAATCTTCACTTTACTGGTAGGAACTGGTGATTGCCGAAAGTACGCTCAATTGTAAGCTTTACATGTCGTTTAACTTGTGTATCCCGTAAAGGGGCGTCTAGAGATATTAAGAATACACATTGTGGTTGTTTGTCAACTGTATCGAAGGGTATCATTGACACCATTTTACATTAACAATTGAACAATTGCAGAAGATAATAAAATGCGGTCAATAAATCATCACAAAATGCTTGGCAACAATCGTTTGAACCGATGTCCCAGGAGCCGTTACCGTTGTCACCCGACTACCCACAATCGGCCGATTGTGGTGGCCGATTCCGGTCATCGGTTGAACACTATTGACCAATGATTTCTTGAGTTAAATTTATGTGAATGTTTTATAAAAACTAGTCATGGTTGCTTCACAGCAGCCATGACTAGATGGGATGAAAAATACTAAAAAATACTCAGAGAGTTAAGAGTTAAACGTAGGAATACTGATGACTAGTTATTAGTCTTTTCACTGCCCTTCTATATGTATTGTTACAGCGCAGCTAAAGAATTTCGTGTATGTTCATCCGCTGCAGTTGAATCTGGAGATTCAGTGACCACATATCATCATGCAGTGTTGAGACAATCACAACCTGGCCTCTTCAGATATTCACTGGTTTTAATATTGCCTTGCTAATGTTTCTTTACTTGTTAGTGTTTGGGCCCATGGGAGTCTTAATTTTCTGTCTTTGGGAGTGGACTTTGAAGAACTATGTTAAACATCTTAATATCTGTGTCTCTGGCAGGCCTTTTTATGTTACATATATGTTTGTTTATCTTTCATAGTAAATATTAAATTTGGAACGACTTTACCACAAAGCTTGGGTTGGACGTCTGCATTTCGATACCTGCCTGAGAAACTATGCTTCCGGGGATGTGTGTTTTCAAATGGTATCTTCAATGGGTTATCTATTTTTATGTTTTATACCTTCTAAGTTTCTATGGATCGGGATTGTATATAAAACCTTTATTTTCCAGTCTACATTTTTCAATTTCCATTTGAATTCCCACTTCTCTGGAATCGGACTCCATAGCCAGTCTTATGTCCCACTTGCCTCGTGCTCTGAACATTTCTTTCAGAACTTTCTCAAATATTTCTTATTATACGTTTATTTGAGTTTGCTATGCTTAATATTAAGAAGTAATCGCATCATCGGCATCGCTATAGTCTGATGTTTACTTTTACCGATCAATTGTTAAGCATTCCCTATTTCAACCCTTTACCCAACGTAACGGCCAAAACCAGCCAGCGCTATTCACAAAAATCGCCAATTAAATTTCAATATTTTTTTCATTTTTGTCTCAAAAACATAGGTTATGACCTCTCTTTGGAACGAGCTCGTCGAGCTCGTTCCAAAGAGGGGTCATAACCTATGTTTTTGAGACAAAAAATGAAAAAAATTAATTATTCAAAAATTTTGTTTGCCAGCGTCGTCTGCTTTTCATGTTAGGTAAAGGGTTAAAGCGTTACAATTATTGTCAACCGATCCAATACGAATTTCCTCTCCCTGGTACCTAGATACAACCTTGCATAACACATGAACCTAACGGATATATCTGCGAGAACCGATTAATGAAATAATTTAGCTATCGCGTCAGTGAAGAATGTTCTCACAAAAATCAGTAAAATCGCAGAATAACTGTTCAGAATCACATTGACAGATAGAACTGGGTATTGCGTGAACTCTGTTGTCCGTCGTGGGTTACGCCCGCAAATCGCTATCTTTGTTGACTGCTTTTTAAAAGACTGAAATAAATATAGCTTTTTCAGAATTCCCATATATTCTATTTTACACCAAGATTACCTATTGTACTATATATGAAAAGCCTATGACATAAACTTTAGCTTTATACACAACTGTGGTGAACACGCCAGCAATGGGATTTCGATAGTTAAAATTTACACCTACAGTGGACCTACATCCTTGACCTTTGGGGACGTCGACCTGAATGCAAACTTGTCTAAATTTATCGCAGGTCGCCGCCTCGTGAAGAGTGAAATGAAAGTGGCAATTATTTATTACATTGTTAAATGAGTTTACCCCATAAAACACCAAACATTAACAAACATGCATTGTTTCATGTTAATAAAGCATACATAACTCGAAATAGTATGTTATGATGGTATTAAAATGAAAAAGGCCCGGTTTCATTTTCTATTTCGTTTCGGTGATAAAATTGACAGCGGAAGTACCGCCCACCGGTGCTCATGTAAACAAAACTGATTCGCACGTGTGTACGTTTGCTGCTCAGTAAAAGCGAGAAAAAATAATAGCGACTCCTAATAATCTGGCGATCATGGTATAAATAAAATATACCCAAAGTATCTTTGTGTACCAAATGTTCACCACTCGTGGTGAACATTTGGTACACCAAGCTACTGTGGGTATATTCTATATATCTCACCCTAAAAATCTCTAACAAGACACATTAGTTGATTGACGAAGGAAACTCGTCGTTGATATCTTTTCCAGACAAGTTCACAAATCGGATAAAAAGCCAAGATATTCACTGTCTGTTGAGTATTTATATTTATCTTACAATAATTATGTATTGGGTCCGTAATTATCCGAATACAATGTAGTGACACTGCGGACTAATAACCCACCACAAGCTGTAACGTAACCGCATGCATATAGAAGCTGCCGCGTGTTTCTCATTCTATTTAAATGTCTTTTGTGGGGTTTTACATCATATAATAAATATAAATCATATAATAAATAGAACATTCAACTCGTCCCAAGTTTATATCGAAATTTATGTCGTCCAGTAAATTAGGACCTAATAGATACGTAGGCTACATTACGGCCGCCATGGACTGGTCACTTTCCACTGGTGGGCAATATTTCCACGGACACAACAAAATTAGATTCCAAACGCTAATTATAGGAATAATCATCAAACATTTAATCAATGAAGCACCGGGAAGAACCCGGTTCTTCGTTAATTAAAATTTTGCTGCTGATGATTTTTATTACCTGGTAAACGTATGCGTGGACATCAATCACTGCCCATGCGTGGATTACGACCAATCCACGGCGACTGTACTGTAGCTTCATGACGCGAACCGGGAATGCGTTATCGTTTAATAAAGTAGGTGATGAAATACGCAGCTAATGAACATGGAGCATCGTACACACTGTGTATGAACGGAAGTGATCGAACTTTATGTCGTCCAGTAAATTAGGACCTAAGTTACTGAACTCGTTTTGTAAATTTCGATATAAACAGTGGATTCGTTTGAGATTCTCTATATAATCGTCAACAGATACGTGGCTAGCTTCATGACACGAACCGGAAATGTGTTATCGTTTAATACTACGTATGTGACGAAACACGCAGCTCATGTACTTGGTGCATCGTACCGTTAAATTAAAAAGTGGACACCCCTTTCGTAATATTTTATATGAAGGAAACGTTGACACTGGACAAGCAGACAACACAATGAACAATAAGTCGGTAGTGGAATCCGTACTAACTTAATCCTACAGCTCTTCAGTACTGTGGAGTTATTTTTTTTACTAAATATCCCTACAAATTGAGAATGCATTAGCCATTTTGACGAAGTGAGTTTTGTATGCGATAATACTACCAAGAGCCAGGGTTGAAAAAGTTGACGCATCATACAAGGCAAAATTACTTCCGTTGATAGCTATGAAATGGATGTAATATCGGTCACATGAATTGTTCTCGTGCAAACCCATAAACACCCACTCATGTGTATTTAATGTTTACAAATAAAGTTGGAATGTAATGATTTTGGTGTTGCTAATTAGTCTGTGTGAAACACAAAGACTATTGTTTTTCTACGGTTGCTGTTTCTTCTTCTTCTTCTTCTTCTTCTTCTTCCTTGTCCGTACGATAACTCGAAAACGATTAGCCCCATCTCACTGATTTTTGGCGTATAGACAGACTTTTTTTAAATAACATTTTATTCGCTTGAAAAGGTTCGGTAAACAGGCTAATGCGCCATATAAATACCTAACCATATTACATATAAATGCTTATTGTATTGTATAATCAATGATGCATGAGTATAAACAGTGCATGAATGGCATCACAGTGAATTGCCTAGCGAATGTAGTACAGAAGAGTTTATGACTATTTACGTTCTTAATGGGTGAAGTGGTCCCACGTACAAGAGAAATGAAGGACTTCGAAGTGTTGGAATATTACTTATCCAAAAGTGCAAACAAATACACTCTAGTAAGAAATGGAATGCTCGATCTTCATTGCGTGTAGACTGCCAATTCCAACCGTAAGGCCAAAATTGACAGTATACACACCATGTGTTATTCCAAAGATATGAGAGTCTGTTGGTCTACATGGTAGATGCATTACCAAGAAAATCTACCTGTTTCCTAAATAAAATTTTGAACATCTTGAAAAATCTTACAATTCCCCGTGTCAGGTATTCTGTCAGTGCCTTTCAAAAGTATTTCAACATCGTTTATTATAAACCCGATACTATTGAAAAGAGTATGTCGCAGTGCACTGAATCTTCATAGGGATGATAAGAATCGTTCATATTTGTGACCATTCAGCTCACTACATCTATTACTAAGTTTGCAGTGGAGTGTCTGGCCCTTTCTACAACCTACGGAGTAATACTTTGAAATGACTGGATCATTTCTTTTCAACAGTGTCTTCAGCGAGTCTGTAGACCCACACGACCGTATATCCATTTCCAATCCATTCCAAAGCTTCACAGCCGGAGGCAAAAACAATTCAGCACGGAGTTTAGTTCGGCAATGTATTTCACGAAAATTACTGGAGGAGCGTAGCGGGTATGTTGTTACTTTGGACACTAGGCGTGGGATCAAAGTCGACAGATAGGGTGGTGCATTTGCATTTCCGGATATTATTCTGTATAGAGTGACTATTTTGTGCGGTCTTCTACGTTCTCGTAGTCACGGTTATGAATCTTGTTTCAGCATAGATGCGATCATGACTGGTACCTCATGGCATGCCGCCTATTGAACGAAGAGCATCCAATTGTAAGTCTTCAAATAAATCTAGTTTAGTGTTTGCACAGTTATCCCAGATTATGTCAGCATAGTCAAACAGGGGTAAAATGAAATTACTGTACAAAGTTTCCAATGCTGTTCTGGACAATCTGTACTTTAGACTGCGAAGTCAGTTCATCAGTGGGCAAACTTTGTTGATAATACAATCTACATGTATATTCCATGACCCCGAGTTCTGAAAATTCAGACCGAGGTGTTTATGAGTTTCGACTTATTTTATGGGAATGTCCTGCCTCTGAAGAGTTGGTTTACCAAATGGGTTATTTTTTCTTGAAAACCCGAGAGTTACCGTTTTCTCTGGATTGAAATTAACATTCCAAGTCTCTTGGCCCATGAAGCAATATTCAGGAGATCATTATTTCATATATGTGGAGCAGTAGATCATCATCAACAATTAGGAAGATAGAAGTACCGTCCGCATATAAGCTAAAATGCGACTGAATATTATCAATTAGGTCATTTAAGTAGATATTGAACAAGAGCGAACCCAGTACAGAACCCTGGGGAACGCCAGCCGTAATATTGTTATTGTCCGATATCCTACCGTTTGTCACAACTCTTTGGGAACGACCACACACATAAATTTAAATCCATGACAATGGGCCATCCCGTACCCCAACTGAGTCTAATATGTTTATTAACCCCGCGTGACAGACCCTGTCGAATGCCTCGCTTTTATCGCAGAATACAAATCTAACCTCTTTTCCTTCATCAAGTGCTGATTTTATGTAATTATCAATAAACATAAACTGATAGACCGTACTGTCTTCTGGTCTGAAGCCTGACTGTAAATCGGTTAAATGATTGCTTTCCATAAGAAATGTGTAAATGTGATTGTAAACTATCCGTTCAAAGACTGCTAATAGCGCTTGTTAATGAGACTGGTCGGTAATTTCTTTTGTCATTTGAAGACATTTTTTTATGTATTGGTATTACATTTGTGAGTTTCCATTTATGGGGGAAAATACTACACGAAAGCGATATACTGAAAAGCTGTGCGAGCGGACCTGACAGCTGATTTGAAAACCGTTTCAGAATTATATTGCTTACTTGGTCGAGACCACAGGTCTTCGATATATCTAATTTGGATTGCAACATCTCGACTTCGGTGGAATCTGTTTCTACTTCACCGATGGACATATCTCCCTTTACTAAGGAAGGCAGGTCCCTTTCATCAGGTGTTGAACACAGGCTTGTAAAGTAATTGTTGAAACGGTTGCAATAGCAACCGGGTCACTGATAACCTCATCCTCTTCAAGCAGTGGAGGGAAACTTTCGCTAGCACTAAGTTATGGTATAATTTCGGTACCTACGAAACTCTTGCCAGTGTTGTTGTGAGCTCTGTTACGAATACGGATTTGTTTTCTAACAAATGTGTTCATTCACGGCTTATCATTTGGGCGTACTAATATTGATTTTGAGGAAGTAAAACGTTTAACTGTTTCTGTAATATAAGTTTCTTTTTCCGTTGAGATATCAACACTACTCAAATAAAAAAAACTGATTCCAATCAGTGTCAGAAAATGTTTGTGATAAGCCAAAAGTATCCATATTCTTATAGTCCCAAACAAGCGTCCTGAATGGGGTAAGATAAGGCCTTATGGTTCTCTGTTGAAGATGAGCGGCGTGGTGGTCGCTACGAAATGGAGGAATCACTCCTACATTTGACAGAAAATCTTGACAAGCGGTAATTATAAGGTCGATTATGCTACTTGAACTTTCAGTAATACGTGTAGATTCATAGGTAATCCTACCACACGAACCTGATAAATGTGGTCGGTGTGACAAGTGGCCTGTTAAAGAGATACTTCCCTGCATCTAACCACTGCAAATTTTGAAACCCCGAAAATAAACATTTTTCAACATAATATATTTCAATGAATCTGATTCGAATTTCCAACCCATTTCAGACATTCTCCTATGGGATTTAATGATTAATTATTAAAGATTGTAACCCTTTCCACTGGGTTCCACCACTGTTCAACATTATATTATTTTGAACAAAATGAGGGAATCTATTTTGTATTCACCAAAAGATCTAGTAAAATTTAATCTCATGGCCCAATGGGGTCATGTGATCAAATTATTTCTGAATCTCCTCGCCATTTCTTGTTTGCCTTGTTTATTCAAGAACAAATTTACTATTACGCAAAAATGTATGCTTGTCGCGTTAAAGGGCAAATGGATTTACCAAAAACATTTCGGCGGCCATTCCATCCCCTCCCCTTTTTATTAAATAAACAAAATCTGCCCATCGCTATACACAGCAATCACCATTCAGTATTTGGGTTTTCATTAATTTTGACTTTTTGGCGGGTCACAATCTACGTTTTTGAAGAAAAAGAAAACAAAATAGTTAATTATTAAAAACATATTACAAAAGGGTTGCCGAGTAGGGTAAAGGAATAACCTTTTCTACACTGAGATGAGATTGTTGCATACAATGCCGGCACATCCATTTCTATTTCTATGGAGTTTCAGTGATAATTTAATCCAACAGCCCCATGGAACTGTATATCTGTTTGTTTTGTTTTATTGGGACTTGACAACACTTTCCACAGCCAGGGTCGCATCCTGTCGTGCAGATTTATGGTTGGAGGAAGTTGGAGTACCCGGAGAAAACAAACCACCGAGTACAGACAAGCAACTGACAAACTCCCCGCCGTGCCAACTCTGCACAAGAGTTAGCAGTAGTTAACCGTTTGACGTAGGTCGCTTTTCCGTCCCAGAAACATGATACCTCATAATTTTCTAAAGCAGGATGCTACTAAGCGAATGTGCGAGGTAGACCAATCAATATTTTCAACGCGCAAGGCTGCGTGTTGAAAATATTAACTGATCGACCCCCAGATATCGAAAATGAACTCTTCCAATTGCATCCCTTGAACTTACATGGAATATACCACCAGTGTTCTAAGGGTTAAATGCAAGTGTACCAACGACATGCAGTATGCCTCAGTACACATTGCCACCGTGCCTACACACGGGCAACTGTCATTACGTGTCTTGCCCAAGGACACAGCGCAGCTACCGCTCGCCAGGATCGAACCATCGGCTTTTCGGCTTGAAATTCAACGCACCAACCACAAAGCCATCGCACTCGCTGTCGTGTTAGGTGAAGGATTAACTCTTTCGACACAGAGGATTAGATCGCAGCATACAATACCATTTTGCATTTATAGGGAATTTCAGTAATAATTTAACCCAAGAACCACGTTTGGCTGTTGGTTTAAATTAGGACCTCTCCTGCTCAGCTATCGGTTGTCTATTGTACTGTTTGCTAACTAGCCTCCAAAGTTTCTTCTACGCAAAAAATTATGTAGCTTGATAGAATTGTGTTTTTTTTCTATTGTATGCACCGAAGGAGTAAACAAAAAACACAGCTTTTTGTTTTGGGAAAGGCCCACCCATATCACGGACGTGCTAATTGGAATCACCTTATAAAAATTAAAAGTAGAACGTCTTGAATCTGATTTCCATGCGCTGTAATATTAAGAGCCAAGACGTACATCACGCGTATTGCTTCTTGTCTATTTTTTGGCGTAATGGGCATTTTGGTGTTTTGCCATTACCTCGCAAGCTTCAACCTTCTTGGTTTAATATTTTTCTACTTTTAACTTGTAGATGTGAGAGGTTAGCTTTTGAATATTCGATCGGCGCTCGTATTTGAACCCTCACAAACAATGATGAGCAATTCAAATTTTAACCACCCGCCCCCTTGTTCCTGAACGGGATCGCCGTACACTTAACTAACAAATTGCTGAATATGGATGGGAGAGTTCATTTAGCATTAATCTGGATGCTTTCTTCCTGCCACTTTCATCATCTGATCGAAATCTTTCGCAAACAAATATTTTTCTGCAAGGGTCGACTTCTCTTCATGTTAGGTAAAGTGTTAATGGTTCCTATAATTAGTGTTTGGAATATCATATAATTGCGAGATAAATATTACCTGTGGAAAGTGACTAGTCCACGGCGACTGTATTGTACGCTTTAGCACAGAGCATCACCATGCACCCACGTGAATAATTAGGATTAAGTGCCTAGGATTGGTAGTAAGATTTGTTGTGTATATATAGAATGTACACATAGAAGCTTGGTGTACCAATTGTTCACCACGAGTCGTGAAGTGGTGTTAACCGCGAGCCTATGGTGCGCGGTTAACACCACTTCACCACGAGTGGCGAACATTTGGTACACCAAGCTACTTTGGGTATATTTTTTATACCATGATCGTCAGATTAATAAGAGCTTAAATGTTGAATAAATCAAGATTCACACGTGCGATTCTTTTTGTGTTTACATGAGCACCGGTGGGCTGTACTTCCGTTGACAATTGTATCACCGAAACGAAATAGATAACGAAATTACGGGGCCTTTTTCATTTTAATGACATAATAACATACTATTTCGAGTTATGGATGCTTTATTAACATGAGACAATGTATGTTTGTTAATGTTTGGCATCTTAGGAGGTAAACTTATTTAAAAACGCAATACATAATTGCCGGTTTCATTTCACTCTTCAAAGGGCGACGAGTGAGAAATTTAGACAAGTTTGCATTCAAGCCGAGGTCACCAAAGGCCAACTTGGGTGTAGTTCCACTGTAGGTGCAAATTTTAACTGATGAAATCCCATTGCTGGCGTGTTCACCACGGTTGGTGTGTAAAGCTCAAATTTATGTCATAAGCTTTTTATATATAGTAGAATAGGTAATCATGGTATAAAATATAATAATTATTGTACGATATGTCGTTGACTACTCCAAAATAGTGGTCCTCGAGGAAGAATAATCATCTATTCGCCTCCGGCGCGTGGACTATTCTTCCCCGAGGACGACTATTTTTGGCATAGTCAACTCCAAGCCGTGCAATATTTATAATGTACTTACGGCTGTATGAATATGTACAATGGTTCAAAAACTGCTATAGCCTTCGACTGCGCCTCTGAGTGTACCAGTTAAAAGATCAGTGTAAATATAGAGACAATGCATGTTTGTTAATAGTTTATGTTTTATGCGGTAAATTCATTTAAAAACGTAATAAATAATTGCCACTTTCATTTCACTTTTCGCGAGGCGACGTGCGATAAATTTGAAAAAGTTCGCGTTCAGGTCGACGTTACCAAAGGTCATCTTGGATGTAGCTCCACTATAGGTGTAAACTGTAACTAATGAAATCCCATTGCTGGCGTGTTCACCACGGTTGGCGTATAAAGCTAAAATTTATGTCATAGGCTTTTCATATATAGTAGAATAGGTAATCATGGTATAAATAACCATTCACTTTGGAATATACGTAGGTGACTAATCTTGTCTCAGTGAAAACTCCACCTCACAAGGTTTCCGTTGTAAGTCTCCCATCCTGTATTTATTTATTATTTATTTATTTATAAAGGTTTAACGACACTTTAACAGCCAAGGTCACATCGTGTCGGTGACAGTTTTACCGGCGGAGGAAGCCGGAGTACTCGAGAACCACCGAGCAATGACGAGCAGCTGCCAACTCCCCAACATCGTAACTCCACACTGCAGCACAGGCAGGGTTAGATTGGTTGAAGACATGCGTACCACCGGCGTGCAGTACGCCTTTGTGCGCGGCGTCATCGTACCCCCACGTGGACAAACGGGGTGAAGTGCCCTGCCCAAGGACACAACGCGGGAGACCGAATCGATCGCTCAGATGGTCACCCATCCGATGACGAACCGGGCTCGACGTTGCTTAACTTCTGTGATCCGACGAGAACCAGTTACCGCAATACAACCGCACCCCCTCCCATCCTGTATTTTATAGACAATACAAGATCGATGGTCGTTCACAGATTTGAGGATTATGAAATGTTACCCTAACATTATATGAGTTTGGCAAAAATGCTCAGAATTTTGAAAAAGTATTATTGATGAATTACAAAACCTTATCACCCAGAACAGTCAAATGATCTGAAAGTTATTGGAAATGAAAACGAAAAATACTCGCACATCAATCTTCTCTACGATTTTCCACTTTTATTTTTTGTAGTTTGTCACAATTCTCAAAATGTTTGAATGATGAACTAAAATTAATCGATGTAAGGTTTGGAGAGAGTAAATTCCTACTACTACACGGTGTCAATAGGGGAGTGTACGGCCTGGGTGGGGCGGATGGAGTTAGACTGTAGTTATACATATTTTCTCTTGGTGGACTATCGGCTGAATGTTTGCCAGAATATATTGAACTTCTTTTTTTAGAATTTGTAAATGTCCGCCAATCTTGGATAGGTTTCAGTTGCATTCCATGCAATAGGGTGGAGATGAAGAGGATTCACTCTAAAATCAGTTGGGTTAAAAATCAACCCAAATCAACTGGGCTGAGTGAATATGAACCCAATTGGGTTCATATTCACTCAACCCAGTTGATTTGGATTCATTTGTAACCCAACCGATTTTAGTGTGTAGGATAGGTGAAGAGAGGGGAGGAGAGCAGACGGTGCGAAACAAGAGAAGACGACCAAAGTCGAGACTAGTCTAGACTTGACAAGACTCGACTAGAATGGACTATAATATACAAGATTAGACTAGAATAGAACACCTACTGTACTACCATAAACAGAGTGAAAGTTAAGCAATTTCAAGACGAAGATGTTTATGCGAAATTGACAAGGAAATACAAATATATAGAGAGATACATCTTACACATTTGCACATGCATAACACCCCCTCCAAACATATGCTCACTCCAGTGCGCACGTACGCAAGTGCACACTCACGCTAATCACTATATCTCAAGCACTTGCACGTGATATATCCATTTTTATAATATCATTTGAATTCTGCCTTAAGTTTTTCGTAGGCGTACTGCATATTGAATGAATTTGTTTAGTGTCTGATGGACATTTCTATCGCCAGTGTTTAGCAACAAAAGATCTCCCCGAAAGGCACAAATTTAATAGTTGGACACTTATCTGATATTAACTCCCACAGATAATTCCACATTGTGTCGTATAATGGGAAATGGAACAGGAAATTCGTTTCGTCTTCAACTGATCCGGCGCAACAAAACATTTCGCTAGCGGGTATTTGGACATGTCTCGTGCATAACTCTCTTTCTCAATGTCCACACAATGATAACTGAGAAAGAGTCGATTTTCTGCGACAGTTCTTTCTGAAAATGTTGGTGTGTGGAGGTACTTCACGCTAATTTCTGTTCTGTAGGCTCTATTGATAAACAGGCTTTCTCCACCCGATTCTGAGAACTTATGGTTTCTTGGAAGCTTCTCTCTGAACATGTACTCTCATTAGAGAAGTATGAACTACCGTTTCTAATGGAAATCATGTATTTATTACAGGCGAAAATGTACCAAAAAATGTCGACGTTTGCAAACAAACAGTGCCCGGGAAAGGTCCGCTTAAAAGAATGTCGGGTCTACGGTTCGATTCCCGCCAGGGGTAACTGCGTTGTGTCATTGTGTAAGGCACTTCATTCCGACCGCCCACTTGGGAGCATGGTGACGCTGTATACTGAGGCGTACTGCACGTCTATGGTGCACTTGTCTTCACCTAATGCTAACCCTGCTTGTTCAGTTAGTACGTTGGGGGTCTGACAGTTGCTCGCCGTTGCTCGCTGGTTCTCTCCGGCTTCCTCCAGCCGTAAAACTGTCCGACACGAGGTGACGCTGGCTGTCGAAAGTGTCGTTAAAATCCAATAAATAAATAAATAAATAAATAAATAAATGAATAAATAAAAGAAGGGCGGAGGTTTGCGTTGGGGTGGCGGAGTACACATGTTCCCTTACAATTGAAATAAGGAAATGTGGCTTTTTTCGGAAGAATTTGTCTATTGGAGACATCACTGCGGGTCTTAAATAACTGTACATACTAACGATAAAATATAAAATTTCAAGTAACACATTCTCCAATAATTCAATTAGGAATTTAACCGATTCAATCTTGTTTGGCAGAGCTCATCACACATACTACGATACGTTCCTTCTGGTTATCATTCATTTAAATTGTTGGTCACGCGCAGTTTTGAAAAAAATACCCAGGAAAAGCGCAATTAATAAAATCATATAGAAAACAGACTGAGCCTCTCAAAAGGTCTTCGTATTTCATCACAAAAATGGCTGATGGATTTTATTCCATTTCAACTTGTGTTGCTAGTGTTGGGCCAGACCACGTTTTATTGCTTTCTCACTGGCCCTGGCCCTCATGCTTGCTCCGATCACCAGCACAATTTAACGATTCAAAGATACAGCGAGTTTTAGACGTGTTAGGCAAGCCTCGAGCTCGTCTTAATTTCTACACAGAAGAACCCGTAGTGATGTTTGTAGACGTCGTGATATGGGAGATACGCCCATCTGTCTGTACTACAGTACGTGGAGAGTGTATTATCACTAAATCACCCACAGAGTGGAGATTCCACCCGAGCAATAATTGCAAATTTGTTGCAAAGCATAACCAACACCAGCAAAGTTTCAGCCAATGGACCTCCGGGTTAAACCCGGAAGTCAATTGGCTGAAACATTGCTTGTGTTTTTTGTCGATATGTACAAAATTTGAAAGTTATAGTTTGGGTGATAACACCACTCCGCGGGTGATTTAGTTACAATCCACTCTCCACGTACTGTAAGTGCCGACTATTGTTCGTCTGGATTGAATTTTTAAGATTGCAGATTAATTGCAATAGAGCCTAGGGAGGAGGGGAACAAATGAGTGGTGGTAGCTCCGATTGCGAGTTATATGAACCAGACGATGAATTCTTCCGAAGTGCAGACTGAGAAACCGAGCTGTGACATTAGTCATTTAGCAAAAATGCACAGCGCACAGGGAAAGTACTTATCCTTCGAATGAACAGATCAGGACTGAAGGGAACGGACTTTGTAGATTTAAAAAGGTTTGATGAACATGCTAATGTGTGTACAAAAACTGCTATCTGGAGCGCCAGAATCAGCAGTGAGCCAATGCACAAACTGTGTTACTATTTAATTCCGTCCGTGGCATATCACTGTCTGCTAAGGAGACAGTTGCAGAAACGAAACGAGAAATTAATATAAAAACCTCTTTGTGAGATTAAAGCTGTGCTATGTTCTAAGTGATCTATAGCACCAGTACTAGACAAAAGACTAAAGTGTACAACACATATCTTTAAAATTCGTGTTATCTAATTTCTTTCATGATCGAATTTGTTGAATGTGTTGCATAAATGAAAGAATCATTACTACTTTAATCATTGTTTACTTTTGCCAACAGTGATTGTAGTCACACCAAACGGGAGACGAGACAAAGCTGCTAATTTCATAGCACGTTTCCAGTCATGGCTGAGAACTTTCGTCAGTGGAAGAGATTTACAGGGAAGCCCCCCCCCCCCCCCCCTTAATTTTCTTAAGCTGTCAGTACATTTAACACTAAGGATATGGGAATTTCATATAAAAATTGAAATTTCGAAATGTTAGCGACTTTATATCATCGATGTGCACATCATTTCACAAACATCAAACATTTTCCTGTAGGGGTGTATAAAAATACTCAAATGGTTTTTTATAACTTTTTTTTCATTTTTTGACCAAATGTTTTCCTCGTCACTTTGTTCAAGGCATTTTGTTAGGGATAGCATATACATTTTGATTTATCTGAAAGCATGTTTACTGAAATCACCAAATGTCCCTGATGTTACTGTCCCAACTGTCGCAACTGTTACATTAGAAATAGTAACAATAATGAACACTTTGATAACAGGAGAACGGCAATCACGATCCCCCCCCCCCCCCCCACACACACATAAATCGTTATCAGTATCGATGTTATGACTGTGTTGGTGCCATCTCTGTAGAATGCATTTTGGTTGAACAAGAACTTGAGCTCAACCAGAACCAGAATGTCCTAACTGTTACCTTCCACTCTTGGAGTCCTGTCATAAATAATTTTGGTTGAAATCTCTCAATTTTCACGTAAGCGTGACAGGAAGGACACTACCCAACTCTGGTGCTCCAGCCTTGGTACTGATCTGGTGGGATCTATGAGAGATTAAAATGATATTTTAGTTTTTGCTGTTCTATTGCATACCGCGTTACCCTTGATCAAAATAACTGAACAAAAGCCCTCTCTATTGATTATTATTTTTGAGATTTTTGAGTACCTATATATCTACTTTTTTAAAAAAAATCCCACATTTAATTGCCATTTGTGTGTTTTATTGGCGACGCCAATTGGTTGTATTATAGTTATCACATCTCTTTCTAGAAATCAAGGTGTGTGCTTTCTTGTCTTCCAGAACATTCTTATACACACGACTCCCACTCCCCACGTCATTCGAACGAGTAGTTGGGGAAACAAAATGGAAATAGAGTCGGTGAGTTTGTTTGTCAGATTTGTCGAGAAGAGGATTACCAGAACGTGAAGTGGGTATAAAGTACGAGAAAAAGAAAATGAGAAAAAGAAAACTAATGTGAAAAGATTTGTATAGTTTATTAGATTGTTTAACCCTTTACCTAACACGAAATGTAGGCGACACTTGAAACAAAATTCTTCAGTAACCCCATTTTTTCATTTTTTGCGTCAAAAACATAGCTTATGACCCGCATTGGAACGAGCTCAATTAGCTCGTTCCAATGAAGGGTCGTAAGCTGTATTTTGGGGACTAAAAATGAAAAAAATAATGAAAATTAGATGACGATTTTTGTGAATAGTGCTGGACATTTTCTTCCGTTATGTTGGGTAAAGAATGATTTCATGTATTCATGTACATTTTTCACCTTAGTTAGGAAGCAATGACATTTCAACCACCGTCAGGTCTGAAAACATAAGTGACACGTTCCAACTTCTGTCATGATATCAAAACGCTTATTTATGCTTCCCCTGGTTTAAATTCAATCTTGTTTTATAACAGATTTTTCACTGTCAGGAGGAACGATGAATAATTCCGTGTGGAAGAAATATGAAATATCAGAAAATTATTCAGGTGATATATCGACTCGCCAGTAAGTCGTTTACCATATTATGTAAGATTAATGGCTTCCACTGTATTGGTGTTATTATATATCAACCAGGTTAAGTGCGTCGGCTTTTCATCTCCGTTCAATATTCATGTTGGATTTCCAATCGAACTGCTCAGCGTGTTTCGCTGGAAACGATTACAAAAACCTGCAGGCCGCCAATAATAGAATTTTTGACTTTGTGCAACCTTCAGAATTGAATGTAGCGGGAGAGCAATTTTAGACATAATCTATAAAAACGAATCAGACTTTGATTAAAATATCTAGTATATGTCCTGTCTACACGCATCAATTGGGTTGACAAATTCTGCGGTAAGAAAGGTGGATGCACACACGTCTGTAATGGGCCAATACTTTTACCCTTTCACGGTTGTATATTCTAGAGCTGTATTTTCTATATTTGTTTATAAATGGTTGAAATGAACCATTTGCGTCATGAAAGATGTTGCAATTTTTCAAAAGGTATACAACACTGATTATTTTCAAATAGGGTGCTGGAACGTCAACGGAAAACGTCCTCACTCAAACTCCCCCCCAACTCCCACACCCAGATGCGTTAAGTTAATTAACGCGAAAACTAAGCCTAGTCCATTACGTTTGATGTAATGAAAGCTGTTACGCTATAGCGTAACAGCTTTCATTTCATCAAACGTCATGGTGTTGACCCGAAATTATTTTTATTTATTTTTTATTAGTGTTTAAGGGCACATACTTATGCACAATGGCTAATCGTGACCGTGACAGTTCTGTGTGTGGAGGAAGCTGGAGTACCCGGAGAGAACCACCGAGCATCGACGAGCAACTGTCAGCTCCTCAACATTCTAACTGTGTTCAAGCTCCGCTCCAGTTACAGCGGTTGAAGACAGGTGCACCATCGACGTGCAGTACGCCTTAGCACACGGCGTCATGGTGCCCCCATGTAGGCAACCGGGATAAAATGCCTTGCCCAAGGACACAACGCGGGTCGTCCCAGATGCGTTAAGTTAATTAACGCGAAAATTAAACCTAGAACATGACGTTTGATGAAATGAAAGCTGTTCCGCTGTAGCGTAAAAGCTTCCGTTTCATCAAACGTCATTGTGTTTACCCGGAATGAAAACTAATAACGCTTTATCAATTTTCCAATAACGGCACTCGTTTTTGATGTTCATCAAATTAAAAAATAATAAACATTCCGAAAAAAAGTTTTGCTTTTTGCTATGATTTCCTGTTCCGCCGATCTCTCACACTATTTTCAGCACCACCAAAGGAGTAGTTTAGACATTATAGTAAGGCCATCTCCCTCTATTATTATTTTTTTATCTCTATTTCAAATTCCACACATGCTACAACAGTACCTGCGTGGGAACCCCGGGAAGTGAAGTAGTGCTAGTTTACCACGGTAAACAGACTCTGTTTTACGGGTAACATGGGATCCAGTAACTAATGCCTGTGGGAAGTCCAGTTAAATTGGCAACACAGGTATAAACGATTGGCTAGACTTGACTTTATATCGATGTTGTGATCATGAATAGCCACCGTGCATTAGTATGTGACCAAATAAATAAATAAATAAATAAATAAATAAATATGTGACCAAATAAATAAATAAATAAATAAATAAATAAATAAATAAATAAATAAATAAATAAATAAATAAATAAATAAATACAACAGCAACGCCAAATCATCTGTCTGTTATCTCGTCTTACAAAACATACTTTGTCTGACCCGCCAAGTCCCGAATTTCCGATGTCAAAACAGTGAACAATAAACCCTACACGTGCAATTATCCTGCTTTATCAATAACAATACGCTCCCGGTTGTGTACAGTGCTGATAACAAGGCTAACCATCATCTGTGGGAGTTGACAGGGAGACAGCCAATCTGGCTATGTCATCTCCCTACGGTATAGACACTGATTTCATGTTGTTTTGTAAATGCATTTCTAATACAAGCTATGATAATGTATTTCTATGAATCATAATTATCATGTATATAGATGATATTAAATGAGTGTTTTTCTCATATAATATTTATGAAACGAGTCTTAGAATTTTCCGTTTTGGCGAGCCTCTGGCGAGCCCAAACGGAAAGTTCGGACGAGATTCATAAATATTATATGAGAAAAACACTCATTTCATATTCTGTTTATCATATGACACACACACACATGCACAAATTGGCCACTTAGTATGACATTTTAACCCATCACCTAATTGAAGTTACAGACGGCACTTGGAAAAAACATCCTCGTATAACTAAAAAATTTTCATTTTTTGCTTCCAAAACATAGGTTATGACCCCTCATGGGAACGAGCTCGTCGAGCTCGTTCCAATGAGGGGTCATAACCTATGTTTTGGAAGCAAAAAGTGAAAATATAAAAAAAAAATGAATGGCGTTTTCTTGTAGGTAAAAGATTAATACAATATAACCGACCCTAGATAGGACAGATAACGTAAATTCTCCCTACTGAAATTATGCAAATGTGACCCAGTTGTATTTTATTTAGCCAGTCAAATTGTCTAGTTTTGAAACTGACCAATGAAATTGACGGAAGGCTTTATTTATCACTGATTAATATGAAAACAAAATATCAAATGTTTTAAAGTGAACAAAACGGACGAGTCATATGATAATGCATTTTATCTACACCGTTAAATAAATAATCTAATCTAATCTAAAAATGAGTTCCAGATTTAGGCGTAGTGGAGACCCTGGAACACTTTCTACCAGAATGCCCAAAATACCAGTCACACTGCATAAGATTCTCCGGGAGTATAATGGGGAAGTGGGATATGAGAATGAAGGACATGTGATTAGTGGGTGACACAAAGGGGATGATTAATATGCTTATCGGAGAGAATGGGATGAATGGAGTAGGGAAGTCACTAAGCAGTTCGTCTCCGAGGGTTGGGAGGAGAAAAGAGGCGTGGAAATAGGGAGGCAGTTGGGAGCACAGGGGTAACCCAGGCCTTCTCGCCCGAGAACGCGACAAATCAGCGGCCTTCCAAAGTGTTAATATTACAAATGTCGCTCTGCCTGGTGCCATAACGTCCAGCTTGAAGGTTCGTGTTTTGATTCTCCCCTGCACTATTAGACGATGTGTGATATTGCTGATACTAACAAAACGCACACAGTGTGATACTGAAAAAATCGAAATCGTGACTTGGGAGAATTGTGATCCTTTTTCTATCTCGCGCTTTAAAATATGCTCTAAACCCACAAACCATCAATTAAGATTTCTTACGCCTTCATCGTTGCACAAATGAATCAATTCTTTTTTCAACGCTTGTTGTCCAACATACATGATTCTTTTGTGCTAGATACACCGAGATGACGCGGTGGATCGAGTCCACCCAGTCCGGAATGGAGATAAAGAACACGCTGTAGCAACAACTACGACAAACGTTGCCCATATTGCCTTAGAAGCGAGATCGAGGCAGTGATACATTATTTTGTACATACTCATAATGGTAATGAGAGATTTTTCTTACAATTCTCAACAGTAAGACCAATAACTTGAGTGAGTAGCGTTTTAGTTTCAAATTTCATTTTCAGATTAACTACTGTCATTTGATCGAGACTGTATGCGGCTGCCTTAACCCTTTACCTAACCTGAAAAGCAGACGACACTTGCAAACAAAATTCTTGAATAACAATTTTTGTTCATTTCTTGTCTAAAAAACATAGGTTATGAACCCTCATTGGAACGAGCTCAACGAGCTCGTTCCAATGAGGGGTCATAACCTATGTTTTTGATGACCCCTTATTGGAACTAGCTCGTCGAGCTCGTTCCAATGAGGGATCATAACCTATGTTTTTGAGACAAAAAATAATAAAAATTAATTGGCGATTTTTGTGAATAGCGCTGGCCGGTTTTGGCCGTTTCGTTGGGTAAAGGGTTAAACATTCACGATCCCTGGGTAAACCTAATAAGTGCGTTTGTTCAACACTCCGAAAAGATTGTGCACTGCAACTGTGCGTGTGAACTTGAATACTTCCAATAATTCAGAGAGAGGAACATAAAAACAATATGGTTTCAAAATTTAATAATTATACTTCTGAGAAGTGTTTTTCCATTTCATTGATAGAAAAGTATGCGACCTCTCGCAAACACCTTCGGAAGGCTAGTAATGTTTTATAAATAGTAACGTGAACAAGTCGTAACTAAGCACGCGATCAGTTTCAGGATACATGATTTGTATAAATGGCTCCCTGATACAAGGTGTATTTGGGTAATTACGAACTCAGTACATACCTATTGTAAGATAAAATCTACTACAATACTGTCTTTGGTTGTTCTGAGTGCTCACGAGGCCGATCAACAAAAAAAGTTCTTCGGTATGCCTTGGCTCACAGCGCCACTTGGTAATCGGGATTAATCGTCTTGCCCAAGAACACAACGCAGTGACCGCTGGCAAGGGTCGAATCGTGGACCTTTCAGTTTGAAGTTCAATGCACTAACCACGATTCCTCTAAATGTATTTAATCCTTTCAACACAGGTGCCCTGGGAGGTATATTTTCAGTCAATACTGGCAATGGGGGAATGGGGGGAAACCTTCCTGGTTTGTTGGGAGGTTCAGTAATAATTTAATCCAACAGCTCTGTCGAGCTGTTGGATTAAATTATTGCCGAACATCGCTTCAGATCGTCTGTTCGTCCACTACCAGTTTGTTCTTCACGCAAAAATTCATGCACACCGGATTGAAAAGTGTTAAAGCGCATTTTATTGAAAAACGGTTTAGAGCTGGGCCAAAGTAAAAAAATATAGTGGCAGGGGAAAGACTGAAGGTAATTTGGACAAACTGGAGCACCAAGGTACGATATATGATACAGAGACGTTGGAGAAACACACACATTGAAGCTACAGATAACTGCGTGTGTATTATTGATTATGCTGATGCGCTGAGAAAAAGATCCATGAACTGGCAACAAAATGAATACCAAATTTGGAAGATGGTTCAATAATTATTTAATCTCTTTTGTTGTAAATTAAATTGTTGCTGAACCTTCCCAATAACACGGACCCGCTCAATTTCCCGTTGGCAATAGTGTATCTGACGATACCATTCTGGGCGACAGGTTTAAACTGTTAAACTAAACAGATATTTACAACTTCTAAGAGAGAGTAGAAGTCCCAATAAACTTCAGCTGAAGGACAACCTAGTCAACCAGTGCACTGTGACATTTGCATAGTCCACGTAAATGCCAGATAATTTGATACCCAACCAACAAAACTATAAGGTACATTTTCCAAATCCAGCCATGTGAGATTTGGTAACTGACTGACACCATACCCAGTTATTCGAACAAAAAAGAAATGTGTGAATAAGTTGCCCATTCAAATATGGTAACCGAGATAATTACTTTCAACTGGTGCCTTTCACGAATGGATATGACACTTTGGTAGAGTGTCATACAGTACGGCCGCCGTGGACTGGTTACTTTTCACGGGTGGGCAATATTTCCAAGGATGCAATAAATAGACAATAGGCTAACGCCTCGAAATAATCGCCCGCGCACCCCACTCGAGGATAAAAATCGTACTCGATTCCGAGCAGTGAACTTTTGTATTTATTTTATTTTCTCCTTATATTTTCCCCCAAACAACCCTTTACAATTGATTCAACTCAATCGATTTGTAAACAGTAAAAACAAATAGTCCGTCATCGCTGAGAGTGGGATACGATGCTGGGAGAGGAATACCATTTTCGGCGAGTGGGAGTGGGAATGCTATTTGTTTGGGGGGAAGAAAAACGAATGAAAATAAAATAATATTAATTCCAAACACTAATTATAGGAATAATCATCAACACTTTTATTACTGAAACACCGGATACAATCCGGTGCTTCATTAATTAAAATTTTGCTGATGGTGATTTTTATTACCTGGAAAACGCATGCGTGGACGTCACTGCCCACGCTTGGATTACGACCAGTCCACGGCGACTGTTCTGTATCTTTTATTTTTAATGTTTGGAAAAAAGCATCCTGTGGGGGTGGAGGAGGGTAGAATTAACATATTCCCCAAGTACGGTCTATTATACTATGACTGCGGTGTGTTTTCAACTTTAACCATTTACCTAACATGGAAAGCAGACGACACTTGCAAAAGAAATTCTTGAATAACTAATTTTTTTTCATTTTTTTGTCTCAAAAACATACGTTATGACCCCTCATTGGAACAAGCTCTGTATGTTGAAAGGGTTAACGATATCGTAAACTATCTGGATCAGAGATTTTGGTGAGGTGGTCCAGGTCGAGGCCATGAATATTCCAAAACAAAGTAGCATGATAACCCTCGGCACGTCCCACGAGTTTTACATCGCAAATTTTTATCTCAACCTGCCCTCATATGGTGTGAAGGTATGAACTGTTTTGAAGATTCGATATCTACAGTTGAAACTAGCAGTCGTACGATTGTACTGTGCGCTATGTTGAAGTAATTGCGCATTGAGTAAGTGCACCTTTTTCCATGTCAAACCACATCATTAGCGTAACTCAATTACTGTACAAAAACGGCGTGCCCAACTCTGTTCAGTTCTATACTCGTAAATAAATAGAGATTATTACCATAATGTGGATGTACAAAATATGTATCCGAGTCTCGCTCCGGGTTCTAAGGGTAGATCACGACGAGTCGAAGATTATTACCATTATGTGAATGTACAAAATATATATCCGAGTCGAGCTCCGGGTTCTAAGGGCAAGGGCTGATCACGACGAGTCGAAGACGAGTCGTGATCTACCCTTAGAACCCGGAGCAAAACTCAGATACATATTTTGTACATCCACATAATGGTAATAATCATTTTGTCTTACAATATATTGGGGATAAGTCAAGAATATATGTATATATAACGAACTATTTATTCGTACGGATGAACAAAAAGAAAAAAAAAATGGAACTCACGCGAAAGAAACGTGCTTGTATCCGATCCCCTGATACAAACATCTGTATCGGGGGTCGGATACACGACAGTTGCGGAGTTAATACAGACAGACAAAATACATGTTGATTGTAAAATAAAGATCATTAACATCATTCCTAATCTCTACTGGGATACATGAACATGTAATGACGTAAGTAGATATGAAAATTCAACTGCATATACTAAATCAAGCGAGTGGCTTACTACTTAATCGCAGCGCCATATATTTTCCTCTAGAAAAGTATTTATAATCGCTCATAACAGCACAATTAAACACTTGCAAACTTTCATCACATGGACCACAATGTGGAACTTGCTGACTTTGTCTCTCATCAACGAGCTATGAATGAATTCCTCACCACGACATTGCGGCTTTGTCAGTGACAAGTAATTAATCATCTTACATATGGCTGATTTACTTTCACTTCTTCCTGGGAATCCCCCCTCCCACATTCTAATAACATTCTTCCTTTCCCTGTCATATTTTTTCTCCAGCAGTGTGTCTGAATTTGAAATCGTTCAAACCTTCCAAAGTGAAACAACCATTCAAATTCATGTTTTGAAAGTCTCTGGCTATACCATTTTGTGGTTGTACGGGTTATCTAAGTAAGCATTATACGTGCTGCCGAATCCAATTCTGTGTATAATTTTCATGGTATCATTGCACATTATATTCATTGCACTTTTTGTTTTGTACACAGACTTCTTTCACAAATAACATACTTTTAAAACTAAAACACTACCAGTTATATTCAAAGACAGCCTAAGAAGTCTGTAAGGTACAATTGTAAGGCTTTGTAATTCTCCCCCGCCAGTCTCAATAAAGCCAATATCATGTGACCGTTTTATATCCAGCCATGGTATCTAATATCTTTCAAACATCGACACGTATATTTTCACCAAATTCACGCATTTTCATCAGATATAGTCAGCTATGACGAAATTTGATGGCAATTCATGAACATTTGCCTGAATGATTCATTTCTCAAGTTGAATTAATTTACAGGGAAAAAATCGCTTAACCCTTTACCTAACGTAACGGCCAAAACCGGCCAGCGCTATTCTCAAAAATCGCCTATTAATTTTCATTATTTTTTTCATTTTTTGTCTGAAAAACATAGGTTATGACCCCTCGTTGGAACGAGCTCGTCGAGCTCGTTCCAACGAGGGGTCATAACCTATGATTTTGAGACAAAAAATGAAAAAAATTAGTTATTCAAGAATTATTTTTGCAAGTGTCGTCTGCTTTTCATGTTAGGTAAAGGGTTAAAATATCCTAGTTGTACTCATTTTACAAGACATTTCCTTTTCTGCATAGGAATATCCGCATACACGAAGTTAAACTGTACTTGTTATTACGCAAAAAGAAAAAGTCGATTCCATACATTTTATGTGTTTGTTTTTTATCTCATCGGATATTTTGAAAACGGAGACGCCGATTTACATACTCGATCCATACCCTCTGAAAAAATACGTGGAAACAACTTTTTAAAGGTTTTCATCTCTGTCGACGGAAACAATAGAGGATGAAGCACATAACTGATTTTAACCTTTTCACACATTGTTCCTGAGTCGTACCGTTCCGTACAATATTCCCCTTAACCCTTTGAACATGATACATCATAACGCCATTATATGGGATGGCTGTTCAGTAGTAAATGTGTGGGGTAGACCAATCAATATTTTTAACGTGCAGCCGCAAGGCTGCACGCTGAAGATATTAATTGGTCTACCCAAATAATGAATATGGACTCTTCTAACTGCTGTCATTGAACTGGCATGGAGATAACACTAGTTTTAAAAAAGTTAGAATGGACTATTCTATATTGTGTGTATAGGGGAAGGAGAAGTGCTAATTCAGTTTTTCAGTCCAAGAGCTGCAAGATTATGTTAATTGGGTCCTCCTCAGAAAGTTGCTTCCCATGACGTCGTCTGTTCATAATTTGTCAAATTATCCATTATGGAAAACATTGGGCGTCAAAAGCAGGTTTACTTCGAGATCGGGAATTGCCGGTCCCAATACCCCAAAAATCCTTCCCGTTTGCCTGACGCGTACGAAGCCGTGACACGGTATTGCCCAAAACTATTTGCGATTTTTTTTTTAGTTTCTCGCGTTTCGATAGTACATCGCGAAACTTTTGTCTAGGCGACAAGGGAAATAATCAGGTTATTTCAGTGGCAGTCCAATCTTTATAGCCATTGGTTATTTGATAATTAGAAGGACCAATGGTCTGAGAGTTATGTTTCAGAATTGTGAACAGGGTTCTGGGTCCTATTTACTTTAGCTAGTTCTTTCAGCAGGTTAACGTTTTATTCCTTTTACATATTTTCAATTGTTGTATTCGTCTGTTTTGCTTTTAGCGGCTAGCAGATAGGCCCTGTTTCACGGCTCACCCTGCAGTCGGCATTCGCATTTGGATGTGGAACAACATAGGTGTCCATAGTGTTTTCGACCTTAAATGGTTTTTGTCTATTGTTTTTCCTGACCGGCGATGTCGGCGTCACTGGGAAGTTCAAGTGCTATGTTGAAATTGATCGAACAAGTGTGTTTTATTTTTGTACAATTAATAAACCTGCAAACGGTACTCTGGCTATGTGCAACACAGTTGGATGTGTTATTATTGATATTGTAGCGTAGACATTTACATTTTGTGGCTTTTCCGCACATAACTCCTCGATAACTCTAAATGATGACGTAACTCTCGTTGTTATTCCACCCCAAACTTTGGGCGCATGCAGTTCTAAATACTAATGTCAAGCCTGGGACACAGACGTAAGCAATAATATTTAGAACTGCGTGCGTCCAAAATTCTACTGCCCAAAGGTATGTCAACAGTTGTTCGTTCTACTATGTACCTGCAGCCAACCGGGATATTCTCGATTTCATAAATCTCATTTATAATTACGACCAGCAAGATACTGGATTATTTATTTATTTAGTTATTGGAGATTAACGACACTTTCGACAACCAGAATCACCTCATGTCGGAGAAGGATACTGGATACATCATACTACAGGACCATTGCAAGCTGTGAAAGCAAGCACTTCCCGGTTCTCAGATTTCCATCCTCGGTTTAGAAAGTCGACAGTTTGAGTTTGAGTCCGCCCCCCCCCCCCGCCATTTTGTTCAAGGTGTCAACTTGTAGTGATATTTGATCGATCTGACAACGCACTACGAAAAGCGGGAAATATCCGGGACCAACCTCTATTTGGTTGGATCAAGAAATTCGCCATGTTACTCAATTTAACTATTTCAACCCTGTCATTCTTCTTTTCGTATACGCTAGATAACATCTGCAGAAACAGGACGAATACATTTTGCATTTGATTCACAGGGAGATTAAGTAGTAACTAAAGCATACAACGCTATAGGTCTGTAGAATTAATTCATTACTGATCCCTCTTCTCGAGTGCTGTTCGTTGTCTTGTCTGCTCGTCGATTAACACACCTTTCCTGGCGTTGAAACTCAAACAAACTGTTTTGAAAGATCAAAATCAGGAAAATACTCGACAGAGTTATTTCGCTCAAAAAATGCGCATATCGATTGAGATGTGAAATCACTGACAAACTCCTCATTGGAAGGAGATTATCTAGCAAACTAAAATCAAAAAACTTTTTTAAGTAATGTCGAGATTGGGTCAAATGCACATAGCAAAATCAGTGCGACTGGGGCGTTAGAAGTATTCGCTCAACACTGACTCAGTCACAATGTGCAATCTCGCAAGCGGTCGACTGATGCCATGAACCATGGACGGAAATGTTGTGGTACAGATAAAAGAAACTAAATAATTCGGCAATTTTTCTCACCAGCTTGATTCAAAGACTGTACCTAGTGAAGTTTTTAGCACTTTTGCTGACGAATGTCAATGTTTGTTGTTTAGAGAGAGAGAGAGAGAGAGAGAGAGAGAGAGAGAGAGAGAGAGAGAGAGAGAGAGAGTCAAATCTTTCATCAGTACAAGCTTCTTAAGTGGCACAAGATGAATGGCATTTCCCAATCAATATAGTTTTTTTCAGTTTGACTCTGACTAGAGGAAACAACAGACAGAGGACAAATAGGTTTGAAAACACAGCTGTTTTTATTGTTGATGTATACGCTTGGGGGTTTGCGAATACGACGTTTCTATATCTCTTGCTCTTTTAGATTGAAACGTAAACTTATTTATCATCTGCTCTAGCTTGCAGTATTGGACGTTCACATCCGGCATCACTGGTAACGTTTTAAAGATTATGAGGCAAAGCTTTTCGTACTCTGGCAGTCCACAATGCCTCCAATAATAGCGAGCATTATTTGTTGTGAAGTACAAGAGAGAAGTTCATAAAGAATTTGAAACGACTTATCTTTATCGCAGTACAAATTTGGGGTGGGTGTGTAACACTGTATGAAGTGCTTTTATTTCACATTTTTTCCCCACACATTGTGCACATAAAGGTGTTCTACTTTGATGCTCTATTAACACATTCATTACTGGACACTGCAAGAAAAGACGTCTGAAGCAAATTACTTCGTGTATGTTTGTCACTAAACAGGTAACCCACCCCACTTGCATGCGGGAACCATACAAACTTTGGGAGTGGACATGATTTTGCTTTAACCAATTATCACCCCCATTCAGCCATCTAGGCTTACCTTGTAATTTTATAGTACAGATACATATGTACTTCTCCCCTGTCTCGTTTCTATCTGCACACGTTATAATTATGAAATGTTGCAGATTAAGTCGATATCACACCAAACCAACTACGTTTTCAAATATAAAAAGATTTTAATCTTTTACTTAACGTATATCCGTCCAGAGAAATCTTTAACCTTTTACCTTACATGAAAGGCAGACTTGCGAACAAAATTCCAGAATAACTATTTTTTCATTTTGTTCGGCAAAAATATAGCTTATGACCCCTCGTTGGAACGAGCTCAAGGAGCTCGTTCCAATGAGGGGTAATAAACTATGTTTTTGAGACAAAAAATGAAAAAAATAATGAAAATTGAAGGATGATTTTTGTGAATGCGCGGGCAAGACTTGGTCTTTACATTTGGTAAAGGGTTAAACATGGCCATTCAAATTATACTTTTTTACATCTAAAGCACAGCTCATTGAAACGATATCGTACACAACGCTTTGAGGCAGAAAAATTAAAGTTTTTAGTCATTCAAGCTTTTTGGAAAATATCATCCGAAAGTCTTGCTCGCTAAAGTATTAAAAATACACTTCCAACGGTTTGACGATAGATAATGAATATTTGTATTTTTTTTGCAAATGGAACACTGTAATTAGTAAGTAACGGAGTGAACACGACCGTGTACAAGTTCTAAGCTGTGTGCCGAATCCACATTCATAACGATTACTGAATTTTTTGTATTTTTATATGTTGATCAGACCAATATTATCGTGCTGGTCGTGCCGTAAATTACTGAGCCAAACCTTTCAGTAAAAATCAATCCCTGTCTGTCAGAACATGTGCAAACATGTAAATAAACAGTACCCACCCTACTACTTGCCAACGCGACACACGTATGTAAAACGAAGTTACTCATTGGCTTGATCTGTTGAACACAATTCAGAAATAGATAGATGGTCGATATAACCTGAGTGCAGGGTCGTAGCCTGAATGAAGTGGGGGACAAAATATTTTTCCCAACTTCATTTCATCTCTAGCTGGGTTGGAAGTATATATTTCCCATATGTTTCCCATACAGTTAAACCTAGAAGTCCTGTCATGAAATGCGCACAACTAGCAAGTCGATCTGCGCGTTAATCTACGCGTTTTGACCATAGTAAGGCTATCGAATTCTGCACATATGGCCTATGCACAAGCAATGTTTCAGCCAATGGACCTCCGGGTAACCCGGAGGTCCATTGGTAGAAACATTGCCTGAGTTTACTATGAGTAACCAGGAGAACCGGCCATGCTTTGGATGTCATTCGATATGGCAATTGCACGCAATTCCTATGCGCAATTAAGCCTAGATAAGAGCACAGGTCGTGACAGGACTTCTAGTTTTAACTGTAGGTAAAGTTCGGGGGTCTTCCCCGAGGAAAAAAAACGGATTTTTTATATTAACTGGAGTATTCGGAGTACTTATCGAAGGCTTAAGAAAGTGAAGGAATACTTATGGGAAAACTAATCGAAGAAAGATCATCGTGGGCCTGCATAAACCAGCTTTAAGGATTTATGGAAAGAATCTGTATAAGGTTGACATGTTCTAGGGAAAGTGTTGGTGTGGGCTAAGCGTTTCCTGGATGAAGATTTCGTTAAATTATAGTTTAAGTACCCTGATCGTTTCCGGGGTAGGTTTAGGCGCCTATCCCATACTGCATCGCAAAAATAATAAATAGTTATAGTGATGGTTGAATACGAGCAATGTTTTGTAACTTGGGTTGTTCGAAAAAATATTTCAAGGCCGACGCCCAGTCAACATTTTGTAACATCCTAATTCACACTCCTCATTCATCTTACAATCGGACATTCAAATACAACATTGCAGGTTTTACCATTTGAAATTGAAATACTAAAATTTAAGTTGACTGGTTTAAACATGGCCGTAAACAACCTATGCACACACGGATATTCTAAACAGCAGTTCGAGACATGTTAGTAGGGGTGGTTATTTGGGGCGGGATGTTATCTGAGAATGATGTAGAAAGTGTGAATGAATGAATGAATGACATGCTTATGTAGCCAACAGTAAAGCTGTTTAACGCCAGTGTTAGGCGTATTCCTTCTTGCTGCACACATTGCCATATACACTGGTTATGTTCTTCTGTTCAATTGACTCCCAACATCACATGCAGTCCAGCGTAAAATGACGGGGAGACTATAAGGCGTTGTTTGTTGACGTTTGTGAATAACTTAAACTATTATTAACATAAAAAGACTACATCGGCTAATTTCACATACTGCACTTCCAAACCAACGGGAACATCTCTTTTTAAGATTTCCCGAGTACAGTAGAATCTGGAAAGGATGTTGATTTTTAGAGTAATTGGAATAGCGGGGGTTCGAACCAACGCCCAGAGGTTTTTGAATAGCGAACAAACATCACAGAATATGCGCCTGCTTTCAACATGTATTTAAATTTAATAAAATGTCACTGCTTTGATGTACAAAAATATCTTGTAAATTGATCAGTATTTTGATGAGCAAAAATATCTAGCATAGTTTATCGATGCTGTAAAATACAAATACCAACTTCTTGTTCTGTTCATCAATGAAACAGCAAAATATGTGAAACAAGCTATAAGAGAAAATGTTTGATCTAGCCGCTAGAAAACTTTTTAACAAAATCCCGACTGTCCCACTCTCTTTACCTCCTAAAATTATAAAGTGGGACAATCGGTATGGTACCCTTCTTACCGCTTTGTGTTTATACAGCAATTGTCATTCAAGAACATCGTGCTTTTAGCCAAGTAGCGTTGTATTCAGCTGAATGCCTGACCGTCGTACGGTTGCTGTGTTAATCTTTCATTTGGCGTTTTGTTCAATATCTGGGTTTGCAAGTTGATCTCACTTTAGTTTCCGACCTCTCAACTTCACTAAAGATCTGATGACATCCTGTTTTAGCCATATGTAAGTCCTCTGTGAAACTTATATCAGCTCACCCCTGTTGAAATATGAGGGGGTCACGTGATAATGTTTAGTTGAAATATTTTGACAAGTTGTTTTTTCATCTGCTCAATTTTTAAATTACGCGGGCTAGTGCGACCGATTCGTTAGGTAGAGTGTTAAACGATAATGGGGGCGTGTGTGAACTCGCCTAGCTGATTGACTGAAGGTATTTCTGTGTACTGTTCGAATAAGCTTATAGCGCTCCTGGAATGTTACTTCACACTTGAGCCTATCACGGCATCTATTTAAACATAATGAAATCTATTTCGAATCAAAAGAGTATTTGGAAATGTCTCGTCTGTTATTAGTCAATGCATTTAGGTTCCGTTCAAAGAAGATTCAAGCTTTAATTTCCGTTTAATACAAAATATCTATGAATGTTAATTCACGTGTTAATTCACGTGTCTAGCCAGGTGTTTAGTACAGTATACCACTCTCTACGCCAGTGGTTAAAATCTGAGGAATCTTTAGCCAAGTTAAATATACCCTAGCTTCTCTCCGCACAGTGTTCTTTTCAAAATCGGCGGAAAAGGTATATTACGATGACAGTAAGTAATTAAGACATTCAACAAAATTGAATTGATTTATAGCGATCGTTAGCCGTTTCATTCTTTTTCTTTCGTAAGACCCGATTTTCGGCCACTTTCCGTTTACTTATGGCTGATGAAATTTGCCACACTTCTTGCAAATAGGGGAGTGACAACCGTTACTTATTCCCGGATCCTTATTTGATATTCGTTATCAACCGATTTTCGGTTGATACCGAATGCCGAATAAGGAACCGGGAATAAGTAACTGTTGTAACGACCCTTGCATATGAGGGGTAGTATCAGGGTCTGTTTTTAGATTTTCAAATCTCAACCTGTATCCAAAGCAACGTAACTTTTTAACCCTTTACCTAACATGGAAAGCAGACGACACTTGCAAACAAAATTCTTGAATTACTAATTTTTTTCATTTTTAATCTCAAAAACATAGGTTATGGTCTCTCTTTGGAACGAGCTCGTCGAGCTCGTTCCAAAGAGGGGTCATAACCTATGTTTTTGAGACAAAAAATGAAAAAAATAATGAAAATTAATTGGCGATTTTGTGAATAGCGCTGGCCGGTTTTGGCCGTTACGTTAGGTAAAGAGTTAACGATTTTCCTCTATCTTTCACTATCAACTTATCTATTGAGTTCTCCTTCTTGAAATGTTTGGAATATGTTCTCCATCAAAAAACATATAAACAAACTTAGGACTAACCTGTGACATTCGCACGGATATGATCGAACTTCAGAATTACGTTATTCACGTTAACGTCATAAAAAATTAAGAAAACTAGAAAATTGTGATTCTGCAGAATCATAGGCTCGCCGTGCGTGATAAAATAGTACTGAAACTACCCCTATTAAAGTTACCAAAACTGAGGCAGGGTTTTTATCAGAGATCTAGCCTTATAACAACAACTTTGCCTATAAGGCATCTCTACACACCGGGAAACTAAGAGTTTAAAGATACCCCTGGTGCAACTGATCGAAAACAGTAAACAAAGTTTGCGAATATTCGTATTTTTCAAACGATACCCTTACTCTATCAATCACTGTGCTAAAGGATTAAATGCCACAAAAAACTTGAACCATAAATTTGTTTTGCGATCAACGTCGCATCTTCGTATACTAAAATTGTGACCATATATCAGTCGCTGGATAGGGATTTTAACTTGGGACATTTGCAGTTTTGCTAAAAATCACAAAATATGGCCCATTGACGGTCGATGGGAGTCAAAAGTGATGGCACTGCACGGTCATGTTGTCGCCTCATATTACACTCTAAATATTTGAAAAATTGAATCCAGCCTGGACTCAAAACTCGCCATATTTTTGTGATATTTCGCCATATTTTTCTCAGAATCTGGCACGTAAAATGTTTTTATTAAAATGACGTTATGTAGAGAAACTACTTCAGATGGGAAACAATAGATGTTACAACTTTCAGAAGAAACCGACCCGTTTCTGAGATCTGCAGGTCACCAAATCGAGGTGGAATTTTTTAACAAATACAAAACATTTCTGCCTTATTGAGATAACCTGAATGGATAAGAGTTGAGTCTGAAGTCTCCACTTGAAAAATCAAGATTCCTTACCCTTGCAATTCAAAAAGTGTGAAGTTAACCCTCTTGCAACTGCCCGAAAATAGTAACTGAGGTATGACATTTTGATGTTTTTCGAACAGTTCCTACTTATTAAGGAAACCAGTATGGCTAGGGGTTAAGCCTGATGTCTCCAATTACAAAAGAAAGATCATTCAGTTTGCTTTTCTTTAAAAAGGAAAACAAAAAGTTTGAAGTTAGCCCTCTTGCGCAAGCCTAAAAGACATTAGCCAAAATATGCAAATTTGATATTTCGAACAGTTTCCATGTTCACGCAGGTGGTATGCGCGTTGGGTAATTCATTTCAAGATAACTTATAACAGCAAAAATGTTTGTCAGTTAAAAATCTATACATCTGTGCAACAAATTTACGTCTACATCGTGTCCAATGCAGGAAAAGTGAACACAAAATGTGGGAATATTGTACAAAATAAGAAACCACTTGTATCCAAGGTGGAAACACTGGCCGAGGAGGGACAAGTCTGCTATTTAACTCTATCACAGCAAAATCGTTGCGTAGACATTTTTGCACATGGTAAAAGGAAAATAAGTGTATGAACTTTCAGAAACAGCCGTCCCGTTTTTTTTAGATCTACAGGTCGCAGAATGAGGTGGAATTTGTTAAAAATTTGACATTTCTCCCTTATTAAGATATACAAAATGGGTAAGGGTTAAGTCTGAGATCTCCACTTACAAAAAGCTAGATTGTTTAGTCTGCAATTCTTTACAAGAAAAAAAAATGAAGTTAACCTTCTTGCAACTACCCGAAAACAGTAACCGAAGAAAGCAAATTTTGATATCTTTCAAACATTTCCCACATTGGGTTAATACTTTCAAAATAACTTATAACAGAAAAATTGTACGTCTGCGTCATTCCCAATGCCGAAAAAGTGAACCCAAAGTGTGTAAATTTTGTACAAAATAGGACACCACTCGTATTCAATTTAAAACAGCAGGCTGTGGGTTAAGTCTGATATTTAAACCTATCAAGCAAGTTTAACCCTTTACCCAACGCAGACGATATCAAAATTTATTATTTTAAAAAACATTTTTTCAAATTTTTCAAAAAATTTCAACAAATCATATCATGTGACCCCTCGTTGGAACGATCTCGACGAGCTCGTTCCAACGAGGGGTCACATGATATGGTTTTGTTGAAATTTTTTGAAAAATAATATTTTTTCAACTGCTGAATTTGCATATTACGCGGGCAGATGCGGGCGATTCGTTGGGTAAAGGGTTAATGACTAGGTATTTCTGCACGTTGCAAAACAAAACGCTTCAATTTAACCGTCGTACAATTGATCGAAAACGGTATCCAAAGTCTGCAAATGTTCATACTTTTCAAACGGTACCCTTACTCTAGATATCACTGTTCTAAAGGGTTAAATGTGACAAACACACTTGAACTATAAAGTGTTGTTCTTTAATTAACAAGTAATCTTCCTATACTAAAATCGTTGGCATATATCACTCACAGTATCGAGAAATGGCCTCTGGAAGTTGTGCTATTTTGCTGAAAATAACAAACTTTGGCCCTTTGAAGTGGTGGCGCCAAGGGGGGAGGGGGTCAGGAGGGGGACCTAGACCCCCCCGTCGGAGAGGTCCAGACCACCCCCCCCCCCGTCGGAGATTTTTAGTCAGTCCGTCGGAGAGTCTCGTAAACCCGAATTCACGAGAAATTTCCGACAATCGAATGCAGATATCTTGTCTTGTCAGTCTCGAACCCGTGCAGCTCTGGAACTTTGATAGAGAATAGTGATTCTCACGAAATTCCTTAATGTCGTTCGTCAGACTGGCTTTATAGATGAAATATTTCCCGACCTTATTATAATATGTTTACTTTAACCCTTTACCTAAGGTAACGGCCAAAACCGGCCAGCGCTATTCTCAAAAATCGCCAATTAATTTTCATTATTTTTTTCATTTTTTGTCTCAAAAACATAGGTTATGACCCCTCGTTGGAACGAGCTCGACAAATGAAAAAAATTAGTTATTCAAGAATTATTTTTTGCAAGTGTCGTCTGCTTTTCGGGTTAGGTAAAGGGTTAAATAATCAACAAACATACTCAATTTGCTTCTATTTTGGTTCTCCAATTTACCAATTTTCACTCATTTTCCTTCGTTTGGGAGGTCAAATGTTATAGCCCCCCCCCCCCCCCCTGTCGGAGAGGTCAGCCCCCCTGTCGAGAAATCACTGGCGCCACCCCTGGAAGTCTATGGGGCTTAAAATTAGAAAACGTGTTAAGTGATTTCATTACAACATGCTAGACTCTAATTATATAGACAATTTCATCTTCACATGACCGATAGAGTTCGCGAATATTTGGAAAAAGGTAATTTTGCTATATTTTTGTCCGCCTGAGGAGGTTAAACGTTTTCACTAAAATGGTGGTATGTGGAGGCACACCTTCAGATATGAGCAAATACGTGTGCACAATTTCAGAAGAATCGTACAGCCAGTTTTCGAGATCTAGAGGCCACATTATTTTGGTGAAAAAAAAATTAAAAAACAAAACAAAAATTTTTTTTTGAGCAATAACAATTTTTTTTTAGCAATAGCCTTAATGAAGAATGACGTCGTATTTTTTTGAAATTTTAGTATAACCTCATTCGTGGGTTATACATGTAGATCTAGTGCACGCCATTTTTATTTTTTTTAATTTACAGCTTTATCCAAAACAACTTCGTCTTTAACGTTTTTATATTCTCTATCTTCTGATATCAACTTACCTATTAAGCTCTCCTTCTTGAAAGTCTGGGAATATATTCTCCACCAAAAACCATAAGTACAAATTTGGTACCGACCTGGGAACTTCTCAACAGTTATGACCGAATATCAGAGTGACGTCATCGACGTCAGCGTCATAAAAAATGAAATGTCGTCATATTTTTATGAAATTTTACTATTTTGTAGAGCTAAAAAAATTAAGAGATCGCTGATTCTCTATGTATCGCTACTTTGACATTTTTCTATCACTTCAAAGTTTAGGCTATTTTTTAGTAAAGATTAGTAGAAAAATTTCCTCAAAGTTTTCGGCTAGTTTAAAAATGTGATTTGTATCTGAGACTATTTTAAAAAATCACAATCAAACCAGCGTAAAACTAACAGCCGAAAAGTAGCAAGAATCTGTACTACGTCCTACTTGTTCTAATTAATTCTTCTGAAGAATCGATTGGGAACATCTGCTAACGTCTTTATAAATCAGAGACTGTTTTTATCTTTCTCTGGTATTTTCTGTGGGGTAGAGTGCATATAGAATAATTTAATATTAAGGTTTCGACACAGATAACTGTAAAAAATGTAAGAAAATGCTGTTAAGGTGATACCTAATAGTTGTGGTTTTCTTGTTTAAAAGTGTATATATCTTTGATAAATTTTCTCGCGCGGGCTAAATGTAAAGCGTAAAGATAGGTATATGACGGACCCGTAAATCGATTTGTCATTTAAACAGACCAGCAATATTTCAAGCGCAGCGAATTAAAGCGTGAAATTTTATGTCCATTACCGCGGGTCTGGAGAACCATTTAGTAGCTATCTGATAACTTATAAAAGGAGTAAGAGAGATAGTGTTCTCTTGTAGTCATTATCTGTGTAATTGTGGCCAGTTAATAGGTAATTATGGTGAACACAGTGCATCGCGCATGCTCTGGACACACACCCATATTACGCATCTAGCCTGTCACGAATGTCAGGAAATATCGAAATTCAAGTCTTTCAAAGGAACGTTAAAGTGAGTATTAAATTAAGATAGATCTAAGCGGTCAAGTTCAAGAGAAGCGATTAAACTGAGTATTGACGTTCTGGCTATCTAAATAAAAATCAGGGTATTTCTCGAAAAGTTCATTCCAGTCTGAAGGTGTGTAAGACTGTGGGTCGTTGTGAGTAGATGGGGATGTCCCATGCTATAGGTTAGAGGAGGTGCCGCATCGGTGCGAAAATATAGGCACATTTTGTGATGTAGGGGAGCCACAAAGCCCATATTTAGAATAGGAGCAATCGCGGGCCCAGTCGGTGGCCATATATGAGAATAGGATCAGAAACACGAAGTACGAGTTCAGGGAGCTAATTTGCATTTAGGTAAACGGCACTATCTGTTTTAGAAGGCAGGCCATACGTTGGCAGAGTAGGCTTTGCCTGTATGAACATTATTCTGAGATAGACGTAGGGGAGAGTTTAACACCATTGGTGGAGACTACTTGTGTGAAAAGCGTCAAGTAAAGTGACAATACGGCAGTGGCCGTGCGACGGCAGTAGTGGTGTGACGTTCGGTCCCATGTTAGAGCAGAGGCGTCCGATAAAATGACAAAACGTTAGTGGCCGTGCGACGGCAGTGAAAGGGTGAAGTGAAGAGGGGACCAAGCAACCAATACCCGCGAAAAGGAGGAAAAGCCAGCAACAACAGAGAATGCGGGACCGCAAGTGACCGAAAAACTGTGTGGGTAGGGGGTGATTGATGTTTTGTTTTTCATATTCATTCCATCCCATGTAAGTCACAAATTACCATATTTATTTACATGTATATGTATTAAAATTGTTGTTTTCAGTGAACCCCTGTTGGTTTATGCTTTTCAAGGAAAAGTTATTAACCCCTTCAGGATAAGAACCACCCCAACAAAAGTCAAAGGGACGGTTTCGTTGCGGCGAGACATACGTTCACGCACGGATTCAGGCGACACTCCTCGAGTTTTGGCTGAATACGCGGCGTGAATCTATTTATTCCAACAGCGACAAAACCCGGTTCCCGACCAAAGCATTCTAAAACAAAACACATTTCAGCTGCAGGACATGCGGTTGTTATACTGAGTCCTTGAGCTGAAACTTAGCCTTTGCTTGTTTCTGTGTTTCACAGAATTCAAGTTTTCCGACGTATAAATACCACTGCTTGGATGCCTTTGAAGTAAAGCACTCACTGAACAACGTAGCCCTGTGAGCATCTCAAGACTGGAAGATACATACAGATTTAGGGCCCGGTGAATACCGTTTTTTGCTTGAATCGGTTATCGAATGGATTGGAGCCATGGATTTCATATCGAATCGAATCGAATTCCACCACGACTGTTCATTCTGAAAACTAGTGTGACAAAACACCAACATTGTCAGTACATACTGAATTGTTCTGAGACACTGATAATGTCAAACTTTAACCCTTTACCTAACATGAAAAGCAGACGACACTTGCTAAAAAAAAAAATTCTTGAATAACTAATTTTTTCATTTTTTGTCTCCAAAACATAGATTATGATCCCTCGTTGGAACGAGCTCGACGAGCTCGTTCCAACGAGGGATGATAACCTATGTTTTCGATACAAAAAATTAAAAGATAATGAAAATTAATTGGCGACTTTTGTGA